>OY725325.1:34519463-35719463 GCA_963242795.1 Inga leiocalycina
TATACCCTTCTGTTATGCTATGCTATGCTTATTCAGGTTCTGCCCTATCTTTTATTTGCTTGCATTAGGGACAATGCAATCCTTAAGTATGGGGGTAGGGCTGTGATATATATATGGTTTTGTATGTCATGTTTTATAACTTGTTAATTACCTTGCAAGTAGTATTTTGGAAGCCTGGGTAGTTTTAAGTATGCTGTTTTCTTCTAACAAATCTAGGAATGATAGACATATGAGTACATGAGTGTTTGAGGGAATGTATTGAACGAATCTATTTTAAGGGATACAAACCATGTGAACTTAGGAAACTGACAGTACTGAATTTAGTAATATATATGGTTTATTCATTGTGAGTTAAAGCAAGAGAATTAGCCCACATGGAAGCATATTTAAGCTTGTTCGATTCATTAAATTTTGTGTGCATACTCTCTAGTTCTATAACTCTCTAGAACTTGTCCTAGCTCTTAGTTGAAGCCAATGTGCACATGAGGTTACATGTATATGATTGAGGCATTCATTTCACACCCACATGACCTAAACACAAGCCACTTACACCTCTTATCCCTTGCTAACCCAATTGAGCCCAGCATTTTCGTTTCTCATCCCTTCTATACAGTTTTGAATAAGTATGTGAACTGTGTCATTATGCTGTGTTTATAGTTGCACATGATTGAAAGAAAGAGTGATCTTTGATTTAAAAAAAACATGCTCTCAACAGAATGTTCAGAAGTCAAATTAAGGGAGCAAGAAAAGAAAAAAAAAAGAAAGAGAGAGTAGAAAAAGAAAAGAAAAGAGAATGGCATGTATGAATAAACACATGTACTAATGAATTCCATTATGCATACTTGTTTGGGATGTATAGGTTGACATTCCATATATCCCATTTTAGCCTTACCAACATTACAACCTTAATAAAGTCCTCTTGATGCATAGGAACTAATGTTCATATGGTGGAAATGATAGAGCTTTGACAAGCCTATGGTAGAGCATAGACTAGAAGAGAGGAGTGAAACCATTACCCTATAGAGAGAAAGCTAAACACTTAACCCCGAGAGTCTCTTGAATTCTCTTTGTAATGGCTGAATTATATATAGAGCTGGATTTGTGCTGGATGGTGGGATTGTTTGCATGGGGAATTGAACTTGAGATAGTAAAGGGAGATACATAACCAAGGGCATGAATAAAATTCATATGGATAGAATTGCTAGAACAAGTAAGAAGGATGGAATGCTTGATTTTGCTCAGGAGTGCAAAATGCTAAGTGTGGGGGAATTGATAAGTCCTAATTTTACCACATATCTTCATGGATTTTGGGAGGTTTTAGTGATAAATGGTGTGCTTAAAATGCATTTGTAAGGAGGAATTGTGACTAATATTGAATTTATAAAATAAGTGATTAAGAGTAGCTTAATTGATATATCTCATGATTTCTCTTAAAGTGTTGATTTGGGAAAGAATGATATTGCATTGATGTGAATTGCCTTGTAGGAAGCTTGAATGAAAATAAAATGAAAAGGAGCTGAAAGAATAAGGAAGGACTAATGGTAAAGTTTCAGAATTATGAAACCAAAGAGAGAAGGGACTTAAGTGCAGAACATAGAAAACATTTGGAGCTAAACTGCAATTTTCCCTAAAATGCAAAATTCTCCACTTGTGATTGAGAATTCGCGCGGAGAGATCGAAGAAAAGGGGTAAAAACAGAGACCTGGGTAGCGTCGGTGGCGAGAGAGAGGGAATGAAGAAACAGAACAGAAGAGAAAAATTGGAGAACGCCCTCGCATATCGAGATCTCGTTTCTTCTGCTCCACAACTGATAGCTCGTGAATTGTGGGATCCAAATATTTCCTCAACCATGACTAAAACTGATCTGAAATTCAATGACATTGATTCCTTCATCATGAGTGGCTGAGCACCAAAATTCTCTCTAGAAGCAAAACCAAAACCTGAATCCATGCGCTGAAGGGAGGAGCTTCTTAAGATTTGTACTCTTAACTGATTTTGATTTCTATAATTGCGCGAGTTGTGCAACTGTGAGATAGAGTCGATTTTGAGCTATGAATCCTATAATTGTGTAAATGAACTTCTGCGTTTGATTTGAGTTTTACAGCAGTAATGATCTGTTACATGAAATTAGTTAATGGAATGTGTTCTCTATATTCAAGTTGATTTGATCATATATGCTAATTCCAAGTTGCATCAGTGTGTATGATTACTTCAAGAGCTTCCATGAGTAACATGCTGTAGTTGTTACTACAGAGAGTCCAGATCTGTTACCTTAAAGCTTGTATCAACAATTTGCTCTTAATATGTTGTTTCAGTTGATTAACCATAGGGGCAGATTGCTAAATGTTAATATAGCGAGCTTGTAATATTAATTGGATAAGGAAGGTTGGGTGGAACTTCTAGGGAGAGTTATCTCATCATTGTTTAAATCATCATCACTCCATTTTCACTACATTGTCACATTCAAATCAGGGAATTAAATAAATGAAATTAGGACTAGTTTCATAGTTCATATAATTCATTGAATTTTCAATAACTAAACTTCACTTATTATGGACCATAATTTTGCTAAGAATTATAACAATAGTTAGGTTCCTTAGAGAAGAATGACCTAGGCTAGGTATCACTTTACTATAGTTAGCTTAGTTTTTTTTGGGTAGGGTTAACGACAAGCTTTATCATTGACCCCTTGGGAAGTCACATATATATGTGGTGACATGTTATGAAAAAGGGGCAAGCACATATTATGCAGTAGTTTAGAGGCTGAAGGTTATTGCAAGCTTTCTCTGACAACTATAAATGTCTGTGATATGTTATTTTGGGAGCACCTATGTACCCCAAACTTTGTGAAATAATAGATATGCCCTTGTATACCTCTTCTTTCTTTCCAAGTATTGAAACATAAAGATGATGAGATTAAGAGGTATAGGTGTAGGATCGGTAAGCACAGCGGAAGAACTTTAAAAATTTTCACCGATCCTAATCGAGGATCTATCAACGGCGTTTAAACCAAATTGGAAGGGTTCATACCTTTTTTATGATTCAGAGTTTTCACGATCTCTAGGAGCCAACACATAATGTCCGCTCCCTCTACCGATATCCACACGAATGCTCTCCAACCGAGACTGCGTGCTAGCGCCTCTAATGTCTCCAAGGGTTTAACTTGCGACTCTTAATTCTGATGTACCCTGAGTCTATCAGCTCTATCAAGTTTATAACCCATGAGGGTTATTTTCAAATTTCAAAATTAATCATCATTAATTTTGAAATTAATTAACAATTAATTATCTTGATGAGCTAATTAAATAAATTCAGTTTAAATTAAATATGTTCAACAGTTTTAATTTAACCTATTTATTTAATCTAAATAAAGAGCCATTAGATTTAATTTACCTTCATAAATTAAATCTGAGATACTTTATCTCTATCATGTTAGTTATTAAATTTAATATATCTTAATAAATTAAATTTAAAACCAACACAATATAATAATATCATATAATATACACACATATATATATACAAAATATATTTCGAAAATATATATATCTATATAATATTATTAAATATAATATATATATAAGATCTATATTTCAAAAATATATATATATCTATATAATATTATTAATGAATTTTATATTATATATATATAAATATAAAATTCATCCACTCTAAATCAAACATTATCTCGTGTTGGGCAATTCTTGTGTGCGACCCTGTAGGCCCATATGAAGTTGACAGTGGGCCAATAACTACACTAGCCCAAAAGTCGCAAGCGGCCTCTAGCAAGACATTACAACTACCCAATTCATATGAGGATCGTTATCACGATGCAACCTGTCATACAACCATGTCACGTCCCTTTTGTCACACGATATATCGATCAAGGATAAGGCATGGAAAATGTCATCCTCTTGTTCCTGACCATTACTTTCTCGATTCCTGAGTAGCCTGATAACAGAGACAGAAACTCCTTTCATCATAGTATGGCCATACATTTCTCAGACTCACTCATCGAGGGGCCCAGTAATATCTCTCTACTAATGTGAGGGACAAATTCCATCTTGATCATTCATATTCCTCTACATGAAAAACCACTAAGCCCGATCGTAGCCTTTATCATCACCCGGTCAAAAGTGACTTTTGACTAGTTCATAGCTTAGCAACTCTCATGTAGGAATCCATGATGACCTCAGGTCTAAGAGCATTGTGACGTGGTTATACATGAGAAAAGCTTATGACTTGATCCATGTAGCTTTCTCATAGTGGGTCGGTCCAGCACCTTGTACTCTTACAAGTGCCTAAGACTTTGATTCGTATCTCCATATCTTATCAAAGTCATACTGGTCTTGTTTCATCTCTGCTCTCGCATAAATGACCGACCAGGGACATTTTAGGACAATCTTTATGAATTATCCAAGGATACAATTATCACAGTTAACATGCAAATAATATTATAACAGAATGGAGAAATTTCATTAAAATAATAATGTTTAAAGTACAATGATTGGCCCTTAGGGCACAATTTCCAACAATAGAGGCAGGGCAGGGTTAAGAAATTAGACTTGAACTAATACAACCAATTATGGGCATGTTAATAGAACATAAAAAATGATCAATGATCATAGTAATTAGCTATAATAGGTGCAACAATAGCAAAACACACATTACAAAAATTAGAAATCTAGTATCATCCAGGAAAGGCCAATATAGTAACTATACACTTTATACACTATGTGAGTTTATATGTGCTTTGTGTATGCCATCTTCTATAATATGTATGAACATAGTGCCTACGGGTACTGATAAGTAAAATATTTAAATATTTATTTTCCCTTATATGATGATTTAATGGATGATATTTGAGCTCAATTTAATAAATTTAGGTGTAATTAATAAATAAATAATCATTTTTGCATGAAATAGAATTCCTTGAAAAATACTAAATTAGACCCTCTTTCAGGTTTTAGGTAATATCTGGAGCTCTAGATGTCAGATTGGGACTTTTTACATATGGATAAAAACCTAAGAAAGAGCTCTACAACTTTTATGTTGAGACCAAAACCATGTTCTATCTCCAAGGATTTCGAATTTTGCTTGGAAATTGAGAGCGGGAATCATCTACCATTCCACCAACCATTCCATCTACCACATTTCATCTATCACTTCATCTTCCTTTTCATCTACTACTTTATCTACCACATTCTATCTACCACTTCATCTTACTTTTCATCTACTACTTCATCTATCACATTTCATCTACCACTCCATCTACCCTACTCCATTTTCCCCTAAATATAGCCACCCACTCCTTCACATTTTACACAACCATTTTTCATATCCATTATGAAGGGTTAAGCTTAAGTACAGGCTTATGTCATAAACCAATGTAACAATATCGTTTAAAGAAAAGATAAAGGGATATTTTTAAAGCTTCATCTTCATCTTTTTCTTCTCATTTTCGTCTTCATCAGCAAAATAGAGAGAGAGATAGAAGCTTTGAGAACTTAGAGGAAGAGAGCTTAAGGAGTAAAAAATCCAAGGTAAAACTTGTGTTTCCAAGTGACTAAGTCTACTATCTTGTGTAATAGCTTCTCTAAACTCTTGTTGTCCATGGAGGACCATGTGTAGCAAGCAAATATTCAAGGTTGAGAGGAGATAGGGCGATGCCTAGAGAGTGAAATTTTGAGAATCAAGAGGTACATTCAAGAGCTTCAATCCTTGTGGTAGTATGATGTTCTTATTGTGGTTCTTGTCATCATCGTGGTTTGGTTGTAGATTTTGTAAATTTGGGATGTTGAAACCGTAAGGGGTTATGCTGCCCAAATGTCCTTAAATCATTTCTAAAAAGTCTTTAAGATGTATAAAAAGTGATTAGGAGTGAAAAAGAGCAAGCTGTATGTGTTAGATCAACAAAACACATTTTCCTTTTTTCTTTGGTGTGTTTCGGCCAGACCAAGAAATAGGGGAAGGAGTTGGAATTTCATCCATTTGATGGTTCCATTGTGTTCAGGGGGGAAAATTGTGTAGGTTTGATATTGATCACATTGTGAGAAAGCCTAGAAAGTTAAATTACAAAAATGGCCCTAAAACCCTAAGTAGGGGCTGTCAACGGCAAAACTTTTATTTGGCAGTAATTTTGGGAAAACTGAGGTTAAAAATAGATTTTACAAACAAAATTCTTTAGGAATAGCCCAAGTCAAAATTTTTGTAAAAGAACCGTTGGACCAGGTATAAAGGTCCCCAAGGGTATTTTAGTAACTTTGCAATATTAAGCTAAGATAACCAGCAGAACTAGTTTAGAATAATACATGAATGAGTAGTAAATCATTTATTGTAAATTTGGGATTTTAGGATCAGACAGTAGCGCAAGCCGAACAGAGAATATTGGACCCATAAACAGGCAAGGGAAGGGAGATCGAGGTAGTTAAACTTTTTTTACTTACATGTATTTGTCATAAATATGCTTATGTTATGATTTGTGTTATTGCTTTAATAAATTTTATGGAACATATATAAAAGATTGAAGTTTTGTTCTATTTATACTATGGCCATAGGTATGTTGCATGAAGTATTGAGCAGCAAATGTCATTATGTTGGCATGAATTTTTGTAGACAAGCATGACACGCGCTAAGCATTTTCTTGCATGTATAGTTAGCATTGTTTACTACTGAGATTCCTCGAATCTCACTCTCCCCCACCTCTATTTGTTAGAGCAAGTGTTTTACCCAAGAGGGGGGGTGAATTGGGTGATACTAAAATTTCATTGCAAATATAAAAACTTGACGGTGAATATAAAGCAATAAAGAATAAGGAGAAATATCACCGAAGTGTACACCAAGAGTTATACTGATTCGGCCACAACCACTTTGACCTACATCCAGTCCTCAGAGCTTCTCTGAGAGTTTCACTATAACTTCCAAGATTTAGTGGGTTCTTGGCACCTCAGTACAAGCAAGTTCCTTCGCCTGGACACTCGCTCCCCCTTACAAGTTTTAATCCAATCCCAACTCAAGGTTCCACAACCTTAAGTTATCTCAATAACAAATATTGAGTTTGAATGAAATATCTCTCTCTCAGAGTGAATAAGAATCCCTGAAGCACAGAATTACAAGTATAATATAAAACAGAGTAATGAGCTTGATAATGCGTTTGTGTGTGTACTCTTGTTTTCCTTCTCTGTTTGGATGTTCCCATATATATATAGGTGTGTTGGTAATGACCGTTGGAACATTTTCTTCTTGTCCGTTAGAGAGTACGCAGCCACTATTGACTTTTCCAGTATTTAAAAAATATCCATTTGCGGTAGGTGGCGGTAGGTGACATTTGGACGTTACTTTTGAATTTCCTTATTTGGTAAGATTTCTTCATTGTTTATCTGTGGATATGCTAAGAATACTAATACAATAAAAGGTTAATCATATAGGAAACAAATCAATGAATGTTGGAATGAATTCTCAAAATTTGAACTTGCATACTCGAGTATTCAATAAAGTTTACTCGAGTACATACTCGAGTATCATTGGGAAAACTTTGATAAACTGCAAGTCAATAAGCAAACATAACATTACTCTGGTAGTGCATGAAGTAAACAAAATTTCAAACCTTTGGAAATACCTGTTTACTCGGGTACTTATTCGAGTATGGCTCCCTTTTCTTCATAGGTTACTCAAGTAGCAACTTGAGTAAACCTTCAAATAAACTTTAGGTTACTCGATGCTTCACTCTAGTAATGTTGCCAGGATTTCAAGGCCCAGAGCACTTCAAGTTTGATTACCTTGTTACTCGAGTCCTTACTCGAGTAAACATAAATTTTCTGCATAGCTTATCGGGTAGTGACTTGAAGTTCTCTTCCAACTAACTCTGCATACTCAAGTAGTGACTTGAAGTTTTTCTTCTAAGTAATTCTGCATACTCGAGTAGTAACTTGAAGTGAAGTATAAGAAAAACATTTCATGTTATTTGAGTAATACCTTCAGGTTTTGCTTACCACAGTGAGTTACTCGAGTAGCTCCTCGAGTAACATTGGCAGGGTTGAAAATGCCGAGAGCAACACATTTCTTGAAACAGAGTAACTGGAAGTATTTGATATGGTTACTCGAGTACTTACTCGAGTAACGTTGGCAGGTTACTTGAAAGTTGACTTGGTTACTTCAAGTTTTTGTTTCATTACTCGAGTAGCTACTCGAGAAACCCTTTAGAAAATTTGGCAATAATGAAGTTTCTCAGCCTTTTCTCTTAGCCTTTCATTATTACTTCAACGCTTACTTCAAGTGATGATTTTCCCTGTTTTTACTTTGTTCAAACTTATTTGTTTATCAAATCTTTTTCATGCCATTCTTTGTTATCAACAAAACATGAGATCTAACATTCTCCCCCTTTTTTATGATGACAAAACTTGGTGATTTTGAACAAGATTTTTGAAAGTAAATTATCATATAAACACTTCTTGAACTCTCAATGATTGTTTTGAAAAACTTTGGTAAGTGTAAATTCAACGTGTTTTTGAAGTCATAACATACACCTTGCATACATAACAAACTCATTAGTCCCACAATGTATTATAATTTAAAAGCTAAAATGGACTTGAAATAAATTCATAACTTAAGTAAACTTGCATTAAACTTACAGTTACATTGCAAATGAAAAGGTTATAAGTTAAAAAGGCTCCCTAAATCCCATATACACCCATATACCCAAAAAGAAATAAAAACTTCCACAAAATCACTCTCAAGTCTTCTCCCCCTTTTTGTCTTCGTCATTCAAGAGGAGGATTGGAAGGCTTGACCATAGAGATAGGCTTTACTGGAAGAACTAAAGAACCATCTGAACTAGAAGAATCAAAAGAACTAGAAGATTCTAGTTCAGGATGATTTAGTGGAGGGATATGGATGTCATCTCTAGGAGGAATTGGAGAAGGCTGGTAGACGATCATAGTGGTGGTCTCAACCACTGGAGTATGATGATCAGAGGATGAGGGAGATATCTCCTCGGTATGAGTAGGAGAAGGAATGGGTGTAGGAGTAGATTGAGGCTGAGCTCTGGGCGGTGAATCCTCAATGACAATATAGATGGTTTCATTGGTTTCAGGGTTATCCACTGAGCATAGGATATCTTCAGGTCTTGGCTCAGGTGGACTAGAGACTGGAGGAATAAGTGGCTCAACCTCAGTGTGATAAAGGTCAGATGGGATGTTCTTTGGAGGTGGTGGTATATGCTCTGGGGATGGTATATGCTCTGGAGATGAAGAAGTCTCATGTGCAGAGGATGATGGATCGGCAGAAGGTCCGGGACCCAAAGAATCCAATCATGCTAAAATCAATTGCAAGGTCTCATCCTGGGCATGTTGCTCAGCAAGCAAATCTTCATGCCTCTTATCCATCTTCTCTACTAACTCAGCCATCTTTCCATTCATGTGAGTTATCAACTCAACATTTGTGCTGGCAATGTCCACATGGAATCCTCTGAGCATATTTTCCATGAAGTGCTGAAGTGTGGCATTGAGGAAAGAAGGTGATGATGTAGTAGCAGCTGGAGCCACAACTGAGTGTCATCCATCTTGCTAGTCTCAGTCTCAGTCTTCTTCTTCTTCTTAGATCCAGATTCCAGAGGACTCTTGAGAGGAATATCAATGTTAAGCTTGCCAATTTGATTTCTCCTAACTGGAGTAATCCTCTCAATATGCTCTTTGCTCTCCAGATACCATATCTTATTTTCCTTCAGAATGAGTGAGACAATATGAGGATATGGCATAGGTGTGGTAGCTTTCCCATCTACTCTGTAACTCTTCATCTCAGAGAATATGTACTCCCCCAAATCTTTCTGTTCCTTCAGGAGTAAGGAAGCAAACCATCTAAAGTCCCTATCAGAGAAGTAGGTATAATTGTTGGCCTTGTTCACAAGGGATCTAGAGTAGATATACCATAGAACCCTGTGATGATCACACATATCACTAGGTTTGAAATTTAAAAGGCCTATAAGCTTACCAGGCTTAAGGATAGAGAAAATTTGGTTTGGGTCAAGTTTGGAGTAAATGTCATCTGGAGGGTTCTCTATTCCTAACCACAGATTGAGCCTAGAAGGTAAGATGAGAATCTTTTGGCCTCTAACAGTAGTAGTCATCTCTTCCTCTTCTAAGTTTCTATTAGGCTCATTAAGAATTTCAAGATTACAGTAAAAATGTGTGACTACTTTAGTGTAAAAAGGAAGTCTAATAGAAAGCCAAGGCATAAATGGTTCTAGAAAGGGACTAAGATCATGCTTCAATACCTCCTGAAGTACTTTGAGGTCCACATAGTGTGTCTTGCAGACTTTTCTCCTGGAGAATTGAGTGAGGTATTTCTGGGACTCCTCTAGCTTATTGATAGTGAGGTATTTCTGGGACTCCTTTAGCTTGTTGACATTAAACCCCTTTGGAGGTTTCGTGATCTCCTCTTCTGGCAGTTCTGATTTCTTTAAAGACTACCCCTTCACAGGTTGATCTAGAATGCCAGCCATTACCTTAGCCACATTCACATCATATTTGGGCTTTTTAGGGGGTTTTGGTCTGAAAGAAGGTGTTGAGGAATCAGAAGGTGGAGGAAAGGGAGACTTGGCACTTTTGCCTCTCCCAGTAGAGGTGCTCTTCTTGGATTGAGCCCTTGTAACTACTGGCTCTTTGATAACAACACCTTTCAGTTTTTGTTGAGGTTGTGGTTTGGGTTGGACTTTGGCTTTGGATCTAGGAGTAAGTTTTCTTCTCTTTCTGGGAGGAGAAGAAAGAGGATTAGTGAGTTGTGGGGATCCAGAAGAATCTGTGGGAGTAAGGTTTTTGGTTCTAACTATCTTGAACCAGTGAAAGTTGAAAAACTCAGAAAACAAGGTAAGAAAAACGCGATAGGGCACAGTGAATCTGAGCAGAATAGGAGGTTTCTGGGGTTGAAATTTGATGGGTTTTGACGAAAATCAAGTAAGAAAGTGATTGTGAAATGTTTTTCAGAGAGGACTGGGTGATTTACTCGAGGAGATTTTGTGGAAATGACCGAGTTTGAGATAGATAAAGACCTAGAACCCGACGTTACTCGAGGCCTTACTCGAGTAACTTGCATGTTTACTCGAGTCCATACTCGAGTGATCATACAGAAAATTTTCAAAATAATTCATTTAAATTGGGTACCTGGTATGAATAATATTGTAATTATCCATGTATGTTCCCTCGATCATTTTGTAACCAATTTAGAGTAGATTTGAGTCGTTTCTCATCAAATTGGTGATCTAAACTTGAAGCTTACTCGAGGCTCGCCTCGGGTAACCTTTTATTTTTAGTTTGGACTGTTTAGTTCTCACCAATGAACCGTTTGAATCAAATTCCAAGAAACTTGATACGTTACTTCTAGTTTTGGAAGACCATTACTCGAGTAGTTACTTGAGTAAAGTGCTCTTTTACTTCAAGTTGTTCCTCAGGTAATGCTTCACTGTCAGTCATTACTTGAAGTTGGTACTCCAGTAAAGGTGTCCTCTGATAACCTCTGTTTTTATTTCTCAAAACAGAGTTTCAATCTTCCTGCAAAACAAGTTTCTACATACTCCGATGCTTAAATTAGTAATCATCAAAATATTATCAAATGACTTCATCTAATATTATGAGAAACTGAAATAACTTATAATTCATTGGGATTTACCATTCCCAATTCTCTTCTAATGTATAGAAATTGATTTTTTGTAAGAGGTTTGGTGAAGATATCAGCTAGTTGAAGATGAGTAGGAATGAATATTACTTTCACATCTTTCTTTTGGACATGATCTCTGATGAAGTGATGTCTAACATCGATATGCTTGGTTCTAGAATGTTGAACTGGATTTTTTGCCAAGCTTATCGTACTGTTATTGTCATAATAGATTGGTATTTCTTTGAGATAAATACCAAGATCTTGTAGTTGTTGTTTTAACCATATCACTTGTGCACAACAACTTGAGACTGCAACATATTCGGCTTCCGTTGACGAAAGAGACACTGTATTTTGTTTCTTGCTGAACCATGAGACAATAGATCCTCCAAGAAATTGTCCTTGTCCACTGGTGCTCTTTCTGTCTGTTTTATATCCTCTATGATCTGAATCTGAATAAGCAACTAGATATTCATTCCTTCCTTTGGGATACCACATACCCAATTCTAGTGTGTCAGCAAGGTATCTAAAGATTCATTTGACAGTTTCGGCATGTGATTCCTTTGGTGCTAATTGATATCTTGCACATATGCCAACACTAAATTGAATGTCCGGTCTGCTTGCCGTGAGATAGAGTAATGATCCAATCATTCCTCTGTATTTTGTGATGTTGTAGTCTTTTCCTTTGACATCATCATCAAGCAACGTAGTTGAGCTCATAGCTGTGTCAGTTCCATTTGCTTCATCCATTCCATACTTCTTCAATAACTCTTTTAAATACTTTGTTTGAGAGATGAAGATTCCATTCTTTCTTTGTTTGATTTGCAAACCAAGAAAGAAAATCAATTCTCCCATCATTGACATCTCAAACTCTCCCTGCATTATCTCAAAAAATTCCTTGCACAGAGATTCATTAGTAGCACCAAAAACAATGTCATCAACATATATTTGAACCATTAAAATATCATCACATTTTCATTTTATAAAAAGTGTTGTCTCAACTTTTCCCCATACAAAACCTTGATCAATAAGAAATTTACTAAGCCTTTCGTACCGTGCTCTAGGAGCTTGTTTTAAACCATATAAAGCCTTTTTGAGTTTGAAAACATGGTCAGGTTTAGTTACATCCTCAAAACCTGGAGGTTGTTCTACATATACTTCTTCCATAATGTAGCCGTTTAGAAATGCACTTTTTACATCCATTTGATAGAGTTTGAATCCTATGATGCATGCAAAGGCTAATAGTACGCATATAGCTTCCAATCTAGCCACTAGAGCATACGTTTCCTCATAATCAATCCCTTCTTCCTGATTATAGCCTTTGGCTACCAATCTTGCCTTGTTTCTGACAATAATTGCGGATTCATCAAGTTTGTTCTTGAATACCCATTTAGTACCAATGATCGGATGATCCTTGGGTCGGGGTACCAAGTCCCAAACTTGATTTCTTTCAAATTGATTTAATTCTTCTTGCATTGCTACAACCCAATCATTGTCTAATAGGGCTTCATCAATGTTAGAAGGTTCAATCTCAGAAATAAATGCAGAAAAACTTACTTTATTGAAAATTCTATTTCTAGTTTTAATCCCTTCATTCACATCTCCTATGACTTGATCTAAGGGATGACTTTTATTGTATTTCCAGGCTCTAGGTTGTCCTAGTGATTGCTCTTCTTCCTTGGTTTCATCAACTTTTGGAATAAGAGATTTAGAAATAGATTAACCATTTTCTTGATTTAAAACAACTTCCTGTTCTTCATCAATGGTTTTGTCAGAGGATTCAAATTCATCAAATACAATATGAATTGATTCTTCAACAACATATGTTCTTTTGTTAAAAACTCTATATGCTTTACTTCGGTTAGAATATCCTAGAAAAATTCCTTCATCAGTTTTAGAATCAAATTTTCATAAGTTATCTTTACCATTATTATGAATGAAACACTTACAACCGAAGATGTGTAGATGAGCAATGGTTGGCTTCCTTCCTTTGTACAACTCGTATGGTGTCTTTCCACGTTTTGTTCTAATATATGCTCTATTTGAAATATAGCATGCTGTACTCATAGCGTCAACCCAGAACACTTGAGACACGTTCTTTTCATTCAATATTGCTCTCACCATTTCAGTGAGTACTCTATTCTTGTGTTCCACGACTCCATTTTGTTGAGGCGTCCTTGGAGCAGAGAAATTATGATCAATGCCATTAATATCACAATATTCTTCAAAGGCTTGATTTTCAAATTCTCCACCATGATCAGTCCTAATACCTGCAATAGACATACCTTTCTTATTTTGCACTTTCTTGGCAAAAACAATAAATTCTTCAAAGGTTTCATCTTTTGATGATAGAAAAATAACCCATGCAAATCTGGAGAAATCATCAACAATGACCAATGAATATAAGTTGCTACCAAGACTCTTTATTCTTGCTGGGCTGACTACATCCATATGCAATAATTGTAGTGGTCTATTTGTTGAAATCTCATTTTTTTAATTTGAAAGATGATTAGTTTGTTTGTTTACCCTTTTGACATGCGTCACAAATCAAATCGTTTTTAAAATTTACTTTGGGTAATCCAAGAACTAAATCCTTTTTGAGTAGTTTGCCTAATTGATGCATATTGACATGAGCCAATCTCTTATGCCACAGCCAACTTTCATCAGCATTACTCAGAAAACAAATTTCAGATTCATTTCTACTAATATCTAGAGTATAGCAGTTACCTTCCCTTTTTGCTTTGAGTTTAGCCTTGATATTCTTCTTATCAAGTAGTAAGTCTTTCTTGTTGACAATCAGACATTCCTTTGAATCAAATATTATCTAGTTGTCTTTATCTGCACTTTGACTTACACTCAGCAAATTGTGACACAAGCCTTCAACATAATATACATCTTTGACTTGTATTCCTTTGTCATTTTTTATTTCAACAATTCCTGCTATCTTTCCGGATTGATTTCCTCCAAATTTTACCTTTCCACCTTCCTTAGGTTGCAATGTGGTAAAACTTTCGAAATCTCCGGTCATATGTCTAGATCATCCACTGTCTATGTACCATTTGTTATTTTTAGATGCTTTAAGACATATCTACAATCAAATGACTAAGTCTTAGGTACCCACATCTTTTTGGGTCCTTTTAGGTTAGTACAAATAATTTTCTGAACGTATGAGCCTTTAGGTACCCATTTGTAGGTTCCTATGTTTCCTTTCTTCTTATGAATGCATGAAGAGGTATAATGACCTTTTCTATTACCGTAATTACAAAATGCAAAAGGATTCAATGTATGCACAGAATGCTGGAAATAATTCCAATATGACTTACCTCCTGCTTTCTTTCTACCTTTCCTTTTATCTGATTTTGGATCATATCCAATTCCATATCGGTCATTTACAAATCATTGAGCTTTTAAAATAACATTTAGCATCTCACTTCTTTGTGTGAATTTTTCAAGAGTTTTTGTAAGATCAGTTTTTTTCTTTTTCAAAGAAGAGCAATTTTCACAATTCTTTTCTGAACTTTCTTTAAGTTCAATTTCAAGAGCTTTGTTTTTCTTTTTGAAAACAATTAATTCTTTAACTACTTTGATGAATTCAGAATGTAAAGCATTATATTCAGAGAGTAATTCATCATAGGTAGGATCATAATCATTTACCTCTTCTTCTGTTTCTTCTTGAGCAACAGACATATATTGGCTACTTCTTCCTCATCACTTTCTTCGTCAGAGGAGCTATCACCCCATATAGCAAATACGAAGGCCTTCTTTTTATTGAAGAATTTGTCTTTTCTCTTTTGATTCAGCTCTGGACATTCTGATTTGATATGCCCTGGTTTTCCACATTTGTAGCAAATGATATGATCTTTGCTCCTAGGTCCTCCTTTCTGAAAGTGTTTGAATCCTTGACCTTTCTTGTAAAACATTCTAAATCGTTTTATGATTAGGCCCATTTCATCATCGTCAAATTCCTCATCCTTATCTTGATTCTCTTCTTTTGCTTTTAGTACTAGACCTTTCTTTTTCTTGTCACCAATGTCATCTAGTTCTCGTTTGAACTTTAGTTTGCTTTCATATTCAGAAAGACTTCCAAATAGAGAAGCAACTGATCTCATTGATTCTTCTTTTGCTTCTTCTATCACAGTGACTTTGGCCTCCCACTCTTTAGAAAGAATATTCAAAATCTTTCGTACTTGGGTATGCTGATCATAAATTTTCCCAAGTGCTGCAAGTTGATTAACAAGATGAGTATATTCTAGTTCAAATTCAGATATTGATTCACCTAATTTCATTCGAAGTAGATCGAATTCAATGACCAAGGTATTTTTCCGATTCTCTTTTATTCCTGAAGTTCCTTCATGAGCTATTTCCAGAGCTTCCCATATTTCCTTTGCTGTTGGAAGTGTTCAAATTCTGAAATATTCACTTTAACTCAAGGTACTTTGTAACATCAGAATTGCCTTGCTGTTGAGAGTGATAAGTTTCTTGTCATTCTCATCATATTCCGTTGGTGTTTTGGGAATTTTCTGAGAATCTACACTCTTTGTAGGTTGATAGTTTCCACTCTCAATCACATCCCATAGCCCATATTTAGTAGCCATCACGAATACTCTGAACTTTGCTTTCCAGAAGGAAGAGTGTTTGCCACTGAAACTTGGAGGTCTCGTGATGGATGCTCCGTCGGGAAGAATTCCTTCACCCATGCTTGCCATTGGATCCGTCGGGAAGAATTCCTTCACCCATGCTTGCCATTGGATCCTTCTTAGGCTGTTATACCTTAACAAGAAGACCTCTCTCGGATACCAAATATTAGAGCAAGTATTTCACCCAAGAGGGGGTGAATTGGGTGATACTAAAATTTCGTTGCAAATATAAAAACTTGACGGTGAATATAAAGCAATAAAGAATAAGGAGAAATATCACCGAAGTGTACACCGAGAATTATATTGATTCGGCCACAACCACTTTGACCTACGTCCAGTCCTCAGAGCTTCTCTGAGAGTTTCACTATAACTTCCAAGATTCAGTGGGTTCTTGGCACCTCAGTACAAGCAAGTTCCTTCTCCTGGACACTCGCTCCCCCTTACAAGTTGTAATCCAATCCCAACTCAAGGTTCCACAATCTTAAGTTATCTCAATAACAAATATTGAGTTTGAATGAAATATCTCTCTCTCAAAGTGAATAAGAATCACTAAAGCATAGAATTACAAGTATAATGTAAAACAGAGTAATGAGCTTGATAATACGTTCGTGTGTGTTCTCTTATTCTCCTTCTTTGTTTGGATGTTCCCATATATATATAGGTGTGTTGGTAATGACCGTTGGAACATTTTCTTCTTGTCCGTTAGAGAGTATGCAGCCACTGTTGACTTTTCCAGTATTTGAAAAATATCCGTTTGCGGTAGGTGGCGGTAGGTGACATTTGGACGTTGCTTTTGACTTTCCTTATTTGGTAAGATTTCTTCATTGTTTATCTGTGGATATGCTAAGAATACTAATACTATGAAAGGTTAATCATATAGGAAACAAATCAATGAATGTTGGAATAAATTCTCAAAATCTGAACTTACATACTTGAGTAGTTACTCGAGTATTCATTAAAGTTTACTTGAGTACATATTCGAGTATCATAGGGAAAACTTTGATAAACTGCAACTCAATAAGCAAACATAACATTACTCAGGTAGTGCATGAAGTAAACAAAATTTCAAACCTTTGGAAATACCTATTTACTCGGGTACTTATTCGAGTATGGCTCCCTTTTCTTCATAGGTTACTCTAGTAGCAACTCGAGTAAACCTTCAAATAAACTTTAGGTTACTCGATGCTTCACTCTAGTAATGTTGGCAGGATTTCAAGGCCCAGAGCACTTCAAGTTTGATTACCTTGTTACTCGAGTCCTTACTCGAGTAAACATAAATTTTCTGCATAGCTTACTCGGGTAGTGACTTGAAGTTCTCTTCCAACTAACTCTGCATACTCAAGTAGTGACTTGAAGTTTTTCTTCTAAGTAATTCTGCATACTCGAGTAGTAACTTGAAGTGAAGGATAAGAAAAACATTTCATGTTATTCGAGTAATACCTTCAGGTTTTACTTACCACAGTGAGTTACTCGAGTAGCTCCTCGAGTAACATTGGCAGGGTTGAAAATGCTGAGAGCAACACATTTCTTGAAACAAAGTAACTGGAAGTATTTGACATGGTTACTCGAGTACTTACTCGAGTAACGTTGGCAGGCCAAGAGCAACTAGAAAACATTTACCTTATTACTTGAGTGCTTACTCGAGTAACATTGGCAGGTTACTTGAAGGTTGACCTGGTTACTTCAAGTTTCTGTTTGATTACTCGAGTAGCTACTCGAGTAACCCTTTAGAAAATTTGCCAACAATGAAGTTTCTCAGCCTTTTCTCTTGGCCTTTCTTTATTACTTCAATGCTTACTTCAAGTGATGATTTTCCCTATTTTTACTTTGTTCAAACTTATTTGTTTATCAAATCTTTTTCATGCCATTCTTTGTTATCATCAAAACATGAGATCTAACACTATTTAGATAGGTGGAAACAGAAGAAAGTGGCTCTAAGGGCAAACAAATAAGTTCCGACTTATATGCTCCCAGTTCAAACCAGGAAGAGGAGTTGGTTTTCTACAGGCTTTTAATTATTTTAAAGGTCTATAAAATTATGTATAACACTATTAGGAATTTTTGTATATAATCAAGTACATTGTATCAATAATATCAGTATATTTATGTTATTCCTATATTGCCCACCGAACTGCTCAAATACTCTAAAAAAGGAGAAAATAAGATAAGGGTGTCACACAATTCGCCATTTTGCAGTCTCAATGTTTTTCACCTTCATATTACAGTAAAAGGCTCTAACTATTATAGGTGAATAGGGTAGATTCACAATTAGCCAGGGTTGATAAAATGATAGAAAGGGTCTCAGGTTCAAGACATAATGGTCATTTAAGTAATTAAGGTCTACGTATACCACAGGGCAAAAGCTACACTGAGTGAATTCAGAATCATATAACTTCTTGTTGAAAGGTTTCAATTCCTGGTTATTGGAGTTATCAAGAGGGATAGGATTAAGTTCTTCTACTGGTGATTAAGAAGTGGCTAGTACTCTGGACTATGATTCACCATGGCTAGATGGTCTAGGGATGTGATGAGATGCAGAGGAACTAGCTTGGGAGGCAATCTTGCCAACCAAGGCATCCAACTTCGACTATTCTATTACTTGTCAGAGTGTTACTTCCTCACTCGAGTGTTCAGTCCTCACTCGAGTGCACTTGAAATGATATCACAGTTTTAGGTAGTCTCTGGCATACACGTGCAAGAGTGCAACTTGCACTTGCAAGAATGTTGATGTTACACTCAAGTGAATAATCGCTCACTCAAGTGCTCAGGCCAGTTAGCACTTGGTTCCTACAGCAAATGTAAAGATTTGTACTGGAAGTGCAAGTTGACACTTGAGTGCACCTTCTAATATTAGAATGTTAAAGTATTTGGTTCTGCTTTAGCATGCAAGATTTCATACATTCACTTGAAAGTGAAAATTCATCACTCGAGTATTTTTCCCTTACTCAAATGTATATGGACACACTCGAGTGCACTTCATTGTATCTGTCTTGCTTACTATAGGAAAAACACTTTTTGGTCTTCACTTTATAGGACTCGAGTGTGCTTGCCATCAATACTTGAGTGTTGTGTCCCTCACTCGAGTGTATTAGGCAATCTCAGCTTTTGTATGCTCTCTATAACACACTTGTATAGCCATACTTCCTTACACTCAAGTGCTAAGGCACCAAGTACTCGAGTGAACAACTATCACTCGAGTGTATCAGCAATTTTCAATTTTCTGCAACATCTTTGGTGTCACACTTGTGAGAGTATACATACAAACTTGAGTGCTCTTCAAACATGATCTATTCATTTTGACTCTAAATATGGCAAATAACCTATCATCAAAAAGTTCTTATCGTTTACATTCCAATACAAAAAGAATCAGCTCCAAACTCATTGTATTCTACAAGTTATGATCTGAAGAGTGTCCACTGTACTAGAAAGTGTTTGAATTCTGAAGGCATAACTCTTAGCATATAGTTCCAAATTTAACAAATTACTTATACATGGAAAGCTCTTTAAGTCTAGTTTCATAAGGCACTAGTTTCGTCTCAATCTAATGTGTAGTTTGAGAGTTATGTCCAAAATACCAAACCTATTTTGGAATATAATGATGATTTGTATGTCATCTTCCAAGATTCATGTCTTTCATTTGAGCTCCTTTCATGTTTCATCTCAATCCGACATGTGGTTTGAGAGATATGGCCAAAATACTGAATCTCTGTTAAGCTAAATAAAAACAGAGCTGAACAGAGTGCCTCGATACTCGAATGTTGTGCTCACGCTTAAGGACAACATGTTTGGCACTCGAGTGTTGATGTCATACTCAAGTGTAACATGTCTAGAGGTGCCATAACTTGTATATAAGTTATCTTGGCTTCGTATTAACCTATTCCAACCTCCATTTGATCATCGAAACCTCCAGTATCACTTCTATAAAGCTTGAATCTTGACATTCTCATTAGATCTTACAATTTCTTCTATCTCTAATCTCTTTCTTCTTGATTTTCTTCTTGATGATCATTCTCTACAACCCAATAAGATAGCTTCTTTATTTTTTTTACTATCTTCAATCTTCTTTTTTCTTTGCTTGACTAATCTTTCTCTCCATAACCCATCAAGATAGCTTCTTTATTTTCTTGACTATCTTCAATCTTCATCTTTTCTTGGCTTGACTAATTTTTCTCTTGACTATCTTCAATCTTCTTTTTTCCTTACTTGACTAAGCTATAAGATATACAACATTAAATATAGTAGTTAGTCAATATAGAAGAAAAATATATAACAAGTATATCATGCAAACGTTTTGCTCTTAATATTTGTCATCTATATTTGACATCATCAAAACTAATCATATCTAACAGAAAATGCTCAGGTGAGTTAAAAGAATGTGATGGTTTGAGCTTCGGACTTACTAATATAAACACTAGACACTTGAGTGTGCAACTTATGCACTCAAGTATGAATGTGTTTGCACTCAAGTATTCCTTTTAGCACTCGATTACAACAGAGAAAAAGTTCAAGGTAACTTTAGTTTTCTTCAGTTTCAGTATTCGTAAACATTATATTCCTGCAAAAAAAACTTCTACATACTCTGATGATTAATTTAGTATAGTAATCATCAAAACTTGTTCATAAACATATACTAAACATAATTAATAACAAATAAATCTTACAGCTTATTTCGATTAACCATTCCCAATTCTCTCCGCATATATAAAAATTGATCTTTAGCTATCATATTTGTGAATATATCAGTGAGTTAAAGATGTATAGGAATGAATTCTATATGCTTGGTTCTTGAATATTGTACAGGATTTTTAGCCAAGCTAATGGTACTAGTATTATCACAGTAAATAGGTATCTCCTTCAAGTAGACTCCCAAGTTCTGAAGTTGCTGCTTTAACTATAGTACTTCAGGATAACAACTTGCTGCATCTACGTATTCAGCTTTAGTAGAGGATAATGAAACTGTGTTTTACTTCTTGTGAGCCATGATACCAAAGAGCCTCTAAGAAATTGACATTCTCAACTGGTGTTCTTTTTATGAGTTTTATATCATCTATGATCTAAATCTGAATAGGTCATCAAATATTTGTTTCCTCCGTTCGGGTTGTAACCCCCTCACCGTAATTACATTCGGATTATAAAATTTAAGTGAAATAGAGACCAATGAGACAAAGTAATAAATTACAATCCCTCATCTAAGAGATGGGGTTTCCTGAAAAACGGTTCAAAATCATAATTCATCCTGGTCTCACATTCACATTCGAATATAATGACTTGAGAAACCAAATCACATTAATAAACATCAGAGTGCGTAACTAAAATCCCAGCAAACCCTAGGTTACTTGCATATATACAACATGGGTTTAAAGTTCCCAAAATGGGGCTTACATATTCAAAGTTTAACCTTTACATCTTATGTACAAATGGTAATCCCAAACAAAAATAGATAACAAACAACCACTAAAGTCTCAGAGTAATCCTAACTACTCCTGGTTGTCCGCTTCCCTTTCTAGCCACTCACCCTCTCTAAAAAAGTTAGTCATTTGGAAAGGATAAGATTCTAAACAATCCCAGTAGTAACAAATCATTCATACCACACGTAATCACATATCAGCAACACACAAATCATACTCCATCCTCATCCCCTTTTACCACCGGGAAGGCACACCATCCTAACTCAAACCGTTGTTAGCGACTCAGGGGCTGTTGGTATGGCAGTGCATGCGAATAGCCTTTCGGCTCACATATAGCCTTTCGGCTTTTACAATTGGCCCGTCAGCCTTCACAAATTGCCTTTCAGCTTTTCACATAATCACACATATCACACCCTAACCTCATCCCCTTTTACTGCCGGGAAGGCACACAACCCTTACCCGAACTGTTGCTAGTGACTCAAGGACTATTGGTATAGTAGTGCTTTCACAATTTCACAAATCTTGTAGCATTTAAATCCATCATAAACCAATGATATAGCACACATACAATATATCACATAAGGTATAAAGAAAGAGTCACTACCTGTATCTTTCCTGACTGGCTCCGGTACCGTGGTCTCCCGAGGGCGACAGATATCAAATCCTATACCAAATTAAGGACAACCGGTCAATCTCTTTTCCAATTTCTTAATTTCATAATACTCTAAGTTGGTTATCATTTAGGACTCTTTAGGTGACTATTAGAGGCCTAAACATATGCTTAAAGGGTTGCAAGAAGCTACCTTGATGATCCCTTTCTGAAAGGCAAAACAGTGATTTTAGGCTGGATCACTTGAGTGAAGATAACCTCACTCGAGTGATGGGAGACTCGTGCTCGAGTAAGAACGACTCTCACTCGCAAGTGTTTGACAGTGAGCAACTACTATGACCAGAAAGTGCTCACATCACTCGAGCATGAAACCTTGCACTTGGGTGATGACTCCAAATATGCTCGAGTACCCAAAAGTGCAATACAACGAGGACAACCTGAGAGCACATGCAACATCAGAGGGACAAGCTCACTCGAGCATACCCCTCAGTGCTCGGGTGAGACGGCCGTGCTTGTGAGTGTAAGAGCACACTCTTGAACAATGGCCAGCGAGTAAGGACCCGAGAGCAACCCTAACTCTAGACTCATACCATCACTCGAGCAGTCCCAAGCACACTCAAGCATGATCATCAACTTTACTCGCGAACAAGAAGTGCACTTGAGCTCCACTCAAAGAACCCAGGAAAAACTCAAAGCAAAAAAGGGAAAACACACGCAGTACTCGAGCATGATCTTCCCTCACTCGAGTGTTGCACATCAGAGACCAGAAACACAACAAATGATAGAAAATACCAGATTGGTCAAAATTGCTCCCAATAGTTCCCAAACCTCACACAAAGCTCCGTTCCACTTAAAATGACCTAAGGAACACATTGGCAACTTCCAAAACACTCCAAAAACCCTTTTAACTATAATCAATACTTAGGTCTCCATGATACACATAATACTCCAATCTCATTCAACTTAAATCCAAACTTCCAAACTATATCAAATACTCAAATGACTTCACAATAGACCATTTTCAACATCAATCTCAATGAAATTCATATATCCAAAAATAGGCATAAACTAGGGTAAATTTCAAGATTTTCACAAACTTATCCAAAAATCACAAACAATATATCAAAATGCACTAAAGGCTTACTTCTTCACTTTACCAAATCCAGAATCTTGATTCTCAAACTTTCAATTTCATCCAATACCCAAATCAACACTATTCAAGATTCTGAGATCACCACAATGAAGCTCTCAATGAGATGCACAACATTAGAGAAAAGTTTTAGGGCATAGGAGGATCACAACTCACCCAAAATCAAATCTTTCCCTTCCCTCTTTTCTTGCTTGAGCGTCGGAAATGGAGAGGAGAGAGAGAATATGAGAGGGTAAGGTGATAAGGAAGATGATGATGATGAAGTGTTTCCTTTCCCTTACCCAACACACAACTGAGAAAAGAGAGAGAAGGGAGAGAGAAAAGTGGCTTTTTGTCACTTAGTGTCACATCCAATGGTTTACACAATGCCACTTGTCACCATCTCATCCACTCCTACCATGAGCTCACACAAGCTTAATACACTAGATTTTGACCTATAAACAATGAATCTCAACCCTTGATCTTAAATACCACACATATTTATATCAAGTTCACATCACATTAATTCCAAAAGTGCTTAATTACACACTTACAATTAATCTCAAAGTCATTAGCCCTTAATCCCAAATTGGGGTATTACACGGGTATTATAAGCCAAGTTCTGCAGTGTCTTCTAAGCACTTGAAGATTCTTTTCACAGTTTCTGCATGTGATACCTTTGGAGCACATTGATACCTTGCACATATCCCAACATTGAATTGTATATCTAGCCTACTTGCTGTTAGATAGAGTAATAAACTAACAATTCTTCTATATTTAGTTATGTTGAAGTTAGGGCCTTTGACATTGGCATCCAGTAGTATGGTAGAGCTCATTAGTGTGTCAACTCCATTGGCATTCTCCATTCCTTAGATTTTCAACAACTCCATCAAATTTTTGGTTTGGGATATAAAGATCCCATTCCTTCATTGCTTGATTTAAAGTCCAAGAAGGAAGTGCAGTTCACCTATCATGGACATTTCAAATTCTCCTTACATCAGCTTAGAGAACTCTTGACACAATGATTCGTTAGTAGTACCAAAGATTATATCATCATATATTTGAACTACTAATAAATCATTCTTGTTATGTTAGATGAAGAGTGTTATATCCACTTTCCTCTAACAAAGTTTTAATCAAGAATAAATTTGTTTAGTCTTTCGTACCAAGCCCTAAGTGTTTGTTTCAAACCATATAAAGCTTTCTTAAGTTTGAAAACATGGTCAGGTTGTGTCATCTTCAAATCTTGGAGGTTGTTCAATATAAACTCCATCTATAATGTAACCATTTAGAAAAGCACTCTACACATTTGTTTGATAAAGTTTAAAACCTTGGATGCATGTAAAGGCTAAGAGTACTCGTATGTCTTCCAGTCTTACTACTGGAGCATATGTTTCCTCATAATTAATACCTTCTTCTTGATTATAGCCTTTGGCAACTAGCCTTGCCTTGTTTCTCACAATGATTGTAGATTTATCAAGTTTGTTTTCAAAAACCCATCTAGTTCCTATGATCAAGTGATCTTTAGCTCGAGGTACCAAATTCCAAACTTGATTTCTTTGAAATTGATTTAACTCTTCTTGCATATCAATCACCCAATTATTGTCAAAAAATGTTTCTTCAATACTAGAAGGTTCAATCTCAAAAATGAATGCAGAAAATGTCATTTCATTATGAATTCTATTTCTAGTTTTTACACCTTCATAAACATCTCCAATTATTTTATTAATTGGATGATCTTTCACGTGTCTCCATGCTTTTCGTTGAGCATAATCATTAACATTTTCTTTAGTTTGGAAGTCATCTGTTTAAAAATCATTTTGATTTGAAATAGATAGATTTTTAGTTTTCTTTATCAAATCTATTTCTTCTTCATCAAAAGATTTTGTCTGAAAGTCTATTGCATTAAAAACAACATGAATGGTTTATTCTACAATGCATGTTCATTTATTTAAAACTCTATATGCTTTACTTCTATTTGTGTAACCCAAATAAACCTTCATCAGATTTTGAATCAAATTTACCCAAATTTCTTTATTGTTGTTGTAGATGTAACATTTACATTTGAAGATGTGTAGATGAGCAAGGTTTGGCTTTCTCCCTTTGTAGAGCTCATATGGTGTCTTTCCAAGTGACTTGCGAATATACGCTCGATTCGAGATATAGCATGCAGTTCTTATTGCATCTGCTAAGAACACTTATGATGCCTCTTTCTCATTAAGCATTATCCTTGCCATCTTCGTGAAGACTCTATTATTTCTACCAACAACTCCATTCTTTTGAGGCGTTCTTGGAGCAGAGAAATTATGATCTATTCCTTGATTATTGCAGAAGTCTTTAAAGAGTTGATTGTTGATAGAAGTAATAGAGATACCTTTCTCATTTTGGACATTATTGGCAATGTTATAAATTCAGCAAAAGTTTCATCTTTAGAAGCAAGAAATATAGTCATGTAAAACTTGTAAAATCATCAACAATTACTAAAGTATATAGATTTTCTCCAAAATTTTTTACCCTTATTGGTCCTACTAAATCAATATGAAGTAGTTGTAAAGGTTTAGATGTTGAAATCTCATTCTTTGTTTTGAAAGAAGATTTTGTTTGTTTTACTTTTTGACAAGCATCACAAATCATGTCGTCTTTGAATTTAAGTTTAGGAAGACCAACAACTAAAAATTTTCTAATCAATTTGTCAAGTTGATTTATATTGACATGAGTCAGATGCTTATGCCATAACCAACTTTCCTCGGATTTGTTAAGAAAACAATTTTCATAAGAATTTGAATTTAAATCAATAGTATGACAATTACTGTTCCTTTGATCTCGGATCTTCACTTTGATAGATTCTTTGTTACGCTGTAGATCCTTCTTGTTTACTATCAAGTATTCCTCTGAGTCAAAGATTCCTAGTTATCTTTGTCAGTACTCTGACTCAGGTTGTGACATATCCTTCAATATAATATACATCATTGATTTAAACACTATTGAATTTTCCTACTTCATCAATTCCGGCAACGTGTAGATACAGAAATACTCCTTCTGGCTGAGGGTGCTCTGTATCATTAAAATAGCTTTGCTATTTAATATTACTAGCCATTTGTATTGTCATTGTATTACTCTAGAGTTTTCTTCACGCCTCTATCTTCTTCTTTCTTTATTGGAACATAATCACCATCTTGTATTACATTCCATAAACCATATTCATTCGCTATTACAAACACTCTGAACTTAGCTTTCCAGAATGAAAAATGTTCTCCTACAAAGCCAGGAGGTCTAGTAATGGAAGCTCCATCTAAAAGAATTTTCTCACCCATTGTTACCATTGAAAGGAACCTTCTCTAGCTATTAAACTCTTCAGAGAAAATCTTGCTCTGATACCAAATACAAGATTCAAGCTTCACCCAAAAGGGAGTAAGTTAGGTGATGTAATAAAATTTTTGGTTGCTATGGCGATATAAAAATAGATAAAGAGAGAGTGGAGATAAGAGAATTAGCACAGAGAGATTTATACTGGTTCGGCCAAAAACCAGGCCTACATCAAGTCCTCAGAGATCAAGACCTACTGAGATTTTCACTATTCTTCCAAGATTTAGTAGGCTCTTAGAATGCCACAAGATAGCAATCATCCTAGCAACGACTACGAGTAGAAATACTTTAAAACTTAGAATAATCTCTCCCCCTTACGGCAAGTCTTACGTGAAAAACAATCCCTATGTGTCAACACCTGTTTCCAATTCGATATGCGCAGAGTGATAAAGACCAATTCCATAGGCATATAGAAAAAGTACAAATATACTGATAAAAGTATTTGTTTACATACAGGAATCAATAGTGCAGAATTCAACAGTATTTACAATTTTACCCAAAATATTCAAATATAACTACATATAACCACTCATCCTCACCTCGGGGTCCATGTTTGTCAATTCCCCATGTCTACACCCTTGCTTTTGGATTCATTAGTTCCCGCAGGCACATTTTTGTTTATAAAAAGTGTTGAGATTCCAAGGAATCCCTGTAGTAATAGATAATCATTCATAGAAATGCAATAAATAAATATGTCAAATTCCATATAATGCAGTATTATATTAACACAAAACTTGGTTCAGTAAAAAATGTGTTCAAAGCCAACTACAGTTGCAACCCCTACATATTTCGTTTCAAAAAAAATCATTGAAAATAGCCCATATCTGTTTTAATCCCAATAGTATCTCCTCTCCTAGTCATGCCTCTCCTTCTCAGATCCACCTCTGAGCCTTAGTCCAACCTCCAATCACATCATCTTGCCCCTTTTCGACCCTAGACACTACCTCCAGCCTATTCTCTGACCCAATCACGACCTTCACCCTCCTCTCTGCCAGTGTTATCATGAACCCTCTTATCCTCGACCTCATTCTGATAATCAGGAACATGCTTAGTCTATGCTCAAGGGTATGATGTGTGTGGACCTTTAGCACTTCTAGTCTTTGAGCAAAGCAGCAACATTTGATTGGGTGTTATTAAGGTTGTAATGACAGCCTAGAAGATTAAGTATTTTCTTAAGCTTGAGAGTCTTTGCAAAGTACTTGAGGTTTTTCTCCTTGCCTTTTTATATTTAATTTTGTTTAGATATCATTTTTGGAAGTTGAATCGCACTTATATTTGAGGTTTACTTCCTGAAATGAAAAGTTTAAATTTTGTGTTGCTTGTTGGAAATTTTTTTCAAGAAATCAAGTTTTGATCTAAAACTCGAGTACTCTAAGTATTGCAAGATTCTGAGCAAGCCTTTGGATAAAACTCGCAAGAGTGCAAATGCCAACTCAAGTTCATTTTAGGCCAAAACTTGAGTTCTATCCTAAAACTTAAGTTCTGTACAAGATTTTTTTAAAAAAAATATCGAGGGTTATAATGACTGTTTTTGAAAAACAAGTCATTATAAGTAACAACATACAATGACTGGTTTTACAAAACCAGTCATTGTAAGTCTCTTACAACGATTGTTTTAAAATGGTTGTCTATTTTAAAACTTTCAATGACGCTCACATACACGTCCCACTAAAAATGGTTGTCTAAAGGGCATATAAACAGATGTTAAAAGTCCCTTTTATAGTAGTGCATGGAATAACTTTCAAGTGTGGAGAGCTCTCACTCAAGTGCTCAATCCTTACTCAAGTGTTCATGTTAAGTTTTAGCTTCAGATTCTTTACACTTGAGAGTGAGCTTTTACACTTGTAAGAGTGTTCAGGTCTCACTCAAACGCAAATTCTCTATACTCGAGTGCTCACTATTGTTTAGCACCTTTTCACTTGGTTCCTGCAGAAATTGTAATGTTTGCATTGGAAGTTCAAGTTGACACTCAAGTGTAGCACCCCTTCACTCAAGTGCAGTACCCCTTCACTCGAGTGCACCATCTCATGTCATCTTGTTGTGGTTTTCTAGTTTTGCTTCAGCATGCAAGATTACATACATTCACTTGAAAGTGTTACTTCCTGACTCAATTGTTAGTCCCTCACTCGAGTGCATGTTCATGTCACTTGAGTACACTTCATGGTTTCAACATCCATATCCTCTAGGGCAAACACTTGCATTATTGCACTTTCAAGACTCGAGTACACTTCTTATCATCACTCGAGTGTTGAGTCCCTCACTCGAGTGCACAAGGTAGTTTTTGGTTCTGCTTGACTCTCTATGAAATACTAGCATGGACACACTTCTTGGACTCGAGTGCTAAGGCATCCAATACTCGAGTTCAACTTCTGTCACTCGAGTGCATTAGTATATTTTCTTGACACTTCATTTGTTTATGCATTACACCTGCTAGAGTAAAGATCCACAATCAAATATTGCTGCCATCAATACTTGAGTGCATCATCCTCACTCGAGTGCATAAGTAAAATTTCACTTTCTAAACTAGCTTCTGCCTAACACTTCCAAGAGTATAAAGTCATACTCGAGTGTTCATGCTTCCAGTACTCGAGTGCATCAGTAATTTTTCACAACAACTTTCTGTAAACTAGTGGAATGCATTTTATAATAGAATAGACTTAAGTTTACATCTTCAAAACATAAATATCTTTCCAAAACAATGTACTAACACTTGTTATCATCAAAACATGGATTTTAACAAAAAGTGTAGGTCTTAATTTGGATTTTGGCATTTACCTAATTTAAGATATAAGATATAAGATATATTTACCTAATTTGATTAAATTAATGAAGTTTGGTAATTAATTAGCAAATATGACATATATTTTCTAAATATCCTAATCATCTTCCTTAATTCTCGCATTCCCTTCTCTTTGATCATTGTTAAGGGAGTATTAATAAAGGTAAATTAAGAAAATATTGATAGACATGAAAAATATGTCTTATATTTAAGACTAAGATCAACTCCCTCAATTTATGTTTCATAAAAAGACCGGATGAAGAACCAATTTTAATTATTATATATTGTAAAGAAAAATTAATTATAAAACTTAAATTGTTTTGAGCCAATAAAATACCCAGTTCTCCCACAACCCCAAAACCAATGGAATGCCAAATAAGCCCAAAGGGCAAGAGATTGACGGCAAGTAGAGCTATCAAAACGGGCTAAAACTATATAAAAAATAAAATTATAAATATCTTAACATTTTTAATTCAAATCTTATATATTAATAAAATAAAATTTTAAACTATTTTCTAAATTTCAAAAAATAGTACAAATCAAACCTCAAACACTAATAACCTATATAGTCCAAGCTTAAAAATGACCTAAACTAAATAATTTACCCCCTTTTATAGTCACATATAAAACAATTTTAATAGTTAAAAAGGCAACGAAAATCTCATAGTTTCTATGTATAAAAAATTTACGTATGATTCTTAAATTTTTTTGTTGCAATATTATTTAACTTAAAATTTACTTTGATAAAGTCTTGAAAAGAGATTAAGAAAAGTAAGATTGAAATTATATTGTTTTCAAAAAAAATACTATGCCCTCTCACTTTTAGGAAGCTGCATTGTTCTATGTGCAGTGGATGCATGAATCAAGTTCAAAAAAATGTATGCATGAATTAGAGCAAAATATATATACAATGTCATTAAATGTATGTTGAGTGATTAGAGCTAAATGTATTAACCTCAACTTGAACCTTTGAAGTTTGATGAGGGCACAACTGTCAAGTGTAAACTAAAGTACCTAGGTTTTTTTTTTGAAGCCAAAGGTGTTTCATAACAAGAGTGAGTGCTGTTATTTTAATAAATAAAAAATAGGAGGGCTTACAAGAATTGATCCTTGGTCCTAACGGGCTAACCCTTTTATTTTTAAGCCTATTTCGTTTAAGCTCAATTTCCTTTTGCACCTTCTAAAATGCAAGTCTAGCCGTCTATTTATATGAGCTTAAATGGGCTACTCTGAAGAGCTCTGGCTGTTTTGAAGGCTCTAATGGCAAGAAAGGAGTAATTTCTAAAAAATGATGATGCAATTTTACTCAGTGAAAAATTTTCATTAAGAGGTGGACGAAAAAGAAAAGAAAAGAAAGGACATATGCGAACATGATTGGGGAAGGAAAAATTACGCAATATGCCACAATATTTTAATTTTACCTCATTTCCGTCTACATCCTTTATTAATTTTTCCCAAAAAGGTGAGAAGAGAAGAAGAAAGAGTTTCCATGGTCGCCAATGGTTTCATGAAATTAGATAGAGCAGTGACAAAAAGTAAATGTATAGCCATTTTCACCTCTTTTCCAACATAATTGCTTCCGAGAAATCCTATCTCACACCCACACCTCACCTAGAACTTCTTGTTGAAAAATGTTTAGAGGAATATTCCAATAGGAAAAGTTGAAGAAACCAACACACTTTTGTTTTAATGAACATCACATGTAACCCACAATTGAGATATAAATCATCTATCATATACTTATACTTATAACTTAATAACCAATGTTGTTTTGTTACGAAGACCAATGAAATAGGTTATTGATATATACGTCCAACGAAATACAATGAACTACTTACACTATAATCATTGACTTTTTCGAACATTAAATTTTCTTGCCTCATGCTACCCCTATGAAAAGATACTCCTTCTGTTTCTTTTTATAAGAAACACAAAACCTAGATCAAAAGATTGATTTAAAACAACAAATATGAAAAAATTGTAACCTCTTTCTCAAAATTACCCTTGTTTATGGGGAGAAAGGGAATAACAGGGAAAATAAGGAAATTATTATAATAAAAAAGATTGTGGAAGAGAGAGAATAAAAAATTTATTATAATAAAGAGGATTGATACTTTAGAGACTGTGATAATAAATGTATTGATATTAAAATGAGTAGTTAAATGGGGGAAAATATGGGAAACTAATAAAGAAATTTTAAATATTCTCAAAATATTTCTTATAAATAAAAATAAGTATATGTGGTAGTTGTTTCTTATAAAAACAAAACTGAGGGAGTAGTTGTATTGCTGAACTTATAACTATTCATTAGTTATAACCAAAGTTGTTCGTTGTCATTGAGATAGAGCTTACTAGTAAGTACTAACCCTTTAAATCCAAAAACTCATTTTCAAAAACGTAGTTGTCATTGCTAATTAAGCTTCAAGTTGTCATTCACTCATTTGTAATAATGAAATTTGTCAATCATTATATGAAAAACTTGTTGCGTGAGATTGTAGCGCAGTCCTGTTAGACCACACAAAAAGAAAAGGGAAAAAAGAATAATTCATCTCAAGTCCCATAGTTTATATTCACATAGAGATTAACAGTAAGTTATGTTATTCTTCGGGCAAAAAGAAAAAAGAAAAAAAGCAAGTTATGTTATAAGTGAATGAATAATTAATGGTTAGAGTAAATAAAACTTTTACAGAATGCTTTCAGTTCCCATTATCAAAGCATAGGGTATGTAAGAATTGAGCTATATTAATCATGGCTAGTAAATATCACCACTACAAAAAAGTTAATTAGTAGCACTTATTTCTTTCATTTTTGTAGCACTTTTTGAGTGCTACAAAAGCCTCTTCTACAATAAGTTTTTGTAGCACTTAAAAAGTGCTACAATAGGTGGACTCTTTTGTAGTATGTTTTTGATAAAGCATTATAATTGCTAATTATTTTTATAAAAAAAATATTGATCTCTTGTAGCACTTTGTTGGATTAGTGCTACAATAAATGATTCATATTGAAGGAAAAAAATAAACATTAAGCATAGTGTAGAAGGGCGTACCGGTAAAGTCGAATCTGGGTTTGGGAGCCCACGCAAGGATTAGACTATAAGAGTCTAATCAAGGTTTGCACAGTAGTACACCAGAACAAGCAAGATGGTAGATAAGAGGGGATTGCCAGAAAGTTCAATGGTAGGGGTGGTTTGCAATGCCAGAAGCACACCCTATTTATAGTGATCAGAGTGACCACTAATTAGGTAGTGTGTGCACCCTTTTCTTGCTCTCCAAGTTGGTAATTTAATTTGATTGATTCTCAATCAATTTCTCAATCATGGCTATTTGTTTCTCAATCATAATCCCACAATTAATTGCCAACTTATTTACCAAGCAACAATCTATGTTGATTGATTAATTATTTGATAAGGCAACTTCTGTCCTTAATCAAATAGTCCGGCCCATCAAGGGCAGACTTAGACCCAAAGTCCAAAACATATATTGTAGCTCTTTTTCAAGAAAGAGCTACAAAAAGGTTTTTTTTCCTAAACAAAAAAATTCAAAATTAAATGAGCAACTATTTTATATATTGATTTCTTCAGCCATTATATCTAAAAAACTTGTATCAGACAATCAATACCATAATTATGGAACAATTAACTTTTAATATGAATGCATGTTTAACAATTAGATTAACATGAAAAAAAATAACTTAACTTATATAAATACCTTAATTTTCTTCCCACTATGGCTATTTCTCCCCTGCTATTGGCCTATTACATGTAGGCTCATAAATGAGAATTGTACTCTCCCAGTGTCCCTCAAAACGCTCTGGTATAAATACCTTCGTATAAAACAAACAATTAGATTAACATGAATAAAATTACATGATAAAGAAAAAGTATGATAAGGTACTTAATCTATATGTTGGTGCTTCCACAATTAAGTATGTCATTCAATTCATCCTAATTTAGCTAGAAATATTATAAAAAAAAACTTTTCTTTAGAAAATATTGCTCTAAATATCTATTCCTATCTTAATATCTAGTTCAAATCCTTAAATATCTAACTTAAATAATAAATAAATAATATTTAAACCAAATCCTAACAATATAAATATCTAAAATCCAAATCCTACCTAATAAGATAATCTATCATAATCTTAATAAAATATTCTAAATAACATATCTCGATGATTTTCAAGAGCCCATAACAAAAGAACTCTCATTTACCAACATATCATAGCTCTTAAATAGAAAATAAATAATTTTTCCTAACACAAAAGAAATTAAAGATAATATTTAAAAGAACTCTTTTTTTTTATTGACCCAAAAGGTCATTTCTAGATCATACAAATTTTAAGGTTTGCCAAATTACATAGACATAGAAAATACTAGAAGTAGCATAGCTCTATATATTGTAGATAAGAAATAGTAAGATGAGGAAAAAATTATCTTATCTTTTTTTTTATGGTGACAAACCTTTTCTTCATATCATACAAATGACATGAAAAACACAGCTATCAACTATTTTTCCTTATCTAAAAGGCAACTTAGAACTTGAGGTTAAAACTTACAACACTAATAGTGATTACTGTTATCCGTCCACTGCCCACATACAGGCTTCACATATCGGATTTAGTTCATGAAGAATCATACCATGTCTTTAGGGAAAAAAATGCATATGGGCATCAATTTTAACATAGTAAAAAAATGCAGCCAGTCGCCAAATAAAATATGTTGGACTTCCTTAGAGATATCTTGAGCTAATATAACTAGATATTATATAATATAATATCTCTCTCTCACACACACATAACTTTCTCTTAACAACAAAACTGTTTAAACAAATCAATTGATCAGGAAATCCAATTCCCTCTAGTGAATCAATAATCAGGAAAACATTGCAAAGCATCAACAGTTCTAATTACTCTATTATCGCTTAGGATGCTTTTGTTTTTTACAAAGACGAATATTGAAGAGGCCAAACTGGGGAATAGTCAGCAACAATTTCAAATGGAAAAAGGGGCACCTTGAAAGCTTTCTAATTTATAACTAGAGGAAGAACAATGTAAAATAGATTTAAAATTTCTAACTTGAAGAGATTAAAATCATTTAAACGAAAAAGAAACTTCACTACTAAAACTTACTAGAGACGGAGGGAAATCTTCAAAGAAAAGCTTCACAAGCTTCATCTTCAGGGAACAAAATCACTGCTACGAACGATGGTGAAAAACTTGAATGCCGTCATTACAGCGTCCATATGTTAGAAAAGAGTAAATAGGGTTGAGAACGAAGGGGGAAAAGAAGAAGGAAATGAGGAAGAAGAAAAATGGTGAAAAGATAGCTTGAGGAGCCAGAGAACAAGAAGATTGAATGGTAAAGAGAGAGTTTAGTGTTGGAGTTGAAGGAAAACTAATGATTTTTTGCCCTAGAGATGAAAAAGGAAAAAGAACAGTTATTCATGCGGAGAAGCATTTGAAAGTTACAACTTTTATGGGTGTAGTGGGTGAGTTAAGTGGAGTAATATTAGGGTTTAAAATATATTTTTTTTAAAAAAGCTTATTGTCACTCTTAACCAACTAAATGCTACAATATATAAATATTTAAATAAAATTTAATTGACACTTATGTAGCTTTTTCTTTAAAAACAATGATATAATTGTTTTAATAATTTTTTTTAAAGAAAAATTATGACCAATTGTAGCGTTTTGTTATAAAAGAGCTACAATTGGTAAAATCTATTATAGCCCTAGTTTAAACTAGCGCTACAATAGGTTCTTCCTTCTTATCTATAGCTTTTCATCATTTAAGTGCTACAAATGGTGTGCTACAAAAAACATTTTTTGTAGTAGCGTATACTCCTCCGGTCCTTAGTGTAATATCTATTTGTTTAATTTGAGTAGTTAACTATGAAGACATTTCATAAGCAATTATTAATCATCATAATATATATATATATATCTTTTAAGTCTAATAATTAATCAATGCATATAAGGAGCAAAGAACTTTTTCAAGTCCCTTGTGCAAGATTCGTTGAAGCCTTGGATGTCTACCTTGAGTTCAAAGTGTCTCCAGCAGGGAAACCCAAAACAAAATCTCTCTCCCACATCGTTCATCCTCTTCACTGCCTCGCCATATTCAAACTACAATATTTTCAAATTCATTATTTTATAATTGGATATAATATGGTAAACCCTTTCGTTTTCAAGGCATCATAACTAGAGTTTTCATATCTATATCTTTGGAAGAACTTAATTAGTTAATTACATGCCATATTTATTTCAGTCAACACTCATTGCTCAACACACGCGCACGCACAATCCGTACTTCGTACTCAAATATGAGGAAATATTGATTGTTCTTTTGTTTTCATTTTTCTTAGCTGGATTTTGGGGATTCACTAAAGTTTGCTAGCTAGGTCAGGACTTACGACTCAGAGTTACAAAGGTTAGTTGCTATGGATTACCCATCAAGGTCTTTATTTGACATGGGATTCAAATCTACACACTTGTAAAATAAAATTTTATTTTGATTGGCCAACCCTAGTTGGTATCTACATAGTTCCCAGGATTTTAATAACAAAATCAAAGTGATATAATATGCTCACTCAATAAAAAAATACAAGCATATGTTTAATTAAGGCTTATAATTAAGTAGGTAAATAGAGAGGCTTAATAAGATATGCCTTCAAAGTACCAATGATGTTTATGTAAGCCCCACATAATGTCAATTGCAAGGGTTTAGTCACCAACCAAAGTAAACTTTCAATCATTTTCATTACATTATGATCGTCTGGTTCATCCACCGACTGAACTTGCACATACTTCAAATTCCTCAATGGAAACTGATTATTTTTAGACACATGCTCTATTGGGAAGTTCAAATCTGACAAAATTAAACCCCAAATGAAAACAAAGATACTAAGAACTTAATGCTTTAGTTAAAAATAGACTATGAAATAAAGAGAAAAACAAGTACCTTTTCTTTACGGGAAGCAATAATGATGTGTTGGATGTGATCAAAGCATGAGAGAAATTGGTTTATATTATCAAACCATAAGGTAGGATCTTTGTGGCATTGTGGAAATTGAATATTGGTACTTCATTTGGTCGATAAAATAGTTAGTGGGTAAACTTGCGGGCTTCCTTCAAAATAAAAATTGAGCAAGTTTGGTGCATCAATAATTGCCTCTTTTAAATCCCAATATTTCTTCAACGACGACATCTCAAGTTTGTCATTTCTCAACTCCATCCTCCTTAAGGCAATACAATAACATATTATCAACACCTTTAGACAATCTAAGTCTGTAATTACACTCTTCACCCACTCATCTGCTATGTACACTCCTTTCAATTCCAAAGCTGTGAGAGTCACACATGCCGAGATATTCATTGTAATCCTACGTGGTTTAAAATTGTCATAATCATAGTCATAACATAAACAGAAATGCTCTAGATGGGGAGTCAAGAGCACTAGATTCTCTAGGTTATGGGTGTTATACATCTCCAACTTATTAACTTCAGCATTTAGAATCCTAAAGTTCATAGGCAAGTTACATTGATTGATGACCAAATGATTTGTGATTAGTTCCATTAGGTCATTCTTTGAGACCTTTACAAAATGAAGAGACATAGATTTTATGGATTCGCAAGCAGGAAGGTCAAAGTCAGAATGGCCTGACAAAAGGAAACATGATAGACTCCTTGCCTTCATTACTTGAACTCGTTCTAACCCCCTACCAGTATGGATCTCAACCATGTCCACACACAAAGATGTTATGGTTATAGTGGGTACTCCTTCACAAAGATGGATTAGTAGTTATTTCAACTTTGGGCAATGTATAATAGGATCAACAATTGGAAATCTAAATCTGGTGAGTTTGAACACAGTTAAAAATTCTGACGCAAATAGATGAGCAAGGGGCTCATATCTCACCTTCATAAAGCCTACAATGGGTATATCAAAATCTATCTCTTTACTTTTGTTCTCTATTGCAAAGTTCAACAACATATCAAACACATGCTAGTAGAGGAAAGGCTTTAAGAATGGCTTATATCGATAAAATAGTTTAAACCTTTGCAAAGAGTTATTGATATAAGGAGAACGCAGCTGGAGGGTTTTGGGTATGAAAGAGAAGAATTTGTAGTCCAAGTGTCCAAAGAAACAGCAATTAAAGTCAAGTACAGGGAATGAGAGCCATGAATAGTGGAAGATCTGGATAAAACACTAAACTTAGCGGCATCCTTGTAAGGCAAATAATTCATGATGTAGTGGAAGAGATGTTTATGAAGATTTTCAAACTTAGTCATCGATCTCATAGACGTCATCGTTGTAGTATCGATCCTCCTGACAAATTATCAAATAAAAGTGTCGTCAATATCATGTATATGTAAATGGGAACAATATAAGGAATATAATTGAAGTATGCAAAATATGTTCAAACTTCAACCTTCTCATGAATGGTCCTTTCCCACTCTTTATCTGTACCCTCTTTTTTTAAGGGAAAAAACTACTCTTTACTTTTATTCGAAGAAATGGCAATTAAAGTCAAGCACAAAAAATGAAAGCCATGAAGAATTGATGGAAGGATTTTGGATAAAACTCTAAACTTTGTCACATCCTTATAAGGAAGAAAGTTCACGATGGAGTGAATGAGACGTTCAGTGTTGGACTTTGGGTCCAAGTCCGCCCTTGATGGGCTGGACTATTTGATTAGGAAATAAGTAGCCTAATCAAATAAGAATAAAATTAGCATAAAATGCAGATTTGGGAATTTTTCAGCAATAATTATGGATTTGTGAAAAGAGGAACAAATCACCATAATTAAGGAATTAATTGAGAGACAATTAATTGTTGTCTTAGAGGGCAAGAAGGAGTGCACACATTTCCTAATTAGTGGCCTCCATAAACCACTATAAATAGGGTGTGCTTCCTCAATTGCAATTCACCTCGCCATTGAGTTTTCTGGCAATTCCCTTCTCTCCTACCATCTTTCTGGTTCTGGTGATCTGCTGTGCAAATCACAATTAGGCTCTAGTAGTCTAATAATTGTGTGGGCACAAGTATGGAGTATTGGAGCTTTGACCCGGATCCGAACATGGATTCGTCCTGGTACACCTAATCTCCTTTTAGTTAATATTTTTTTTCCTTCATTGGCATCAGAGCCATTTGATCCTTGAGGCTGTGATTTATTCTATGTGAATAATAGTATGATATAATTTTTTTATATCTCAATTAATATTTCCGTTATGCTACTGTGTGTGTGTATATATATATGAATGTATATATTGTATATAATGTTCATACATATATAATCTGTATATAGATTGTTCACGCATATTCTCTTTATTTTGTTACGCTGAGCTACAATATCTGAACATGCTTGAATATTTTTTTTATGCCTCATTTTTCCATAATATGCGTAAGATATATGCGTGTCTGTGTGCACCTATTCGAATTCATCTTCTCATATTTTGCTATTCGAGCTGAGCATGCACACATATGATACTGGGTTCTTGATTGTTTGCTCCTCTAATCATTATATATATATACGCATATATATATATTGCAAAGCACCAATTTCTCTTCTTCTTCAATTTTTTAAAGGTTGAGTTTTTGGAACCTATGTGGAACCAAAAACAAGAGACTTTAACTCTCAAAGGCTAGGAAAGCTTTTGAGATACACAGAGACACACATCCGATCGGTTTACGTCGCGCCGACAACGTCGAGAAAAATTGGGTGTTTGAAACTCGGTGTTTTTGCCCAAAGTAAGGACATGGATGTGTAGATCTCAAAGAGACGATTCCAACGAAGCTTGGAATGCGTCAAATGGAGTTCGGATGAGGGAGAAACAAAGGAAAGAAGTTCGCGGGTCGTTAGTCGCCGCCGCAACTTCACTTGTAATTTGATCAATGAAACAGAGGTTTTAAGATCAAATAAAAGCCATGGATTTGTAGTTCGCCAAACTACGATTCCAACAACACCAAGAACGCGAAAAACGGAGCTAAAACGAGGGAGATATGGCCTCCCGAAGTTGGCGGGTCACGATGACCCATCGGAGCTCCAACCGGGTCGAGTTGACCTGGCTGGAGGTTGAAGACGATGACGTGGCAGTCAACGCCATGTCATCAGTAAACCATTCAAACGTGGCGCCAATGAGGGGTCGCCACGTCAGCGTCAAACGCCACGTCAGTATCGGTCAACGAGGCCACGTCATCCGTTGACCAGCCACGTTGACCGAGACAAGTCAGCCCCACGTCACTAACACGTCAGCGGTGACAGGTCACGGTTGACCCGTCAATGTTGACCGGTCAATGGTCAACAGTCATCCGTTGACTGTTGACCCCAAAAAAAATGGGACACATGGCGCGTGGGGCCCACTGGGGTCTCCGTTTGACACTTGGCTAGAACTGTCGGAGAGAGGACGGCACGTGGAGTCGTTTGGGCCGGCGCGTGTCGCCAGCCGGTGGCCGCAATGCGGCACGTGTACGTCACGAACCACCGTCGAGAGTGGCCAACCCTGGATTTTTCCAATTTTTCAGGATTTTCTCCATCCAGACACCTTCTAGGGGCACGTGAGAGCGCATAGGACCTCCGATTGGATGTGGTTGGTTCCTAAAAATCCCTAAATTTGAGAGCTTCAATTTGATATATAATATGCATATATTTGAAGCACGTTTGGATATGATTTGAGTCAAAAAGGTGCTTATGTCCAATTAGAGGATCCCAAAAACGTTGGAATTGAATCAATGTTGGTTCTATTATTTTTTGGGATAGGTTAGCTTATTTTTTAAGAGTATTTTTAGTTGCAACATAAGGTTAAATGCTGAAAGATTCTATAAAAATAAGGGATTATTCAAATGAGTTTTTGAATATAAAATCCTATCCAACCTTGACTCAAACTCTTAGAGATAAAAACCTGAAAAATTGCAGCAACTTAAAATTATTCAATGATTATTGAATAATAATAAGTCTTCCCAAATATTGAAGCAATGACTTCTAAAAGTCAACCTTTTATCACATATGTTGTGACAAATGACAAGACAGTTAGAGATGTGAGAATCATCTCATCAAGTGGGAGATATGCTGCAAATACATCCAAATGAGTAGATGTAAACATGGCAAAGAGGAGCTTGACATTGTAGCTAGATGCTACATGAGTTAATATGGTCAGAAGGGCCTATGAGAAGGAGAACCTAGTTAAGAGACAATGATATGAGGCTTAAATTTTTGAATGTTCTTGTTTTTCCCATTGAATTTAAGATTAAATTCTCTGTTAGTTTATATAATTGAATTCGGTATATTCTCTTCTTGTTTTCTTGAACATTCATGCCAGTTAGATGATAATGTGTTATTATCTTGTTAATATAACTGCTCTTTGATTGAGTGGGAGTTTTCTGGAATACGTCTAGAAATCCAAAGGGGAAAGTGTTCAATGAAGACTGTGGTTAAAAGGGTGATAAGCTAACTAGTATGATTGGGATGGGACTCAACATAGTTGTCTCCTGAATATGAAACTAGTGAACTTATTATCTAATTATCCTTTGTCTTATTTGAACAAATAAGATTTGTATACCATAATCGTCTGAGTGACCAATTATGACCAAGTCGATTTGACTGAGCTTATGATAACAAGCTCAATAGAGATATCTGTGGAGTTAAAAACTCTTAAATCTCTTTTCATTCAAGAAGAATGAGATGTCAGGGACATCCTACCAACTAGTCTTCAGCGTTTAAAGCTGAAGCAATTGAAGGATACAAGAGGTTTATGCTATCAAGCATAGAAAGAACAACATTGATTAAACTTATGTTGGTTTGAGCAAAGTAACCTTATCCAAGCCGTGTGGATAGTGTTGGAAGATAGTGAAATAAGTGATCTTCTTCCATAAAGTTAAAACTAAGTTAAGTTTTAACATAGTGTACTAAGTCCTAACATGTTGTTTAGGCAACACTTGAGGCTGATGTCAAACTAAGAAGTTGAGACAAAACTAAATGCCAAGTTCTTTCTAACAAACAACAAATGTATGTTGGGATAAGACATCTCCCAATGAGTAGGAGGAAGTTATGTCTCCCAGTGAGTGGGAGTGAGCCATGTCTTCCAGTGAGTGGGCATATACGAAAGTAAAGATTGCCTCGGATATGTATATTGTAACCTTCAGTAATGTGATTCACCACATTGAACTTGAATATGAAAGACTGAAGGATTCAAGATCCATCAGTCAGACGAACTTAGCTAAAGAGTGGGAGGATTCATCCTCCATGCCTAAGGGCAAGGAACCTATGAGGAAAACTTGATCTAGAAGAGATCAAATGGTTTCTGTAAAAGATGAAATGCTACATTGATAAACCATTAAGGGTTGTAAAAGTAGCAATCCACATAAGTTGTGGATGTTTCACAGAAGCATATGGCTTCATGTCAAAAGCAAAGCAATAAAGAGATAGAATCAAGGGATTGAAACTTGCACGTTAACTCTGCATAGATAAACCACCTTGATTCACTCCATGCAATTGCAACTGACAGAATCACATCTTTGCTATCTCTTTAGTTAAGGATCGATGGGACTATGATTCTCAAATCCTTTGTTAGATTTTGATGTTTCTTTTCTAGGGATAAAAGATTCCATTTCTTGCCACATGTACACCTTGATCAAAGAGAATGATCAAACTAGCAAAAGAGTATTTGCTAAATAACGTGTGCTAAAGGGTTAATACCCTTATGAATAAGTTGAAAACTTATTCTACCTGGCAAGAAAGACAAAGAAACATTTTTTGAGAATATCCACTGCAATTGGCAAATTATGACATTAGTGAACCAATGAACGTGAGGGCAAAACACAGACAGCTTGGTGTTTTGTTGACGTTGTGGACGTTTACTCGAAATACAGTAATATTTACTTGATTTTTGGCAAGTGTGAAGCTGTTAGATAATGGCTGATCTAGTCAGAAAATCAGTGAAACTGAAAAGATAAGACCTTTTGAACTAACAAGGGTTAAAGACACCCATGTGCTTAGTTCAAGCTGTTTTGTGTACAAGAAAGGCATTGTTAGGCAACTATCAATACCTAGAACCCTTCAACATAATAGAGTTGTTGAAATAGAGAGATAGACATCTCCTTTGATTTGGTTGTGAACATAATGGCATCAATAAGGCTATCAGCCATATGTTGGTAGGTAGACTTGCATCTATGATATTCACACTTAACCAAATGCCCTCTATATCAGTCACAACCTTACCCTATGAATTGTAGATGGGCCTTAGACTAGGGCCAAGCTCGTTAAGACCATAAGGGTCATCAACTTTATATTCACAATTCTTCCTACGAGTAAGGAAGATTGGGGTCAAGGTAAACAAAGTATCTCTTTATGAGATGACATGAGAATTTGACATGACACGTCTTCATTAGTGATAATGATGGCGGTTCAATGACTGAGAGAAAATCATGGGACACAACGTTCATAAAACCAAGATTTCCTAGCAGGAAATGAGCATTAATCACAATAAATCTCTTTAAGAGGTGCACAAGTGATAAGGAATAACCAAGTGTTCCTAAGTTCACTGATCCGAGTGGGAGGATTGAGACCATTTTCACAATGAAAGAGGTAAGAGGTAAGTTACGAGAGAATTACCTCACTCATTCATAGGAAAAGAATCCTATGAAATCCACCTCGGAGAAAATTGTCATCTAGCGAATGACTATAAGGGATAGATTCCCTAATGGATTGAATGCTCTCTTCATCATTTAGAAGGTGATGATAACTACCTATAAGTGTCTGAAAGACACTAGAAGGACCTGCTAAGATGAATTACAAAGTGTCATGCAGGAGGATTTGAATTCTTCTTTAAGCCAAATACATGTTTGGGTAATTTGTCACCTAGCCAAGAGGCGATTGGGAACAAGTAGATTCTCAAATCTATTGGGGGCATGTAGAACCTAAAACACTTAGTGGCTAAGGTGTAATACAATGGAAGGTTGTCCATTGTGCATTTTAACTCTGAACTTTGGCTATGAGAACAAGCTTAGTCTTGAAATTGCATCAAGATGACCTTCCAATTTGGAATTTTGGAAATTGGATGATGAACTCTACACTGAAGTAGCTTAAGGGCTTCGTAGAAACAATCACCTAAATAGTAGTATATGAGGTTTTCACAAGGTGAAAGCCTCACCAACTTCGAAATAATCGAAGAACACTACATAAGTTCCAAATGGTCTAGTGATGATTCTTTGTGAAGTCATCCTTTGTCAAGTGACAAATGAAACAAGTGTCAAGGGAGTCAAAGGAATAAAGGATCAGAGAATCCTTAAATTTTGGAGTTAAGAAATTCATGGGTTGAACAAATAACTTGAATGACAAGATAAATGGGGATTGCACAAGAAAGATACAGTCTTTTCCACCTAAGACATGTACAAGTGTAATCCTTAGACATCTTAGGATGTCAAACTACAAACCCATAGACACCTCTGAAGTCAAGGGCATAAACCTAAAGATGTTACATGTCCTATGAGGAATCCAGCATAAGAAAGGTGGATAGAGTCCCATGTGAGACTACAGTTGGTAATATGAATGTGGACATTGGTGTACATAAGACCAAATGTTTTTTGGTCAGACTTGGAAGTTGCTTTTTGGTCCTGCTGTGAAATGGGTTATTAGAATAACCATGGATTAAGTTGTTAAGACAACAACTTTCCTTTTTGAAAGGATACTCCAATATAAGACCTAGGCAAATGGTGATGGAGTAAGGAAACATACAAAGTATTTTTTCCTGTTATCCATGGAAATAGAACATAGGGTGTGTTCTGCCATCATTTAAAGTGCCATATGGCTAGAGTAATTCCTATGAGAGATTGGGAATGAATGGTGGATAGAAGGATCCAAACGATAACATCTTATGATGAGGATCCTAAGTATCACAGCAAGGCGAAACATACTTTTTGAGACATCTCTATGAGAGATATGCTTTCAAAGAGGGAAAGCGACAGTTCAATGACCTTCTACTGACAGAATGTTGGTAGATCCCCTTAATGAGCCCTTAGCTTATTTTTCAATGAGTTAGTGAAAATCTAAGGGCATAAATAAAATATAAGGTCATGAACTTCTTTTATATAAAGATAAAAGAAGTGGTATGTATGTTATGAGTAAATACATAAAGGTATACAGTTTTGTATGTCGTACAGGTCAAAAGAGGTTGGTTCACTCACACGAACAACCGTCTTCCCATGTTTTGCAGGGGCATGGGAAGGTAAGACGAGCAAATGATCACCATGAGATGGTTGAGAAGAATCTTTGCATTTGAGTCACCTCAGTTAGACTGAGATGAGATCCGTATGTATGCATATACACAAAAAATGGATCGAAGCATAAATATAGATCTGTAGCCAGGTAAAGAACTCTTTTTCACAAACGAGATTGTAAAAGAGATATTGTGAAAAAGAAAGTTCTGGTTCGAATGTTGAGTACATTTTGGAACTAATGTCTGTACAGTGAAAGATAAAGAAATCGACGTACACCTCAAACTATTCACCGTAGCATGCAATTCATACTGCATGTGTTTGAGAGTTAAACTACAACACTGGATGTGGGTGAAAGATCCCTAGTTCACCACAGTGTGAGTCCCAAGAAGGAAGAATACTTCCACGATGCCCTTAAGACTTAAGCGGCATCATGAAAGCTTAGTTTGGTGACAACTACTTTAGCTGAAGCTCTATGATCACCCTCGATTCGATCAGATGAGTGAAAACTAGGAAAGCGACCAAGTCAAGATGGATTGATATTTAGTCAAAAAGGAAGATTAACTCCTAAATACATAAGATGTACTAGTATCTGTGGTCGACCCCTTACTAGCTCTATGTGTAGCTAGTAAGTGCGGATACTATATGCGTGGAAGGCAATCTGAGTTAATCAACATATTAACTCGAGAAGGATTAGATATGCCATGAGTAATATGTATGAGAGAATCTGGGGCATATGAGGCAATGAACATATAGCTTACAGTTATATATAAAGGGTGTCCTTGGATGCTGGTCCGATATAAAGGATTTTTAGTATCACAAGCACCAAATCTGAAAGACGTTTTTGCCCACGCAGTCACGGCAGATGCTAAGTATGAAACAAGAAAGAGTAACGCACGCACGATGGGAGGCCCATCAAGTACGAGTGGGAGATGTTGGACTTTGGGTCCAAGTCCGCCCTTGATGGGCTGGACTATTTGATAGGAAATAAGTAGCCTAATCAAATAAGAATAAAATTAGCATAAAATGCAGATTTGGGAATATTTCAGCAATAATTATGGATTTGTTAAAAGAGGAACAAATCACCATAATTAGGGAATTAATTGAGAGACAATTAATTGTTGTCTTGGAGGGCAAGAAGGAGTGCACACGTTTCCTAATTAGTGGCCTCCATAAACCACTATAAATAGGGTGTGCTTCCTCAATTGCAATTCGCCCCGCCATTGAGTTTTCCAGCAATTCCCTTCTCTCCTACCATCTTTCTGGTTCTAGTGATCTGTTGTACAAATCACAATTAGGCTCTAGTAGTCTAATAATTGTGTGGGCACAAGTATGGAGTATTGGAGCTTTGACCCGGATCCGAACATGGATTCGTCCAGGTACGCCTAATCTCGTTTTAGTTAATATTTTTTTTCCTTCATTCAGCAAGATTTTAAAACTTAGAAGTCATTTTTGTGGGATGTTGATTGTAACACCCTCACCTTCGAGTTTAAATGCATAGCGAGTTGAATCTCTAAGCCAGGAATTCAGTCCTAGAACAAATATACTTTAGAAAACAGTTATAAATCTCAGCTTCTAATCAGGGTTCGAACTTGTAATTGAATAAGTTCTTCTGATGAATTTAAAACTTTTTAAAATGGTTTCATAAAGGTTTGCAATTCCATCATAACTCATCAGTTCTTAGTTCCTTGTATCATTGAATTCAAGCGTCTCTCCGCTTATTACTCTTTTTTGTCTTTGTTTGGTTAATGATCCATTACCGTACAGGAACGTCATTCAACTAAGATACCTAAGCATTAGCTACTACTGGTTCTACCATTTTACTATCATTCCGTCTACGAAATTATATACATTATATACGGTACCAAAATAGACAACTAATAGGAAATAAAATCTCTCAGCTTTATCCTCTAATTGTCCGGGTTTATCTTCTTACCCCTTGAGTTGCTAGCCTGTGCTATAGTTGTTATAGGAAAGAGTGAGATTCAAAAGAATCTTAATAGTAATAGACATTCAATCACTTGGGTAGCCATTAGAATCTCAAACAAATACCTATGGGGTTGGGAAAGGCTAGAACAATTAACATTTTTCAAAACGTTTGGAATGCTGAAGTAGGGATCTTGGCTACCGCCAAGGAATGCTTTGGCTGCGGCCAAAAGTGTCCATAAACCTTTGGGCTATGGCCAAGACATCATCTGGCCGTGGCCAAAAACTGTACTTTTAGATTTGCCCTATTTCTTGGCTGAACTTTCAAAAATTATAACTTAATCTACAAAAATTCAAATGGACTGGGTCAAAGTCATAATTGAAGCTTTTCCAAGTCCTCTATACAGGATAAATATTAACCACTACCATTTATAGCCACAAAAATACAAAATTCCATGAATTACCACGCTGTTCAAGAATAAATTCTAGTTTCAACCTCAAACTTTAACAATTAATATCTCGCAATGTAAAAACCCAAATTGAGCATCTTATATATCAAATTAATATGTCCAATCAAATTTGTCCCACAAGCAATCAAATTTATAATTAGGGCATATTATATACATATTATATATCAAATTAATATAAAAAATATTACAGCCATTAGACCACAGTTGACCAATCAAATTATCCCACAAGCAATTTGGTTCCAGACTAGTAGCAACTAACAACAAGTATTTTTAACCTAGATTTTGGTTTTTCATATCTACCTATTCAAAATTTATAATTAGGACCTAATCTCACACAATTTTTCGTGTAGATCACAATGAAAACCTCAAAGACACTAAAATCAAACTCCTTCCCTTCCTACTTGGTTTGGCCAAAACATGGCCTTAAAAACAATCAATCGAAATGACATTTTAACAATCAAACCTGTTGGGAATTGGGCTTGGTCCACCCTTGGTGGATTAGCCCCAAACCCATTAAGCTTTAAGCTTTGGGGCCAAAATAAAATACCTAAATGAATGTGGGGTATTATTGGTAATATTCCCCAAGGGTTCAAAATTGAAACCTGGTGGGAACAGTTTCCCCATATGTTTTGGGGGGAACGGCTGTGTGACTACGTGTGTGTGTGTGAATAATAAACACTGTATTGCACATAACATAGAACGTAGAAAAATACTCTCTACAGAAATCTCTTCCTCCTTGTTGGTGAATTTGCTCTGTTTCGTAATCGATCTCATGAAAGTGATCTGGTTAATGTGGGTACCTTAAGAGTACAAATTGACACTTCAGGTACGCCCGAAAACCTACAAAACCTATCCCACATCATCATGAATCATCATCTAACAACAAATACACAATCCAAACATTATTATTCCTCTAAATCTAAAGATGGATTAAACCCTAGGCCCCCACTAAATTCATGAAAACTCATCAAAATCTCAAAATAACTGATTCAAATTAAAGCGTATGCTTACCTCTACACATTTCTACGATCAGTTCTAAAATTTGACAGTACTTCGTCTGGCAAGAGGTCACCAAACACCTCCAAATGAAATTCTGAAATTGTAGAAATGAAGTTTTGGATGAGGAGAAGAAGATTATAGAAGGGTTTTTTAGGTGAAAATGCCAATTCAGTAGTGATTTTTGAGATTGAACTCAAGGAAAATCACTATTCACTTTTTCTCTTTCCTTTGTCTATTTCTCTAGGATTTTCTAATTTTTCCCTTGCTTTTTTATGGGCTTGGCCGAATTTTAAGAGGAGAGAGGGAGTATTAGATGATTGTCTTCATCTAATCACATTTTACTTAGCCCAAGATGTGTCACTTGTCAAAAGCATATGGTTCCTTAAACCATTTAATAAGTCATTAGTTACTATAACTCGTTTAGTTATTCATTTAGTTCTCCCCCTTCTTCTTTTAATTGATGACCAATTTCTTCTTCCAAGAGGAGAGGAAATTGTTGACTAATTGACTAATAATTCTTTTCTTCCCCTTTTTGCCCTTGGTTATAGCAATATTAATTAAATTTTCATTTGGTGTTGTATTACTTAAGGGAGAGGAAGGTGATTTCCTTTTCAACCTTCATAATTGCTCTTACTTTTCAAGAGCAAATACTAGCCCTTCATCTTATCTTCCAATTTTGACCTCAAGATCAAATGGCAATTGACTCTTTTGCCTTTGATTATCGCAATATTATTTCTTGTGCCATTAGTTCTTTTCTTTCTTTACATTTCACTTTGTTTCTTCTTTCTAGACACCATGCATTTCCCTTTTCATTAGGATCCAAGTCAGGTTTTATGTCATTCTAACACATTATAAAGGAATCGGATATTTTCTTTCGACTAATTTGCACCAAAATTCATACTTTATTCCGGGTGTGGTTTCTATAAGCCATTCTACTTCTTATTCATTCCTAGGACATTTGCTAAACTGGGGCATAGCAATCCACTCAATCTGGGCTTATTCTCAAGTCTCTAATCCCAAAATTTAGGATACTACATTGATGAATTAATTTGCTACTTTCGCTTGTTTCCTCCATGGATCTTCCCGACATTGAAGCATGTCAATGTCTCCGAACTCAATGTTTTTAATAACTTATGATTTTGATTCATAGCTATTTCCCTATGCGCTCCTAGTTAGAATATTCTTATTGAAAAGAAAATATTCAAATATTCATCTAATGGTTATAATTAAATTGACAATCGACAAAATAAAGTAAGTAAATAGAGCCACTAAAATAGCTAACGTGGTAATAAATTCCTTCAATAAAATATGATTTATAGAGAGTCCATCTATTCTGAATCTCCAGTAAACATCAAAAAATTGGGTCTATTTATAATTCTCCATCAACTGGATTAAGGGATGGTCTAATTGGAAATGACAACAAAATGCGTAGGTTGTTATAAAGAGATTCATTAAGCATATAAAAATAGTATACCACCTAATTACCTTATTTCCTCCATGGAGAAATATAAGAAGATTAATATAAGGAACCATAGGATATTGGGAAAATTGCAAATGTTGTTCTAAGGAAAAGTTGGCAAAAAAAGTGTTAACCAAGGAAAAGCGTTTTTGGTAAGAATGAATAAGAAACACTTGGGCCGGAAAACCTTTCGCTCAAAGTCAACAAAGATTATAATAATATTAAAAAATCAGAAATAATTTAAGAATTTATATTATTTTTAGGTTTTTCTTATTTGAAATTTTAAAGATAAATAGAAAAGTTAGAATAATCTTATAAATAATAATTAGAGATATTTTTAATATTATTTACTCTCTTTTGTTCCTTTCATTTTTTCTTTTTTAAATGTTTTAATTAATTTAAAAATAAAATAAAATTAACATGCGATGTCAACATAATTAAGTTTTTTTTTAATAGTGAAAACTTACACAATTAACTTTTAATTGATGTGATTGTTTCAGAAGATATAATCAAAATTGACATTTGACAAATAAGGTAACTAAATATAATTCCCTTTACCTTAACAAAATATAATTACGTCATTTTGTATTCAACCCGCCAAGTTTGGCATTGTTCAATTAATAATATTAAATTAGATTAAAATATTTAATTGATAATAATATTCAGTAATCAGAAATAATATAATGATGTTATATGATTTTTTAGGATTTTTTATTTGAAATTTTAATGACATAGAGAATGTTATAATAATAGTAAAGAGAGATTTGATGAAGTAATCTTCTTTTTCTTGTTTCTTCCGTGGATGTCCTCGACATTGAAGCATGCATGCAAATGTCTCCTACTCAACCTTTAAAAAACTTTTGCGCTCCCTAGCTATTTTCCCCCGTGTGCTCCTAGATAGGGTTTCGATTTGAATTTTTATGATATAAGATATTTAGATTTAAAATATTCTTATAAATACCTGTAAAAAAGAATATTCTTATAAATAATTCGAGACATTTTTATTAATATTTACTCCACTATCATTCAAATATTTATGTAATTAACGGTTGTAATTAAAATTGACATTTGCAAAATATAGTAAGTAGCTAGAGATGCTAAAGTAGCTAAAGTGTTGATAAATCCCTTCAACAAAATAGGGTTTATAAAGAGTTCATCAATCTATTCCGAATCACTATTAAAAACAAATAATAAAAGATCCATTTATGATTCTCCATCAACTGGATTAATGGATGGTCTTATTGGAAATGATAATATAATGCATAGGTTGTTATAAGGAGATTCATTAAATATATAAAAATAGTACACCACCTAATTACCTTATTTCCTCTATGAAGAAATAAGAAGATTAAGGAACCCACTGGTATTGGGAAAACCTCAACTATTGTTAATCGAGAAAAAAACTTTGTGGTAAGAATAAGATACACTTGAGCTAGAAAAACCCTTGCTAAAAGTGAAAAAGATTATAATAACATTAATTAATTAGGAATTATTTAAGAATTTATATTATTTTTAGGCTTTTTATTTGAAATTTTAAAGATAAATAAAAAACTAGAAAAATATTATAAATAATAATTAGAGAAATTTTTAAATATTATTTACTTTTTTAACATTTTTTTATTTATTTTAGAATGAAATAAAAATAACATGCGATGTAAACATAATGAAGTTTTTTATATTTTGAAAACTTACTCAATTAACTTTTAATTGATGTGATTGTTTCAGAATTTAGATGATATAATCAAAATTGAAATTTGACAAGGTAGGTAAATATAGTTCCTTTTAACTTAACAAAATATAATTACGTCATTCTGTATTCAACCGGCCAATTTTCCCATGGTTCAATTAATAATATTAAAATAGATTAAATTATTTTTCACAAAAGATATTATTTTTTGCAATATACAAAATAAATTATTAATTGAAGGTAACTAAACATGGCCCATTTAGATTCAAACATAGCAAAAAGAAAAACACGTGAGAGTTACTCTCTCCCTTTACCTTATAAAAAAAAAATTAAATGGTAAGGATTTAGTTTTATACAAAATATTTTTATTTTTTTATTATAGTATCAAACTATTCATATAAAAAATTTGACATTTTGAATTTAATTCACAATTTTTCTTTTATAACTTAACATTAATAATAATTTTATAAAAGGTCAAGTATGAATTATTAAAATATTGAGCTGATGGTTATAATTAAAATTAAATAATTTGATGACAAAATAAATTAAGTCAAATTATGACAATATTCATTAATCAGAAATAATATAATCATGTTTTACGATTTTTTTAGGATTTTTGATTTGATATTCTAAAGACGTAAAGAAAGTTAAAATAATGGTAAAGAGAGAGATTTGATAATTTTTTAATGGCTAAAATCTATAAAACACCCCCCTCATTCCCGCGGCGGAATTTTAGGACCCTCCTAATGCCTCAGATCACAAAAAGTTGATGTTTTGGGAAAATTTTTGTTGTATGTGCAATAATTTGCAAGAAAGAAGTTTTGTACCAACAATGGGGAGATTAACAAATAAAACATGAAATTGCAATGGGAATAAAGAATAATAAAATAAAGAGGGATTGTTTTATTTCATCTTGATGGAATACGAAGTAGTAAATAAAGAAGCTGTGATAAGAGAGCTTCAATTATGCTAGAGTATGCTATGGAGAGACAAGCGTGAGTATCCTCATGGTATGTTCGGCGGCATCTATTTATAGCCCAGAACCAAGTAAGCTTGATACACTTTTTGTGAATCTCAGCGAATTGGGAGGGGAAAGAGATCCTCTTATTTTGGCCTTGGTGCAACAGACTAAATTTGAGATTTGACCAAGTGCCTTGCGGTGTAGCCGGGTTGGTGTTGGGCTGGACGCTCCTTCTTGGGCTAGTTTCGGGCCTCTTGCCTAGTAAGGTCTAGAAGAGGTGTCTTATTAGGCCCTCTGTTCACAGACCAAAAATCACAAGCCTAAAGTGGAGTTTTTGCTCCCACAGCAAGTCCCCCACTCTCTAAGGCCATATGGTATTTGGCTCGGAGAGTAATACCTCATCTCAGCTGTCGAGTGTCTTCCTCAATCCAAGGGTCTTAATTTAGGTCTCCCTTCTTTGACACTCTTTTATTCTTTCCAAGGCACCTCTTTGAGTTCTTTGTTACCTCATCGAGGCTTAGGGATTCACGGTGCTTGTTTCCCTTTCTCAGAAGGAGTTCTTGGTGCTTTGTTAGCTTTCTGGCTGGTCCGTAGCTTACTAACTAGTTTGTTGAATTGAGCTTCATCAAGAGTCTGAGAGGGTTAACGGTGGGTGCCTTGTTCGATATACACTCTTTAAGCTCTTCCATCAGCACATTGAAGCTCTGTGAAGGTACTCTCTTTCACCTTGTTTGTCAAACCCCTTATAACATTTTGATAATTTACAAAGTGACAACACAGTTCGATAGGAATACAAGAATGGCATAAGTAAACTGAAACATAGTACTTGATTACATTTACAGGAATTCCCATATGGTTTGAACAAACTATATACAGAGGCCAAAAGAAAAAATAAAGCTATAGATAACCAACAACAACTTGATCTGTACTGGAACCCTCAATTGCCTGTATCCACAACTTTGCCCCTGGAGCCGCTTCCACTAGCTGAGTAAATTTAAATTTATCAAAAAAAGAGGTGAGATTCAAATAATTCTCAGTAGTAACACACAATCAATCATATAAAATGTGATAAACAAACATGCAATGCACCATATAAGCAACATAATTATAACACTATAGATCTATATGTTTGCTCGGCATTCAGAATCATATGACTATATGACCCCTACTTGTTGTACTGTTCCAATGTAGATGACTGTCTGCCCGAACTTGTCTCACTACCCTAGTTGGGTTTTATTGGGCCTGATGGTACTTGTACTTTTCCCACTGGGTGGTACTTATGCTTTTCCCATGCTACAACTAGGCTCTATGTCTACAACTCGTGGTACCGAACATGGCAAGATAAATACAAATAAACACATAATGTATGAAAGACAGAGACACTAGTACAAAATTCCTTTTTTAGACCGTCACATTTAAATCAGTTCTAGTGGATAAGGTCTTAAAAATCTGACCGGTGGCAGTTTTGCAAATAAATAGAACTTCTAAGACTGGTTCTAAATATAACCGATCTTAACAATTTTATCTAGACCAGTTCTAAGCAAAACCGGTCTTAAAATATCAAAATATTTTAAAATGTAAAAAATTTTTAACTTTTAAGATCGGTTATAAAGAAAACTAGTCTTAAATAAAAACTTATTTAGACCGGTTATAAATAAACCGGTCTTAAAATATGAAAATATTTTAAAATTTAAAAATTTTAAACTTTTAAGACTGGTTCATATAATATTTAAGATTGGTTTTCATTAAAACTGGTCTTAAAGTTTATATTTAAGACCAGGTTTTTATAAAAACCAGTCTTAAAGATGAAAAAATTTTAAAATTATTTTTTTTCACCATTTTAAGACCAGTTTTAATGGAAAACCAGTCTAAAAGGTAAGATATTTTGGCATATTTTCACTCCCATGCGCTCAGGTCCCGTACTTTGCCCTTTCTTCTCTTGTCACCATTTCTCTGTGAGCTCTGTCACTGCTTGTTCTGAACTCCTCTGTCACTCCCCCTTCCTCTTTTGCTCCATTCTCCTCCGTCATTATCGCTGTCATTGCTGTGTTCCTCGTCACTGTTCTTTGATCATCGTCACTCTCTTCGGCCGCCACCTCTATTATCCGCAGTGACCATTCTCCTCTGCCGTGACTTCCCTTTGCCACCGTGACTTTGGGTATAAGTTCACTCCTTGGTCTTCAATCAGGTTAGTATTCTGTTAATTAAAGCCCTCAACTTTCAGCTTGTATTTGTTATTCTGAACAATATTAACTCTGATATTATATAGTGGTTAGACATGAAATAATTGCAGAAAAATGTAATTAAGGTTAAAGGGAAAACTGTGTGATCAATGACTTTATTATTGTACATGTTTTTCTTGTTTTGGACAAAAAGTAAATAAGGTGCTCTCTGAATTGTGATAATTGGCTTAGAGTAATACCATTCTAAGTTTAATTTTGTTTTAATTTAGTGTGATTGTTTGATTGTCAGTGTTATTGTCAGTGTTTAGTGTGATTATTTGATTCTAAGTTTTGTTTTTTTACTACTTTCAAATGGTGCATTTTAAAATTCATTGAAATCTCTAAAACTCTATGGTGGTTGTTTTTTTGTCTATCCTTTTGTTGTTGAATATAGGGTGCTACAAGTGTTAAGAAATATATAGATCATAGTTGGATAAAAGCTAAATGAACGAGTGTTGAATATGATAATGGGGTGGGGGGTTTTTTAGACTTCATCAGAAGAAATGTCGATGATGGTAGTGGGACGTTTTATTTCCCTTGTGTAGTATATTTGAATGAGAAGTGACTAAGTGCTGTAGATATATATACACATTTAATTTGTGAAGGATTTTATAAGAGTTATACAATATAGGTATGACATGGTGAAGAATTAGAAATGCCAAGTTCATCTGAATAAGGGGGAGTAGGCTTTGATGATAATGACACAGATACAGATGATCGGATAAAGGATATTATTCATGATATAGGAGAAGAGGCTTTTGAGCAATCACATGCATATGGTAATATGTGCAGTGATGCTGAGACACCGCTGTACCCGGGGTGTCAAAAATACCAATTGTTGAAAGTAGTATTGAAATTGATAAGCTTGAAAGTACGACATGGATAGAGCGACAAGAGGTTTTCAGAAACGCTTGAAGCTTTTAAGGACATGTTTCCAGATGATAATGTGTTGCCTTCTTGATACTATAATGCTAAGAAAATACTGTGTCCACTAGGGATGAAGTATAAAAAGATCCATGTATGCCCTAATGATTGTATATTATATAGAAAAGAGTATGAAGAGGAACAACAGTGTTCGATATGTGAAATCTCGAGGTACAAATCAAATAATGCCCCTGCAAAAGTGTTGTGGTATCTTCCAGTCATACCAAGGTTTAAGCGCTTGTTTGCTAATGAAAATGATGCAAAGAATTTGAGATGGCATGTGGATGAGAGGATATCTGATGGAAAGCTTCGACATCTGGCTGATTCTTCTCAATGGAAGAAAATTGATCAATTATTTCCTACCTTCGGTTAAGAACCTAGGAACCTTAGGTTTAGGCTTAGCACAAATGGCATGAATCCTTTTGGTAGCCTAAGCAGTATACATAGTTCATGGCCTATTTTGTTAGTAATTTATAACTTATCTCCTCTGTTATGCATGAAATGAAAGTACATCATGTTGTCTATATTGATTTCAGGACTAAAACAACCCGAAAATGACATTTATGTTTACCTAGAACCCTTTATAGAATACTTGAAAGAGTTGTGGGATGAAGGTGTTGTTGTTTTTGACGCAAACAATAAAGAGGTTTTTAAAATGCGAGCCATGATCTTTTGTTCTATAAATGACTTCCCTGCATATGGAAACTTGTCAGGATATAGTATTAAAGACCATAAAGCATGTCCGATTTGTGAAGAAGGAACATGCTACCATCAACTTCAACATGGAAGAAAGACAATTTATCTTGGCCATAGAAGATTTCTTACACGAGGCTAACCATATCGTAGATTAAAGAAAGCTTTTTTTGGTGGACAAGAGTTTAAAGATGCTCCGAAGGTATTGACTGGGGAGCAAGTTTATGAAAAGGTGAAAAATATCAATGTTATCTTTGGTAAGACTACAAAGAATAGTAATGAAAAAAATAAATGGAAAAAGAGGTATGTCTTCTTCAATCCTCCATATTGGCCCAATCTTGACAGTAGACACTATATTGATTTCATGCATGTGGAGAAAAACGTATGTGATAGTATTGTTCGGACACTGCTTAACACATAAGGTAGTTCTAAGGATGGCGTGAAGGTAAGATTAGATTTACAAGAAATGGGGATACGAGAAGACTTGCATCCAAAGCCATATGGTAAGAGAACTTTTTGTCCTCCAGCTTCTCATACTTTGTCTAAGGATGAGAAAAGAAGCTTTTGTGAGTGTTTACATGACATGAAACTTCCTTCAGGGTATTCTTCAAATTTAAGGAAGCTTGTGTCGATGAAAGATTTAAAGTTAGTAGGGCTAAAGTCTCATGATTGTCATGTCTTAATGCAACAACTACTCCCAGTAGCTATTTGTGGCATTGCCAAATATGATCTTCAACATATTTTAACTAGGCTTTGTTTTTTCTTCAATGCTATTTGTAGTAAAGTCATTGGGATAGAAAGATTGGATGAACTAAAAAATGAAGGATATCTGATCTTATGCCAGCTTGAGAAGCTTTTTCTTCCTTCTTTTTTTTGACATCATGGTACATCTAATTGTTCATCTAGTAAGGGAGATAAAGTTGTGTGGCCCTATCTATTTATGGTAGATGTACCTAATTGAAAGGACTATGAAAATCCTAAAAGGGTATGTGAAGAATGCAAATCGACCTGAAGCATCTATTGTTCAGAAATATGTTTCTGAAGGAGCTATGGAGTTTTGTCAAGATTACTTGTCAAATGTAAGACATATTGGGCTTCCTGAACATCATGTTGAAGAAGGGGGTAGATGCGGGGCTATAGTAAAAAGCGTTGATTCTAATAAATTGCCACAAGTCCACTTGTACATCTTGAATAATGTTGATGAGGTTCAAGATTACATTAATGCTCATAAAGAAATTATCCAGAAAGAAAATAGTCGAATGACCGAACAAAGGTTAATTTGGGAGCATAACAAAAATTTTGTATATTGGTTTAAACAAAAGGTTAATGGAGAAGAATGTGTTTCTGATACAATTAAATGGTTAGCAAGTGGTCCTAAGGTTGATGTCATCACTTAGACTTCATTTGTGATCAATGGTTATACATTTTACATGAAGTCCCTTGATGATAGGAGTACCGTCTAGAATAGTGGGGTTATGTTAGTGGCTGAATCTATGTACTTCTCTAGTTCGAAAGATAAGAACCCTCGTTTGGCAGTAATACCTTATTATAGGGTTATTGAAGAGATTTGGGTGATTGATTATGTTAAAATTAAATTTCCCATTTTCAAATGCAAGTGGGTTGATGTCAACATTGGTGTGATGATTGATCAATAGGGATTTATATCGGTTGATCTGATTAGTAGAAATTTTGGTGATGAACCTTTTATTATGGCATATTAAGCGAAACAAGTATTCTATGTTACCGATCAAGCAAATAAAATGTGGTCTGTAGCTCTTCAAGGCAAAAAGGTCATTAACATTAATCAGGAAAGTCGTTCAATGAATGATCTTCTTGAAACTCCTTTTTCTAGGGGTCTACCATAATTGAACGAAGAAGATGAAACAGACAATGAACACGGCACAAGAAATGATCATCATGAAGGGATATGGGAGGATATCCCTTTATAAAAATACTTTAAAGGTTAGTTAGCTAAAATAATTATCATCATGTATATTGTTGTTGCATTGGTATATATAAAACTAATTTTTTTGTTGTCGTCATAGGAAAATGAAGCAAATGATGTGTCTTATCTGGGACGAAGCTCAACCTATGCGCATATTAGGTCACAATGGAGAAATAAACACTCTTAGAGACAACGTGAACTGGTATGCTGTGAATCAATGTTGTTACAAACTTGTACTATTTTATTATTTAGAAACTAGAAGAACATATAACTATTTTTTGCATGCATATTTAAATTCATATAGGATGAAGGCACGTGAGCGAGGGCCTACTCAAATGTAAAGAGCAAGCTTAATTTGTCTGAGTCTGAGCTAAAGGGTCTCTTGGTTTCCAAGGCCTATTGCTGATGCTAATTCATCTGATTCAGGTGGTTCTAATTTTTAATTCCATCTATGCTACTACATGTATATCAATATATATGGGTGAATCTATGTCTACTTGCATTTTGGATTTTCATGTATGTGATTTGTATAAGATGTTTGTTACAATGTGTAAGAGAAGAATTTATTTGGATGTCGTTGAAATGGTTACTTGCTGAGTGAAATGTAAAACAGGGGAAATGGCTTGCTGGGTAAATCTTTTAAACGGAACAATTTTTTTTAAAAAAAAGTTAAGACCGGTTTTGAATAGAACTGGTCTTAAAATTAGAACTTTAAAGACTAGTTATCTGTAAAGTCGGTCTAAAAAGTTGTCTAAAAAGTTAACTTTTTAGACTGGTTTCTTTGATAACTAGTCTAAAAATAATTATTTTATGACCAATTTTATAAATAACCGGTCTTAAAATAATTTTTTAAGACCAGTTATAAAAAGTAGCAAACTTTCAAGATTGGCTGTATCAAGACTGAATCCGGAACTAGTCTGAAATATCATTTTTAACCGGTCTTAAAACTGATTTTTCCACTAGTGAAAGTTACTACTTGAAACTCCTTTTCCGCTATCTACTAACCCTTATTCCGGCTTGGGCAACTGACAAGTTCTAAAATTCCAAATTTACAATAAATGAGTTATTACTCATTCATGTCTCATTCTTAATTTCATATAGTTGGTTATCTCTACCCTTATGGTTCTAGGTAATTACATTTTGCCATTACCTTTTTAATATCACACATTGATTAAAAACTGACAGAATTTTCATCAAACTTTGAAAATTCATATATTTATTTATAAGTTTCTAATTTCTGTGGTCCAATGGCTATGTGACCCTTATTAAGTCTATTATTAATGAAAAATATTGCTTTTAGGCAAATAGACGCACAACATTCCAGAATTACCATTTATCGGACACTGCCACAGAAACTTGCTAGTTTTACTTGGCTAACTTCAATAATACATAACTCTTAGTATACATGTCCAATGACTTATATGACCTATCAAATTAAAGCTTGATATGTCTATTTTTATTATGAACAATTTCATAGGCATTGGACATCATTTTCCTATTCAAAAACATCACATAGCCAGACTGCCACACAAGAAAAACATACTGGCAGAAATTTGCAAAATTACAAATTATGTTCCAATGATCTAGAGTTCATAACCAGGGCTTATTCTCACTCATTTTTTCATCTAAACACAAGGGTAATATCACATTAGTCAAATTCCTATTCCTTGGTCTTACCTTGTTCAGACAAAAATTTAGACATGCGACCCAACAATTACCAAACTTTCAATTTAAGCTTCCAACTAGTTCCATATGTTCATTAAACACCACAAGACACCATTATAAAATCAAAACACCATGACCCTTCAAACCCTAGCTTAACTGAAAATGGGGCAGAAATTACAAGTCCCAAAAACTCAACGAAACAACCCAATCGGTAGCTCAAAGTGAAGCTAGAGCTCACCTCTTTGTCTTTCCCAAGTTCTTTCTTTGATTTTCAAACTTTGGTTCTTCTAAGAGAGCTCAAAACACCTCCCCTTGAAATTCTAAAACCATATAAACAAAGCTTTCATCAAAGGGAACAATGTTTATGAAAAGTGTTTGGGCTAGAAAGGTATTTACCAAGTGAAAATTAGCCAAGAATCTTACCTAGTGCACTTACTATTCGTTTCTCTTTCCTTAAGCTATTGTTCTTCAAACACATACTCTCTCTCTTGGTTTTTGTTTGGCCAAAAATATGAGGCCTCTTCGAAGGATAATCATCTTAAAATATCACTCTTCCACCTCCTCAAAAATATGTTATTTTAAGCTAATTAGTCACATGTTTTTACTTTTTGACTTTTCTTCTTGTTCACTTTGGCTAAAAAATGCTCTATCTTTTGGCTTAATGTGGACCAAGTGTTTAATTTCCCTCTTGCTCCTTTTTTTGGCTGAAAATGGCCCTTAATTATTAGGATAATAAATGCCTCTTGCTTTATTTGCCAAATGTCGAATTTGCCCTTACATTTTTGCTAATTTTTATATTAAATTACGGCTTCTTCCTTTTCCTTTCTTTTTTGGCCAAAATTTAGCATATTAATTGGGCCAACATTTGTGCTTTTTTAAGCTCCAATTTGGCTTAGTTTTGTAGCCCTTTAATGAGACAAAAATTAAAATTTTATGTTTCAATTTAGCCCAACTTCATGTAACCCTTATATTCAATATTTTGCCAATACAAGTGCACCAAGACTCACCATTTTATTTCTTTTGATGTCATTAATATACATTGAATATTGGTGAATAAGAAGTGGAATGTTACATTGTTCTTTGAGAAATTTTGGTTAGGGTTTGCCCTTCCTTCAATCTCTGGGTCTGTAATAGAGTGAGCTAAGGTTTAAGTTCTCCTTTCTCTCTTTTCTACTATCTTACAATTTCTTTGATGAGTTAAGATCTTTTTTACCCATATTCACCAGAGTTGGCTTGGGTTCATTACTCTGGAGTTGTTATGAGCTCAAGCCTGCTTCTTTGACCATGTACCTCAATATGCCTTTTCTATGTTTGAAATGTGTCTTTAATGCTGATCTTTTGTCTCATTTTGTATAGGGTTTTGAATTTTCTTGCTATTTTTGGTTGGATCTGAGCATTATGTGGTTTGCTTTCTTATTTCCTTGATTTGAATATTCCAAACCATGGGGCATGTGATTTCTATCTTTTTGTGTACTTTCTGGTACTTTGCTATGGGGACTATTTTGTGGTTGAATGGGTAATTGTGGTGTTTACTTATGCAGAGTATATTTCCCTACTATCTGGCTTGTTCATGTAGGTAGGTATGTTTGGGATAGGTGGCTTGTTTGTAAATGTGACAAACCTTCTAGAGGGTAATTTTAGGACAGACATCTTGGGGGGTGACTCCAAGACTAATTCTACGATTAGTAAGGGCGAGGAAGTGGACGAGCCTGAGAGCGGTGCTAAGTTGGAAGGGACTGGTATATGTAACACCCTCACCATAATTACATCCGGATTATGAAATTTAAGTGAAATAGAGACCAATAAAACTGAAATCGACAATTTATAATCCCTCATCACAAGATGGGGTATTTCCAGAAATCAGTTCAAAACATAGTTGCTCATGGTCTCACATTCACGTGCGGATATAATTACTTGAGAAATTAAATCACATAATAAATATCAGAGTGCGGAAACTAAAATCTCGGCAAACCCCGGATTACTTACATATATAATATAGGTTTAAAGGTCTCAAAATGGGGATTACATAACCAAAATCAACTTTTACATGACATATACAAATGGTAATCCCAAATCCCAACTAGATAACCAACATCCAAAATACAGAATGTCCCTAAAGCCCTAACCACTCCTGGTTGGATGCTTCCTTTTGGAGCTACTTGCCCTATCTGAAAAATTAGTCATTTGGAAAGAGTGAGATTCTAAAGAATCCCAGTAGTAACAGATCACTCATACAATATATAAACATAAAGCATGTATGTTAACCATGAGCAGCAGCAACACTATAAGTTATGACTCGCGCCACAACCGACAGCACCCATGGCTGTATCACAATACACTATGCCCACTTTCATGGTAATCACAATGATAGCTTTCGCTGCAATCTCAACGCCAGATTTCACTGTGAACACTATGCCCGTTCTCGCGGTAATCACCATGTAGCAGCACCACAATGCACAAGGTATAACAAAGCACAATGTATCACAAGGCACATAGTTCCACAATGCATAACGCTCCACAAGGCACAATTGAGCAATAGTAGCACATAATGCATGATAGGCAAACATACAATACATTTACACAAAGTATATGAGAGAAGTCACTACCTGTATCTTTCCTGACAATCTTTGACACAGTTGTCTCACGTGTCTGAAAGATGTCAAATCCTATAACAATTTAGGGACAATTGATTAATCTCTTTTCCAATTACATATCTCCATAATACTCTAAGTTGGTCATCATGTAGGACTCTTTAGGTGACTATTAGAGGCCTAAACATATGCCTAAAGGGTTCGAAGAAGCTACCCTGAAGACCCCTTTTTGGAAGGCAAAACACAGATTTTAGATTGGATCACTCGAGTGAAGATGACCTCACTTGAGTGATGAACGACTCGTGCTCGAGTGAGAACGATTCTCACTCGTGAGTGTTTAATAGTGAGCAACTACAATGACTAAAAAGTGCTCACATCACTCGAGCATGAAACTTTGCACTCAGTTGATGATTCCAAATATGCTCGAGTCCCTGAAAGTGCAACACAACGAATGACAACCTGAGAGCACATGCAACCATCAGAGGGATAAGCTCACTCGAGCATGCCCTCCAGTGCTCGGGTGAGACGGCTGTGCTTGCGAGTGTCAGAGTACACTCTTGAATAATGGCCAGCGAGTGAGGACCCGAGAGCAACCCCAACTCTGGGCTCACACCATCACTCAAGCAAGCCCAAGCTCACTCGAGCATGATCATCAATCACTCAAGAACAAAGAAATGCACTTGAGCCTCATTCATAGAACCCAAGCAAAACTCAAAGCAGAAAAGGGAAAATGCACACAGCACTCGAGCATGATCTTCCCCTGCTTGAGTGTTATGCATCAGGGACCAGAAATGTAGAAAACAACAGAAATACCAGATGGTCAAATTCATACCCAATGGTTCCCCAAACTCTACCAAAAGCTCATACACATTTAGCACTGACTAAGGAACACATTAGTAACCTCTCAACACCCCAAAAAACCATTTTGACCACAATCATGCACTTAGGTCTCTATAACACAACCAATGTCCAAATTTCATTCAATTCATTTCCAAACTTAAAAACTATATTCACTACTCAAAGAGCTTCACAATAAACCATTCCAACATTAATCACAATGAAACTCCTATATTCAACATTTGGCACAAACTTGGGCAAATTTCCAGATTTCATTAACCTTAACCAAAAATCACAAATAATATACCAATAATCACTAACTGCTTACCTCTTTAACTTGCCAAAATTAGAATCTTGATTCTCAAATTTCCAGTTTAGACTATACACAAATCACCACCTTTCAAGATTCTAAAATCACCACAAGGAAGCTCCCAATAAGATACACAACATTAGAGAAGAGGATTTGAGCTTAAGAGGTTAATCAAAACATCAAAATCTCACCTTTTCTTCTTCCTTTTCCCTTGATCGCCGGAAACTATGGAGGGAAGAGAGAGATGAGATAAAGCAATGATGATGATGATGTGCACTTCCCTTTCCCATACACACCTAGCCGAATAGGAGAGAGTGGAGAGAGAAAATGTGATATTTTGTCTCTTATGCCTCATCCAATGGTCCACACTATGCAACATGTCAATATCTTAATCACTTCCACAATGAGCTTACATACCCACAAAACGTAGGATTCCGACCCATGATCAATGAATCTCAACCCTTGATCTTAAAGACCACACATATTTATACCAAATTCACATTACATTAATCCTAATAGTGTTCAGTTACACTAATTACAATAATTATCAGAGTCATTAGCCCTTAATCCCCAAATCAGGATATTACAGTATAGGGGGAACCTAGCCATAGCCATTGTTTTTAAGTGTTCAGGGGTGCTAAAGGAGGGTGTAGCCTCTAAGATCAGGCCTTAAAGCTTGAGGAGGATTTGTAGGACTTATGGGTTACCCTGGAATATTCATTTGAAAGCTTCTAAGGCCAGTAAGAGGGTAGATTGTCATTTTGAAGGTTAAGGGGCAATGTATGTGAAGCCTTTAAGGTATGGAGTATCATTCCCTATGCCATTATTGATAGTTAGTATAGCAAATATTTTGACCTAGCTCTATCCCAATTCATAACCCACATGTGGCTGGTTGTTATGTTAGTAAGGTTCTGGTTGAGGGATGTACACCTTATTTAGTAGTACTGGGAAGAAGATTTTCATAAAGAAATGTAAGGTCAATGACCATGGTTAGGAGGAGAAGTATATGTTGTTTACGTATACCTTCCTCATATAGAAATTGAGTAAGAAGGTGAAACCTTTTATGTTCCTAGCTTAGAAAAGGCAAGGACAAGAAAGATCATTAAGAAGGAGGGTTATTTGAGCATTCAATCTGACTATGTTGTATCAGTTGCCACTATCGATCTGGACAAAGGTAAGAGCATGGTTGGATCTAGCAGAAAGAAAAGGAGTGGAGGTGACCCTTCTGAGTATGAGGGTATAGATTCCCCTTTCCCTTCCATGACTTTATCAGTTTTTGAGCTCTAGTTCCTGAATAACTTAGCTCGGCAAGAGTCTCAAGGCTTTTTGGACAATCTAGCTTCTAACATCAACCAAACCTTCTAGGCATTTCTTTATATTTCTCTTCTCATTTATGCCCACATTACCTTTTTCAAGATAACTGTTGACATTGTTTGATGTTCATAGGGCCTTTAAGAATTGCTATACCTAAAAAGGGAGGTCCCTAAGCTAGCTTTATTGGTGTCTAAGAAGGATAAGATTATCCAGGACTTGCAATAGTTAGTGTCTAAAGAAGCCAAAACTATTCAAGATTTACAGTAGTCGGTGGCTCATATGATAGACTTGCAAACCATGCATGCGACTCAGTAGGGGTAGACTATAAAAGAACTATGGAGAAAAAGTATGAACTATCCATCCTTCATATTGAGAATAATAGGCTCTGACAATAGCTTGAGGACATTTCTACTGAGGTACTATTTTGTACACGAGCTCAGTTGATGAAGAAGTTCAAGGATGGTAAGTTAAGCCATCTAGATCTTGACCAGGCCATGGCAGAGTATGAGTCCATGTTTGATTGTAGATTGGAGGATGATAACTCTGTTACCAGCACAGAAGATGGAAAGCAGTAGTGGGCGTATATGCCCTTCTAAACTAGTAATGAACAATTTTTCCTGTTGGTAGCCTGTGTGCCCTTTTCTGTTTATGTTTGCCTATTAGAGGTGTACCTTCTTTAGACAACTTTGTGAAATGTTTTTGAGTTGTTGTTTAGTATAACTTGTTGGGATCGCCAGGCACGGCGGAAGAATTTAAAAATATTTTTCCAATCCCAATGGAGGATCTATCAATAACGTTTAAACAGAGTTAAGAAGAATCGTACTTTTTCTATTTAAGGTTTTTTTATCTCTAGGAGACAGCACCTCAAGTTCGCTCCCTCTACCGGTATCCACATGAATGCTCTCCAACATAAACTACGTGCTAGTACCTCTAATGTCTCCTAAGGTTTCCCTCTCACAGCTCTAAATTCTCATCCGTGTCCGAGTTTTTCTGCTCTATCAATTTTATAACCCATGGGGCTATATTCGAATTGCAAAATTAATCTTCATTAATTTTGAAATTAATTAACAAATAATTATCTTGATGAGATAATTAAAGAAGTTCAATTTAAATTAAATCTATCCAACAGTTTTAATTTAACCTATTTATTTAATTCAAATAAAGAGCCATTAGATTTAATTTATCTTTATAAATTAAATCTGAGATACTATATCTCTATCATGTTAGGTTTTAAATCTAATTTATCTTAATAAAATTAAATTTAAAACTAACACAATATCATAATAACATAATATATATATATATATAAACATGTATTTCAAAAATACATACATATATATATATATTTATTAATTTTATTTTCACTGATTTTATATTATATATATAAATATAAAATATATCCACCCTAGATTAAAGATTATCTTGTGTTGAGCTATTATTGTGTGTGACTTTGTAGGCCTATATGAAGTTGGCAGTGGGCTAATAACTGTACTAACCCACAAGTCACAAGTGGCCTCTAGCAAGACATTATGACTACCCAATTCATATGAGGATTGTTAACATGATGCAACATGTCATACAACCATGTCACATCCCTTTTGTCATATGATATATTAGTCAAGGATGAGGCATGGCTAATGTTATTCTCTTGTTCCAGACTATTACTTTCTCAATTCCTAAGTAGTCTGACAATAGAAATGGAAAATCCTTTTTATCATAGTATGGCCATACATTTCTCAGACTCACTCATCAAGTGGCCCAGTAATATCTCTCTACTAATATAAGGGATAAATTCCATCTTGATCATACATATTCCTCTGTATGAAAAACCACCAAGCCCGATCGTAGCCTTTATCATTACCCAGTCAAAAGTGACTTTTGATTGGGTCAAAGCTTAGCAACTCTCATGTCAGAATCCATGATGACCTCGGGTCAAGAGGCATTGTGACATGGTTGTACATGAGAAAAGTTAATAACTTGATCTATGTAGCTTTCTCATAGGGGGTCGGTCCAGCACCTTGTACTTTTACAAGTACCAAAGACTTTGATTCGTATCCCCATATCTTATCAAAGTCAAACTGTCTTACTTCATCTTTGCTTCCGCATAAATGACCTACCAGAGACATTTAGGACAATCTTTATGATTTATCCAAGGATACAGTTATCATAGTGAACATGCAAATAATATGATAATATTATGGATAAATTCATTAAATAATAATGTTTAAAGTACAATAATTGGCCCTTAGGGCACAATTTCCAACATAACCAGTGCCTTGGTTGTGTTGGTTCATGCTCAAGAGAAACTAACTTTGGGTTTGAAATTCATGCTATCCTTTGCACGAGCACATCATTTCCTTACATAGTCTGTGCTTTACTTACGTCTTCCCCCAGTTTGAATATTTGTGACTATTGGCAACTTGTGGTCATAGTGTTTAACCAAGTAAAAGGTCATGGTTGGTACATATGTATGTCATGTCTTCATGTCATAGCTTGTATTTGGCCATAAGGTACTCCCAAGGTTGCTTCATCAATGCCTAAGAGTGCCTGTACTTAGTATATTGCAGCTTGGAGTGCTGTTATGTTTGGTAGGTTGACATATCCTACTAAGTACTAGTTGTATATTATTTTATCTGGTAAGTCAGAGTGACATACCAAATGCTATTGTGTGCATTTGCGACTCATATGATGCGGTTTATTCATGTTTTTTTTTGCTTGGTAGGTATAACAGTCATACCAAATATTGGTATGTGGTTTGGCTTATTTGTAGTATGTTAGAGGTTAAAGAACAACAAATAAGGTAGTAAATCACAAAGAGATAATAAGTCAGATAGTAAGTCAAATGGCTTGAAATAATAAATGCATTAAGATAATAAATCAAGTGAATTAAATCAAATTGCAAGCAAAACTTATTTTCTCTTGTAAAGTAATTCAGGACATAAAGGCTAGTATGTGGTGTTGTTCACATTGCTATGGTAAGTTTGCCAAAGGTAAACCTTGACTAACCAATAAGTGAGTAGCCTCATGTTAGATGGTAATTAAAGACCTAGTATGATGGAGCTCTAAGGGGACGTAAAATGGAGTTGAGCAAATGGATGGTAGGCCTTTTGCTATCATACTACCGAGCATGGCCAGACTATATAGCTTGAAGCATCAGTTATATGTTATGGCCATATTTACAGTGTGTCTCATTATGTTCTCGCCTATAAGGTTAGTATAAGCCAAGGAATGTAGACTCAAAGAGCAAAGTTTAATCAATCATACCTCTTAAGGTATATTGCATTCTAGCTTTGTTTGATGAGTTTCCCATTCTTGTCGCTTAGTTGGTACACTCCATGTCCTATTACCCTAGTTACTTGGTACGGACCTTCATATGTTGAGCCTAGCTTCCCATCACCTGACTCCTTAGTGTTCTAGAAGACCCTTTAGAGGACTTAGTGCCCCACTTTAAATTGTTTAGTATGCATGTTTTTATTGTATTATTGAGCAATCTTTTGTTGGTATGTTGCCACTCTGATAAGGGCCTCTTCTCAATACTTATCTAGCAGGTCTAGTTGTTTGGTAATGGCTTGGTTATTGGTTTCTTCATTTGACCAACTTTGTTGTAATAATGGCTTCCTTACTTCGATTGGGATCATGGCTTTTGACCTATACACTAGGGAGAAGGGTGTTTCTTCTATTGGTATGTAACAAGTGGTCCTATATGCCCAAAAGACATATCGGAGCTCCTCAACCTACCTACCTTTGGCTTTGTCATGTCTCTTTTTTAGTGAGTTAATGATGGTTTTAATAGTATAGATAAAAATAATGATATTAATAATAAAAATAATAATTTAAGATAAAAAGGGAAAAGAAATTTTATCATCATCATCATCATTATTTATTATTATCATTATCTATTTTTTATCGTTTTATCTTTTTACCTTTTTTTTTATTTTATTTTGCTAGAGGGATAATGCACTTTATGAAATCTGGATCTAGGAACCTAACCAACATATAAGGGTTCTGCTTATTCGGAAAGAAAGGAGGAACATGCGTTCGGGTATAAACAAGCAAGGAGAGATAGGCATTCAGGCTCTGTCACCATTTTCATAGGAGGATGAGGGGACTATGGAGGAGACTGATCTGAAGCCGAAAAACGCAATTGCGGACTGAATTAGAGGACGTTATGGAGAATTGGAAGCCATTGAAGCTAAGAAATTGAAGCTTAGAAGAGATTTAAGGCCAATCTTTTAGTTTTATTGATTTCATCTCTTTCCTTTCAGTTAACTTTTATTTTGCTATGGATTATTATTGCTTTGAGATGGATTTGATTATGACTATGAGTAACTAAACATTTTTGCTCTAGGATTATTTAAACAGTTGTATGGATTGAGTACTTATTTCCCTTATTTTATTTATGATTAAAGCTCTTTTTATGTTGATTTACACTATTCTTAATGCTTCTTGTTTACTAGCCAACAATAAGATTGATTAGTTTACTCGATTGATGCTCGTGAGGGCTACATTGAATATAGAACTTGAGTTTAATCATGTGAGAACTTGAAATTTGTGAGATGGATGGATAGTTTTGTTAATAAGGTAGGGATACACTTATTAGCCTCACATAGCCAAAAAAGGGACTTGAATTAGAAATTAGGTTTAATTAATATATGAATTGAATTAAACACCTATTTGGAGCTAGATTTGAGAAAGCACATATAGGTATAATAGTGCCATGGGTTAACATAATTGACTTTATAAAGCAATTAAAAAGGGGAATCCAATTAAGTACTATTGAAATACAAGGGGGATAATAATCTTAGGCTCCTCCTATCTCTAAGAAAAGTCCTAATTTTAAAATTCTCAAATATAGTTTCTCTTAAACAAATTATATCGTAAAACATTCTCACTCAACCTAATTGAGAACTTAATTGAGATAATTAACTCATTTTTGTCTTAGTCCTTGGGGGAACAAACAATCCATACACTTGTAGCTACGCTAGAAGGCTATCAAGTTATTGGTGCCATTGACTTCTCTATACCTGACTTAGTAAATGGGGGCACTTCATCACCAATGTTGGCACTCGCATCAAATGGTTAAGTCAAAGTGGGCTATAAGTTGGGCAATGAGCTCTTAATGTACATGTTGAAGTAACTGAGTAATCAGTGCTGCATCACTTATGTGTAGGGTTATGTCAAGTATAGAATGTCATCCTAATTTTTCTAAGTGGATGCTTGAATAGAATGATATAAAATTACACCTTGCCTACTTTCCCATCTACCAACTGATGTGAAATTAATCCATCTTCTTTCCATAATGTATAGACATTTTGTCACAAATTTATATCCATGAAAAATATTTTCATTTTTTACTAATCTAACCCCATTTCTCAATCTTATATCACAAATCAGATTAATTAGTGAGAAATATCCATCTTATCAAGACAATGGCCTGTAAAGAAAGGAGATATGGATGTATACTCTCTGATTATTTTACAACATAATAATCTATTATTAATTTGCATCATAATTTAGAATTTTAAAGTTCACTAGTCATTTAGACTTTATATTATTTAATTTTTAACAATTATGAAATATGAAATAAATGGGTTGGGTTAAGGAGAAGAGATAAAAAGGAGAACAGACAGGAGTGGAAGGGAGAGAAGAGAGAATATAAAAGAAACTCTTTATTTAATCAATCAATCAAACCTAGAAAGTGTAAAGATTATGAAATAATACAATCAAAATAATTTAAATTTAAAATCTAAATCTAACTTAAATCCCATGTCTAACCATTTAGGTCCCATTGATGAGGTCGAGTCCATTATTGTGTGTAGGAAAGGTGGGGATTGCTCCCTTTTTAGTGGTAGTGATTGCTCTATATGCAACTGCACACTTGAGTACTTTTCTCAACCTTGATTCATCTTCAAGCATGTATTAATCAACTTCAATCTTGCATAGGAGGGTGCTAACAAAAGAATCACTAACCCTAGTTGTATCAATTATGTTGACATGGAAAGCATCCATAGATCTATATAAATTCTTGGTGTAGTACCTGCAACCATGCTCACTGAGGGTGACAAGTAGCAACTTCAAATTAGGTTGCCATAATGACATAGTTGAGGCATTATTAATTTTGTTACTCTTATTGCTTGCTGACTTAAGTGTTACTAACAAGTGAATGGTCTAAGAGCTGAAATTGAAGAAGTTTAGATGCTGGATAGACAAGTAAGGTTTATCTGAGAGATGATCATACGAGGTGAAAATAGAGATTATGATCTTTTACTAAGAGGATTAGTCAGATGCAAAAAGCAAATATCTGTTCTGCTAAAAGCTTATCTGAGATAAAGAATCTTGGATGAGGTACACAAGAGTTGTTACACCCTTCACCTAGGAATGATTAAGATATACCATAATCTAAAGTCTATGTATTAGTGGTCAGGATTGAAAAGTGACATGACCAAGTGGAAATGGAAAAGTGTCACTATGGACCTAGTGGTGGGTTTACCTAGAATTAGAAACTATGATGCAATTTAGATAATTGTTGGCCATTTCACCATGTCGATATACTTCATACCAATCAATGCTAGTTACTCCCTAGAGAAATTAGCAGAAATATATATACGGGAGATAATCAGTCTCCATGGTATGCCAAAGAGCATCATCTCTGACAGAGATCCCTGATTCATATCAAGATTCTGGAAAGGTCCACATGAAGCTCTATGTATGAAGCTAAGTTTTAGTACAGCCTATCATCCATAGAAGAATAGATAGTCAGAAAGAACCATACAGAAGTTGGAAGAAATGTTGAGGATGTATGTACTGGATTTCAAGGGAAGTTGGGATTATATTCTCCTACTTGCTAAATTTGCTTACAATAATAGCTATCATACGAGCATCTAGATGTCTTTAAATGAAGTGCTATATGGAAGGAAGTGCCAATTACCCTTATGTTGGGCTAAGTTGTTTAAGTGAAAATTTTATAGGCTAGATTCGGTTGATCATACTACAAAGCAGATCAAATTTATCAGAAAGAGGCTCTTGGCAGTACAGAGTAGACAGAAAAGCTATACTGACAAAAGGAGAAGACCTCTAGAATTTAAATTCAGAGATCATGTGTTCTTGAAGGTATCTCTAGTTACTAGAATTAGTAGAGAAATCAAAAGAAAGAAGCTTAGTCCATGTTACATCGGTCCATTTGAGATTCTGGTGAGGATTGGGCTAGTGGCGTACTGAATAGCCCTACCCCAAAACTTGAGAGGACTTAATGATATTTTTCATGTCTCACGGTTGAAAATGTATCAGCCAGACCCTAACCATGTTATCAAGTATAAAGATATCAACATGCAGGATAACTTCACATATGAGGTGGAGCCAAAGCAATTTATTGATAGACAGGAAAGACAGCTCAGTCACCAAAGCATACCATGTGTGAAGGTGGTCTGAAAGGGACTATCCTATGGGAAGCAACCTAGGAAGCAGAAGAAGACATGAAGAAATGTTACCCGGGATTTATGCCTTAAGATGTATAACAATTTTTGGGGATGAAATTTATTGTATAAGGGGAGAATTGTAATATTCCAAAATTTATACAAGGGATAAATGTCCCAATAGCAAGTGTAATTAATGTTAGAAATTGCTTTAGGAATTTTGTAAAGAAATTATTCGATGAATTATGGAAAATATGCAATTCCTTTCAGATGTGTCAAGTATGATATGAAGTGGTTATGAGGCTCAAAATTAAATTAATTTCCCCCTAATTAATTTAAGAATTTGGCCAAAAAAGAAGAGAAATAGAAGACAAGGAAAGTTCAACCAAGTATCCATTGGGTAATAAGCATCCTTGTGTACAAGAAGCCATAAACCATTGGCTAAAACAATTACTCTTTTCCTCCCCTCTTGTTTCAGCCCAAGCTAACAAAATGGATGAGGAAATTGTCTCAATTGAACAAAACCTCAATTAGTTGGCCTAATAAGACCAATCTTCAAGATAACCAAATAAGCCCCATTAACCATTAGTTAATAACCTTGGTGCTTTTCTAACCCCATTAATTAAGTAAAAAAGAAAAGCAAGAAGAGATTTCAACAAGACACTTGTCAACCAAAGTGCTAATTATAGAACACATGTCACCTTGTGAGCAAGACAAGACAAATTGTGATTTAATCTTCGGCCTTTAACTTATGAATTTTGGCCAGCCACTAAGGATAGTGAGATCGTGAATTGAAAACACTTCATTCCTTTCTATTTGCATCACTTTGGATGGCCAAAACAAGTGCAAGAGAAATAAAGTGGATAATGAAGTTCAAGAAGCAAAGGTAAGCTTCTCTCTAGATTTTCACTTCTTACTCACCTTTCTAGCCAAAAATATCTTCATGAATATTGTTCCTTTTGGCGTAAACTTCATTTCTATGGTTTTATTTTTTCTAGAGGAGGTGTTTTGAGCCATCATGAAAGACCCAAAATTGTAGAACCAAAGAACAAAGCTTAGAAAAAGCTAGAGGTGAGTAAGAGCTACATGTTGAGCTAGGTATTGTGTATTTTGGTTGAGTTTTGTGAAATGTTTGTGGCTCCCCTAGTTTTGGTTTTTGTGTAGTGTTAGGGTTCAAGGTGTTTTGATCATGTACATGGTGTTATATGGTGTAAAATGATGATTTTGATGTGAAATGGCAAGAACTTGATTTTTGAAAATAAAGGAGTCTATACGGTTTTGTGTAAACTGGAAAAAGAAGTTTGTTTTTTATGTTATAAAGTACTCTATTTCATTCTACATGAAAACCCATATGGGATAGTATGTGGTTGTGATTTTTGGGTGATTGTGTTGAAAATGCCAAATTTTGGAAGTCAAGGTTTGGTTATGCTAAAATTCATTTTCTGGAGGCAGTAATGTTTTGTCTTGTTTTTGAGTGGCTAAACTTGCTCCAAATGCTATGAAAATTTTTAGAATGAAAGTAGACATATTGAGATTCATCTACATAGTTTTTGGACTAGTGGATTTAAAGTTATGATTTTTTAAGGTTTGGCCCTATTTTCAGAACCAATTTTGGAACAGTTAAGGTTTGATGAATTTTTGAAAATTGTGTGGCTGCAGTTTCCAAAAAATATACTTTTATTTTAAATTGAACTTAAATAGGTTTACAATGTACTTGGAATTAGTCAAATTAGAGGTTTCTAGAATTAATTATGATTTTTCAAAATTGTGCATTGAATCTGGAAGTTGTTTTGTGGCAAACTAATTGTGGCATGTTTCTATCTAACCAAATGAAATCCAATGGCCACAAAATTTTCAAGAATTAAGGTGAACATAATAAGATTTAAAATAATATATAATATGTGTGATTTGGACAACTACATTAGAAGATACAAATTTTTAAATTTTGGTAATGATTCTGGAAGCTGTCTTGTGACAGAAGTGAATAATTGTGAAATATGGGATTGTGCGTGTGTGAGCTGTAGGAGTAATCTTTTTTCTTTAAAGTGGACTTAATAAGGAACACATAGGGCTTTGAACCACCCTAATTGAAGGTTTGTAGAAATATTTATGGGTTTTTAAAGTTAAGTGAAAAATTCTGCTAGCCTATGTGAATTTTATGCACTTTGGGCCAACAGTATTAAAGGTAAACTTTAAGGGTGAAGATTAGTACTTGGGCCTAGTGTAACCACATTAAATACTTAATTGGGCCTAAGCACAAACCCAAATGATAACTAACTAAGTGTTATGAGTTATCAAGAATTGGAACAACTATTAACTTGCCCTCCGTAAATTCTAAATGATAGGATTTGACATCTACCCAGGATTCCTGAGAGACAGGAACAAAAAACCCATTTGGAAAGACTGCCAGAGTATCCTATCCCTTATATCATATGTGTTGATCAATATGTATTCTGTGTCATCTATTCATATACGAGATAGTTAGTCCTTAAGCAGTAAGACTTGTAAATACAAGTTGCACTTGGAGTAACCCGAGGGCATCTTAAGCCAAGTAAGCCTGAGGCAGAAATCCCGTGACTACACCTTGTTTAGGGCAAAGGCTCTGGGTTGCCAAATTAAGATTGCCAAGCATTGTGGTTTTGTGCCAATGGACTAGTTTGGCCCTTTGTTTGCTACATAATGTATAAGTGCTCTATTATGAATTGTTTTACATGCTTAGTATTTTGCATATGATATTTATGATCGGTGTCCTACTAAGATTCTTTTGAATTTCACCCTTTTTAAACAAATGATATACAACAAAGGCGTCCAGCTCCAAGGGCAAGGAAGGTAATATAGACGGGCAAAGAGAAGGCTAATTAAATAAGAATTATTTGGTTACCTTTTATTTTGGATGATTGCATAATATATGAATGTAGTTAAGTAAAAGTATCGGTAGTAGTACTAGTAACCATAACACCAACCGTATTAGTATAACCAGTACGCTAAGTTTTTGTCAAACACGTTGTATCAAGACATGATAATTGAACTAGATTTAGGCAATCAAACAATAAAAGCCTTTAAGTTAACCACCACTATACGGGCTATTGCCAGATAGAGAATGCTCTGCATCTTTAATAAATGATTTTGAAATCGATGAGTGGTAATGACTTTGCAAACCGATTTGAGACATACATGATTATTTTAAAAAGGTTTTGAAAAACCTACTTAGTCATAAGATCAAACCCTGTATTGAAGTCAGGATTCTAATAACTTATTATTTGATAATGTCTCCAGCTTGTAAGCATTACCTGATTAAAACTCATTAGAATTTTTTATAAAATACGGTATTACACTTATTAGTATCGAAGCAGTTGGTCTTGTCAAAAGCTAACGTATTCTCTTTGTATAAGTATACTAACCCTTGGATAATGCCTTTGTGTAGGAATTATGCATAGGAAAAGGTAGAGAAGTGAATCACCCTAGTCAATCAACCAACCCTCAGAAGACAAGGACATACCAGAGGGTAAGTGCGGGGTAGTGTATTTTATAAGGAGAAGACTTAGGATAGTACATACTACTAGGAAGAGAGTTAAGATCCTGGAGATGGTCAAGTTAGGGCCTAGTCCCAGTATAGATTATTCTACCAAATAAGTAGGTGACTCGGAGGGGGATGAAATACTATAGGATATAAAATCTACTGCTGAGTCCCCGGCTCCAGTGGTTGGATTAGCATTTGACCCACACCTAGATCATGAATTATGGGAGCATCTTAGGAGACTATAGCTGAGGTCTTTTGATGATTTTATTTCCTCCATGACATGGTATACAATGTTCTTAGCCTTGGTAAATAAGTTGTATGAGCAGAGTGTTGAGTATAGGCTAGGGATGACTGATGATGTTTGGATCTGAACCATACTAGCCTATCTCCTCGACCTTACTTATAGGGTCGAGAACAAGAATGAGATTATAGTACAAGGTCCTTTTGAGTTCTTAACTTTTATTAATCACATGTATTTATGTGTGATGTATAATATGAACTGGTAATAGTAGTGTTAGCATAATTGGCTTTAGTAGCGTAGTAAAGGCTACTTTTGTATGTAAATATCAAGCTGCTTTAGCCGCTTTTGTTGTAAATATGACTCTTCAGTATTAATATATGTATATCCTATTAGGTAATGGTATTTAAGTTTAAGGAATACATATATATGTGTGTGTGTGTGTGTGTGTGTGTTGAGTGTCATGTTAATGGTGTAATCTTTCCTTTATAATAGTGAAAAGAAACCATGGTTTGATCGAGAAATTAAGGAAGTAGGAAACTAAAACCTACCTAAACCCATATAGCAGATACTTGACATGCTGATAGAATATCGATCCATGATACAAGAACTGAGAGAAGAGCTCCAGGAAGTAAAAGCCAAGCAAAATAAGGATAAGGAGCGTTGGGTAGAAAATGAAACAAATCAGGAGTAAACAGAGAATAAGGAAGAGCAATCTCAATCTGATGAGATGTAACAACACACAGTACTAAATCAGGAATCCTAAGGGGGACCAGACCGTGATGAAAGACAATTACAGTACTGGGTCTCAAAGTTCTGCAAGCATTAACCCCCAGCGTTACATTCAAATGGAGATTTAATCCTCAAGTAGATGAGGACTCGATGATTAGACTAAAGAAAATTTTTGAGGTATTTGAGTGTCTTTTTGAGGTAAAAATTTTTTTGTATGTATTATCATTTATTTAGATTAAATTGTATACTATACTGTAAAATATTTTGTCACCCGGTTTCTCAAATTAATTAATTTTCTAATTCTGCATTCAGAAATATTTTTCATGCAACATTGGTATCCTAAAATATGTTTTTAGTGGCACTCAATATCTGAATTTTTTTTAACACCCAATATCTTAAATTAATTAATTTTAGTGTATGGAATTTTTTTCCCAAAAAAATTTTAAAAAACTTTTATTTGGGGATGAACATTCTGCTTATCTTTTAGACAAGCATAGAACATGGATTCCTTGTCGAACATGGTCATAGGGTGAGTGTATTGTATTGTTAATTGCTTATAGGTAGGCATAGAGGAGGATGTAGGTCGATGGTGGAAAAATAGCTATTAAATTGTGAATCAAGAATATTCCCTTCACTTGGGAGCTATTCCAAGAGCAGTTCAATGAAAACTACTTATCAAAATTGAAAAAGAAGCAGAGTTCTAAGCTATTAAATAAGGTAGTGAAGAGACTTTCAATGAATACCTCTCCTAATTCATTCAACTAGCCCGTTATGCCTCTTACTTGTGATACAAGGATGATAATAAGTGGAGCTCTGACAAATCCTTATTTTATTATATATTTTCATATTTTGTTTTGGGGTTTTGTCATAATAATTGAGCTTAAAATGTCTGTTTTGTAATTAATTGTGATTAAATGAAATTATGGTTGAAAAAGGTTAAAAAGGTCATATATTTTATGATTTACCTTAATTGATTAATTTTTAGAATATAAGGTATTACATTTTGGGTTCATTTTAATTACAGATCAATTTGAGAACAATTTCCAGAAAGAACCCAAGATTTTTAGAAAATACAACTTGATGAAGAAAAGATTCAGAGTCAATTCCAAAAAAGAACCACAAAAGTTTTCAAGATTCTCTTTTATTCCCTCATAAAAGCTTTCAAATATTTCATTTTAGTCCCTTGGTCGAAAATAAAGTTTTGACCAAAGGATCCATATCCACTAATTATGCCTGACCCAACTCGGTTCAGGGACTTCTTCTTTCACTCTCAAACACAGCCGTAATATAGAGAGGCATGAGAGCTTAACAGGGATTAGTCGTGAGCATCGTTATCCACCACCTTCACCCTCTTCTTTCTCTCTCTCGCTAGCGGCACCATCCACTACTGCCGCCGCCAGCGAGCAGCATCATCTACAGTTGTGGCAGAGGAGCTGAGAGTTAGGAAGTGGGGAATGGAGGGAGCTGCCGCACGTTGAATCATCTTCACCACAACACTTCACCTTCACCTTCCTTCTCTATTTTATCCACCACTGCCCCACTACCATCTTCCATTGGCAAGCTTCATCCACCACCAAGGCCGATGGAGCACTGTAGAGTCGAGATGTTTGGAGCTACAAAGGGGAGTGTTATTTTACTTTATTAGTTTGACTATATATTTATGACTTCTTTGGTTTAAGGAGTTGTAATTTATAGTTAAGACTAATATATTTGGTTTAATCTTTGTTTGAACCAATTTGTTATTTGAATTAGTTTATGTTGAACATTGTGATCATTAATATATGTGGTTACATATATGTGTCATTGTAATTCTCTTGATTCTTTATTATCTTGCATGGTATTGTTTGGATGTTAAGTAGATTTTGGATTACTTTGGAACCAATTGCATAAGTTAATTCATAATCATATACTAAGAGTGCTTAATAATATCTCTAGAGTAGGGGTTCCTCTCTTTTGGTGTTAGACTAATCGGTTGAAGGAGTTTGATATTTTAGAGAACTTAAATATTTCATAAATTGCATACAAAGTGGTTTTTAATAGTAGTTTAAGAAGTGATTATTTCTAGGTCTAAGAATAATCATTGATTAATGCATTAGACTCAACAATGTTTGAGGTTTGGTATTTTAAGGGACTTTGATTGCAATTGCTAGTGTTTTGTATTGATTTTCGGTTAGAGGGTTTAAGTTTTTCCCGGTGTGTGAGATTTAATTCACCTAACTCAAAGGGTCTTTTGAGCATTTTTGTCAAACTAGCACACTCCCATTATCTTTTGAAGCAAATGATAGATGAAATTCATTGTTCTAAGAGGCTTTATTATATCTTTTACAACCAATCTCTATTCTATTCCTCTTTTGTTCCAAAAATCCCAAAAATATCTATATTAATTGAATTCAATTCATAGTTTTAAAAATCAATCAATCATGTTTATCCTTGTCAATTGTGCATTGTAATTACCTAGTTTATGAGGAATTAGTTTCATAATCGGCTCCTAAAAGTGAAACGACCTGAGTTATGCACTATATTACATTAATTTGGTTTTAATCTTAATAACCCTGAGGTGACTAAAGGGGGTTATTTCAAGTGGCGCCATTGCTGGGGAGCCAAGAAATTGGTTTCCTAGTAACTAAGTGTCAAGTACTTTTGATAGGGGTAAACCTTTAGGATTTTTGCACTCTAGTATTTTCATATACATAGTCTTAGTTTAGGTTGCATTTTAGTTAGTTTATATAGCTTTGCATTTTTTTCATATCATTTTCCATTTCTCTTAGAAAATTTTCAAGAAATACTAATAAATATTTTGATTTTCCATTATTCTTGAATTTACATATAAAAAAATTAGGATCATGTTTCATCAGGTGTCAATTTTCTCAATTTTCCCTAAGAGTGCTTTTATGTGATGTTTCTTGAATTTTTCAATTTGATGTCTTGTTGTTTACACTTGATAGTTGGTGATGTTCTTTACATGAGTTTAATTGATTATGAAGTGCATCTGTATTGGTATTATCATGACTAGAAGGTGACATGTACATCCTAATATGCTGCATTTTAGGGCATACACTTAGATGGAGAGGCATCTTCTCAAAGACTTCACAAATTAGAACAAAAATGGGATCTTATCCAGTCTCAGGTGGAAAATGTCAAAAAGATTTTTGATTCCCAAATGCACTATGCTAGAATGCAACCTTTTATACCTTATGCACAAGAGTGTTTATATATGTTTGAGAATGAGAGACCTTGTCTTGGAAATCCCCAAAATCATTACATACACAATCCCTTCCCTAGTATCTATACCATTAATTCTGTTGATTACCCCTTATTTGAACCAACTTATGAACCTTTATTTTCCTCTCCACTATACAAACGTGAACCATACGACCCACCTCCATTTCAAACATATCATCAACCCTCTCACCTCCCATACCATCATTCATTCCAAACATGTCACCCACCACTTTATACACCTTCTCCTTCACCCTATTTTAAACCTCCACCTTATATTTATAACACACAACTTAGTGGATTTGATACCCTCTTCTTATCCCACAACATGGATTACCTAACAAGTGCCTTGACAGGAAGTGCAAAATACTCCAAGAGCAATACCTTCAATTACTCTTGCATCAAGTAACAAATGGAAGCTCTAGGGAGATAGAACAAAAATTAGAAGACATTGATGAGTTTTTCAAGGCATACTATGATCATATGCTATGGGTAACGATGAGAAGTGAGAATGGAAATCCTCGGCCTCATAACCTATAAAAGGAGGAACAAGGTGTCCAAGCTCAAGAGCCAAATGCCAACTCTTAAGTGGAAGATTTCAATCTTAAAGTGCCTATACCCACATGATGCAAGTGCATTTTCAACTACTAGAGGAGTCATATTCAAACAATGGTAATATTCCTCCTCTTCTTAAAGAGGTTAACCCTCCTCTAACTACTATTCTTAATAATATGAATGATGATGAGGTGGATGAAGAAATTGTAGTTGAATCCCCTCAAATGCTTGATATTGATAATGCTCACTATGATGTGTCCAATAGTAGTGGTGTAGTTGATGATGTTACTTGTACTATCTCTGTTGATGATGCATGTTCTTCTCTTTCAAGTGTTGGTAAGCCTGATTTAGAATTTTCTAATGCTATTAAACTTGATGAAGAATTCATTTTTCCCTCTTCTTTAGACTCTTCTTTTGTTTGTTCATGTGAAAGGGAAATGACATGTGTTGATTGTCTGGAAATTGATAATTGGTTTTCTTCTTCACATGGATTGATTCTTCATCTAGTTCAGTTGATAACATTAAAGTGCATGCTACACTTGAAAAAAAAACCTTGAAAATTGTGCACCTTTTAACTCCTCTAAATTGCATGTTTTAGGCAGTTCAACAAGGAAAGATTCAATGGTTTTGAATGATAAATTTTTAAATGAAAATGAATCCTTTCATTTAGTTCTTTCTTGTGATTTGCCACCTAATAAAGAAAATAAAAATACTTGTTTTGAAATTGTAGGTGGTGATAACTTGATTAATTCTCTTTCTTCTTCCACTCTTTTATCTCCCAACTCTTATGATGTTAAAGTGTTGTAATGCACTCTAATACTAAGTTGGATTCTGAATTTTCCTCAATGCAGGTGTAACCCCCTCACGGTAATCACATCCGGATTTCAAATTATGATGTGAAATGGAGACCAATAAAATCAAATCAACAATTTATAATCCCTCAACTCGGGATGAGGTATTTCCAAAATCAATGCAAAACGTAAATCATTTCAAAATATCGATATTCTTGGTCTCACATTCACGTGCGGATATAACTACTTGAGAATTCAAATCACATAAGAAATATCAGAGTGCGGAAACTAAAATCCCGGCAAAACCCCGGGTTACTATATATATAAATGGGTTTACTATTTTCCCAATTGGGGATTACATATCAAAAACTCACTATGAACATCTATATACAGTAATCCCAAAGATACAAAAGATAACCAACAAATCCCAAAATCCTGGTTGTCCCTAAGAGGTTCTAACCACTCCGGGTTGGTCGCTTCTCCTTCGAGCCACTTGCCCTATCTGAAAAGATTAGTCATATGGAGGAATGAGATTCTAAAGAATCCCAGAGCAACAACTCACTCATACGATATATAAACATAAAGCATGTATGTTCATCATAAACAGCAGCTTCACAATGATCTCTGGCTCGCGCCACATACGACAGCACTCACGGCTGTAATCACAATGCACTACGCCCACTTTCGTGGTGAACACTATGCCAGCTTTCGCTGTAATCACTATGCACAACGCCCGCTTTCGCGGTGAACACTATGTAGCAGCAACACAAAGCACAAAGCACCACAAAGCATCTCAACGCACGATGTATCACTATGCTCCATAAAGTATCTCAATGCACAAGGTATCACAAAGCAGTAGCAGCAGCATCCACACAATGAATGACAGACAGACATACAATACATTTACACAAAGTATAAGAGAGGAGTCGCTACCTGTATCTTTCCTGACAATCTTTGGCACAGTGGGCTCACGCGTTCGGCAGATATCAAATCCTTTACCAAATTAGGGACAATTGATCAATCTCTTTTCCAATTACTTAATCCCATAATACACTAAGTTGGTTATCATTTAGGACTCCTAAGAGGCCACAAATGTCTCTAATGAAAGCCCTAAAAGGTTGGGAAACAATAGGTTGAAGGTCACTTTTCGAAAACACTAAGTGCTGGAACATAGGCTTGGGCCCCGGCCCACCATTCCTTGGGCCCCGGCCCAAAGATGGTCAGAAGGTCTTGGGCTGCGGCCCACCACTCTTGGGCCGCGGCCCAAAACAGGTCAGAAAGGCTTGGGCCGCGGCCCGCCACTCATGGGCCGCGGCCCAGAAGTTTCCTGACTCTGGGCTGAACTTCGGAAAAACATAACTAATTCTAGAAAAATCGAAACGGAGTGATTCCAAAGCCAAATGAAAGGTATATGAGTCCTCTTTCAAGGAAAAATATAGCCCTTCACTGGAAATCACTACAAAAATACAGAATTTCCATAAACTACACACTACTCCAAAACAGAGTTCTGTTTCAATCCCAAACTTTGGGCAACCATATCTCACAGAATACTCAACGAAATGACACAAAATATATGACCATTTTGAACCTTGGGATGTGAACTTTAAGACTGGAAAGTTTCATAATTTTCCAATACCATTTGGTCACTCAAAACGCTCGTCCAAACTGACAGCGAAAAACAGAGCTTAAACAACCAGATTTTCCAACTTTTCCCAAGTGACCCAAATGAATCCCAATCAATTTCTATCTATCCACAATGCATCAATTGTTCATATATCTCCAAACTAAATCATTTCCAATCATCAATCATAATGAAACTCCTAAAATCCACATTTGGTGCAAATTAGGGCAAAATTCCAGATTTGACTAAACTTAGCCAAAAATCACAAACAAATACATTAAAATGCTCTAACTTCCTACCTCTTCACTTTGCCCAACCAAGAACCTTGATTCCTCAACTTCCAATTTCGAGCAAATCACCAAGCACCACTTCTCAAGATTCTACAACCATCACAATGTAGCTCTCATTGAGATGAACAATATTATAGAAGAGGTTTTGAGCAAAGGAGAGTCACAACTCACCAAAATCAAAGCTTTCTTCTTCTCTTTCCAAGCTCAAACCAGCGCCAGAAATGGAGGAAGGAGAGAGGGAAAATGAGAGAGAAATGGGAGGGATGATGAAATGAATTTTCTTTCCCTTGTGCACGCACTTTACCGATGGAGAGAGAGAGAATGAGGGAAAAAGTGAAGCTTTGTCTTCTTGTGGCCTCATCCAACCACTACCACAATGCCACATGTCCACATCTCAAGCACTCCATCAAAGAGCCCACATAAATTCAATGTATAGGATTCCGACCCATATGAAATGCATCTCAACCCTTGATCTTAAATACTACATGTATTTATTCTCAAAATTCATATTACATTGATCCCAAATGTATTTAAATCAAGATAATTACAATAATTATCGGGGTCATTAGCCCTAATTACAAATCGGGATATTACAATTCTCCCCCCGTTAAATAAATTTCGTCCTCGAAATTTCTACACCCCTTGAGCCATAAACTCCGGATATCGTCTTCGCATATCCTCTTCCGTTTCCCAAGTTGCTTCTCGCTGGGTCATACCCTTCCAGATCACTTTCACATAAGGAATGCTCCGGTGTCTGAGCCGACGTTCCTCTCGTTCAATTATCTGCTCTGGCTCCACCGCATACGTGAAGTTATCTCGCAACTCCACATTTTCATACTCAACGACATGAGATGGATCCGGTTGATACTTCTTCAATTGGGAAACATGAAACACATCATGCAATCTGCTCAAGTTCGGAGGTAGGGCTATACGATAAGCAACAGGCCCAATCCTATCAAGGATCTCAAAAGGACCTATATACCTCGGGCTCAGCTTCTTTCGTTTGATTGCTCGCCCAATACCGGTGACAGGAGATATTCGCATAAATACATGGTCACCAACTTCAAACTCTAGAGGTCTTCTCCTCTTGTCCGCATAACTCTTTTGCCGACTCTGAGCTGCAAGAAGCCTCTTACGAATGATTCGAATCTGGGCTGACGTTTGATCCACAAGATCTGGCCCATAGAGCTTCCTCTCGGACAACTCATTCCAACACAATGGCGATTGGCATTTTCTTCCATACAACGCTTCATACGGCGCCATCTGAATGCTCGCATGATAGCTGTTGTTGTAGGCAAACTCCGCAAGTGGGAGAAAGCGATCCCAACTCCCTTTGAAGTCAAGAACACATGCCCGCAACATATCCTCTAAGGTCTGAATAGTCCTCTCTGACTGACCGTCTGTCTGAGGATGATAGGCTGTACTGAATCTCAACTGAGTACCCAGTGCCTCATGCAATGCCTTCCAGAATCTCGAAGTGAAACGGGGATCTCGATCAGAGATGATATTCTTCGGTATGCCATGGAGCTTCACAATTTCACGAACATAAATCTCTGCTAGCTTGTCCGGAGAGTAACTAGCCTTGATTGGTAAGAAGTGCGCTGACTTCGTTAACCGGTCCACAATGACCCAGATCGCATCATAATTCCTGATCTTGGGCAATCCCACAACAAGATCCATGGTCACACTTTCCCATTTCCATTCCGGAATTTCAGGACTCTGCAACAAACCAGGTGGTCTTTGGTGTTCAATCTTCACTTTTTGACACGTGAGACACCTAGCCACATATTTCGTCACATCACTCTTCATACCCTGCCACCAATACTCGGATTTCAAGTTATGGTACATCTTGGTCATACCAGGATGAAGAGTATATTGGCTCTTATGCGCCCCATCTAAGATCTTCTGTCTCAACTCCGCCTTAAGTGGAATACAAATTCTCTTCTGATAACGAATCAATCCACTAGGCGACACATCATAGCCCTGAGCTTCACCACGCTCTATTCTGGCTAGATTACGCTGAATCCAGTCATCTTGCCTCTGAGCTTCTTCAATCTCAGCTCTCAAGTCACTTTCCCCTTGGGAAACATTATAGTTGGCACAGATGATCTGGTTCGACAAATTCATATCACGAAAATCCGCAATCAACTTCCCCTCGTGTATCATCATAGCTGCCAACCACAGTCTTCCGACTAAGAGCATCAGCGACTACATTTGCCTTACCCGGATGATATTTGATTTCCAGGTTGTAGTCCTTTAGCAACTCCATCCAGCGCCGTTGTCTCATATTCAATTCTTTCTGATCATACAGATACTTGAGACTCTTGTGGTCGCAGTACAGTTCCACAGTCACACCATACAGGTAATGACGCCAAATCTTCAATGCAAACACTATGGCCGCAAGCTCCAGATCATGTGTGGGATAGTTCAATTCATGAGGTTTGAGCTGTCGAGAGGCGTAGGCCACCACACGTCCCTGCTGCATAAGGACACACCCTAATCCCTGCCCACTGGCATCAGAATACACAACGTAAGTCAAACTGGGATCAGGTAAAATCAACACAGGTGCCGTAGTCAACCCTCTGTTTCAGCTCCACAAAGCAATTATCACAATGTTCATCCCATACAAATGGCTGATCTTTTCTCGTGAGCTTGGTCATCGGCAACGCAATGCGGGAGAAATTCTGAATGAATCTCCGATAATAACCAGCAAGACCCAGAAAAACTGCGTATCTCAACAACAGTTTCTGGCCTCTTCCAGTTCAGTACTGCTTCCACCTTACTAGGATCCACAGAGACCCCTTCCTGCGAGATAACATGGCCTAGGAATCTCACTTCCGATAGCCAAAACTCACACTTACTCAATTTAGCATAGAGTTGCTTTTCACGCAATGTGTTCAACACAATTCTCAAATGATGCTCGTGCTCTTCTCTACTCTTAGAGTATATCAAAATATCATCAATAAATACCACAACGAATTGATCCAAATATTGTCGGAAAATACGGTTCATGTAATCCATGAATAACGCAGGCGCATTTGTCAATCCAAATGGCATCACTAAGAACTCATAATGACCATACCTGGTCCGGAAAGCAGTCTTCGGAACATCGTCCGCTTTCACTCGCAGCTGATGATACCCCGACCTTAGATCAATCTTCGAAAACACACATGCCCCAGACAATTGATCTAAGAGATCATCGATTCTAGGGAGAGGGTACTTATTCTTGATGGTAACCTTATTCAACTCTCTATAGTCAATGCACAACCGAAGACTCCCGTCTTTCTTTTTCACAAACAAAACTGGAGCACCCCAAGGCGACACACTGGGTCTAATAAACCCTTTCTCAAGCAAATCTTCAATCTGCTTCTTCAATTCCGCCATTTCATTTGGAGCCATACGATATGGGGCTTTGGATATCGAACCCGCTCCAGGCACAATGTCAATCGGAAATTGAACTTCCCTCTCAGGAGGTAATCCACTTAAGTCATCCGGAAAAACCTCAGGGAATTCATTCACTATGGGTATACTACTCAAAGACTCACTGGTTTCTCCTTGTACAGAAAAGAAAACCATATACCCCTGACAACCCTTTTGCAAATATTTCTCAGCCTTAGCTGTCGAAAGGAAATTCAAACCGGCATTTTCGCCCTCAATGCTCTGAGAAACAGGATACACTATCCTTTTATTCCCACAATCTAACAACACATTATTAGCTCTCAACCAATCAAAACCCAAAATGACTTCCAATTGGCAAAGAGGCAAACAAATCAAATCTACTACAGATTCATGACCCTCAACAGTTACAACACAGTTTAGACAAGCTTCTGTAGTCACAGTCTTAACACCCATTGGTGTGGACACAATCAAATCGAATGGCAACTTATGCACATTCATTCCCAGACGCTTCACACAAGCATAAGCAATAAAGGAGTGACTTGCACCCGAATCAAATAACGCTTGTAACACAATGCCATGGATAAGGACTTTACCTTGTATCAGCTCTGGGGATTTCTGGGCCTCTTCATGAGTCATAGCAAATACTCGGCCCTGAGTCCTCTGTCTCTACTCTGGTCGTGGCTGTCTACACTCAACAGATGTATGCCCCACTTGCTTACAATTGAAGCAAATCACCCGGCCATCACAAGTCTTGCCATGATGTGGCTGGTTGCAACGAGGACATGTCCATACACTAGGAGCTCTCTGCTGATCATGACTCCCAGACTGATAAGGCTTCTTACTACCCCCTCTATATGAAGAGGATGATCCAGAGCCCTTCCGCTTCTGAGAAGAACCACCCTTACTAGGCTCACTATGACCACCACCAGCCTTAGCCGGATACAACTCTCTAAGATTGCTCTCAGTGATCCGACATTCTTCAACGGCCTTGTTGAACTTGGAAAACTGATGCGTGGCGAGTCTCTTTCTCATATCACGCCTTAAACCCCGAATTAACATGTCTGAGCTCAATTCCTCATCATCCATTTTCTGAAGATAAGAGGAATATCGAGATAGGCGGGTAAATCGGGACAAATATTCGTCAAAAGACTCGGCGTCCCCTTGCTTGATATTCAGAAACTCGGTTTCCTTCTCAAGCCTCACTGACTTGGGAAAATATTTCTCGTTGAAGTGTTGTTGGAACACCTCCCAAGTCAATGGTTCATTCTTTAACCGCAATGATAAGGCAATGTTACGCCACCAACGATCAGCATCGCCTTCAAGCTTGTACACCGCTAGTTTGGCTTTCACCTCGGAGGGACACACTAAGACTTCAAAAATTTTCTCAAGACGGTGTAGCCAATCTTCAGCTGCCTGAGGATCAAACTTCCCTTTAAATGCCGGAGGTAGTTGCTTACAGAATTTGGAGACCCAATACTCAAGGTCTCGTTCCTCCCTGGCTGGCACTCCATGGGATACTTGGTTCGGAATCACATGAGGAGGGGATCCAAGTGGTCGTGCCGACCCTTCAGCAGTCTCTTCCCGGGTTTCCTCTCGAGTTTCCTCATGAGTAGACTGACCCCGGCCCTCATTGTTCTTGGCCTTTTCAGCTCTGAGCTCTTCTCTAAGCTCCGCTATCATATCTCGTTGGTCCTTTATCAGGCCCATCAACTCTTGCATTGGGTCCGGTGGATTGTCATTAACAACTTCCACCTCAGGGTCTATTCGCTGTCCACTGGGACGACCCCTTGTCTTTTTCATTCTACAAATCATTCACTAAGTCAATTCCTCAGATAATGTATACACATTGTTCACAATTCTCATATATATCCTTAACACAGAGCACATATGTGTATACAACAATCATTCACAGATGATCTATTATCACTAAGAACACACTATGGGAGCTATCCTAGCAAACTCTACCCTTGCCAGGAACTACAGCTCTGATACCAAAAATGTAACCCCCTCACGGTAATCACATCCGGATTTCAAATTATGATGTGAAATGGAGACCAATAAAATCAAATCAACAATTTATAATCCCTCAACTCGGGATGAGGTATTTCCAAAATCAATGCAAAACGTAAATCATTTCAAAATATCGATATTCTTGGTCTCACATTCACGTGCGGATATAACTACTTGAGAATTCAAATCACATAAGAAATATCAGAGTGCGGAAACTAAAATCCCAGCAAAACCCCGGGTTACTATATATATAAATGGGTTTACTATTTTCCCAATTGGGGATTACATATCAAAAACTCACTATGAACATCTATATACAGTAATCCCAAAGATACAAAAGATAACCAACAAATCCCAAAATCCTGGTTGTCCCTAAGAGGTTCTAACCACTCCGGGTTGGTCGCTTCTCCTTCGAGCCACTTGCCCTATCTGAAAAGATTAGTCATATGGGGAATGAGATTCTAAAGAATCCCAGAGCAACAACTCACTCATACGATATATAAACATAAAGCATGTATGTTCATCATAAACAGCAGCTTCACAATGATCTCTGGCTCGCGCCACATACGACAGCACTCACGGCTGTAATCACAATGCACTACGCCCACTTTCGTGGTGAACACTATGCCAGCTTTCGCTGTAATCACTATGCACAACACCCGCTTTCGCGGTGAACACTATGTAGCAGCAACACAAAGCACAAAGCACCACAAAGCATCTCAACGCACGATGTATCACTATGCTCCATAAAGTATCTCAATGCACAAGGTATCACAAAGCAGTAGCAGCAGCATCCACACAATGAATGACAGACAGACATACAATACATTTACACAAAGTATAAGAGAGGAGTCGCTACCTGTATCTTTCCTGACAATCTTTGGCACAGTGGGCTCACGCGTTCGGCAGATATCAAATCCTTTACCAAATTAGGGACAATTGATCAATCTCTTTTCCAATTACTTAATCCCATAATACACTAAGTTGGTTATCATTTAGGACTCCTAAGAGGCCACAAATGTCTCTAATGAAAGCCCTAAAAGGTTGGGAAACAATAGGTTGAAGGTCACTTTTCGAAAACACTAAGTGCTGGAACATAGGCTTGGGCCCCGGCCCAAAGATGGTCAGAAGGTCTTGGGCTGCGGCCCACCACTCTTGGGCCGCGGCCCAAAACAGGTCAGAAAGGCTTGGGCCGCGGCCCGCCACTCATGGGCCGCGGCCCAGAAGTTTCCTGACTCTGGGCTGAACTTCGGAAAAACATAACTAATTCTAGAAAAATCGAAACGGAGTGATTCCAAAGCCAAATGAAAGGTATATGAGTCCTCTTTCAAGGAAAAATATAGCCCTTCACTGGAAATCACTACAAAAATACAGAATTTCCATAAACTACACACTACTCCAAAACAGAGTTCTGTTTCAATCCCAAACTTTGGGCAACCATATCTCACAGAATACTCAACGAAATGACACAAAATATATGACCATTTTGAACCTTGGGATGTGAACTTTAAGACTGGAAAGTTTCATAATTTTCCAATACCATTTAGAGCCTGTTTGGGAGAGCGGTCAAGCTTCCCAAACGCACGGTATCTTAAGAAAAGCGCAGTGGAAAATATTTGAGATGTTTGGGGGAGCGGTGGAGGTTACTGTACTTATAATCTCACTGTGGCTTTTTTCAGAAGCTCAAGAATTCCACTTTTCCCTCCTTCCCCGCGCGGTGCAAGCATTCAATGTGTGGCAATTAGGTAAGAGAGAAGACTGAGCATGGGTCCCACAACCGATGCCTTTTGGTTTTTTTTGTTTTTTATCAATACAATTGTTATCTTTGCATCACGCTCAGTCCATGTTTATTTTTTAGAAACACATTTCGATAGTTTAAAATGAGTAATATGAAAATATAAATAGATTATCAACTCTTTTTTTAAAAAAAATAAATTAAAATGTTTTGATTTAAATTACTTTTATGTTTTGTTCTACTCTTATATAGGATATATTTAAAAAGTTGATATTAATTCTAAATATAAGATATATTTTTTATATTTATAAATATTTTCTTAATTTACCCTTATTGATACTTTCTCATGTATGCATTCTAATTTAAATATAATTTTATATATTTTTAATTAAGTCCTTTAGTGTATTTTCCTTTTTTTTCCAATAATAATTGAACTTTTTGTATTTTATCAAATTTTAATTTTAACTTCAATTATCAAAATATATACAGATAATATATATATATATATATATATGTATATGTAGTATTCAATAACATCCATGCCCTTTTCAGTCATTTTACATCTAAACGGGCTTTTCAAACTCTAATCCAAACAGGTTCAAAGTTAGAAAAAAAAGTCACTTCTTCCACCGCTAATCCAAACACAAATCACATTTATATTTTCACTTTTAATCCTACCTTACTTTTCGAAAAGTTAGATGGCAAAAAAAGTCACTTCTCCACCGCTAATCCAAACGGGACCTTAGTCACTCAAAACGCTCGTCCAAACTGACAGCGAAAAACAGAGCTTAAACAACCAGATTTTCCAACTTTTCCCAAGTGACCCAAATGAATCCCAATCAATTTCTATCTATCCACAATGCATCAATTGTTCATATATCTCCAAACTAAATCATTTCCAATCATCAATCATAATGAAACTCCTAAAATCCACATTTGGTGCAAATTAGGGCAAAATTCCAGATTTGACTAAACTTAGCCAAAAATCACAAACAAATACATTAAAATGCTCTAACTTCCTACCTCTTCACTTTGCCCAACCAAGAACCTTGATTCCTCAACTTCCAATTTCGAGCAAATCACCAAGCACCACTTCTCAAGATTCTACAACCATCACAATGTAGCTCTCATTGAGATGAACAATATTATAGAAGAGGTTTTGAGCAAAGGAGAGTCACAACTCACCAAAATCAAAGCTTTCTTCTTCTCTTTCCAAGCTCAAACCAGCGCCAGAAATGGAGGAAGGAGAGAGGGAAAATGAGAGAGAAATGGGAGGGATGATGAAATGAATTTTCTTTCCCTTGTGCACACACTTTACCGATGGAGAGAGAGAGAATGAGGGAAAAAGTGAAGCTTTGTCTTCTTGTGGCCTCATCCAACCACTACCACAATGCCACATGTCCACATCTCAAGCACTCCATCAAAGAGCCCACATAAATTCAATGTATAGGATTCCGACCCATATGAAATGCATCTCAACCCTTGATCTTAAATACTACATGTATTTATTCTCAAAATTCATATTACATTGATCCCAAATGTATTTAAATCAAGATAATTACAATAATTATCGGGGTCATTAGCCCTAATTACAAATCGGGATATTACAGCAGGCTCAAGAGAATTTGGAAAATATGACCACTTGTTCAGTTCCTACTAAAGGGGGCCAAATTGACTTTCTTGGTTGTGAATGTTTACTTGGAGAATGTCGTTCGTACAATGCCTATATTTTCTTTTAGATTTCTCTATGTATTTATATATGGACTATATACTATTGCTGGTCTGGTGTTTCTTTTGTAGGACCTTTCACTACCAAAAAGGTACATTCTAGAAGAAGTGGTTACAAAGAAGAAATGCATGTTTCTCATCTGGGATGAGAACTTCTCCTGCAAGAGTCTGTGGAGATTTAAGTATCAGGTTGTCTCTTTACTCACTTGCTTTCTTCTCATTTTTATATATTTCTTGAGCTTAATTGTTATGTGAAGAGAATAAGTATGGGGGAGACAAAACCATTAGTAAAAGGTAGATTTCTTGATTTTTCTTTTTCTAGGATGTGAATAAATGCTCCATGTTCATATGTCATTCTCATTTTGCACTTAATCTTTACTACATTTTGAACTTCATTGTTAAACTCATTTCACTTGTTTCTTTCTTCTTCCTCTCATGGTGATTGTTGAAGTGTTATGCTTTAATCTTGAATTGGACTTCACAACTTACCACTTCACCAAAGAAACAAGTGAAGTTAGTTCCTATTTGTTGTTTATATTAAGGACAATGTAAATATTAAATGTGGGGGGAGGGCTTGCTCTAGTCACAATTTGTAGACACAATGTTTTGGTTCATAGAATTTGAGAAAAAATTGAAAAAGTTTTGAACTTGAGAATTTGTTTTGTGAAGTGCTTAATGGACAACTATCTTCACTTTCTTAATGCAACTCTTTGGCATGATTTCATGAATGCATAATGATTGTGAAAGTCCAGCATTTCTAAGTATGATTGCATTAAGCTTGAGTAATCCCTTTGTTTGATTCAATTGAGTGATTGGAGTGTCTTTAATGCAATTTTAATAATTTGGATGCATAACTTGATTTTAGGAAGTGGATATGGTAGGGAAAAGCCCCGTTGGAAGATTTGTAAGCCTTAATTCTCTTTTCTCATCATGTATGTGCATTCATTTATTCTCTAGTTAATCTCTAGAACTTGTCTAGGTTCTTTTTCAAAGATACATTAATGCCTTGAATTTTTAGTATGATAGGGCATTCATTTCATTACCTTCTATCCTAAATACAAACCCTATGCACTAATCCATTATTTACCCCTTTGACCCCTTCATGTTCATTTCTATTTTATTATACAAATGCTATATTTGCATCCTTTATCAAGTTCTTCCTAGCACTATTGAAAAAAAAAAAGAAGAGAAGTACTATTATATATATATGTGAAGAGAAAAGTGCCATGTGAATAGTTCAAACAAAGAAAATCAAAAGAAAAAAAGAAAAAAAGAGAAACAGAAAAAGAAAAAAAAAGATAATAGTAAAAAAAAGAGAAGAAAAAGAGAAAATTTGAAGAAGGAAATAAACAAATAAGGCATTGTGACAAAATATTTGAATTACATTTAGTTAAATGGTGCTAAGTAATCTAACCATTTATTTGGTGCAAGCATAGTATTTTGTTACATTTTCCATTCCATTTAGCCTTTTTCAACAATACAACCCTAAAAAGTCCCCTTGACTATAGATTCATGACAAAACCAGTGGTGGAGGTAGTAGAACCTTTATAAGCCTATGGTAGATGCTAGAATAGATGAATTGAGTGAAATTCCCTATAATTTGAGAGATGAGAGAAACACTTATTCCCTTGGGAGCTCTACCATGTCTATCTTTCATAGTTTTGTTATGTGTTCAATTTGATTTCTTTGCTTTAAAAATTTCTATTAGCTTTAATTGATTTGGGATTGTAGTTATTCAATCTTAATGTAATTGCATTCTTGAATAAATTGATTATTACAACATTGGGCAAATTTTTGAAAATATTAGTTCTATTTTGCCCAGGAGTGCAAAAGGCTAAGTGTGGGGGAATTAACAAATCCCTATTTTATTATATTTTTTCATATTTTATTTTGGGGTTTTGTCATAATAATTGATCTTAAAATGTTTGTTTTGTAATTAATTGTGATTAAATGTGTTTAAATGAAATTAAGGTTAAAAAAGGTCATATATTTTATGATTTACCTTAATTGATTAATTTTTTGAATACAAGGTATTACATTTAGGGTTTATTTTAATTACAGATCAGTTTAGGAACAATTGCAAAAAAGAACCCAAGATTTTTAGAAAATACAACTTGATGAAGAAAAGATTCAGAGACAATTCCAGAAAAGAACCACAAAAGTTTTCAAGATTCTCTTTTAGTCCCTTATAAAAGCTCTCTGATATTTCATTTTAGTCCCTTGGTCAAAATGCAAGTTTTGACCAAGGGATCCATATCCACTGATTATGCCCGACCCAACTCGGTTCAGGGAGCTTCTTCTTTCACTCTCAAACACAGTCGTAATATAGAGAGGCAATAGAGCTTAACAAGGGATAGCCACGGGCATCATTATCCACCACCTTCACCCTCTTCTTTCTCTCTCTCGTCGGCGGCACCATCCACCAACGCCGCCATCGATGAGCTGCATTATACATAGTTGTGGTAGAGGAGATGGGAATCGAGAAGTGGGGAACGGAGGTAGATGCAGTAAGTTGAATCATCTTCATAACTGCACCACTTTACCTGCGCCTTCCTTCTCTATTTCATCCACCACCGCCCAACTATCGTCTTCCATCAACAAGCTTCATCTGCCACTAAGGCCAACGGAGCATCGTAGAGTCGTGACAGAGAAGTCAGGTGTGAATCTGGAATAGGGGAGACAGGCGATCAGACTTGGTCCTTTTTCTCTATTTGTACCTACAATCACATTCACCTCCCAGCTCCTACACTTTTGTTGTCCACCATCACCGGTAGTCTGAGTTTTATCCAGATTCGATAGAATCATTTCATTATCTACCACCTCCCCTGAACTTAATCTTCTATTAATTTTGTCTCTTCTATGGTTGTTTGTTTTCATGGCTGCTATTTGGAATTTGAAGATGATTTTGTTTTGTGATGTTGTGATGATAGTTTACAGTGGCTGAGCCTATCTTTTCCTTGAGCAGTAGTTTGAGTCTTAAAGTTTGGAGCTACAAAAGGGAGTTTTATTTTACTTTATTAGTTTGACTATATATTTATGATTTCTTTGGTTTAAGGAGTTGTAATTTATAGTTAAGACTAATATATTTGGTTTAATCTTTGTTTGAACCAATTTGTGATTTGAATTAGTTTATGTTGAACATTATTCTCATCAATATATGTGGTTACATATATGTTTCATTGTAATTCTCTTGATTTTCTATTATCTTGCATGATATTGTTTGGATGTTAAGTAGATTTTGGATTACTTTGGAACCAATTGCATAAATTAATTCATAATCACACACTAAGAGTGCTTAATAACATCTCTAGAGTAGGGGTTCCTCTCTTTTGGTGTTAGACTCATCGGTTAAAGGAGTTTGGTATTTTAGAGAACTTAGTGACTTTCATAAATTGCATACAAAGTGGTTTTAAATAGTGTTTTAAGAAAAGATTTTTTCTAGGTCTAGGAATAATCACTGATTAATGCACTAGACTTAACGGTATTTGAGGTTTGGTATTTTAAGGGACTTTGATTGCAATTGCTAGTATTTTGTATTGAGTTTTGGTTAGAGGGATTACGTCTTGCTCGGTGTAGGAGATTTAATTCACCTAACTCAAGCTAGCTTAAAGGGTCTTTTGAGTATATTTGTCAAACTAGCATACTCCCATTATATTTTAAAGCAAATGATAGTGAAATTCATTATTCTAGGAGGCTTTATCATATCTTTCAAAACCAATCTCCATTCCATTCCACTTTTATTCAAAAAATCCCAAAAATATCTATTTTGATTACATTCAATTGATAGTTTTAAAAATCAATCAATCATATTTATCCTTGTAGTTTTGCATTGTAATTACTTAGTTTACTAGGAATTAGTTTCATAGTTGCTCCTTAAAGTGAAACGACCTGAGTTGTGCACTATATTGTATTAATTTGGTTTTAATCTTGATAACCCTGAGGCGACTAAAGGGGGTTATTTCAAGCTCTGACCTACTAATTAGGGATTTGAAGAGTTAGCTAAAAGATCAATTAGCCCCTGACAGTTCATAGAGTTTAACAAAATAATGGAAGAATGCCAGATTATGGAGACAATTTTTTGTAGGACTGATAACCGGTTAAGAATATCGGCAACCGTAGTATGCTTAATATGGAAGCTAACCCCAGTAATGGAAGGGTTAGGGATTTTTATCCTAGGGAAATAATAAGAGACCTACCAGCCTAAGAACCATGGAAACTAGGGACCTTCTACACATCCAACATATTCTGGATGTGGTAAGGTGCATCCTGGCAGTATGTGCAACTGATAGATAATCTGTTATACCTATCATCAATCAGGCCACTTGTTGGAAATTGTGCCCTAAGGGCCAATCATTATACTTTAAACATTATTATTTTAATGAAATTTCTCTATTCTGTTGTCATATTATTTGCATGTTAACTGTGATAATTGTATCCTTGGATAATTCATAAAGATTGTCCTAAAATGTCCCTGGTCGGTCATCTATGCGGGAGCAGAGATGAAACAAGACCAGTATGACTTTGATAAGATATGGAGATACGAATCAAAGTCTTAGGCACTTGTAAGAGTACAAGGTGTTGGACCGACCCACTATGAAAAAGCTACATGGATCAAGTCATAAGCTTTTCTCATGTATAACCATGTCACAATGCCCTTAGACCTGAGGCCATCATGGATTCCTACATGAGAGTTGCTAAGCTTTGAACTAGTCAAAAGTCACTTTTGACCGGGTGATGATAAAGGCTACGATCGGGCTTGGTGGTTTTTCATGTAGAGGAATATGAATGATCAAGATGGAATTTGTCCCTCACATTAGTAGAGAGATATTACTGGGCCCCTCGATGAGTGAGTCTGAGAAATGTATGGCCATACTATGATGAAAGGAGTTTCTGTCTCTGTTATCAGGCTACTCGGGAATCAAGAAGTAATGGTCAGGAACAAGAGGATGACATTTTCCATGCCTTATCCTTGATCGATATATCGTGTGATAAAAGGGACGTGACATGGTTGTATGACAGGTTGCATCGTGATAACGATCCTCATATGAATTGGGTAGTCGTAATGTCTTGCTAGAGGCCACTTGCGACTTTTGGGTTAGTGTAGCTATTGGCCCACTGCCAACTTCATATAGGCCTACAGGGTCGCACACAAGAATGGCCCAACACGAGATAATGTTTGATTTAGGGTGGATGAATTTTATATTTATATATATATAATATAAAATTCATTAATAATATTATATAGATATATATATATTTTTTCGAAATATATTATATATATATGTATATATATATTATATGATATTATTATATTGTGTTGGTTTTAAATTTAATTTATTAAGATATATTAAATTTAATAACTAACATGATAGAGATATAGTATCTCAGATTTAATTTATGAAGATAAATTAAATCTAATGGCTCTTTATTTAGATTAAATAAATAGGTTAAATTAAAACTGTTGGACAGATTTAATTTAAACTGAATTTATTTAATTAGCTTATCAAGATAATTAATTGTTAATTAATTTTGAAATTAATGATGATTAATTTTGAAATTTGAAAATAACCCTCATGGGTTATAAACTTGATAGAGCTGATAGACTCAGTGTACATCATAATTGAGAGCCGCAAGTTAAACCCTTGGATACATTAGAGGTGCTAGCATGCAGTCTCGGTTGGAGAGCATTCGTGTGGATACCGGTAGAGGGAGCGGACCTGAAGTGTTGGCTCCTAGAGATCGTGAAAACTCTGAATCATCAAAAAGGTATGAATCCTTCCAACTTGGTTTAAACGCCGTTGATAGATCCTCAATTAGGATCGGTGAAAATTTTTCAAATTCTTCCGTTGTGCTTACCGATCCTACACACTTTATTAGTGAATGTAAGTAGTGGCCAGCAAAGTCCATGCCTAAGACTCAAGGGAGAGCATTTATGATGACCCACGAGGAAGCCTGAAAATCTCCAAAGATGATCCAAAGTACAATCCTTCTTAATTGTACCACATTACAAGCCTTGTTTGATTTTAGTGCTAGTCATTTGTTTATTTCCTCTAAATATGCTAGACAGTTAGGGCTGAATGTGCATAAATTATTATATGATCTGGTGGTATCTACACCAATAAGTATTAGAGCTGTTACTATGGAGACTTGTTTGAATTGCATTGTAAATGTAGTGAGGCGGGAATTTATAATAGATTTGATTTGTCTACTATTCCACAAACTAGAAGGTTATCCTAGGTATTGGCTAGCTAATGGCAGACAATATTTTGCTGGAGTGCAGTAATAAGAGAATTGAGTACCTTAAACCACATAAGGGCAATGATGCTAGTGCTAACCTAACTTTGTCTCATGGGTGAAGTTGAGAAATGTCTGAGAAAGGGATATTAAGGGTATCTGGTATTCTTTTAGGTTCATGTAGAATCAGACATGACGATTGAGAATATACTTGTGATAAAGGAATTTCTTAAGGTATTTCTAGAAGATATCAGTGGATTACCTTCGAAAAGGAAAGTTAAGTTCGCTATTGAAATTATGCCAGGTGTTGGACCTATTTCTAAAGCCCCTTACCGAATGGCACAGAATGAAATGACAAAACTAAAGAAGCAAATTGAAGAACTTCTTGAGAAAGGGTTCATAAGACCCAGTGTTTCACCATGGGGAGGGCCGGCATTATTTGTTAAGAAGAAAACTAGGAGCCTTCAGTTATGTATTGATTATAGAGAACTGAACAAGTACCTACTCCCTTGGATTGGTGACCTCCTTGACCAATTATCTGGTTCTAGTGTATTTTCACAGATCGACCTGAGATTGGGCTATCATTAGCTGCGAGTAAAAGTTGAGGATGTACTGAAGACCATTATTAGAACTAGGTATAGGCATTATGAATTCTTGGTGATGCCTTTTGGACTGACCAATACACCTGCAGTATTTATGGACTAAATGAACTGGATATTTAGCCAACATATGTATCAGTTCGTGGTTGTATTCATCGATGACATTCTAATATACTCTAAGAGAAAAAAAGAGTATGGGAAATATCTGAGAATTGTACTAAACATTTTGAAAGAAAAGCAGCTTTATGCCAAGATGATCAAGTGTGAGTTTTGGCTTACAAAAGTCAAATTCCTAAGCCAAGTTGTAACACCCATGTTTTGAAAGCATATAGATGGCATAAGTGTAGTAATATCTTTAAAAAGGAGACCACTAATCTTTTGTAAACAGCGGAAGTCCCAATTTCAAGCAGAGTGTGGAGCTGTACTTGAATGGGTTTTCAAAAATATTTTCAAAAACCATTTTCAGATTGGGTCTCATATTATTTTATGATTTATTTTAAGCCATCCGTTTTAGGTTCATTTCTTCATATCAGAGTGTTTACTAATAAGTTCTCTGCTGAAACCCAAGCTACTATGATTAATTACTGGCCCTAGGTGGACGGCTGTCCACTACTGGTACGAATGTCATTACGCGTTCGCTTATAAACAGGTGCTTACATACATGTCAATATAAGACTGACCACACTTAAATACAAATTACATACAGTCTCCTAAATAGATAACTAACAGAAACTAAATTCTAAGTCCTTTGCTTCATTCGCCCGTGTTTACCTTCTTGCCTGAGGAACTACTTGCCCGAGCTGAAAATTTGTTTTGGAAAAATAGGGTGAGATTCAATGAATCTCAGTAGTAACATATATCACTCATATAAAATGCACATATATCATGCCATGTCAACCAAAGTTACAGTACAATCAATATATTCAACATTCAGAGATAAATTCACAATATGCAGAAAGCATAAAGTTACCTATTCAAGGACAACCGTCCCTTGCCATAACGTTGGGAAATTCTGCTGGGCCTTAGTCCTTCTCATCTGAATGTTTTAAATTCACAATGGTACATACATGCATATAACATATCACATAGTATGTGAGGGATAAGTTACTACCTGACAATTTTTCCAAATCTTGATCTTGATTGACGTGCTTTGAACGTCCTGGGCAAGTGTCAAGTCCTATAAATTATAATTTACGGGCAATGAGTTATTTCTTAGTCCAACTCTTCATAAATTATTCTCTTATGTTGGTTACCATTAGGGTCACTACATTAGGCCCAAAATGAAGCTAATGAGCTCAAGCTACTCCAAATGCTTAACTTAACTCTTAAATGTCCAATTTTATTACAAAAACTCTTTGCTTTGAATTTTCGCACATTTACCAAAAGCTACCAGATTTTTCACTGAAATTTGAAAAACCATAACTAATTCTAGAAAAATCGAATTGGGGTGATCCAAAATTCTATATAACCCTTATTAAGTCTATTTTAAGTGAAAAATACTTTCAGTAGCCAAAAGACTGTGCACACTTCCCATTTTTTCTTTTTCTCCCTGCTGCCAGAAAATCTGACCAGTTTTAATGGTCTACTTCAAACATTCATAACTCGTATTATACTTATCGAAATCCTTCAAAATACCTATCAAATTAAAGGTCTATAAGTATGCTTTAATTATGGAAAATATCATAATCAACAGATTAAATTTGCACAGTGAAAGTTTCGCCACAACAAAACTGCCAGACAAAAACGCACACTGGCAACTTTGTTGCACAAGTAGACTTAATTTCCAATTTTTGAATCTTTAAACCAGTCTGTCAAAAATTATAACCAGAGCCTATTCCCACACAATTTTTTGTGTAGAATCCAATGGAAAACTCAAAAATACCAAAATCAAATTACTTCTACCAGAGTTAGCCCCCAACTGAAATCTGCCTCCCAAAACAACAAAAATTCCACTTTGTGATTTTAACTACCAACAAGTCTAATACTTCTCCAAACATCATATATCACCTTATATATGATTAAAACATCTTCCTTCTTCAAAAACACTCTTTGAATGAAATACATGGGTGGTTGAAAAGCTAAGAAAAACTCAATGAAATCACAAAGTATTCGGTTCAAAAGAAAATCTACTCTTACCTCTTTGCGTTTCTACAAGTGGTTCGGTATTCCGACGGCACACTGGTAGACTAATTGGCACAAAACACCTTAGATGAGAAATCTAAGACCATAGAATTGAAGCTTATAGTGAGTAGAGGAAGTTTCCTGAAGGACTTACCGGACAATAACGGTGATTCAGGGTTGAAATCGGCTCCGGTAGTCAAGAAAACTCACTATTCACTCCTCCTTCTCTCTTCTTGTGTTCTTAAGCTTAAGAAATCTGATTTCTCTTTCTCTTTCCATGCTTGCATGAAATTTTTCCATTTAATTAGGCATGGATGGTTGTGATTTAATCACATAAAATGATCTCATCTCATCTTGCCACGTGTCACAAGTTTAAGGCTTAAGAGTGCCACGTGTCATGCAACCATTGGTCTTTCACTTTTCTCTTTCTTCGGTGGGTCATAAATGGTCAGGGGAAGGGGAGGCTTGACAATTTCCCCAGACTCCTGAGTTCGGTGATCGACTCGTAAAGTAAGCGACCTAGCCAGAGACCGGTGAATTCCCTGAACTCAGACGCTAGGTGGCGTACTCCAGAGATGACAACACGAAAGGCTTAAAGTGGGTGTAATGATGTGTAATGATGAGGGACACATGTCACCCCCTCATTTGGCCAACACAAAAACATGTTTTTACTTTGTAATAATTTTGAGACACTTGTCATTTCCTTATTTGGCCAACACAAAAGATGTGTCATCATGAGTCATAATGAGCTATCATTACATACTTTACTGAAGTTCTTTTCAATAAAGTTGCTCCATCAGTGCATTACCCAGAATTCCATGTGGGACCCACGTGGGACCATGGCACACATATCGAGGCACGTCACAAAATGCCCAAATTCCTCCGATCTTCCAACTGACACCCCTGAACCCTGCAGCCACCGACTAATTTTGCTCCGACTTCTTACACTTGTATTTTTACAATATTGACTTCTCGATTTCTTTAAATGACACAATGAATATCTGAGAATTCTGAAAGTAACTCTACCTTTAATTGTAAATATCGATATTTATTTTATTCTACTATTTCCATATTTACACGTTTTTAGTATTGCAAAATTTGGTATATTACACATGTTATCTCACAAGAAGGGGTCTCTATGGATCCCAGTAAAGTAGAAGCAGTACTGAACTGGAAGAGGCTAACAACTATAACCGACATATGTAGTTTTCTAGGTCTTGCTAGTTACTACAAGATATTCATTCAGAATTTCTCCCGAATCGCCATGCCATTAACAAAGCTCATGAGAAAGAATTATTCTTATGTGTGAAATGATATATGTAAGAGGAGCTTCTTTGATTGGAAGAAGAGGTTAACAACTGTACTAGAGTTGATTATCCTAGATCCCAGTGAGACCTATATGGTTTACAGTGATGCTAGTAAGTAGGGATTAGGATTTGTCCTTATCCAGTAGGGTAGAGTGGTGGCGTATGCCTCTCGATAGCTGAAACCTCACGAGAAGAACTATCTCATTCATGATTTGGAGCTTGTAGCAGTCATGTTTGCATTGAAAATATGGTGACACTACTTGTATGGTACTATTGTAGCGTTGTACTGTCACAACAAAAGACTCAAGTGCTTACATGATCAGAAAGAGTTGTGATGAAAGAGCATGGCAAGATGGAGAAGGAGCTCCAAAGGAAGAGAAAGGCATAAAGATGCTCAATTATGGAAGTCCAATGTCCCAAAAGATCTATTACAAAGCATTAAAGGCCCAATGGCAAGAGCAAGGACTAAAGCTATAAAGGAGGCCCTGAATTGTTTGATAAGAGGCTTAAAGAGTTAGAGCCCATTTATTTGGAAGAGGTATCCTTTAATATGCTCAACAAGAGCCCAAGAATGGTTATCACATTGCTAGAAGCCTAACAAGATGATGTACGAGGCCTATGTGGTGTCCAAATTGAATAATTTACTTCAAAGACCATGTGACAAGCATGTGCCTTGGAGGAGGATTATAAGTGACATTTAATAGGCCTCAAAAAGCATCTAGAAGGCGTCCTTATGCATTAAATCTGATTTAATTTTATTTTTATTGGTTTCCTTTTTTATTTGCATTAAATAAGGCCGTTTAATCAAAGATTGCTCATAAAGACTTTGTTTTAGTTTTCTATTTTTTGTTAGCTAACTCAGTCTTGAAGAATAAGTAATTTCCTAATTCCTTTAGGCTTGAATGGTGCCAACCAAGATATTCAATCATCATTAAGGCATCATTTATTGTATTTATAACTAGGTTTTCAATTCCAGCTCAAACATAGCCAAATACTCCCTAGCCAAAATTCACAAAAAATGAACAAAGTGGAATTTCCTTGAATTTAATTAGCAATTCACCTTCTTTTCACCTCTAATCACTTATTTAATTACTTAAACATCCATTGAACATGATTAATAAAAATTTGACCAGTACCTCTCATAGGGTTTAACCATCCCAAATCACAAATTCAAACCAAATTAAGCTAATAACCAACCAAAACCAACAACAACAATCGGGAAATAACAAGATGTATCTAGTTTTTAGACTCACCTTATTTCTCTTGATTTCTCCTTCTTGGCCATAAGTTTCCTCCCCTTTTTCCCTTTGATTCTCTTCTTAGTTTACATGATTTCAAGGAGACTATAAAGTTTCAAGAGAGTTTCCAAGCATTTAAGGGCAAAAACATACCAATTTCATTACTAACATAACTAACTTTGCTTCTTGATCTTTTGTTCTTTCTCTTTGTGCTTGAGCTCTTCAAACTTGTGTTCTCCCTCTTTTCTTTCTATTTGGATGAAAATATAGCCCTGTGGAGGTGACAAATGGTTTGTCATAAAGCTCCCTCCGCCTCCTTAAAATAATAATTATTTATTCCAATTTTGTCACATGCCTTGACATACTTTATTTCTCCTTGTCTACTTGGCTCTTATTGCTTCCACATGGCATATTTTATGTCCAGATATTTATTTTTTTCCCTTCCTTTTCCACTTGGTTCTATATGGTTCCACCATAAGCTTCTACTTGATTCCATAAGCTTCCACTTGGCTCAATTTTTGGCCAAATAATATATTTCCTCTTGACTTCTTGTATTGGCCGAAAATATGGCCTTTAAGAAGGGTTTAATGAGCTCTTCTAGTCTCTTCTTCCACCTCCTCGAATATATATCATTTTAATCGACCTTTGCACATGTCATGTATTATTTTATTCTTTCCTTCTCCCACATGTCATAGCAAACTTCCACATGGCATGCAAGGTGTCCCAATCACATTTTCCCTTGCTCTTCTCATCTTTTGGCCACCCAAGTGTCCCTTGTGACATAAAAATTATTACTTCAATTTGATTAAGTAAAATGACTATTTTTCCCTTACCTTTTTGTATTAAATCGTGTCCTCTTCCTTTCCTTTCCATTTGGCCGAAATTTTACAATATATTAGGCCCAAGATTATTTTCTTTCATCCTTAATTTTTTGATTACCTTATTATGCTTTTATAAGACAACAATTGTACTTTATGTTTACTTAGCCAAAATTCCACTAATTGCTATTTCTTACATCTTGGCTACTTCATGTACACCAAAATTCACCCCCTTTTATTCCATTTATTGTAACACATGTACAAGGAACATTAGTAATTGAAAATTTAGATATTACGGCTCTCCCCCATTCAATAAAATTTCACCCCCAAAATTTGTTATTGGTACATATTCATAAATTCTAGGTAACGCTTGCGTATGTCTTCTTCTGTTTCCCTAGTAGCTTCTCCAGGAGATAACCTTCTCCAAACTACTTTTACAAATGGGATAATCTTACATATGAGTTGTTTCTCCTGTCGATCAATAATTTTATTAGGCTCAACCTCATATATAAGATCATCCCACAAATCCATATCTTCAAATTCAATTATGTGTTCTGAATTGGGTTGATACTTCTTTAATTGTGAGACATGCAAGACATTATGCAATCTACTCAAATTTAAGGGTAAAGTTATTGATGCACTGCTAGCCAATTATTGATAATATTTCAAATGGGCCAATGTAACTAGGGCTTAGCTTTTTCACCTTTAACACTCTTCCAATCCCAGTGACAGGCAAAACTTTGAAGAATACGTGATCACTGACTTCAAATTCTAATAGTTTCCGCCTTTTATTAGCGTAACTCTTTTGTCTACTTTTAACAACCAATAATCCTTGCTTTATCAACTTAATTTGCTCTGTTGTTTAATCTACTAGATCTGGTCCACATAATTGCCTCTCAGACAGTTCTGTTCAGCACAAGGGCGATTAAGACTTCCTTCCATATAATGCCTCGTAAGGAGCCATTTGAATGCTTAAATGATAACTATTGTTATATACAAATTCTACAAGTAGAAGGAATTGATCCTAGTTACCTTTAAAATCTAACACATATGCCCTTAACATATCCTTTAGTATCTGTAATGTTCTTTTTGTCAAACTAAAGATGATAGGCTATATTGAATCTGAGTTTGGTACCCAAAATCCCATGTAATGCTTTCCAAAACTTGGAAGTAAATTGAGGATCTCTATTAGATATTATATTATTCGGAGTACTATGTCATCGTACAATCTCCTTAATATAGATCTCTGCTAATTTTTCAGGAGGTAGTGGATGCTGATTGGTGGGAAATAGGTTGTCTTTGTAAATCGGTCAACAATCACCCATATTTCATCATAATTTCAGATCTTCGGTAGTCCTAACACAAAATCCATAGTAATACTTCCCCATTTCCACTCAGGAATTTTAAGGTTCTATAGAAGCTCCGATGGTTGTTATGATCAATCTTCACTTTTTGACATGTAAGACAATAAGTGATAAACTTTGTCACATCTCTTTTCATTCCTGGCCACCAGTAATTGGATTTCAAATCATGATACATATTGATTGCTCCTAGGTGTAAGGTATACTTACTTTTATGTGTATTAATAGAATTTTCCTTTTTAATTCTATTCATAGCGGAACATATATCTACTTCTTATATCTAACTAGTCCTCTTGGTGAAAAATAATATTCCTGAGTTTCTCCTTTTTCAATCATGCTCTTGATAGACTATGCTTGTCTATCCTGCATCTGAGATGCTTCTATTGCTACTTTCAGATCATTGTGTGCTTGAATAATATTGTTACTACTGATCAAAATCCTATTAGACAGATTAAGATTCCTAAAATCTTCAAACAATTTTACTTTATGAATCATTAAAGCTGCAATCTATATTGTTTTGCAGCTTAATGCATCTGCCACTATATTAGCCTTCCCTAGATGATATTAAATCTCTAGGTTATAGTCTTTAAGCAACTCCATCTATCTGCGTTATCTCATGTTCAATTCTTTTTTATCATATAAATATTTTAAAATTTTATGGTTGCAGTACAGCTCTACAGTCACCCTATAGAGATAATGTCTTTAGATTTTTAGTGCAAATACAACTATTGCTAACTCAAGATCATGAGTGGGATAGTTCAGTTCATGAAGCTTTAGCTGATGAGAGGCATATGCTACTCCTTTGCTTTGCTACAGCAGCACATATCTCAGTCCATGCTTACTCACATCACTATAGACCACATAGGTCAACTGTGGATTTAGGATTATTAACACAGGTATTGATGTCAACCTTTCCTTCAGCTCTGTGAAGCTCCTCTCACAACTATCATTCCACACAAAAGGTTGAGTTTTTTCATGTTAGCCTTGTAAAAGGAAAAGCTATTCTGGAGAAATTCTGAATCACCATTAATAACTGGCAAGACCTAGAAAACTGCGTATCTCAGCCACAGTCTCTAGCCTCTTCCAATTCAGTACTGCTTCCACTTTACTAGGATCCACCGAGACCCTTTGTTGTGATATGACATGTGTTAGAGCAAGCATTTCACCCAAGAAGGGGGTGAATTGGGTGATACTAAAATTTCATTGCAAATATAAAAACTTGACGGTGAATATAAAGCAATAAAGAGTAAGGAGAAATATCACCAAAGTGTACACTGAGAGTTATACTGGTTCAGCCACTACCACTTTGACCTACGTCCAGTCCTCAGAGCTTCTCTGAGGTTTCACTATAACTTCCAAGATTCAGTGGGTTCTTGGCACCTCAGTACAAGCAAGTTCCTTCACCTGGATACTCGCTCCCCCTTACAAGTTGTAATCCAATCCCAACTTAAGGTTCCACAACCTTAAGTTACCTCAATAACAAATATTGAGTTTGAATGAAATATCTCTCTCACATAGTGAATAAGAATCACTGAAGCATAGAATTACAAGTATAATGTAAAACAGAGTAATGAGCTTGATAATGCGTTCGTGTGTTTGTTCTTGTTCTCTTCTCTGTTTGGATGTTCCCGTATATATAGATGTGTTGGTAGTGATCGTTGGAACATTTTTCTTCATGTCCGTTAGAGAGTGCGCAGCCACTATTGACTTTTCCAGTATTTGAAAAATATCCATTTGCAGTAGGTGGCAGTAGGTGGCGGTAGGTGGCATTTGAACGTTGCATTTGACTTTTCATATTTGGTAAGATCTCTTCATTGTTTATCTATAGATATGCTAAGAATACTAATACAATGAAAGGTTAATCATATAGGAAACAAAACAATGAACGTTGGAATAAATTCTCAAAATCTGAACTTGTATACTCGAGTAGCTACTCGAGTATTCATTAAAGTTTACTCGAGTACTTACTTGAGTATCATCGGGAAAACTTTGAGAAACTGCAAGTCAATAAACAAACATAACATTACTCGGATAGTGCATGAAGTAAACAAAATTTCAAACCTTTGGAAATACCTGTTTACTCGGGTACTTACTCGAGTATGACACACTTTTCTTCATAGGTTACTCGAATATCAACTCGAGTAATCTTTCAAATAAACTTTAGATTACTCGATGCTTTATCCCAGTAACGTTGGCAAGATTTCAAGGCCGAGAGCACTTCAAGTTTGATTACCTTGTTATTCGAGTCCTTCCTCGAGTAAACATAAATTTTCTACATAGCTTACTCGGGTGATGACTTGAAGTTCTCTTCCAACTAACACTATATACTCAAGTAGTGACTTGAAGGTTTTTCTTCTAAATAACTGTGCATACTCGAGTAGTGACTTGAAGTAAAGTGTGAGAAAAGCATTTTATGTTATTCGAGTACTACCTTCAGGTTTAGCTTACCACAGTGCGTTACTCGAGTAGCTCCTTGAGTAACATTGGCAGGGTTGAAAATGCTGAGAGCAACACATTTCTTGAAATAGAGTAACTCGAGTACAGACTCGAGTATCATTGGCAGGGTTGAAAATGCCGAGAGTAACTGGAAGTCTTTGACATGGTTACTCGAGTACTTACTCGAGTAATGTTGGCAGGCCGAGAGCAACTACCAGTGATTTACCTGGTTACTCGAGTAGCTACTCGAGTAATATTGGCAGTCCGAGAGCAACTTAGAGTCATTTACCTTCTTACTCGAGTACTTACTCGAGTAACGTTGGCAGGTTACTTGAAGGTTGCTCTGGTTACTTCAAGTTTCTGTCCCATTACTCGAGTACTTACTCGAGTAACCCTTTAGAAAGCTTGCCAGTGATGAAGTTTCTCAGCTTTTTCTCTTGGTCTTTCTTCATTACTCCAATGCTTACTTCAAGTGATTATTTTGCCCTGTTATTACTTTCTTCAAACTTATTTGTTTATCAAATTCTTTTTCATACCATCCTTTATTATCATCAAAACATGAGATCTAACAAAATTAAGTCCTTCAACTTCATCCTCTAGCTGTCCATATCTACCTTTTTGCTTTGCAAACTACTAGCCTGTGCTATAGATTTATTTTAAAAAAGTGTGAGATTCAAAAGAATCTTAGTAATAACAGGTAATCAATCATATAGATATAACATCACAAAGCATGCCATACTGTCATCACAACAAAATTATCACAACAACATTCAACAAAAAACATGCAGTTCATATATCACCATAGTGATAGGTATATCACATGGCCCCGAGTGTAACCCATGCAATTGGCCCCTGGCATCTTCTCGTGCATTACAGAACATTATATTGGCCTAAGCGCCCACTCGTGCAATAGGCCTCGGGCGACCACCCCGCAGAATCAAAATGTGTTAGACAATTCATAGTGATTCCACAAAACATGCAGTGTATCTTATAAACATTTGAAAGACAAGTTACCACCTGGTCACTTTCCTTGAGCAATATCCAATTGTTTCCCAGAGCTTAGGCAAGTCTTAGATTCTGGACAGCGATTAAGTCCTATAATTAGAATTTTGGACGATAAAGTATTATTTGGTCCAGTTCTCTTACAATCCAAGTACTTATATTGGTGTCAGTGAAGTTAAAATATTAAATCAAAAGTAAAGTCAAAGTAGCCCAACTACCCTAAGTTAGTTAACTTCACCCTTAAAGTTCCACTTAATTAACTAGTGCCATATTATTTTTATTTTCACCCTTGTTCTTCATTCTGCCAACTTTGCTTATCAAATTCAAAAGTTCACCATTAATTCTAGGGAACTCCAAGTTGGTTGGTTTCAAATTCTATGTAAATCACTTTCAGTATACTTTTACACAAAAATACTCAATTCTGGAAATTACAGTCATATAATTTCTACAATTACACCAAACCTAACCTGTTCCAGATTCCATTCCAGAAATAGGACCTAACTTTAAAAAATCATATTTTATTGTATAGATGTCCAATTGTGATGATTCTGAAGGATATATGTCTCCTAATAAGTCCAGTTTTATGGAAAAATATAGCCATTGCCCTTTTAGATGTATATCAATACAGCATTTCACTTAATTGACCACTACCCAGAGAATTTGCCAATTTTCCAAACCAAACTTTGAAAATGCATAACTCCTATTACACACATCCAAATGATACAAATTACATATCAATTTAAACTTTGACATGTCTAATATCATATGGGAAAGTTTCACAATTTTTGGACATCATTTACATATTTAAAAACATAATGCAATCTAACTGCCTTGCACCGAACACTCATTGGTAGCATTTACGGTTTTGTAATATAAAGTTCCAATAATCTAGAATAACAACCCGAGCTATTCCCCCACACAATTTTGCATTCTAAACACAATGATAATATCAAAATTAGACAACTCCAGTCCCCTAAAGCCCTGACCGAACAGACCCCCTTTTCACCAAAATTTCCAAAACAAAATTTCGTCCAACCATTTGGTCCAATATCATCGTAAGTCATCTTCTAACCACAATTACACAATTAAACCATGATTAAACCTCCAAGAGAAGCCCTAGCTAAAATAATGAATAGTACCCAACCTTAAGAATACTCATCCAAACAACAATCTAATCAGTTCAAAATGAAGCTTACGCATACCTTTACACGTTTCCTCAAGTTGTTCGGTAGTCCAGTGGCACTCTGGCTGACTAATTGACACAAAAACACCTCATATGAGAAATTTGAGACTATAGAATTGAAGTTTACAGTGAGTAGAAGAAGTTTCCTGACAGACTTATTTGATGATAACGGCGTTTCAGGGTTGAAATCGGCTCTGGTACTTAGGAAAAGTTACTATTCACACCTCCTCTCTCTTCTAACAATTTTTTAGGATTTTTTTTTCCTGATTTTTTATGATGGCTGGCTGAAATTATAGGGCTAGAGGGAGTCTTGGAAATTTTGCCACGTGTTAGAATCCTATGGTGCCACTTGTCCAATGCTCCAATCAAATGGTGACATGTGTCACTTGCTTTAATAGAGTGGGTCCTATCTCTTTTCCTGGGTTTTACCCATCCTTTTTGTTAGGGTAAGTGATTTTCCGATGATTTTCCCTGGTTCCCAGTTCAGTGTTAGAGAAATTTAGTTGTGTGACCAGGTCAGAGACTGATGGATTTCCCAAACTGGGGGAAAAGTGGCATCCTCTAGTGATAACAACTAAAAAGGTAAAGTCTCTTCACCATCATTAGGGGACAGGTGTCATACTCCCATTTGGCCAACACATAAAGTAAAAAGTAACTTCATCATTAGGGGACAAGCGTCACTTGGTGGTTGCACTAACACAAAAGTTAAAAAGCACTTTTTGTCCTTCCACTATAAGATGAAGCCATGTGTCCACTTTATCAGGGGAAGGAAAGTCAGGGGATTTCCCTAAGTCCACCTATGATGTGTCATTTTTCGTGGTCCCCGCATAAAGTAAAATTAATTTATTTTATTTATTTAATTATCACTTTATCAATTTGACTAATAGAATTTTACCAAGTGTCCATTTTATTGGAAAATTGTGCCACATACACATATACTTGGCACCAATGGGCTTGTTTGACTAATTATATTTACAAGCAATACCGGGCATTCACATTTCAGTATGTTACAATGAACACTTACATTATGAGACATACAGGTCTAGAATGTGATTTATTCAAGCCACAAAGCCTAGAAAATCTTGATCTATCCCATATTGCATGGCTACTCGATGTGGGAAGTACTACTCTATTAGATAAAGTCAAGACCAAGTAGCTCAGAAACTCTCATGTTGGAAAGCTTGGGACTGATCACATTGTCAAATTTTAGAGCTCTTAAATTGGTGCTACCTGGTCAATACAAAAACAAGAGAGGAACATTCGATCAAAGCAATAATGGGTTTTCCAAAAAAAAACATAACTTTACAAAAACAATTTAATGTCACTTTGAATGCTTTATTGTATCTTGGTACAACTGAACTAGTTTATTCATCACATCCCCATTGATATTTGCAAAGTAACTTCCAGAGATACAGATACTTAAAACAAAAGGAAGTATTTTCCTAGGAATCCATATCTCTTGAAGAGACTTCAAAAAAGATTAACAGAGTAAGAACCGTAGGTTGACAACTTCTTGTAATAGAAAAAGAACCTTCGATCAGAGCAATACTATGGTTTCTAAAAAAGCAAAACTTTACTCAAGAAATTTAATTTCACCTTGAATGCTCAATTGCATCTTGGCACAACTGAACTAGTTTATTCATCACATCCCTATTAATCTTTTTGTAGTAACTCTGCAGATATGGATACTTTCAAAAAAGGAAAGGTATTTGCTCAGGGATCCATATCTTTCAAAATCACTTCAAAAAAGTCAATACAGTATAAACCATGAATCAAAGCAATGGGTTGAAAAGTTCCTATAATAGAAAAGTAGCCTTCGATCAGAGCAATAATGGGTTTTCTAAAAAAATATAACTTAACAAAAGCAATTTAACATTACCTTAGATGTTTTATCATATCGTGACTTCATAAAGGCAACACAATTGGTATGAATGAAAACAACTCACGTGGTAGCTGTTGTGGTGCGAACCCACAAGGGAAGATCCCATAAACCCACAACCAATTCTGAAATATACACACCCCAAGAAAGCTGAACACATATCGACGATCCACTTGAACCCTTGAACACGAAAGAACAAGGACCCGAAGTGTTGGAAAACACCACAAGGTTGATCAAGCCTTGATAAGTTTGTTAGTTTTAAAAAGAACCCTAAAGAGAATCCACTCTCAAGAAACAAAGTACAGAAGTGAAACTTTCATTTATCATTCAAATCTGAATTGTCTCTTACAAATGAAGAAGTACTAAGTATTTATAGCAAAATATGACCTAATTGCAATAATTGCAATTTTGAAAACAACCAATACAAATTGTAAAACCATGTGCTAGGAAACCTAAAAGTCTAATACAATGAACACAAAAGTCTAATACAATATAGAAGAAAGTTGAAAAATCAAATACAACATGCTAAAGAAAACAAAAGTCAAATCTGCCACCAACTACTTGTTGATTTTCAAACACCTAAATGCAAGAAAACGTAGTCAGCAAATTAAGGCTCAAAATATGCTTATTTAGGCCTAAATGAGTCCTCCCATGTGTAGTACTAGGTCCAAGCTCTTTAGTTTCAAGTTTGCAAGCCCAAAACTTGATCAATATCTCCATTTGCAACTCATATGAAGTTAGTGACGTTTTCAGCATTTTTGTCCAGCTTTAATCCAATTGCTACTTGCTTTGTCCAAGTATCTTGCACTAGCCCATTTAATGCTTCCTTAATTTGTTTGGCTCTTGACTTGTGATTGGTCCACTTGGAATTTGCAAAGGATCACTTGAATCTGACACAACTTACTGGATCGCATCATTCCCTCTCTCCTAAAAAAGGATTCGTCCTTGAATCTTCACCTACATCAAAAGAAGATAAGTCAACTATATTAAAAGTAGCACTAATGGAATACTCACTAGGCAAATCAATCTTGTAAGCATTATCATTTATTCTTTCAAGTACTTGAAATGAACCATCTCTTCTTGGAGCTAATTTTGATTTTCTTTGAGCTGGAAATCTTTCTTTTCGCATATGCACCTACACCCAATCTCCAAGTTCAAAAATAACATGCCATCTTCCTTTATTGGCCTTGGATGCATAATGTTCATTTTTATTTTCAATTTGCTATTTCACACGCTGATGAAGTTGCTAACTATTTCAGCTTTCTTTTTCCCATCAAGACTTGCTCTCTCATTAATAGGTAATGGTAATAAATCCAAAGGAGTTAGTGGATTAAAACCATATACTATTTCAAAAGGAGAATAATCAGTAGATGAATGCACACTTTTGTTATATGCAAATTCAATAAACGGCAAACAATCTTCCCAATTTTTCAAGTTCTTTTGAATCACAATTCTGAGTAATTGAGACAAGGTTCTGTTAACAACTTTAGTTTGTCCATCAGTTTGTGGATGACAAGCAGTAGAAAATAACAATTTAGTACCAAGCTTTCCCCACAAAACTCTCCAAAACTGACTCAAGAATTTGGTATCCCTATCAGAAACAATACTTTTAGGGACGCCATAAAGCCTCACAATTTCTTTAAAGAACATATCAACAATGTTTATGGCATCATCAGTTTTATGGCATGCAATGAAATGTGCCATTTTAGAAAACCTACCAACAACCACAAATATGGAATCTATTCCTCTTTTTGACTTAGGCAAACCCAAAACAAAATCCATTGATATGTCAATCCAAGGTTTACTAGGTATAGGTAAAGGAGTATACAAACCATGTGGCAAGACTCTAGATTTAGCCTTTTTACATGTTATGCATTTAGCACAAATTTTTTCCACATCAAGTTTCATTTTAGGCCAAAAGAAATGCTCATGCAAAACATCCAAAGTCTTTTTCACACCAAAGAAACCCATTAAACCTCCCCCATGTGCTTCTCTAAAAAGAAATTCACACAATGAACATTGAGGCACACACAGTCTATATTCTTTAAACAAGTACCCATCAACTCTATAAAATTTAGCAAATGATTTATTTTCACAATCAAGGAATAATTCAGCAAAATCAACATCATTTGCATACAACTCCTTGATATATTCAAAGTCAAGCAACTTAGTATTAAGAGTTGAAAGAAGAGTATACCTTCTAAACAATGCATCAGCAATCACATTCACATTACCTTTCTTGTATTTGATGACTTATGGAAATGTCTCAATAAATTCCAGCCACCTTGCATGTCTCTTGTTCAGCTTACCTTGACCAAGTAAATACACATAACAAAGGAAATCAATGTTTTCCATGCAACAATCAGAATTTTCCAGAATTGAAAACAATTATTCCTTTATCAAAACTTCAAGCACACATAGCAAAGGATTTACATGGTCATCATGTTTGTTGCTATAAATAAGAGTATCATCAAAACAAGCTGCAACATGCATATAAGAACACCTACAAACTGTAAAATCCATGGGACAATGAAAATTCAAAGTGTTGAGTTCAAGGCATCTTAAGGGCAGCAAGTTATCAATAATATCAAACTTTAGAGAACTGGAATGCATATAATATTGTTTTTCAATGCTTATTGAAGGTAAGAATCCATTGGGTGGCTTCTTAGGAATCAAATCCAAGAACACCTGCAACATATCAAAATCACAAGGCAAATAATGATTAAGATCATTAGTAACTAAAACAATATCCTTGCAATCACTCTTAACCTCACTTTTCTCATAACTATTTTCATCTTTCTTTTCACTAAATTCTTCACTCTCATTTTTACTCTCTTTATTTTGACAACACTCTATGCTCTTAATATCTTTTTCTCCATCAAACTGAATTTTTCTCTCTAGAACAATTTCACTGAAATCACTCTCACTCATATTTTTACTTTTCTTTTCATGATTGAGAGGAACTTCTTCAATCACAAGATTGGTATTTGGACTAATGAGGTCTTCTTCCACACATTGGTCTGTAAAACTTTCATCATTCACTATTTCTTCCTCCTTAGTTAGCACTTGATCATCATTAACAACTATAACAATATCATTTGCATTAGAGCTACTTTCTGAACATCTTTGTTGCTTGATTTTTTGCTCATGTTCAGCAACAAATTGAACCAAAAGATCAATGTCCAAGAAGCTCAAGGTCTTTGCAAAAGAAGCTAATTCAAGATTAAGCCCATTCACAAAATAATCCTTAGTGGCTTTTGAAGTTTCTTTCACTCTAGCTCTAGTCATAGCTAATTCAACTCTTGAAAATATTCATCAACAGTCATAGAACCTTGTTTCAACTTCTAGAGATTTCTTTGGAATTCTCTTTTTGATTTGGAATTGTGACTAGACATCCATTGCTCTGCTTCATCAGTAAACCTTTGAAGTCCTTTTAGTAAGGAGTCAAAATATGTTTGAAGCTCTTTTTCATCATGCATATTGATGATACCTGAAAAGTTAGATTTAGAGAAAAATGGACCTCACCACTCTACTCTCATATTTCACTTAAACAATTTTATGTCACTCATATTTCACTCAAATTTGGCTTTTAAATTGATGTATTTCACTCTTGCCTTTTTCCACTCTTAGATTCCTCTTGAGGCACTTTAAAGAACTAAGTAATTCATAATCAAAGCAATCACAATTTGCAGAATCAACACAACACTTAGAAATATGGAATATCAAAGTGAGTATTGGAAAAGGAAATTCAGGGAAATAAAGAGTTTAAATGACACAAAAATTTTGGCTATGACAATAGATATTCCTCAAAACACTTCCACCACAATCCTTTTTTTCAGTATTTTTTTTCTTTTCTTATTAAATATTTTCTTTTTCTTTTTCTGATGCTGTTGTCTTTTTTTTTCATTTTTCTCCTCTACTAAAATTAGAGAATGCAGAATCTATCACAAACAACAAAACTCAAGAAATCTGAACCCAAAAATTCTAGAAAAGCGTCTATTTTGGAAAGACTATAACTCATAGTGCAAATTTTGGATTGAGATGATACAAAAACGAACAGAAAGATAAGATTCTAAACTATGAAAATGACCAATTGAATTATGTAAAACACAAAGTAAAAGAGGTCAAACAAGGACAGAATATTTCAGTACATTCTAGGAAAATGAAGATGAACAAACCCAGAATTTTTCCAGAAAACACAACTAGATTAAAATAGATAGAACTCACAAATGACAAATCAGATTGAAACAATTCCAAACCAAGATGAAAGAAGATATTCTGAACTATGAATTTGACATCCTCAATATTGGAAAACACAAAGAAAAACTTGACAAACATAAGTAATAAATATGGACATGGACAGATACAAGAACAAAGCAAAAAACTTAAAACAAAAATGAAAATGAAGAACAGATAGATATTACCTGAGTTTATATCTAAAGCTCTGATACCAAGATGGTGCGAACCCACAAGGGAAGATCCCACAAACCCACAACCAATTCTGAAATATACACACCCCAAGAAAGCTGAACACATATCGACGATCCACTTGAACCCTTGAACACGAAAGAACAAGGACCCGAAGTGTTGGAAAACACCACAAGGTTGATCAAGCCTTGATAAGTTTGTTAGTTTTAAAAAGAACCCTAAAGAGAATCCACTCTCAAGAAACAAAGTACAGAAGTGAAACTTTCATTTATCATTCAAATCTGAATTGTCTCTTACAAATGAAGAAGTACTAAGTATTTATAGCAAAATATGACCTAATTGCAATAATTGCAATTTTGAAAACAACCAATACAAATTGTAAAACCATGTGCTAGGAAACCTAAAAGTCTAATACAATGAACACAAAAGTCTAATACAATATAGAAGAAAGTTGAAAAATCAAATACAACATGCTAAAGAAAACAAAAGTCAAATCTGCCACCAACTACTTGTTGATTTTCAAACACCTAAATGCAAGAAAACGTAGTCAGCAAATTAAGGCTCAAAATATGCTTATTTAGGCCTAAATGAGTCCTCCCATGTGTAGTACTAGGTCCAAGCTCTTTAGTTTCAAGTTTGCAAGCCCAAAACTTGATCAATATCTCCATTTGCAACTCATATGAAGTTAGTGACATTTTCAGCATTTTTGTCCAGCTTTAATCCAATTGCTACTTTCTTTGTCCAAGTATCTTGCACTAGCCCATTTAATGCTTCCTTAATTTGTTTGACTCTTGCTCTTGTGATTGGTACACTTGGAATTTGCAAAGGATCACTTAAATGTGACATAACTTGCTGGATCGCATCATGTTGAGACAAGGATTAAGTGCATTCACTAGCGCGACTGTCATTAAGAAGTCAGATGAAGGCTTTTTATGCTGGGATTCGACTGAAAATGACTCCCGACAGCTGGAAAAGGCAACAGGAGTCGTAGGGTTAAGATGTTGGTAGGTTTCACTCAAACAAATTAAGTGTCAAATGTATTCTATTTCAAATGTTTAAATAGAAGAGGAATGGTAATGTTTTTTGGGTAATCGTGCCTAAGACTTTATATCATGGTTCACCCAAACGTGCTGTGATTTATTTGCTTACATTTATCAAGGTTCTTTGTTAATAACAGTTATGTAATTCACTTTTTTTTACATGGTATTCTAAATAGTTATAGGTTTTACTTAATAATTGTTATGCATTTCAATTTTTGTTTTTTTAAAATTTTGGTAGCTGATTAAGCAACAACCTTTTTTTACAAATAAAATTTAAAAAAACAAGACAAAGTTTATAGGCAAACTAAAAATATAAAGTTATTGAGATAGTTTAAGAATATAATGCGCCAATATTTTTAATAACTATTATTAATATGTCTAAGACTGATTGTTTGTGAGTGTTACTATCTTTTATGATGGGCATTAAGAATGAACAGTATAAGAAACTTTATTTATTTTATTTCATAATAGTATTGTTCTAAGAACCATTGGATATATTCTTTTTTTTTCACAAAATATTTAAAAAGACAAAATGATAAAATGAAAAAAAAAGAATAGTGGCCAGTAGCCTAATGAACTGATTAGAGCTCAATATTTATATATTTTTAAAAATTAATCTTGGGCTTTTATGAGACTTAATTGAATATTTTGAGTATAATTAAGTGTTAATGTGAGATTTAAGTGAAAGGGTAATTTAGGAATTATAGTGATTAAATTGTTGTATTTTTAATTAATATTTTTTATTTCTAATATTCCATAATTGTGAGCAAAAGATATTACCTTTGTGAATCTAATTTTATAGGTGAAGATGTGGCACAATGTTTGTCAATTGGTCAAGGTCAAAGAAATCATTTTGGAGCTTAATAAAGGGCAAAAGATGAAATTCACAAGTGCAAACTTTATTTTCATATTTTTTTAGGAGGAGATAAGATGTGTAAGAGTCTTATTTGGTGGTTGCAATTTTGTGCCTAACCCGAAAGAGATTTTTACCCCTTATCTAAACATGCCTCAACTTACTTTTTTACCTCAAGAGAATTGAAGAAGCAAGAGGCAAGGGGGTACCATTTGGTGTGGGTGGCGTCTAGAATAATGGAAGATAGGGAGAGGGGACCATATAGAGAATTGAAGAGCCAGCTAACCTAAAGATGAATTAAAAAAAAGAAGACAAGGAAGAGGTAGGCAATTAAGAGAGCTGAAATAAAGGCAAGAGGTGACCAAATAGGTTAATTGAATAAAAGGAGAGGAGCATATGGAAGGTTGATTCGGTGGATAATTAAGGAGCTGCTAGACCAAAATTTTGAAGAGCATTTGGAGGAGCAACTCTTCCTTCTTTATCTATGGCTAATTTCTTATTTCTTCAAGTTTATCTTCCTTTTCCATTAGTAGCTAAGTTCTGGTGATTTCCTTAAGTTTGGCAATAGTTGAAGCTTCTAAGCTTTAATGGAATTCCTTGAGGCTCTCTTTCTGGTTCATGATTATATGGCTTGGTTAAGTATATGGTTGTGGGCTATATTGTTCTATGCCAAGTTTACTAATTAATCTTTGTATAATTCATATTAGGAGTAGGTTGAGTTGTTTATTTCAACTTGGTTGAGTGTATTTTAAATGACTGAACTGAATGCTTTGTGTAACACCCCGATTTTCGATTAAGGACTAATGATAATTATTGAGATTAAGCCTGAGATTAGTGGACTGCTAAGCCCTGGTTTAGCAAGAGTCCAAATTGTGATTAAGAAATATGAAAATGAGTTGATGGTGATTCCAAGTGAATTACCATAATCAGGGGCAAAACAGTAAAGTTACTGACTAGTTGATCGGTTATCGAGGAGGAAACTCATTGGTAGTTCCAAGATCAATGGCTAGGATTGATTTGTATAGTTGAGCATGGGGCATAATCAAGTGTATGTGTGTGCATGTGAGCCCATGAGAGTTGGAGTGAGATGGTGACAAGTGGCAAAGTGTGGACCCTTGGATGGGTCATAAGTGTGACACATCATCATCATCTCTATCTCCTCTCTTCTCTCTCTCTCTCGGTTTCTCTCTCTTCTCTTCCTTCCTCCATTTTCGCTGAATATGCTTGGGAGAGAGAAAGGAGAATTTGGTTTTTGAGGTAAGCAAATGGCCCCTTTAGCTCAAACTCTCTTCTCTAATGTTAATCCTTGAGTTGATAGCTTCATTGTGGTGGTTGTAGCTTCTCCATTGGTGGTGATTTGAGGATCACGAAAATATGAAGCTTGGAGAATCAAAGAGTGTCTTTGAGAAAGTGGATAAGGTATGTGAAACCAATCCTTCTATCTATGTTTCATTGCCAAATGATTAAGTTGGAAATTTCTGGAATTATTGCCCTAATTTCGAAAATATGGGTCAATGGGTAGTTTGGCATGTTATGGTTATGGAAATGGTATATTGGTATGAGTTTTGAATAGATAGAATGGATTTGGGATTGAAATGTGTGAAGTTAGTGATTTTGGAAAATGATGATTATATTGCCCTAGGCCAAAGCTTGTTAATGGAATGGGATTTTGGTAATTCTATTGATTCCATTGAATTCAATGAGGGATTTTGTGTGGGAGTAGCTTTGGTAGAGGTTTTGGATCCATTTGGATCATTTGGGCAAGAGTTAGGAGAATGGGGTATGTTGCTGCGTTTTCCTGGAATCTGATAGATTCACTCGAGCAGACAGGGGTGTGCTCGAGTGAGGGATGAATATTGCTCGAGTGAGGAAGATCCTGCTCGAGTGATATGTGAGTTTTCCCTTGTTTTGCTGCGAGTGCGCCTGGGTTTTTATGAGCAATGCTCGAGCACATCGCTTTGTGCTCGAGTGAGCGAAGAACATGCTCGAGTGAGCATGGACTGCTCGAGTGATAGTGGGAGTCCAGAGTGAAAGGTTGCTTTCTGGTCTTCACTCACGGGCAAGGTGCAAGAAGTGTGCCTTCTCACTCGCGGGTGGGGGGCATCTGCTCGAGTGAGCCGTGTGTGCTCGCGGGTGAGAGGTGTATGCTCGCGGGTGTGCTCGCGGGTGAGAGGTGTGTGCTCGAGTGATCCAGTGCTTGGAGAGCGTTGGGGGCTCTCGGGTCCTCACTTCCTGGATTTCTCTCGCGGGTGCTCGAGTGAGGCTTTTGGCTTTGTGCTCGAGTGAGCTTGTGCCTCAGGTGAGGGTTGTGCTCTCAGGCATGTGCTTTCTATCTCACTTTCTCTTGTGCTCGGGTGTTGTCCGTACCAATGCTCGAGTGAGAGCATTTGTGCTCGAGTGATGTCCGTACTTGTGCTCAAGTGAGAGCTTCTGTGCTCGAGTGAGGCAGTGAAAAATATCACGTTTGAGTGTTCAAAAGGGGATCTTTGGGGATAGTCTTCCAACCCTTTAGAGCTATGGATTAAGGTGTTTGAGGGCACTTAAAGGGCAATAATGATAACCAACTTGAGTGTCTAAAAGTTAAGGAATTGGAAAAGGGATTAATCCTATGTCCTTGATTTTGAATATAGGATTTGATGATTGTTCAGAACGTCAGCAGCCGGAGCTGGAGCTTACGTGGAAAGAGTGTAGGGAACTTACCTCTTCTGCATGTATTGATAATTGTATTTGTGTATTGATGCATGTTATTGCTTTGCGTGATTATGTGAGACATATGAGAATGATTGTAGCTCTGTTCTATTTATACTATGGCCATGAGTATGTTGTGTGAACATTGAGCATGTGAATATATCATTATGTGAGCATGTGTTATTGTGATGCAAGCATGTCATGCATTAAATACTTATCTTGCATGCATATTGGTATTTGTTTTCCTACTGAGATTCCCCAGAATCTCACCCTCCCCTATCAACATTTTAGACAGGGAAGGAAGATTGAGGATGAAGCAGGCATCCAAGGACGAAGAGGACTCGTTTCTGGGTGAGAGCTTAGTGGTTGGTTATCAATACGTAATTGGGATTATGTATGTGTATGTTTGGACCAGTATTTGGAGTATGTATTCGAAAGAGATTTGTGTAATCCCTATTGAATGAGTTGTATGGGCTATTATGCCTTATGAGTATTGAGCGAAGATATGATCCCGGAATTGTCGGGAATTTATATTGCGTACTCTGATAATTGTATAAATGTAATTTATCTTCGCATAGTAATTATATTCGGAGTGTAAATAGGAGACCGTGTTTTAAATGATTTCGAAATGTAATTGTGAAAACCCCGTCTGGTGGATGGGTTTATAAATGATGTTTTGTCTTATTGGTCTCTATTTCACGTTAATTGCATAATCCGGATATTAATTACGGCAGGGGGTTACACTTTGAATGTTTGTAATGGTAATTACATTTTTTAATTGGAAGTTGATTATTCTTCTCCTTGAATCAGATTTATTATGTTGAATCGTGGTGCTAATTTAATTGCTTCAGTATAATGAATTAAATGGTTTATGCAAGTATGGATCTAATGGTAGTATAGGTTTATCCTTTTGACTTATATTATTGAATTCTTATTATTAGCAAGCAAGGAAAACTAAATTGTGTCTAAATGGTGGTTGTAATGTAATTAAAAAGTTAATAAAGTGATTGGAGTAGAAAGGAACAACTCAACGAAGTCATAATTGGAAAACCCCAATTTTTCCTAGAGAATCTCAGGATTTGACCAGTGCTGTTTGGAGAGTTTAGAGTTGGATTTTTGATGATTTGATGACTCCATTGAGTTCAAGAGGAAAAATTAGGTGATGTTACAGTTGATTACTTTTTCGGAAAAGCCTGAAAAAGCATAATTACGAAAACGCTCCTGAAACCTTGAAATCAGGGCTACCAAGGGCATTTGGTCTTTCGGTAGTTAATTTTGTAATTCTGAGTCTGGAAAAGGGTTCCTTGGGCGAAAATAAGTTAGGATAGCCCATGTTAAAATTTTTGTAAAAGTACGATCAAACCAGGTACAGCAGGGCTGGGTCCCTAAGGACATTTTGGTAAATTTTTATCATAAGCTAATATAACCGCTATAAATACTATGGAATTTCCTAAAATGATACATGAGCGAATTTTAACCTGATTCCTGTACATTTGATATTTTAGGACTGAGTTAGGAGCTTAAGCTTGGCACGTTTTATGAGGCAGACTATCTGAGGCAAGAAAAGGGTTAAGGTAGGGAATTTACTTCTCCTGCATGTATTTGGTATCTGTGCTAGTGTATTGATGCATGTTATTGCTTTGCTTGTTTATATGAAACATATATGAATGATTGAAGCTTTGTTTCTATTTATGCTATGGCCATAAGTATGTTGTTTGAAACATTGAGCAAGCAGATATGTCATATATGAGCATAAGTTATGTAATGCAAGCATGTCATGCATTAAACAATTATCTTGTATACATATTGATACTGTTTTCCTACTAAGATTCTCTAAAATCTCACCCTCCCCTACCAATAAATTAGACAAGTAAAAACAAGAGGTGTACTGAAAGAAGAGAAGAGAACTATAAGGGAGGAATGTAGTGGTGGACAGAAGACGGGAAGATGTCACCATTTCACTGGGATGATTTCAAATACCCTAGAGCCCTATGCAGCAACAAGGTTTGTAGTTATAATGTACGAACCCCTATAGGGAATTTTTGTAATTATGCATGTATTATTAGTACATTTATGCTATTCTTGTGTTGTCTACCGAACTGTGTATCATTTTCCACAAAGACATTGAAAAAGATAAAAATAAGATAAGGGCATAACACTAGGCACATGTATATTCCTATTATAGGTAATAATATACAAAATCTCCTTTAACTTTATGTCAGTGGTAAATAATCTCAACTTTTAAAAATTTTCAATAAAGCTTCACACACTATTAAGTCTATAAAATAACCCCAAACTTTCAATCTTAAACCCTTCAAACTCTATTTTTATGTGCATACATCCCTCTCAAATTTTAAATTATATGCATATAAACCTTTTTTTTTGCCTGCATGCATATAGACCTTTTAAACTTTAAGCTACACTAGTATAAAAAACGTCTTTTAGACCAGTTATAGCGGATAAGGTCTAAAAGGTATAAGCGGTGATAGTTTTGTAATTATAAAAAACTTGTGAGACCGGTTCCCCTAATATAACGTCCAAAATATATTATTTAGATCTGTTTTCTTAAGAACCGATCTAAAAAGATAAAAATAACTAAAATATATATATATATGCAATACATTTTCTAGATCGATTCTACTATAACAGGTCTAACATATTTTTCTGAATTCAAAAAATAAAATATCTATTACTTTTTAGATTAGTTGTCCCTCAAAACCGGTCTAAAATACCAAACTTTTTAAACTTGTTGTTATTAATAACCGGTCTAAAAAGTTAAGCAATAAAAAAAATTTCTTACTTTTAAGACCGGTTATTTAGGACAACCGGTCCAAAATATGACCTTTTTTAGACCGGTTGTTATCTGAAATCGGTCTAAAAGAATCCACCATATATGTTCCATTCCATTCCTCACGCCCAATTCTCACTCTCTGAGTCTCAATCCACCCACCGCAATGTCTTCCCTCCGTCATCTCAGTCTTCAGTACCTCGACGACGTCCAGATTTGGTGAGCTCAACGGCGAGCATTCTTCCTCTTTGGTCCAGATCTGGTGAGCTCGACGGCGAGCATTCTTCCTCATTGGCCTAGATTTGGTGAGCTCGAGTTTAAATTTGTTGATGATAGGAGTTTATTCCTTCCTGTTCTGTATTTAGGGATTTGGCTTGTTCGAATCTTTTATTTCAAGAACCCCTGCTCTTATATGGGAATTGTCATTGGTGAATCTAGAGAGGGCGGTCATACTCACTATCCTCATCGAACTCTTCATTAAGAACCTTAGTTGCTTGAAGAAACCCAAGCCTAGGAAACGACCTCCCCATAAAACCCATGATCTACGGCCACCACCGGAATCAACCGATTCGAGTGTCCGCTTGCTTCCTCATGCAGAGCTGACGTCTCCAAAGCCTTCAACTTTGAAGTGGTTGCTAAGAAATGTAGACGATAGGGCCATGTGTGAACAAAGCAAGTTCATGGTGACAAGATTTGGGTTTGTTCAATTTGTAGTTTTCTGGGTTTGTTTGATTTGTAGCTTTTTTTCTTTTTTTTTATTCGATTTCATACTCCCCGCTTGGCATTCTCTCTTGATTCAAAGTTATGTTTTGTTGATTCAAAATCATGTTTGTTGTTCTATGTTGCTTTGTTCTTTGCCAGAGGAGATGATAGTAAGCTGTTCACTGGAGGAGGAGGTGATGATATTGATGGAGAAGTTTTTGGCTTTTTTTTTTGTTTTTTTTAAAGAAAGTGTGATAAGGATGATGTGGAATTATGATGGCATAAATTTCTAAATGGAAGAATGGATGATCCATCTCACTACATGTTGGTGTTTTTGTATTTAACGGAAGGGAACATTTACCCTTTTTTTAACACTTCTGAGGTACATTTTGTGAATGGAATGGAATTTTATTTGATTTTGGTGTTTGGACAGAGGATGAACACCCATTCATGTATGAAGAGGAATCTGGGAAAGGACCAAAAAGTTGGGGGGAGCTGAAGCTAGAATGGAAAGTCTATAACATTGCGAAATTGCAATCCCCTATTGATCTTCTAAACAAAAGGGTTACAGTTCATCCAAACTTAAGCAAACTTAAGAGAGATTACAAACCAGCTCCTGCTACCCTCAAGAATAGGGGCCACTACATCATGGTAAGCCCCATTTCCATTTCATTCATGCGTAATTCTTCCATCAAGAATAACTCTATTTGAAAATATGATAGTAAAAAAATAAGGCATTTTTTTTGGATTGGGGTGATTTTAAAATCCTTAAAATCTAAAAAAAAGCTCTATTTATTTTTTTTTAAAAAAATGTCACTTTTTAGACCGGTTATTCGAATAACCGGTCTTAAAAGTTCTTAGAATAACCAGTCTAAAAAGTATACTTTTAAGACCAGTTTCTAGAATAGCCGGTCTAAAAAGTATACTTTTAAGACCGCTTATTAGAATAACCGGTCTTAAAAGTCTTGAAAAAAATTTTTTAGAACAATTTTTAAACAATAGGTCTAAATAGTCTAGACTTTTTAGACTTGTTATTCTAGAAACCGGTCTAAAAAAGTTATTTTTAAGACCGGTTGTATCAATACCGCATCCAAAACAGATCTAAAATGTTGCTTTTAACCGGTCTAAAAATTTTTTTTTCCAACTGTGCTATTTGCAAAAAGTAATGAACAAAACTAATAATATAAGAGTTATGTGTATAATTATAAAAGTTCAAGGAGTTTTATTATAAAATTTTAAATGTTAAGGAGGTTACTTACCTATAATATATAAATTTCACGATTTTTGTAAAATTTATCCATATATTTTACTAAAAAAATGTAGTAATACATGTGTGTTTCTATTTGTATGTGTGATGGTTATGATTTTCATACTCGGATTTAGTAAGCTCTATTTGTAGCCCCGCCACCATTAAGGCCGAGATTAGTGTTTAAACACGTTTAATAATTGAATAAGAGATATGAAGTAATTAAAAACTTTTTCAACACATGAACAATATGATCTCCATTCATTCATTCATAAAAGTAATTGGCCTGTTCGATTTGTCACATGCATAATATCAAAGTATAAGCATAATTCCCGACGTTCACCCTAGATAATAACATTAATGTAAAGGTTTATACAAGGCATTAGTGCCTGTCTCAGTATCCATACCAGGGATTACACAAAACTATAATACTATGGTCTATTCAATATATATATTTATCCAAAATGATAACCAGTTCAGTATAAAACCAAAATATCTTACTAAGACTACCGCTGATAGTCATAATCGCCCTTATCAACTTGCTTGTTCCTTGATCCACTTGCCCTGTCTAAAAATGTTTTTGGAAAGAATGAGATTCTAAAGAATCCCAGTAGTGACAATTTACGTATATGATGCATATAAACAAAGCAAGTAAACATATATCACAATGTAACAATCAATATTCGAGGCTAGGCACACTGCCACATCCCCTTCACTGTATACAAGGTTGGGCTTTTGCCACGTCTCCTCACCGTATCTGTATTCAAGGCCAGGCTTTTGCCATGTCCCCCCACTGTATTTGTATTCAAGGCCAGGCTTTCACCACGTCCTATCAACTGTATCTATATTCAAGATCGGGCTTACGCCACATTCCCTTCACTGTATTCAATGACTAATGTAACAAGTAATGCAATACACATGATATACGATAAAGTGTCACTACCTTGGTCTTTCCACTCTTGAGCAGGCACGGGCCTTCTACGCTCCAAGCAACTATCAAATCTAAAGTCATAATTAAAGACGATACGTCACCACTTATTCCAATACTCAATAACTTTACAATACTTCAATTGGTTATCATTACGATCACTTAAATACTCATATATGCCTCTATAAAAGCCCTAAAGGGTTGGGAGAACTATCATATGGATCCCCTTTTAGAAGCACAATCACTGATATTTTTCACTGTTTCACTTGAGTGAAGACAGCCTCACTCGAGTGATGGTATGGTTTGCACTCTGGTATCTGAGAGTAAAGGATAGCAAGTGAGCACCATAACTTTTTCAAAGAAGAGAAGCACTTGAGTACTAGCCTTTGCACTTGAGTAATACTGAATGCTTGCGAGTGTTGAGACCCACTCTTGTACTTTACCCACTAGTGACAACCCGAGAGGTAGGTTTAGGGTGTCAAATACACCAACACTCAAGTGAGAGGGGGCTCACTCGAGTGATATCCCACAATACTCGTAATTGAGGCAACACTCTTGCCCTCTTCACTGAAGTGCAATACAGAAATTGAATGAAAAATGAAGAATTTCACTTAATCACTCAAGTGGAACCCAACCTCACCCGAGTGATATTCATCCCTCACTCGAGTGAGCCCCAGATCACTCGAGTGACGATATCAGAACCCAGAAAATGCAGAAACAATAACAGTTTTCCAGAATTTTTACCAAAAGCTACTAATTGACCCAAAACTTCAACATAAGCTACTCCTTCATAAAAACACCCAAGGAATCCAATGGAAATGTCAAAACTATCAAAATCCTACTCTATTATCATGTTTTGGTTTTGGGCAACAATGAACACTAAATTTCCAACATTTCTAAACTCACTCATTCAATTCCCAATCAATCATATCTATCTATACACATTTCAAATATACCATTTCCATACCAATAACATGCCAAATGTCCAATGATAATCATTTTTCAAAAATGGCCAATAAATTCCAGAAATTCAAAACAAATTCAAATGGTACAAAACTTAGATAGAAAGATCTCTTTAACCCACCTTATCAACTTCCTCAAAGAAGCTTCTTGATTCTCTGACCTTCCCAACTCCTTTAGAACTCAATCTAGCCCCAAATGCCAAACTATGACCATCAAATTGAAGCTCTTAATGCAAGGAACAACATTAATATAATGAGGTTGAGCATTTGGGATCATCTCCCTTACCTTTTTGCAAGCTTTTCTCCCCCTATTTCTGCAACAATGGCGCCAAGAGAGAAGAGGAGAGAGAGAGAGAATGAGAGAGATGAGAGGGAAGAGTGAGGAAGAAGATGAGAAATGATCACACTCTCCTCCCCCATACTTATTCAGCGCATAAAGAGGGAAGAGAGGAAAGAGAAATACTAAAAAATATCTTTGACTTTTTCCTATCAATTTCCCCATATGTGAGCTTGCCAAATGTCCTTCTCTCATTAGTTCTCACACAATAAGTCAACAATTAGCTTATCTAATCCCCCCATTAGCCATTTAATCACACTTCACATTTTTCTCTTAATAATTAATTTCTTCATTAATCACTAACTTATGGCCAATAATTCCATTATATCAATTTTCTATCAATTATGACATATTAGATAATATTGTCACAAATACACATTAATTCAACTTTAATCCACAATTACATTCTCAATAATCCCCATTAGCCCTTAATCAAAATTTGGAGAGTTACACTATTCATACTCAAAAGGTTGTCAGGGTTTATTACTATTGTTCTGCAAATAACATGATCTATGGGTTACTTGTAAGATATTTTATTAATATATTATAATTATTATTAGTTATCATTAATTAATTAAAATATCCTAAGTATGGCCTTAAAGTTAGATCCAAGCCCAATTCAAGATTAGAGTTGTTGGCTTTTAATGTGATATCTCTGATGGTGGAAAAATATACACTTTAGTTTTATGGTTGACTAAATATGAGAATTAGAAAACCTAGACTACTCTTTGAGGTTCCTTGACTAGCAATGGCTCTTGATATAGTTGTAACCCCCTTCATAATTATATCCGAAATACACGATTAAAATGAAATAGAGACCAATAATAAACAAAACCATTTTAAAATCCCATCTTCACGATAGGGTTTGCACAAATACATTTTGAAATCTAATTAATCTGGTCTCATATTCAAATTTCGAATTTAATTACTTTGCGAAGATAAATCACATTCATTACAAATATCAGAGTTCACAACATAATCACCCTGGCAATCCCGGGTTCATACCTTCGCTATTGGGTTTCAAAGGGCACATTAGCCCATTACAATTACTCAAATGGGGATTACACAATCTAACTCGAATACATATTCAAATATCTAATAACTCATTCCAAATACATAACCAAATATACTCATCCAAATACACATCCCGACCTATCCAACCATATATATACATCAAAATATATACATAATCCCAACTATTGAATCGATAACCAACTACCAAAATGATAACCCGAAGGAGTCCTTGTAGCCCATGGATGCTTGCTCCATCCTCGATCTACCTTCCCTATCCAAAATGGTTGATAGGGGAGGGTGAGATTCAAGAGAATCTTAGTAGGTAAACATTACCAATATGTATGCAAGATAGATGTTTAATGCATGACATGCTTGCGTAGCTCATGCTTACACACAATGACAAGTCTGTAAGCTCCATGCTTTGAACAACTTATATATGGCCATAGCATAAATTGAAACATAGCTTCAAATCATTCATACATGTTTCACATAATCAATAAAAGCAATAACATGCATCAACACCAACACAAATATCATATACATGTAGGAGAGGTAAGTTCCCTACCCTTATTCTTTCCACGTATGCTCTAACATTGGCTACTAGCGATTCGAGTGAATATCCAACCATATAACCAAATCAAGGATATAGGGTCAATCTTGATTCCAAATCCTTACTTTCATATCACTTAAAGTTGGTTACCATTCACAACCTTTAGGTGGCTATAATAAGCTTAATGAAAGCCTAAAGGATTGGGAAGTACTAGGTCGGAAATCACCTTTCAAAATCACAAAATACTAAAAATGGGGGTTGGCTGCAGCCAAGAATCCTCTGGCTGTAGCCAAAACGTGCACAAAAGGTTTTTTGTTGTAGCCAAGAATTTCTAGCTGCAGCCAAAACGCATACAGAAACTTTTGTGCTGCAGCCAAGGCAACTTCAAAAATTCATAATTAATTCCAGAAAAATAGAAATGAGGTGATCCTAAAGCCAAATGAAATATATTCAAGTAATCTTCATAGGAAAAATATAAGCCATTACCAGAAATCACCACACAATTCCAAAATTACACAAAATCCAACATTGCTCCAAAACAGTTTCCAGTTTCGACCTCAAACTTCAGACAACTATAACTCTCAGGTCACAAATCAAAATGACACCAATTATATGTCCATTTTGAAGCTTGGGATGTGAAATTTAAGACTAGAAATTTTCATAATTTTCTAACATCATTAGCTCATTTAAAACGGCAACACAAACAGACTGCCCAGTACAGAATTTCAAAAGACAGAATTCTATATTTTGCATCTTTGCTTCCAATGGTCCCATTTTCATACCAAACATCATTCCCACATAAATTTTCACAAGGAATCCATTGGAAACACCAAATCAATCAAATTCATATCACATTGACATGTTTCAACAATAATCACAACATGTCAACATATTGTCACAACCTAAACTCACATTGCAATTTTTTACTTTCCAAAGTTCCAAACCAATTCCAATGAACATAAGATAATAACACACCAATTGCACCTCAAAACACATGAAAATTCATGCATTTTGAAATTACCACAAAATCAAGGAAAAATTCACAGTTCCCAAAACTCATCCACAAATCACAAAACTTAGATCAAAAGGTTTCAAATACTCACCTCTTCCTCTTTCCCAAACCAATTCCTTGATTCTTCATCTTTCCACTTTTGCTCAAGCTCTCAAACTCCTCCTTTCACAAATCTAAAACCATAGAGATGAAGCTCTCATCAACATGATCAAGATTAATGAAGAGGATTTAAGCATTAGAGGCCATTTACCAAGTCAAAGATCACCTTGTTTCTTTCTCTTTCCTCCCCCAAGCTTGCGAAAATGGAGATAAGAAGAGAGAGAGAGATGAAGATGAAGAAGAAAATCATATTTTTGAAGAAAAGAAACCATTGGCCAACCAAAAAGAAAGAGAGGAGTGAAAATGAGTTAAACCTTTGATCAAGATCCGAGGGTCCATAAAGTGCCACATATCAACATCTTGCAACATCCTCCATAAGCTCACATAGGCACATGCACTCATGATTCCACACTTTGATATCTTGCAAAACCAATCCTAACCATTGATCTTGAAGTTACCAATGAGTTTCCTCTTCGGTAACTGACCAATTGGTTGATAAATTTACCTTTTTGCCCCTGATTATGGCAATTCCTCTTGTATCACCACCAAAACATATCACATATTTCCATTTCATCACATTATGTGCCCTCCCTCTATTTTAAGTCAATTTAGATGTTAATCCACAATTGAACTTAAATACAGGGTTTCAGCGCTGCTTACAATGTATACGAATCACAGTTCACATCATAAATTCCAAAAGAGTCTATTTATCACTAATCACATCCACTTTTGGAGTCCTTAACCTATAATCAAAATTTAGGATATTGCTAAATCAAGGCTTAGCAGTCCACTTATTTCAGGCTTATTCTTTAGCCTCAAATCTCAAAATTCATGGTATTACATTCTCCCCTTGTTCAATAAATTTCGTTCTCAAAATTTGTAACACAACTTAACCACAAATTATGGATCCCTCTTCACGATGGCTTCCATTTCACAAATTATTTCTCATATTGGGACAGTCCCTTCTAGACCACCCACACAAACAATATGCCACAAATTTGATTCTCGCAAGAATCCTAAACAACAAATGCAACCTAGTTGCCAAAAATTGCAATCGGCCCATTTCACGATTGCCGCACAAACACAATCACCACACATTTACCAAACAGATGCAATCTTCCCCACGTACGATTGCCACCATACCATTATCACACATAATATACTCACTGGAGGCTCTAGATCATGAGCCATATCATATGGCAGTTGGGTTGTATACATTTTGCTTAGCAAATCCAGGGTTAATAACATAGAAAATCCTAAGCAATATTAGTTGCCACAACCACATTTCTCTTCCTAGGAGGCGCAGGATCAAATGTCCTAGATTGCATTTCACTAGGAAGAGAACTATAGACAAGTAGAATAATCAACTCCAGAACATTCTTACCTAATCCTTTTATTTTCTCATAAAGAGATTGGCAAGAAAAATCAATTTCCTCTTGAAGCTTTTTATTTTAAACAAAAGTAGAGTTCAAAAAGAGGGGAAGAAAATGGGCCACCATGATAGAAAGAAACAAGAAAGTAATCTTGAATAATAAGAAATAAACACAAAAACAAAACTAGACAGAACAGGAGGGGAAAAAGACATGTCACCAAAAGCAAAAAGAGAAGCAGTAACCTAGGTAACATAGATTAGAGCTGCGTGACTTAGGGTGGTGTAAAGCAACATCTTAAACAGAATAACAATTTACTAGCACTACTGCATCTGCAAGAACAAATGCTTGCATTGAGCCACTGAATACTTTGATAACAATAAAACATTAAAACAAATTGCGAATTATGTGGATCATCAGATTCCAAACTTCATTGTTAACATAACTGAATATTGTAAACATGGAGATAGACAACAAGGCTTTTAGTAAAGTTTAATCAAGATACAGAAACAGTTTCTCCCTAGCTCCTTTCGCTACTGCATTCTCAATATAAGTTATTGGTATAAAGAAGTCGTCTGCTTTCAACAATATTAATAGAAATACTAGAAAATTCAATTTCAAAACTTGGCACATTCTTGCACTCTACATTCTACAAAAAATATAACAAAAAAGGAACATGGACAAACCAAGAGAGGGAAAAAAATACCTTTTATGAAGGGAAAATGAACTTTTGGCCAAAAAAAGCCCCATTCTTTCATCATAGCAAAATAGAAATTGTGCATAGTAAAGAATCCATAATATAATCCAGGAGATATACTTAAACAAATAAACAAAACAACTATCCATTTTGAATTTGTTTGGCCAAACATGCAAATAAACAAATAAACAAAAGAGAGCATTCTGAATAATGTATGGCCAGTGATGAACAATCAACAAAAGATTGTAGAAAGAATTTTTTTATTTTTTCAGAGAAAGATCAAATTGTATCATCTTATTTGGTACCAGAAAACATGACACATAGTGTACACTACAGACAGAACATTAAGTACAAACAAGCAAACACTGCAAGTTTCCATTAGTTTCTCATAAATGATCCAACATAAATCATTGATCTCATATCAACACTTCCCAAAATAATAGAGTTAATAAACTTAATGGGCTTCAATTCTTTTCACAACGCCTAAACAAAATCTACAAAAGGTATTGATTTACATGTAATCAAAAGGCACCAAATCAACAAACTGTAGGAAAGTGATTAATTCTTGTACAATCCTATGTTGCTAATTCTTTCAAAATATACATATGGTGAACAATTCTGCAAACGGTTATCAAACTATATTGCTAACATTAAAAGTATGCAAATAGTTAGCAAACTTAGCAAACTAAATCACTTTACGTCCTTTACAATATCCATAAGTAAGTCCTTGCAGGCAAGAAGGGGACATTCAACAAATGTCCTCAGTAGGTCACATCACCCATAGGAACTCTATAAATCTTGGTGGCAGTGGTTGTTGAGAAGCCACAATCTTGAATCAATTTCCAGATTTCTTTGAGGAAGCTTTCTTGATGTTTTCTCTAGCTATTTGAATGCTTTCTCTACTATTTCATTTGCTTCTTTCATTGCTTCATTTCCAGCAATCATGGCTTGATTTCCAACGTTAATGGCATGTGCAAATTCATACATGACATCCCTAAGCTCAGCCAAGTTAGAATCTTTCTCTTAATTGGGATTCACTTTTTGCTTCTTTCTTGAGGAACCACTTGCAACTCTAGGTGAGGTCTCTTGAGTGGTACTATTATCAAGAGCTTCAAAGTTGTCTACATTTATATCATGTTAAGAACCAACATTATCAGTGTTGTTGGCTACATCAAATAAGTCTGCCTCATTAAGTGTGTGATGCCTTTTTCGTATCTTACCAAGTATATGGGTGCCCTCCCCTAAAGCTCTGTCTTTACCATATAAAAGCACCATTTTGTCATAGTTTGGGTAAGGAACATTTTTCCAAGGAACCTAGAAATATCATTTCCATTCGCCATGCAAATTTGGATTATGGTTTCTAATATTATACAAAGTGCGAAATTGTTGCTCATATCTTGTGATTAACTGTTGTATCTATTTCAAACCTTGTTTTGTTATTGCATCGTAGTCGGAACCGCCGATCTTTGTTTTGTTTTAGTTTTGAAGTAGATTTGATTAATTTTGTTTTGTTTTGATTTTGCGTTACTCGATTTGGTTTTGTAATTAATTGATGAATCAATGCCCTGATTTTGTTGTATGAGAAATCAATGAGATTATCACCGTCACTATTTTTTTGTGAGATCGAAGGAACTGAGAAACATGTTTTTCATTTTGTTTTTGAAATCCGAATTACTTGTTTTGTTCTTCATGTGATTCAACTAAATCATAGGCATATTAAGATTTGCTTGAACATTTTATTGAGATAACCACCGCCGAAATCGTCGCCCCTTTTGAGGTCGGGAATGCCGTAGATGCTACCTAGAATCGTGGACAGCGGTAAACTCATTCGGGTCCTATCCGGGTACAGGTCAGGTATTAGGGCTCCACTGGGTGGGGAAGATGATTAAAATGCATGTTTGATAAAAATGTTGTGCAAGTTTAGGATAGCTTATTTTTAGACAATAAGTAGTTATAAATCGTGATTTACAGTATACGAGGTAAGTATGTGGGAGGAGTTTTATCTCGACTTACGTAATAAATGCTTATTGACCCCTAATAAGCAATACCAAATGTGCATTGGGCGTTTCACTTATCAGCTGGGGCAGCAATGGTTTGGGATCAAAATTTTGGGCCAAATGTGCACTGGGCGTATCTTTTAGTTTTTTCTGGACATAATGAAACTCAAGGCTTCATTTTATTTTCAATGGAACACTGATGCTTTGTGGGCCTAATTTTCTAGGCTTGAAATTTTTTTCCAGTTTTTTTTATTATTAATCTACCTAGGTTGAAACAATTGGACTTAGAATTAAATTTTATTTCCTACTCTAATATAGCTTATGGCTTGGGCCATGTTTTGGACTCTAGAATAATTGAAACATTTAGACTATTGGCCTTTTTGTGTTAATTTTTTAATAGTGACTTTTTGAAATACTGTAGGCAATCCGAATATTATTTTGTTTTCCTGGGCTACTAATTTTTAACTTCCCAGAAATACCTATTAGGCTAAATGAAGTTTTCGGTAAATAAAAAAAAAGGCTAAATGAAGTTTTATTTGCTCTCTATTTATAAAATTAACTACTGGTTTATGTATAATTAATTATATCACATTAAATTGTTTAAATTAATGAAAAGTATAACATCTTGAATTTTAGTCGCTAAAATTTCGTATATTTAAGAGAATAGAACAGTGAATATTGATATACTTTGAATAGCCTCTAACTATAAATTCTTAACTATAGAAATTGAACACTGAAAATTGGAATGTAAATAGTGCTGTCAGTGAAATTTCCTGCGAGACAGTGAATTTGTTATGTTGGTTTTAGATGATCAATTGATGTCCAAAAATTGTGAAATTTTTCAGAATGAAAGTAGACATTCTAAGCTTTAATTTGATAGGTCATAGGAATTATTTAGAGCTATACATAAAGAGTTATGAATTTTTGATGTTAGCCCAATGAAACTGGCTAGCATTCATGGCAGCGTCCAAAAACAAGAATTTTGGCAATGTTGAGCTTCCAGTTGGCTAAAGGTTATATTTTTCCTTAAAACTAAACTCAATAAGGGTTTTATAGCCTTTAGAATCACTCCAAATGAGTTTCTACAAATAAAGTTATGGTTTTACAAAGTTCAGCGAAAAATCTGCCAGAATTGCCAACTATTGCGAATTTGGGGAAAAAAATTAGAATGACAATTGTGTAAATTGTGGAATAAAGTAAAAGCCCATATTTTCCCTTTATTGGTGGATATTTGCTACCAAAATATTATAGGAGAAGGAAAATATTTATTTGGAAGATAATCATGCCAAGTGGCATCATCTAAAGCCAAGGGATTAAATAATAATTGATGAAGGTTTGGGCATATGTTTAATTAATAATAAAATACTATATCTTGTGCATTTGGCTACCTTATTGAGATGAAGCCCATTTCATTTGTGGAGGCCTTAAGGTGGCACTTTTTGGGCTAGCAAAAGGGGAAGGAGATTGGTTCAAATGTAATGAGAGGGTTATGACAAACTAACAAGAGATAAGGCCCAAGTACTACTAACTTATGTCTTAAACCCCTAATTAAATATTTAATTAAAGAAGATGATGGAGATATTTAGTCTCATTTTGTTCTCTTTAAAGATTTATTCATATTTAGAATTTCAATGTACAAAGTTAATATTTATGATTAGCATACATATTGGAGAGTAGCCATAGCATCATTTGTTGCATGTGTAAATAATCACTTATGTGTTTTAAAATATCAACTCTATTCAATGGGTAATATTAATTTAATCAAAGTGGGAGGATTGTATTTAGTCACTTATGTTGATTAAATTAATTGGTTAAGTTCTCCATGAAGCTGTGCATATGGAGAATTTAAGTGCACATGATTGATATTTATGATTAACTTGCGTGTTAAAGTAGTAGCTACGGCGCCCACTTACGACATGCATAAATAATCACATATAAATTTTAGAATATCAATCTTTTGAAAGTGAGTAAATATTATTTTATTCACATTAAAGATTTAGTCGATTAAATTAATTAATTAATTAATATTCTCATTAACAATGTGTATGTATATGGAATTTAAATTGTACATATTTGATATTGGTGATTAGCATATATATTTTGTTTAAGGAATAGCTACAATGATAATTAAAATATTTGTATATTTATTTTTCCTTATATGATGATTTTGTGGATGACATTTGAGCTTAATTTAATGAATTTAGGTGTAATTGATAAATAAATAATGATTTTGGCATAAAATAGAATTTCTTGAAAAAATACTAAATTTGACCATGTTTTGGTTTTTAGGCAATATCTAGAGCTCTAGAAGTCGGATTGAAACTTTCTTTATATAGATAAAAAGTTAAGAAAAACTGTAAAACTTTTATGTTGAGCCCAAAACCCAGTTCTGCCTTCAAGGATTTCGAATTTTTCTTGGAAGTTGAGAATCTGAATTTGTGCCTGATTGACCTTTGCCCACTAATTTGACCACAACTTAAGTTGCAAATGTCGAAATGGGGAGCTTCTAATTGTATCTTCAAGCTTAGAACTAGAGCTACAACTTTCATGAAGATCACATGTTGAAATTTCAGCGTCTTGAATGTCAAATTAAGGAAGCAATTAATAAGTTTGGCAATCATAAGGTCAATGTTGAAGGATTAAGGTCAAGATGTATACCTAACTTTCTTGGAAATTTTTGCACCCCCTCCATTTATAAATAGAGGAGCTCAAGACATAAGGATAGACACCATCTTGGAGTTAATTTCCTGCATTGTATTTGCTTCTTGTATGTCTCCTTCATGGATGGCTTAGGTAGTCCTCCTTTATAGATGGTATAGGTTGCCACCTACATGGAAGATTGTACCTCCTAAATGAAAGACTAGAGTTTTCCATTTTAATGCATCTTATAGTTGTATCTCTGTATTTTAGAATTCAATAATTGAGTTTCATGCAATATTTATAAAGTTTTCAATTTATTTTGGTTTTGTTTTTAATTTCATCATGAGCTAAATTTCCATTTTCCTAGGGTGATGATGTAGCTTACTAATGATGGATTGAATCTTAACTTATTAAATCTAGTCTTAATTTTTCATTCATGATTGAGTTTTAATTATTGTTCTTAATGCTTTCGATTAATTGGCTATCTTTTGAATGATTTCAATATATATGTTGAGACTGGAAGGAGATGTATGTGTGTAGTTCTTATAATCGAAACCATAATTTGCATATGAAATAGGAATATTTCATATGGGTTGTGTAGTCTTAATGTGTTCCATAAATCTTAATGTATGATTGATTGCTTTAATTCATATAGGGATACATTGGATTAACAATTAATTATAGAATTGTTTGACCTTAGAAGAGGCTATAAATTAAATTAGGGAAACTCGGCTATTAATCATGTGAAATAAATTGGACTAGAATAGATAAATGATTCAATACGAAATTTATTAAGTGAAATATGACCCCTAGGCTTTTTCTTATAGTTGCTTTCATATCATTTGCACTCATATTTAATCATTTTTTATGTTGTAATATCAATCATCAACTACTCAATAGGCTAAAGAGAATTAAAATTATCAATTTTGATACTTAGTGATCAATCCTTGTGGGAACGATACTCTACTCACTTCTATATTACTTGATTACGACAATGTACACTTACACTATTTAATAGATCATTTACATTCGTAACAAGTTTTTGGTGCCATTGCCAGGGATTGTTGTCATTAATATCAATACTAAGTAATTTTAATACTAATTTGGTCTTAATATTAATTTGTTTTTCTTCTTGGTGTCTTGTGTTTCTTTTTAGGCTTTTGCTTAGTGCATGACTAGATTAAAGAAGGCTAAAATATTGCATATTTATTTGGAGATAGAGAGAACTTGTCAAAGAAATCGAAGAGTTCAAAAGTAATCTACTTCAATCCTAATCAATCTGATGGCAAATTCAGAGGGAGAAACAAGAGATACCAAAACACTCCTTGACTATGCACCCCAACAGTCATGGGGACAAATTCCAAAATCAGAAAATCGCCAGTAGCAGCCATCAATTTTTAAATTAAGCTTGTAGTTATCCAGATGGTGCAAGAAATCAGTTTGTTGGTTTACCAACATAAGATCCTAACGCACATATAGCCAACTTCCAAGAAATCTGTGACACATTTGGGCATAATAGTGTTACTAATGATGCCATTAAACTTAGACCTTTCCCTTTCTCACTTAGGGATAATGCTAAGAGCTGGTTACAATCACTACTAGTGGGAAGCATAACTACATGGATATCATAGAGCAGAAAGTTTTGGAAAAATACTTTACTTCAACAAAAATTGCTAAATTGAGGAATGAAATTGCCTCATTTACCAAGCATAACAAGAAAGGCTCTATGAAGCATGGGAAAGATACAAGGAGTTGTTAAGGAGATGTCCTCATCATGTGTTACTAGATTGGTGGTAACTGCAGACTTTCTATAGTGGGAAGAGCATATCTCCAGAATTCTTGTAGATGTTGTAGCTGGAGGATCTTTAATGGGAAAAAGTCTAGAGGATGCTTACAATCTACTTGAGGAGATGGTAGCCAATGCATACCAATGGCCTTCTAAATGTAATAGTTCAAAGAAAGCACTTCGAGTGCATGAGCTGGATGTCCTTACAACTTTGTCTTCTCAAGTTGCATTTATATCTGATCAAGTAGGCTCATTGACAAACCAAAAAAATGTAATCAACACTCCTACTAAAGTCTGTGATCGATGTGGAGGACCTCATGTGAGCACGCAATGTCAAGAAGGATACTCATTAATGCCGGAGCAAGCCTATTATGTCGGAAATCAAAGAAATGACTCATTCTTAAACACTTAAAATCTAGGTGGGTGAAATCATCCAAACTTTAGTTGGAGGAATAATCAAAATATGTTTAGGCTGCAAGGGAATTACCAGCAACAAGCTCTTCAACCAGTAAATCCATCATAGTAGAAAGTAAATGTGAAAGATACACTAGCTCAACTAACCATGAATACATCTCAATTCATGGCTAGGACTGACACAACACTCAAAAGCCAAGAAACCTTAATAAAAAACTTGGAGATCTAGATGGGCCAAATTGCAAATATGCTAAATTCCAGGAAACCAGGAACTCTACCAAGTGACACCGAAAGAAACCCAAGAGAGCATGTAAAGGTTGTTGCAGAAAGAATTGAAAGATCCTGTAATTAAAAAGAAGGATGACGGAGAAAAGAAAGAAAGTGGAGAAGAACATAAATCAAAGGAGGATAATGTGATACTAGGAAGAATTAGCTTTTCAGATAATCCTCCTCTATATGTACTACCAGTTCCATACCCTCAGAGACTTGTGAAGCCAAAGCTAGACAAGCAATTTGCAAAGTTTCTGGTGGTTTTCAAAAAGTTACATATCAATATCCCTTTTGTAGATGCTCTTGCCAAAATGCCCAGTTATGAAAAATTCATGAAGGACATTCTCTCAGATATGCGTAAGCTTGAGGAATTTGAAACAGTTGCACTTACTAAGGAGTGTAGTGCTATTTTACAAAAGAAGTTACCACCAAAGTTGAAAGATCCAGGAAGCTTTTGCATACCTAGTACCATAGGTCAATATCACTTTGAAAGAGCACTTTGTAACCTTGGAGCAAGTGTAAACCTCATGCCTATATTTTTCTACAAGAAACTCGATCTTAGAGAGGTGAAGCCAACTACAGTTTCATTAATTCTAGCTGGCCGATCGATAAAAATCCAAGGGTAATCTTAGAAGATGTTCTTGTGAAGGTGGACAAACTATAGTCCCAACTAATTTCATAATAATCGACATGGAAGAAGACTAAGAAATTCCTATTATTCTTGGGAGGCTATTCCTAGCAACTGGGAGAACATTAATAGATGTGAAACTAGGAGAACGCTAATAGATGTGAAATAAGGGAAGTTAACCTTACGAGTTCAAGATAATCAAGTATCCTTCAACATTTTCAAGGGTTTGTCCTTTCTAGATAAAGGTGACACCTGTTATAGAGTAGAAACATTCACCAGCTACACAAAAGATGTGATGAACGAAATCTGTATGGATCAACCATTAGCAATAGGAATAGTAGATGTATCAAAATCTACTAATCCAAAAGTTTTAGAGCATATTAGGTACCTTGAAGCAAATTCCCTAATTTTTATCAAGAAACCATTTAAAGATTTGGGAGGAAGGTCGAGTAAGTCGGTTCCATCAATAGAGAAACCACCAATACTGGAATTAAAAGTACTTCCATCCCATGTGAAGTATGCTTATCTAGGAGAAAATTCAACATTACCAGTAATTGTCTCTGCAGCTCTTACTCCTGATGAAGAAGAAACGTTATTACGAGTTCTAAGGGAGTATAAAACAACATTTGGATGGTCAATAGCTGATATAAGATGGATTAGTCCTTTAATTTGTATGCACAAGATATTGATGGACGACACCTACAAGAACAGTCAAGCACAAGAAAAGACTCAATCCAAATATGAAGGAGGTGGTGAGAAAAGAGGTAATAAAGTGGCCGGATGCTGGCATACTCTACCCAATCTCTGACAGTCAATGGGTAAGTTTAGTTCAAGTTGTGCCAAAGAAAGGTGGAATGACAGTGGTGCCTAATGAGAAAAATAAATTGATTCACAATAAACAGTGACTGGATAAAGAGTGTGCATTGACCACAGAAAGCTCAATAAAGCCACGAGAAAGATCACTTCCCTCTACCATTTATAGACCAGATATTGGATAGACTAGCTGCCTATTATTGTTTCTTGGATAAGTACACAGGATATAATCAAATTACAATTACACCAAAGGATCAAGAGAAAACAGCTTTTACATGTCCATATAGTACCTTTACCTCTAGAAAGATGCCATTTGGTCTATGTAATACACTAGTAACATTTCAAAGGAGTATGATAGCGATCTTTTCAGACATAGTGGAAAGGTTCATTAAAGTATTCATGCATTATTTCTCAATTTTTGGAGAATCATTTGATTATTGTCTTTCAAATTTGGCAAAAGTCTTTCAATATTGTATGGAGACAAATTTGTTTCTAAATTGGGAGAAATACCATTTCATAGTGAAAGAAGGAATCATGCTGTGTCATAAGGTATCTGATCGAGGCATTGAAGTGGACCAAGCTGAGATTGAAACAATTGAAAAGTTACCACCTCCCTCTTCAATCAAAGGCATTCAAAGTTTTTTAGGACATGCAGGTTTCTGTAGAAGATTTATTACGGACTTCTTAAAAATCACAAAGCCACTGTGCAGGCTATTGGAGAAAAACACTCCCTTTATGTTTAATAAGGAGTACTTATCAGCCTTCTAAACTTTAAAAAGTGCCTTAACTTCTGCACTAGTTATCATAGCTCCAGATTTGAACCTTTTATTCAAAATGATGTGTGATGCAAGTGATTATATAGTTAGAGCTGTTTTAGGCCAAAGAAGAGACAAGGTCTTTCATGCCATCTATTATGCTAGTAGGATACTCTCTAACACACAGCTGAATTATGCAATAACAGAAGAAGATCTCCTACCAATAGGTTTGCATTCAATAAATTTAGAGGCTACTTGATTGGGTAAAAGATCATTGTCTGGACGGACCACTCAGCAATCAAATACTTGATTGAGAAGAAAGATTTTATGCCCAGATTGATCAGATGGGTACTTCTACTACAAGAATTTGACGTGGAGATCAAAGACAAAAAGGGATCAAGAATCTCATTGTAGATCATCTTTCTCGGTTAGAGCCGCCTGAACGAAAGAAAGAATCATCAATCCAAGAGAATTCCTTAGATGAGCAACTTTTTATCATGCACGCACAACCCACCACTTGGTATGCTGATTTTATGAATTATTTGGCAAGCGGGGTAATGCTTTATGAACTTTCTAAAGTGCAAAAGAAGAAGTTTCTGGCTGATGTAAGGTATTACTTATGGAATGATCCATTCTTATACAAACAATGCCCATATCAAAATATCAGGTGATGTGTTCCTGAAGAAGAAATGGCCAGTATCTTAAATCACTGCCATTCATCCCTATATGGTGGTCATTTTGGAGCAAATAGAATAGCTACTAAAGTCCTTCAATTAGGGTTTTACTAGCCCACACTCTTCAAGGATGCCTACAGAATTGTAGCAACCTATGATAGATGTCAAAGAATGAGAAATATCTTAAGGAGACATGAAGCCCCTTTAATCAACATCTTAGAGTTGAGCTTTTTAATGTATGGGGGGGAAAAGCATGGGGGATCAGTTTTATGAGGCCTTTTCCATTCTCATTTGGCAATCAGTTTATTTTAGTAGTTGTTGATTATGTCTCTAAGTAGGTTGAAGTAGCTGCTTTTCCTACAAATAATTCTCGAGTGGTAGTGAAGTTTCTGAGGAAAAATATTTTTACAAGATTTGGAGTGCCTAGAGCTATTATTAGCGATGGAGGAAGGCATTTTTTCAACCAATAGCTCCAATCAGTATTAGTTAAATATGGAGTAACTCATATGGTTGTAACTCTATATCATCTACAAACTAGGGGGCAAGTGGAAATCTCAAATAGAGAGCTGAAATTGATCTTAGAGAAGACGATGAATTCTAATCGGAAGGACTGGGTACAGAAATTAGATGTTGCACTTTGTGCTTATAGAACTACCTTTAAGACACCAATTGGTACATCCCCATATCAATTGGTCTATGAAAAAACATGTCATCTTCTAGTAGAAATGGAGCACAAAGCATATTGGGCAATAAAAGCCTTAAATTTTGATTTAAAGGTAGCTAGTGAGAAGAGACTTCTCTAACCCAATGAGCTTGAAGAATTTAGACAACAAGCTTATGAAAATACCATGTTATACAAGGAGAAGACAAAAATGTGGCAGAAGAATTTTGAGGAGAGAGTTGACTTCAGGACAAAAAGTGTTTTTATATAACTCAACATTAAAGTTCTTTCTAAGAAAGCTGAGATCAAGATGGTCAGGACCTTTTACTGTGATTCAAGTATGGCCATATAGAGTTGTAGAGATTCAAGATGGTGATCAAAAATTCAAAGTGAATGGGCAAAGGTTAAAGGAGTACAATGATGGTCCACTTAACACTTTGAAAACTATCATCACATTTAAGGAACCAACATGTAAGCTTTTTCCTAGTATAAAAAAAAGGAAAAAAATAAAAAAAATTATAAATAATAAACAAAAAAGAGTCAATTGGTTTGGTTTTTGTCTAGCTAAAGATGTTAAAAAAGGGCGGTTATTTGGGAGTCAACCTAAAGCTTCTTTTCCTTGCTCATTTCTCTTTCTTACTTACTGAAACACATTACACTGCATTAGAAATTTTAGTCCTCATCATTTTCATTTCAAGTTAATATGGAGGAATCTCTTGCAAAGCTTAAAAACAGGTTCCCCACTCTCCCCAAAGATGTGCTTAGGAAAATCTATAGCTGTCAACTTGGAAGAATGAAAATATTCATGCATTTGGGCCTTCCTGAGGATGTTCGCTAAATCATTGAAGCTAAGGTACGTTTAGCAGGTAAGGTTCATACATCATTTATTAAACCTATGCCAAGAATGGGAAGAAGTTCTTGCTCTAATAAGAGAAGAGTTAAAAGAATGAATGTCTAACATAAATGTGTAAGATGGACATGTGATCAATGCTGTAAGAGCAAAGGTATGGTTTCTATAAATCAAGAAGATAAAATAAAATTCATAAAGGATGGACTGAGTAAGGAGTCATTGGATGATATCATTCAAACTCTTGAGACGTATCCGAGTGGTGATGTTTATCGTATTCTTCTCGATTTACTGAACATATTTAGTAAAGAAAAAGAGAGCTACTGTCTTGGGAATCTGATGTTAAAAGACCTTGTTTGCTAGTGTATAAGAAAACTGGATGTGAAGCAAATCCTCGATACATAGAAAGCGTTTAACTCGTTACTGGACGTAAAACCAAAGGAAGATGTGAGACAAAATCATAACTATTATACATAATCATGCTTCTGTTGAATCTATCTTGTCTTTTCAGTAACGTTTTGACTTTCTTTACTCATTTTGTTGAATTTCTTAATACAACGGCCTACTGGTCATTCTTGTTAGAAACTTTTTCAACTTTTTTTTGAAAAATATGTGATTTGCATGATCTGGTTGTCATTGTTTTAGTATTACATATATGTTCTCTTCCACTTATAAATATACACTCTTCACTTGTAAATAGGCACTCTTTCACTTGTAAACATAAATGGTCTGAGAAAAAAGAAGAGAAAAAGGGTATCACATAAAAATGTAGATTACATCTATCTGCATTTTTGATGAAAATGATTCGTATAAGGATGGAGAGTTTCTGACTGTAGCAAAAGAACTTGGAATTATATTAACTGCCAGAAAGATCAACTTTGTATACGAGGGAAGCATCTAAGTCCTAAGGGGAAGTGTTGCTATTTATGTATCCATTAATAGAAGCAAGGGTTTGAGCGTAAGGGTGAAGGAGTTGGAAGATCACACTTTTTCCTTAGGATAATAATTATAGGTTTCAAGCTTGCTTGAATTAATGGGACGCATGTTATATCATGCTCAAGTTTTCATCACTCTACCCAGTGGTTTGAAGATGTTGGATGGTGTTTCTAGCATTGTATATTGGGCTAAGTTAAACTATCACAAAAACTCATTAGGATTGTTAAATGTTAATGGTTTTTATGATAATCTGTTCTCTTTTTTTCATCATGTTGTGGAAACAGGATTCATACCCCCAAGCGACTTGCCACTCCATAATTTCTGCACTAACTGCTGATTAGCTGCTCGATCAACTGCAAACCTATGAACCTAAACTAGATCTATTAGTCAAGCAAATAGGTAGGCAATCTTCAGATAGCAGTCAGAAGCAGAATCCAGACACCACTCTTCGGTTGTAACTGTCCTTAATCTTTTGGTTATACTCTTAGCATTTTGGTTTATTTTATTGTGTGTTTATATTTTAGAAAAAAACTTTCTCTAAGCTCTAGAAGACATTGAGGACAATGTCTGATTTAGATTGGGGGAGGAGTAGTAAAAACAATAGTTAGTTAGTAAAAACTATTACATGTATGGGGTGTGAAAAAAATGGCATAGTTCATTCTTAACTCCTGACTCCTGAGATGCATTTTATTAGTTGCATGTTTTTTGGTTCCTTTTGAAATATTAATTTAAAAAAAGGGAAAAATTTCAAAAAAAAATCATCCTGTTTAAGTGTTTTTTAATGATCTTAAGAAGTATATAAGTTTTGTGTATGGATCAATTGAATTTAGAGATTTTATAGCATGAATGAATAATTGATTGTTGCAATTGGTGATAAATTTTGAGATTGAAGAAGCTGAGTTTGAAAGGCCCTAACCATGAGCTTTTGAGCCTATAATGATTATTTCTCTTGTGTGTAATATTCAATTATCAAGTTGTCACTCTAGAACTTGCTTTAAATCTAGTTGAAATTACATCTCACATGCACATTAAAAAATGATAAAGGCATTCATTTTTTTTAGCTAGAGCCAAATAGCTAACCTTACAATTATACTGTTAATAAGCCCCTTTAAGCCTAATTGATTTTTTCTTTGTTCTTAACCCATGAACATGTGTTTTAATGATATATCAAGTGCTTTTACCTCATTCGAAAGATTAGCAGAGCATTTGAAATTTTTGTGAAATGGGCTTTTGACAAGTGTGGGGGTGTGTATATCATCAACTTTAGAATTGCAGAATCATGTAAAATAAAGAAAAAGTAAATTAAGTATTTGAATTATGGGTTGTTGTGATGAGATAAATTTAGTCATAAGTAGCCCATTTTTCAATTGCTCTATTAAATTTCTTAAATGTAGCCCTTTTGTAACGGCTTAATCTTATTTCTACATTTTCAGAGTATTTAAGCGCAGTTCGGTGAGTAACATAGGAATAACGAAAATATACTGATATATTGATATAAGATACTTGATTACATTATAGATAATATATGCAATTTTGTCCAAAATATCAAAATAAACTAATTCTAACCAACAGCTCCATCATCCAAACTCTAACACCTCACTTGCCGGAATTTATCGTTTTGCCCCTAGATCCGCCAGCTTCTGTTGAAATATTCTAATTTTGAAAAAGGGTGAGATTCAAACGAATCTCAATAGTAACAGACAATCGATAATAGAAAATGCAATAATAAATATACCAAGTACCAAAACAGAAATATTATAATAACACATAATTCAGTTTAGTTCGGTCGGAAACATTTAGGGCCAACCATTGTTGCAACCCCTACTTGTTTCGTACCTCTGCTAGGCTCGAGACTACCAACTGGGCATATTGGTGTACTCGTAGGTACTTCAATTTAGTTCAGTATACCCATAGGCACTTCAGTTCAATTCTGTGTACCCGTAGCTACTCAATTCAGTTCGGTGTACCCATAGGTACTGTGCATTATACATATTATGGAAGATGGCATACACAAAGCATATAAACACTGACATAATGTATGAAAGATAGAGTTACTACCTTGTATGCCTTTTTGTAATAGAAAACAGTTCCTAGTTTGATTTGGCTTGGGCGCACAGACTGGTCCTAAAAATCCAAGCTTATAGGAATTAGTTTAATACCCATTCATGACTGGAATTAGTTTAATACCCATTCATGTATCACTTTAGACTCTTCCAAATTACTTTTGTTGGTTATGTTTTGAGCAATTTAAGCAGCCATTGAAAGTCCAAACAAGTGTCTATAAGGTTAAGAAAGCTAAACTAATCAACATCGCTCAAAACTGTGAAATACTGAAATAGGGTTTTTGGCCCTGGCCCATAATCCTTTGGCTACAGCCAAGAGAGGTGAGAAAGTTGTAGGCCATGGCCAAGAAATTCTATGCTTCTTAGCTCAACTTCCAAAACTCATAACTAATTTTAAAAAAATCAAAATGGAGTGGTTTAAAGTTCTATGGAAAGTTCTTTAAGTCTTTTACATAAGAGAAATATGAACCACCACAATATATATCCCCAAAATTACTGAATTCCATAATTGCTAACACTATTCCAGAATTAATCCAAAATTTTGAAAATTCATATCTGTTAGTATAAAAGTCAAAAAAAATATGAACCACCTATCCAATTAAAGCTTTAATATGTCTACTTTAATATTTGAAATTTTCATTACATTTTGACTTGATTGGTTGCATGAAATGCATTGCACAACAACACTACCTCACTGGGGACAATCAACAGCATGCACAGCAACTTCAATAAATTCCATACTTGTATACAAATTTACAAAAATCATGAACACCTATATCCCCACACAATTTTCCCTTCTAAATCCAATGGAACCATTAGAATTACCAAATTCTAACTCCTTGTCCCATGTTCAGTACCTAGATGAAATTAGGGTTCTTAGGAGGAAAAATGTGTTTACTTGATTTCTCTTGTTTAATCACTTTCTTTCCAATTCTAATCACATGATTAGCTATTTAAACACTAAATGAGAATGATTTAAGGAAATTTTAGCAACATAGCCTCTCTAGGGTTCTTCATCCCAAAATCACAAAACAAGCCAAATCAAACGAAACTCAACAGCAGCAGCAACCACAAAACAACACCAACAAACCAAGAGATTTGAAGTTCTTGAGGTTACCTTGGATTTCTTTACTTTCTCATTCTAAACCGTCCTTCCTCTCTCTCTCTCAACCTTGAGATTTTTCTTGCTACACAATGTTTTCCATGAAGATAAAGAGGTTAGAGAAGAGATTATACAAGAAAGGAAGCTTGATCATATGAACTGCAAGTCTTACCTTTGGATTTCTTCCTCCTTGAGCTATCCTCTTCTCTCTAGTTTTTCTTAAGCTCTCTCTCTCTCTCTCTATTTGTGTTATTGGGACAAAAATGAGGAAGAGGAAAGAAGAACCAAGTGTTTTAAAATATCTCTCTCTTTTTTCGTAATCAGTTTTATTAATAAATCCAATTTATTACAACACTTGTACTTTGAGTTTATCCCTTGTTAACTAAGCCATAATCTCCTATTGTAATTGAACCAACTTCCTTCCCTCTAGTTAACCAATAAAAACATCCCAAAGGTCCTTCATTATCCCATTTGGGCTTTTTCCATTTTGTTTAACTAATGCACAAGAATATAGTATTTTATTCTTAATTAACATGTGCTTAATTTACTTGGCCATAAATTTTCCTTCCTGAATTAATCCTAGCTAAGTAAAGTATTTTCCTTTCTTGCTCCTTACTTCACCCAAAATTTATCCCAATTAAAGGAAAAAATAAATAAATGCTTGCTTTATTGGTCAACTGACCATTTTGCCTTTACAATTATTCCCATTTTCGCACTTACTGGAAAACTGGGCAGAATTTTCACCAAACTTTGAAAAATCAAAATTTTATTTGTAGACATTGAGTTGGAGTAATTTCAAACGCTGTGAAACCCTTATTGAGTCTAGTTTCAAGAAAAAATATAGCCTTTAGCCAAATAAAAGCTGAAAATTCCCAGAATTTCAATCTTTGGACGCTGCCATAGATGCTGGCCAGTTTCACTATGTTAACTTCAAAATTCATAACTCTTAGTGTACATGTCCAAAAATTACCCATGACCTATCATTTTAAAGCTTAGGATGTCTACTTTCATCCTGTAAAATTTCACAATATTTGGACATCATTTGATCATCCAAAATCACATGACAAACTCACTGTCTTGTAGGAAATTTCACTGGCAACACTGTTACATTCCAATTTTTTGTGTTTAATTCCTATGATCATGAATATTCACCATTCTATTTCATTAAATGCCACAAATAATTATAAGGCATAGTGGTGAATAAAATTTAGGGAGTTACACCTTCTATCATGTTTTGCATTCCTTTTACCTTAACCCTATTACAACCCTTAATAAGTCCTTTTGATTTGAATTATTTATGTGAATTAGGTAGGGGAGATTGAGAGTTTTAGCAAGCCTATGATAATGCAATTTTTTTGGTTGAATTTGAGCGAAACACTTACCCTTAAACACTTGGGAGATTGAGAGAATGAGTTACAATTATGAACTCGATTCATTCATTTTAAAATAAAGTTACCAGTTTATATTTTCATTGTTCATGAATACTATGATCTCTTTATTTTTCAACTGTATTATTGCTTATGGCTTGACACTTCTGATTTTGTTGGAATCACTCCTCCTTGTTGTCTGAGGAAGTCCAAGAGCTAAGTGTGGGGGAATTTGATAAGTAAAATATTTGTATATTTATTTTCCCTTATATGATGATTTTTTGGATGACATTTGAGCTTAATTTAATGATATTTCCTAAAATAGATTTTTCAAAAAAATACTAAATTTGACCTTATTTTGGTTTGTAGGCACTATATGGAGCTCTAGATGTCGGATTGGGACTTTCTTTACATGGATAAAAGCTCCACAACTTTTATGTTGAGCCCAAAACCCAGTTCTACTTTCAAGGGTTTCAAATTTTGCTTGGAAGTTGAGAATATGAATTTGTCCCTGATTGATCTTTGCCCACTAATTTGACCATAACTTGAGCTGTAAATGTCAAAATGGGGAGCTTCCAATTGTTCTTCAAGCTAAGATCCAGAGCTACAACTTTCATGAAGATCACATGTTGAAATGCCACTATCTTGAATGTCAAAATTAGGCAGAAATCAATAAGTTTAACAGCCACAAGGTCAATGTTGAAGGTGTAATATCCCAAAAAGTGATTAAGGGCTAATGATTTCAAAAGTAGATGTAATTATTGTTGAATAAACACTTTTGGAGAATGTGTGATGAGAATTTGGATATTTTAATGATTACAATGGCTTCCTTGTGAAAATTCGTGTGGGGAGAGTGTTTATTGTGAAATTGGAACCATTGGGAACAATTATGCAAAAGTTGAAAACTCTGTCCATTGATTCTCTGTACAAGGCAGCCGATTTGTGTGGACGTTTTAAATAGGCAAATGGTGTCTAAAAATTATGAAAATTTCCAGTCTTAAATTTCACATCCCAAGATTCAAAATGGACATATAATTTGTACCATTTCGTTTTGGGAACATGGAGATATATCTGTCCAAAGTTTGCGATCAAAACTGGACTCTGTTTTGGAGCAGTGTTGAGTTTTGTGTAATTCCGTATTTGTGTGGTGATTTCTAATAATGGTCCATATTTTTCCTATGAAGAGGACTTAAATACCTTTTATTTGGCTTTGGGATCACCTCATTTAGATTTTTTTAGAATTAGTTATGATTTTTCAAAGTTTGGGCAGAAAATCTGCCAGAAAATCTGAAAATGGGAATTATGACATCATCTCAATAAAAGATGACATCAGCAAGGAATTTGTAAGAGGCAAGTTTCACCCAAGAGGGGGGTGAATTGGGTGATGTTATAAATTTTTCGTTCGATGTGGTGATATGAAAAATATAGTAGATAGAGTAGAGTTGAGAAGATTTGAACACAGAGAGTTATACTGGTTCGGCCTAACAACAAGGCCTACGTCCAGTCCTCAGAGATCAAGACCTACTGAGATTTCCACTATTCCTCCAAGATTCAATGGGCTCTCAGAATGCCACAAAACAACAATCGTCCTTGAACGGACTACGAGCAGAAATATTCTCCCAACAAGAAACTTCTCTCCCCGTTACGACAAGTCTTACGTACAGAAAAACAACTTATGACTCTTCTCACTTGCTTATGTATACAAGACTTATGAGTAGCAACATTCTCTCCTGCTTACACCACTGTAAGTCTTACGAGCAGCAACGTTCTCTTCTGCTTGTATCTTATAAGGCTTATGAGTGGAAGACACAACAAGGAATTCTCTCAACTGCTTCTCTCGTAAGGAAAAACTACCCTCTCAAGGTCCTAATACCTTGAGATCAAATAAACATAGAATTTTGAATTGTATGAAGACTCTCTTACAGAGCAAATGAATAAACACTGAAGATCAATGTGTATACAGAGAAAAATGATGAATAGCAGAAACTTGGTATAAGCTTGTGAGTTCTTGTGCTACGTTGTTGTTGTGATTATCCTTGAATCTCTGTATATATAGTTGCTTCAGTTTTTGCCCGTTTTGGAAATCAACATTTGAGGAGCGGGACTTTACAACTATTGAAGGACACACGCATGTTTGAATATTCTGAATGCGGTAGGTGCGAACGTGTCTATAATCATATTGTCTACCGTTGTTTGACTTTCCTCATGTGGTTCATTTCAAACATTCATATTCCTGTATCATACTTTTAAAACAATCAAAACAATGTTAAACAATGATACAAAGTAATGATGATATGAATTAATAACAATAAAACATATTCGAAATGAACGTTGTGATACTTAGCATTTTCGGTGGTCAAACAGGGCATCACTCGAGCATGAAAGGCTCACTTCGAGTGATCTCCTATTTTCCTTCATATGCCTCTGTTATCGGGTTGTGCTTGCATAAATTTCAGAGAGACAAAATCTTCACTCGCGGGTGAAGAGGGGTCTCACTCGAGCACAAAACCTCTGCTCGAGTGATCCTGCAATTTCCACAGGGAATGTCTTCTCGGGTCATCACTCGCATACCATTTTGACAAGGGTGAGAATTTGTACTCGCGGGTGATATGGACCCTCACTCGAGCACACTTACCTCTGCTCGAGTGAGACGCATATTCTCAAGGAATATGCTCTCAAAACCATCACTCGCATCAGGATTTCAGAGGGATAGAATTTTCACTCGCGAGTGATGTGGGCCCTCACTCGAGCACACAGACTCCTGCTCGAGTGAGAAGGATATTCTCAAGAATAATACCTTTTGAACAAGCACTCGCAACAGATCTGGAGAGGGATAGAATTTTCACTTGCAAGCATTGATGTGTCACTCGAGCATATATGGGTGTGCTCGAGCACACTTGCACTTCTCTGAACTTCATGACTCTCGGCCAAGTACTCGCAGTACCTTGCTCGAGCACAGAATGCTCATGCTCGAGCATTGATGTCTCTGCTCGAGTGAATGAAGGAAGCATGCCATTACTTGCTCTCGGCCAAACACTCGCAGACCCTCACTCGCATGTGTGCTCGAGTGAGAATGACTTCTCTGCTCGAGTGCATACTTTGTGCTCGAGTGATCTAGTGAACACAAAGGGAGAATGCCTCTCGGGTACATACTTTCTGGCTTTCTCTTGCAACTGCTCGAGTACAGAAGAGATCTGTGCTCGAGTGCAAAATCCTTGCTCGAGCACTCAAATGCAATTTCACAGCAGATATCAGCAAAGCATCAAATATGCATTTGGTAACTTGGAAACTTTTCTTAACCTTCTAAAAACATGTCTTGCACATAATTGACTTATTGTTATCATCAAAACTTGGGATCTAACATTCTCCCCCTTTTTGATGATGACAAAACTCTTTGTGATGAAGATTTAATAGAACTTGATTGGAATTGAAAATTTTTGAAATTTCTTCAATGTTTCCAAATGCATATCATGTTTAAGTTTCAAATTCAAGTTTTCCTGCAATGTTTCCTCTGGACACTTAACAACCAAGATAAGCATAGCATGAGGTATGTAACTTAATAAGAACTTAATAACTTGAAACATCATTGAAATTTTGATAATAAAAAATTTGAACCATATCATTAACTTTGGAAAAACTTGAACAACATAACATAATAACTTGTAATTCAAAATGACATACATATCAAATCCTACCCAATACAGAAATCTACCCAAACACCCATATACACCCTACAGAAGCTCAGAAAACATCACACATCCTTCTCCCCCGTTTTGTCAACATCAGAAGGGGACTCTGGTGGTGGAACAAAGGATATCATGGCAGTGAGAGGGTCAATGGGCTGATCAGAAGGAGATGTTGGCTGTGGTATAGAGGGAGGTAGTGAAGGCGACCGATCAAAGGTAACATCTACATTAGACTCTGGATCAGTGAAAAGGACATGAGTCTGTGGATGAAGTGGTGAGGTATGAGTGGTCTCTGGAGGCACCCCAGAAGATGAAGAGGGAAAATGTGAGTGCAGGAAGGTCTCCATATTAGTGATCCTCTGTGACATCTCATCCTGAGTTTTGAACATCAACTCAAAATTGGTATTGGCCTTGTCTACCAATTTGATGACTTGTGCTTCCATTTTCTCCACAAGCTTCTCATATTCATTCACTAACTCCTTCTTCAAACTTGATACAGCTTGATTAATTACCTCAGTCAGATGATTGGACAAAGAGGCATTGAGAAAGGAAGGAGGAGGAATAGGACCTTGTGCAGAGGATTGTTCCTCATCACCTCTGGATGGAGTGGCTTCCCTCTTGGATGTGGCTTTGGTTCGACTCACCGGTAGATTGATACCCATGTGAGTTAACTGAGTCTTACCAAACCTTGAGATGAGAATCCTTTCTTTTTCTTTCAAGTACCAAATTTTGTTTTTCATCAAGATGAAGGAAACAAGTTGAGGGTAAGGTATGGTTGTGGATCTTGTTGAAGAAAATCTAAACCTTCTCATCTCATTAAAAATGATCTCCCCTATATTCCTTTGTTGCCCAGCAATCAAAGAAGCCAAGAAATAGTAATCCTTTTGAGCAAAGTGGGTAAAATTCTTGGATTTATTGACTATGCTCCGGGAATATATATAATGAAGGACTCTGTGATTATCAGGCATATCAATAGGTTTGAAAATGAGGGGGCCAATTTGGTCTTTTGGTCTCAGAATTTTAAAAGCTTCATTGGCAGAGAAAGAGGGTGGATCAGTAGGAGGTGTAACATAACCAAGTAAATCATTTATGATCTTGGCAGAAATCATAATGAATTTTCCTCTAACGGTAGTAGATACAGCTTCTTCAATCAACTCACCAGATCTAGACATAATATTATGAGTTTTCATGTTGCAATAGAATGTTTTCACAATAGTGGGGGAATATGGCAAATGAATTTCTAGCCAGGGAGCATAGTATTGAAGGTAAGGGTACAAGTCCAAATGATAATTCTTTTTCAAATAATCCAGATCCACATATACTACAGGGCAGAAATGTCTATATTTAAATTCATCATCATATACCTTCTGAGATAAAGCCTTAAGCTCTGTAACATTGAATTCCTCAGGAGGGCTTGTGAGTTGGTCATCCACTGGTGCTTGAGAGGCAGAAGGTGCTCCTGAAGCAGAGGCACTTGGTTGCTTATCTTGATGTGAACTTGAAGCACCGGCTTGAGAAGCAATCTTCCCAACTAACTTGTCCAGTTTGGATTTCTCTATTGCTTCCCGGAGTTGTCTACTGAAGGTATCCCCAGAAGAAGAAGATGATTGGGGTTGTTCTGAATCCTTCTTCTTTCCCTTTCCTTGAACCTCTTTGGATTGAGACCGGGTGATTATGGGTTCCTTGAATACCACACCCTTTGGTTTCTTTTGAGGAGGTTGGTCTTTCTTTTAAACTTGAGGCTTTGGGTGAGGTTTCTTAGCCGGAGTCCTCTTTTTGGTTTTGGGTTTAGGAAGGGGTGACGGTAAGGAAGAGATTTTAGGAGATGGAGGAGTAAGCTCAGGGGTTCCAGATTCACTGGCAGCAGAGTGAGTAGGAGAAGGAGAATGAGATTTTTGAGGGATAGAGGGTATTTTGGTTCTTGCCATTGTGAAGAAAGTGGAAGAGAAGCAAAAACTGAAAGAATGACAAATGGAGAATAGGGCACAAGTGAGAAATGCAGAGAGTAAGAATCACCTCTTATAGAAGATTGAGAGATTGTAACGGCGATTTGAAGCAAAAAGACGTGATTGAATGATGAGAAAAGGGTTGAAGTTGAAGAGTTGTGTCTTTCGAGTGAGAAAGCACTTCGAGTGAGAGGAGGAAGTGCGACGTTTTGAGCTCCCCAGTAACTGATATAAGTGACAGTGCTCGAGCATGAACCCTAGTGCTCGAGTGATGTTCATACTATGCTCGAGTGTGTTCTATCTGTGCTCGAGTGATATTCTGGAAAAATAAAAAAACAAGTAAAAACGTACCTGGATTGTGGATTCCTTGATATATTTTTGTATCCTTGTACTCAAATCCTCCAAGATCATTTGAGTAACCATGATTTGGATAGCTTTTGCAAAGAGATTCTTCTTCTTCACTCGAGCAGGCATTCCTCACCTCAAGCATGTTCATATCATGCTCGAGTGAGAATTCCTCACTCGCGAGTGAGTTCAATTCTCACTGTTGTTTCTCATATATTCCCTTGGTATTCTTAACTCCTCTGTTAACCTTTGTTTTACTTATCAAAGAACAGAGTATTCTTAATAGTGTTGTGCTCGAGCAGAGCTGCTTGTGCTCGAGTGACACAGCTCATCACTCGAGCAGTACCTTCAGTGCTCGAGTGAGAATCCTGCAAAAACAAATTTTGGCCACTCCGATGCTAAAGTCAGTATGGTTATCATCAAAAGAAACATTTAATTAATCTTTTTAACCAGAAGACTTACAACTCATTAGGATTAACCATTCCCAATTCTCTTCGAATATAAAGAAATTGATCTTTTGCAATTGGTTTTGTGAAAATATCCGCAAGTTGAAGATGAGTTGGTATAAATTCCACTTTGACATCTTTCTTTTGAACATGATCTCGAATGAAGTGATGTCGAATGTCTATATGCTTGGTTCTTCAATGTTGTACAGGATTCTTTGCCAAGCTTATCGTGCTAGTATTGTCACAATAGATTGGGATTTCTTTTAAATAAATTCCCAAATCTTGAAGTTGTTGTTTTAACCATAGCACTTGAGAACAGCAACTTGCCACAGCTATATATTCAGCTTCAGTCGAAGATAATGAAACTGTGTTCTGCTTCTTGCTGAACCATGACACTAGAGAGCCTCCGAGAAATTGACATTGTCCACTGGTACTCTTTCTGTCAGTTTTATATCCACCGTGATCTGAATCTGAATATGCCATTAAATACTCGTTCCCTCTTTTTGGATACCAAAGACCAAGCTCTGAAGTATCTCCTAGATATTTGAAAATTCTTTTTACTGTCTCTGCATGAGATACCTTAGGATTGGATTGATATCTTGCACACATTCCTACACTGAACTGAATATCTGGCCTGCTTGCTGTGAGATAGAGTAATGAACCAATCATTCCTCTATCCTTTGTGATGTTGAAGCTAGGTCCCTTTACATCAGCATCCAACAATGTTGTAGAACTCATTGGAGTATCAGCTCCATTAGCATTATCTAATCCATATTTCTTCAACAACTCTTTCAAATACTTTGTCTGAGATATAAATATACCATTCTTCTTTTGTTTGATTTGAAGCCCAAGAAAGAAGTTCAATTCTCCCATCATGGACATTTCAAATTCTCCCTGCATAATCTTAGAAAATTCTTGACACATAGATTCGTTAGTAGCACCAAAAATAATATCATCAACATAAATTTGAACTATTAGAATATCATTCTTGTTATGTTTGATGAATAAAGTTGTATCAACTTTGCCTCTGACAAAACCTTGATCAAGAAGAAATCTGCTTAGTCTTTCATACCAAGCTCTGGGTGCTTGTTTCAAACCATATAATGCTTTCTTAAGTTTGAAGACATAATCAGGTTTTGTTTCATCTTCAAAACCAGGAGGCTATTCTACATATACTTCCTCCATAATATAACCATTTAGAAAAGCACTTTTTACATCCATTTGATAAAGTTTAAAACTTTTGATGCAAGCAAAGGCTAAGAGTACTCGTATTGCTTCCAATCTTGCCACTGGAGCATATGTTTCCTCATAATCAATACCTTCTTCTTGATTATAGCCTTTGGCGACCAATCTTGCTTTATTTCTCACAATGATTGCTGATTCATCAAGTTTGTTTTTGAAAACCCATTTGGTCCCTATAACCGTATGATCTTTAGGTCGAGGAACCAATTCCCAAACTTGATTTCTTTGAAATTGATTTAGTTCTTCTAGCATAGCAATCACCCAATCATTGTCAGATAAAGCTTCTTCTATATTAGAAGGCTCAATTTCAGAAATAAAAGCTGAAAATGTTACCTCATTGAGGATCTTATTTCTGGTTTTGACACCTTTATGAATATCTCCTATAACTTGATCAATTGGATGATCCTTCATATGTCTCCATGCTTTAGGTTGAGCATTATCATCGACATCTTCTAAATTTTGAAAATCATTTGTTTCAAAATCATCCTGCTTTGAAATAGATTTATTTTTCTTGATTGAATCCATTTCTTCTTCATCATTAAGTCTTGTCTGAGATTCTATTTCATCAAACACAACATGAATAGATTCTTCAATAGTACATGTTCTTTTATTGAAAACTCTATAAGCTTTACTTCTATTAGAATATCCTAGAAAAATACCTTCATCAGACTTTGAATCAAATTTACCTAAATTTTCTTTACCATTGTTGTGAATGAAGCACTTACACCCGAAGATATGAAGATGAGCAATATTTGGCTTCCTTCCTTTGTAAAGTTCATATGGTGTCTTTCCAAGAGATTTGTGAATATATGCTCTGTTTGAAATATAGCATGCAGTACTCATTGCATCTGCCCAGAACACTTGTGACATTTCTTTTTCATTAAGTAATGCTCTTGCCATTTCTGTAAGCACTCTGTTCTTCCTTTCCACTACTCCATTTTGTTGAGGTGTTCTAGGGGCTGAGAAGTTGTGATCTATTCCTTTGTCGTTGCAGTAATCTTCAAACAATTGATTATCAAATTCTCCTCCATGATCTGTTCTAATAGAGACAATAGGAATACCTCTCTCATTTTGAACCTTTTTGGCAAACATAATAAATTCAGCAAAAGTTTCATCTTTTGAGGCAATAAATATAGTCCATGCAAATCTTGTAAAATCATCAACAATTACTAACGTATATAAGTTTCCTCCAAAACTTTTTACTCTTGCAGGTCCTACCAAATCCATATGAAGTAATTGTAAAGGTTTTGAAGTAGAAATTTCATATTTTGTTTTAAAAGAAGATTTAGTTTGTTTGCCTTTTTGACATGCTTCACAAATCATGTCGTCTTTGAATTTGAGTTTAGGAAGGCCTACAACTAAATCTTTTCTAATCAATTTGTCAAGTTGATTCATATTGACATGAGCCAGACGCTTATGCCATAACCAACTTTCCTCTGATCGACTAAGAAAACAATTTTCAGAAGAATTTGAATTTAAATCAATAGTATAACAATTACCGTCCCTTTGAGCTCGGATCTTTGCCTTGATGGTTTCTTTGTTTAGGAGTAGATCTTTCTTGCTTACTATCAAGCATTCTTTTGAGTCAAAAATCACCCAGTTATCTTTTTCAGTGCTTTGGCTTACGCTTAAGAGATTGTGGCATAATCCTTAAGCATAATATACTCCATTGATTTGTATGTCATCGGTTCTTCCCACTTCACCAATTCCAGCAATACGTCCAAATTGATTTCCTCCAAATGTCACCTTTCCTCCTTCTCTAGTTTCAAATGTGGTGAACTTATTTTTGTCACCAGTCATGTGTCTCGAACATCCACTATCAATATACCATTTGTTTGCTCGAGATGCTTTGAGACATACCTAGAATAAGATGATCAAGTTTTAGGTACCCACACTTTCTTGGGTCCTTTGTGGTTAGTATTTGAAATATGTGTCCCTTTCGGAGCCCATTTATACGTTCCAACAACCTATCTCTTTTTGAAATAACATGATGAAGTATAATGTCCTTTCCTATTACAATAATTGCATGATACAAATGGATTCGATGTATGCACAGAATTTCTGAAATATATAAGATAGTCTCTACTATTCTTCTTATTCTTATTATGCATAGCATTATATCCAATTCCAGATTTATCAAATGAAACTTTCTGAGAATTTAAAATAACTTTGAGAGTTTCACTTCCTTTAGTAAACTTTTCAACAATCTTTGTTAGATCTTTTATTTTCTTATCTTTCTCTTTACAAATTTCATACGATGATATGGCATTACTTTCTAATTCTTTTACTTTCTTCTTATAACTAACCATTTCTTTAGCAACTTTGATGAACTCTGTATGTAATGCATTATATTTAGATAACAATTCATCATAAGAAGGTTCAGAGTCACTTACCTCAGAGTCTAATTCTTCTTCCTTAGCTACCAAGCATAGATTTGCTACTTCGTCGTTGTCATTTTCTTCGTCTGACGAACTATCACCCCAAATAGATGATATATATGCTTTCTTTTTCTGCTTCTTTTTGTCTTTGTTTCTGAAGCATTTAGATTTGATGTGTCCTGGTTTCCCACATTCATAGCATACTATTTGTTGTTCTTTGTTTTCTTTCTTGCTTGGTCCACCTTGATAGTTCTTGAAATTCCTTTGTCCTCTTCTGTAGAATTTCTTGAACCTTCTCACGATCATTCCCATTTCATCATCACTAGGAACATCTTCATTCTCGGAAGTTTCTTCTTTTTCTTTGATAGCTTTAAGTGCAGCTCCCTTTTTCTTTTTATCATCGAATTCTTCAAGTTCCTTTTTGAATCTCAACTTACCTTCATATTCAGAAAGACTTCCAAAGAGAGCAGCTACAGATCTCATAAATTCTCCTTTGGCTTCTTCAATGGCTGTCACTTTTGCTTCCCACTCTTTCGTAAGAATATTAAGAATCTTTCTTACCTGGGAATTTTGATCAAACGACTTTCCAAGAGCAGATAATTGATTAACAAGATGAGTATACCTTAGTTCAAATTCTGATATACTTTCTCCAGATTTCATACGAAATAGATCATATTCTGTAATTAAAGTATTGATTCTATTTTCTTTGATTCCAGATGTGCCTTCGTGAGCAATTTCAAGAGCATCCCACATATCTTTGGCAGTTGGTAGAGTACATATACGAAAATATTCTTTTTGACTAAGAGCACTCTGTATCATTAGAATAGCTTTACTATTTAATGTCACTAACCTTTTGTCATTCTCGTCAAACTCATCTGGGCTCTTTTTAACCGCTCTATCTTCGATTTTCTTCATTAGAACATAGTCACCATCTTGTATAACATTCCATAATCCGTACTCGTTGGCCAACACGAACACTCTGAATTTGGCTTTCCAGAACGAAAAATGTTCTCCAGCAAAACCAGGAGGTCTAGTGATTGAAGCTCCATCTGGAAGGATATTTTCACCCATTGTTGCCATTTGTCGGATCCTTCTCAAGCTGTTAGGCTCTTAGGAGAAGACGAGGCTCTGATACCAAATGTAAGAGGCAAGTTTCACCCAAGAGGGAGGTGAATTGGGTGATGTTATAAATTTTTCGTTCGATGTGGTGATATGAAAAATATAGTAGATAGAGTAGAGTTGAGAAGATTTGAACACAGAGAGTTATACTGGTTCGGCCTAACAACAAGGCCTACGTCCAGTCCTCAGAGATCAAGACCTACTGAGATTTCCACTATTCCTCCAAGATTCAATGGGCTCTCAGAATGCCACAAAACAACAATCGTCCTTGAACGGACTACGAGCAGAAATATTCTCCCAACAAGAAACTTCTCTCCCCCTTACGACAAGTCTTACGTGCAGAAAAACAACCTATGACTCTTCTCACTTGCTTATGTATACAAGACTTATGAGTAGCAACATTCTCTCCTGCTTACACCACTGTAAGTCTTACGAGCAGCAATGTTCTCTTCTGCTTGTATCTTATAAGGCTTATGAGTGGAAGACACAACAAGGAATTCTCTCAACTGCTTCTCTCGTAAGGAAAAACTACCCTCTCAAGGTCCTAATACCTTGAGATCAAATAAACATAGAATTTTGAATTGTATGAAGACTCTCTTACAGAGCAAATGAATAAACACTGAAGATCAATGTGTATACAGAGAAAAATGATGAATAGCAGAAACTTGGTATAAGCTTGTGAGTTCTTGTGCTACGTTGTTGTTGTGATTATCCTTGAATCTCTGTATATATAGTTGCTTCAGTTTTTGCCCATTTTGGAAATCAACATTTGAGGAGCGGGACTTTGCAACTATTGAAGGACACGCGCATGTTTGAATATTCTGAATGTGGTAGGTGCGAACTTGTCTATAATCATATTGTCTGCCGTTGTTTGACTTTCCTCATGTGGTTCATTTCAAACGTTCATATTCCTGTATCATACTTTTAAAACAATCAAAACAATGATAAAAAGTAATGATGATATGAATTAATAACAATAAAACATATTCGGAATGAACGTTGTGATACTTAGCATTTTCGGTGGTCAAACAGGGCATCACTCGAGCATGAAAGGCTCACTTCGAGTGATCTCCTATTTTCCTTCATATGCCTCTGTTATCGGGTTGTGCTTGCATAAATTTCAGAGAGACAAAATCTTCACTCGCGGGTGAAGAGGGGTCTCACTCGAGCACAAAACCTCTGCTCGAGTGATCCTGCAATTTCCACAGGGAATGTTTTCTCGGGTCATCACTCGCATACCATTTTGACAAGGGTGAGAATTTGTACTCGCGGGTGATATGGACCCTCACTCGAGCACACTTACCTCTGCTCGAGTGAGACGCATATTCTCAAGGAATATGCTCTCAAAACCATCACTCGTATCAGGATTTCAGAGGGATAGAATTTTCACTCGCGAGTGATGTGGGCCCTCACTCGAGCACACAGACTCCTGCTCGAGTGAGAAGGATATTCTCAAGAATAATACCTTTTGAACAAGCACTCGCAACAGATCTGGAGAGGGATAGAATTTTCACTTGCAAGCATTGATGTGTCACTCGAGCATATATGGGTGTGCTCGAGCACACTTGCACTTCTCTGAACTTCATGACTCTCGGCCAAGTACTCGCAGTACCTTGCTCGAGCACAGAATGCTCATACTCGAGCATTGATGTCTCTGCTCGAGTGAATGAAGGAAGCATGCCATTACTTGCTCTCGGCCAAACACTCGCAGACCCTCACTCGCATGTGTGCTCGAGTGAGAATGACTTCTCTGCTCGAGTGCAGACTTTATGCTTGAGTGATCTAGTGAACACAAAGGGAGAATGCCTCTCGGGTACATACTTTCTGGCTTTCTCTCGCACCTGCTCGAGTACAGAAGAGATCTGTGCTCGAGTGCAAAATCCTTGCTCGAGCACTCAAATGCAATTTCACAGCAGATATCAGCAAAGCATCAAATATGCATTTGGTAACTTGGAAACTTTTCTTAACCTTCTAAAAACATGTCTTGCACATAATTGACTTATTGTTATCATCAAAACTTGGGATCTAACAAAATTAAATATATTCTCATCTTCTTCAGCTTTTATTTCCTGTCGTGATGAACCAGCTGAAACTAGTGAGAGAAAGTTGAGAGCTCTTAGGGAGAGAAAGAGGAGAAATCTCGCAAGGTAAGCCGATTTCTCCGACGATCTAGCTCGTAACGCGTATAACCTTGTTCCTAAGATTCTCTTCTATGTTATTTAAGGTGTTTGAGAAGAAAATTTGGTGTTCAAGGGGCTAGGGTTTTCAGCCACTCTTGAGAAAAGCTAGAAGGAGCTTGAGGTAACTTCCAAACTTCCGTATATTGCTTATTCTGGCTGCTGTGGGAAATTTAATCGGTGAAATTTCGCCGGATTGCCGTTCGTTTTAAAGTTTGGAAATGAAGTGGCCTAGGGGTTATGCTGCCCAAATTGGGTCTTAATGTTAGTTGTAACCTAATGTAATGGTTAATAAAGTGGTTAGAAGTATAAAGGAACGCGTTTACGGAGCCGAAATCGTAAAACCCTGATTTTCCCCGGAGAACTCATAAATTTCGGCCAGCCCTAGAAATGGGTCTTAGAGTTGGATTTTCAATGATTTGATGGTTCCATTGAGTTCAGGGGCGAAAATTAGGTGGGGTTACAGTTGGTCACCTTTTCGGAAAAGGCCGAAAAGGCATAATTACGAAAACGCCCCTAAAACCCTTGAAATAGGGCTGCCAAGGGTATATTTGTAATTTTACGTTGAATTTGATAATTCTGAGTCCAGAAATGGATTCCTTGCGCGGAAATATGTTAGGATAGCCCAGATTAGAATTTTGGGAAAAGTGCAACCGGACTGGGTACGGCGGGCCTGGGCCGGGTCCCCGGGGGCATTTTTGTAAATTTGCATTATAGACTCATATAACCTCAAGAAACACTATGGAAGTGTCTAAATGGTGCATTTGGAATTGTAGGATTCGATATTTGCCCTGTTCGTGAACAACCCGTGCCAGAGCACGTTCGGAAAGAACCAGGTAGTGACTCCTCTCTTATACTTTGTGTGAAACATTGTATGTATGTTTGTCTTGCATTGAGAATACATTGTGACATTGTGACATTGTGATGCTTTGTGATCGCAGCAAAAGCTGACGCTTAGAGTTTACAGCCATGAGTGCTGTCGTTTGTGGTGTGAACCACGTTACATTGTGATGCTGCTAACATGACCTTATATGCTTTGTGTTTACGCACTGTATGAGTGATTTGTTACTACTGGGATTCTCTTGAATCTCATTCTTTCTAATGACTAACATTTCAGACAGGGCAAGTGGCTCCAAGGAGAAGCGAACCACCAGGAGCGGCTAGGATCTTGTAGAGTGTGTTGTTAGGCTGTTGGTTAACTATTTTGGACTTGGGATTACTGTTTATTTTTGGAGATGTAAATATTACTGTTGATTTTGGTTATGTAATCCCCTAGTGGAGACTTTTAAACCCTCAGATTATATATGTATAGAACCCGGGAGTTGTCGGGGATTTGGTTATACACTCTGATGTATGTGAATGTAAATTAACTGCACAGGTAATTATATTCAAATTTTGAAATTGAGACCAGGATAGAGAAGAGTTTTTGAAAGTTTTTGGTGAAAACCCTACTATAGTGTAGGAACTTGAAATGAGTTTAAGCTATCCGACGGTCTCTAAACCAATTTAATTATGTGATATCGAATTATAATTACGTGGTTAAAGGTAGGGGTTACATTTTGGTATCAGAGTTGTAGTTCCTGGCAAGGGTAGAGGTAGCTAGGATAGATCCCTTAGATAGTAGTAGGGATATCTGTGAATGATTGTTGTGTATACACATGTATGTTTTATTGACATGGATATATATATGAGTTTTGTGACTATATGTGCATACTATCTCTGCTAAATTAATGGGGCAAGTTGTTTGTAGAATGAAGAAAACTAGAGGACTCCCCAATATTCCGCGTGTAGACCCAGAGGTGGAGGTCGTCAATGATAATCCACCAGATCCTATACAAGAGCTGATGGGTCTAATCCGGGATCAAAGAGATATGATAACTGAGCTGAGAGAAGAGCTCAGAGCAGAGAAAGCGAAGAACAAGGAAGGTCCAGTTCAGTCCACTCCGGAGGAAACTCAAGAAGAAACTCGACATGAGGACACTGCTGAAGGGTCAGCACGACCGCTGGAGTCCCCACCTCACACTATTCTAAACCAAGAGTCTTATGGAGTACCTGTAAGAGAGGGTAAGGATCTTCAGTTTTGGGTTACCAGATTTTGCAAACATCTGCCTCCAGTGTTCAAAGGGAGGTTTGATCCACAAGTGGCGGAAGATTGGTTGAACCGTCTCGAGAAGATATTTGAGGTCCTTGGATGTCCGGATGAGGTGAAGCCACGCTTGGCAGTCTACAAGCTCGAGGGTGATGCGGACCGTTGGTAGAGAAATATCTCTCTCACACTGCGTAGCAGAAACGTGCCATTAACTTGGGAATTGTTCCAGCAAGAATTCAATGAGAAATACTTTCCCAAATCAGTACGGCTCGAGAAGGAGACAGAATTCCTTAACATTAGACAATGGGACACTGAGAGCTTTGATGATTATTTGTCCTGTTTCATCCGTTTGTCCCGATATTCCTCCTATCTCCGATACAAGGATGACGAAGAATGGAGTTCAGATATGCTCATTCGTGGCCTGAGGTGAGAGTTGAGGAAACGGTTGGTCACTCACCAGTTCACCAAGTTCAACAAAGCGGTGGAACAATGCAGGATTACAGAGAACAACTTAAGAGAAGTATATCCTACTAAAGCTACTGGGCACCGTAGTGAACCCAGTAAGAGTGGTACTTCACAGAAGTGAAAGGGATAGGGACCTTCATCTGGGAGTGGTAAAAAGCCCTACCAGTCTGGGAGCCGTGATCAGCAAAGAACTCCTTTTACACCTTGGATCTGTCCTCGTTGTAATCAGTCACATCATGGTAAGACTTGTGAGGGTCGAATAATATGCTTTAATTGTAAACGTGTGGGGCATACTGCTGTCGAATGCAAAGAGCCACAACCAGACCAGAGGCCAAAAACTCAGGGCCGAGTTTTCACTATGACCCACGAGGAGGCCCATAAATCTCCTAAGTTGATACAAGGTAAAATTCTTCTTAGTGGCTATTTATTGCAAGTTCTGTTTGACTCGGGTGCAAGTCACTCCTTCATTGCCTATGATTGCGTGAAGCGCCTGGGATTACATGTGCATAAATTACCATTTGATCTGATAATGTCAACTCTGATGGGTGTTAAGGCCTTGACTACAGAAGCTTGTGTAAATTGTGTCATAACTGTAGAAGGGCACCAATCTACTGTGGATTTGATTTGTCTGCCGCTTTACCAATTGGAAGTCATTTTGGGTTTTGATTGGTTAACGGCGAATAATGTGATGCTTGATTGTGGGAACAGGAGGATAGTATATCCTGCTTCTCAGAGGGTCGAAGTTGTAAATGGTAGTATGAATTTCCTTTCTACAGCTAAAGCTGAAAAATATCTTGAAAAGGGTTGCCAGGGGTATATGGTATTCTTCTCTATGCAAGGGGAGATTAGTGAACCTGTGAGTAGTATACCCATGGTAAATGAATTCCCTGAGGTATTTCCGGATGATCTTAGTGGATTACCTCCAGAAAGGGAAGTTCAATTTCCCATTGACATTGTGCCTGGAGCTGGTTCTATATCTAAGGCCCTATACCGTATGGCCCCAAATGAAATGGCGGAGTTAAAGAAACAAATAGAAGACTTGCTTGAAAAAGGGTTTATTAGACCCAGTGTGTCGCCTTGGGGAGCTCCAGTATTGTTTATAAAGAAGAAAGATGGAAGCCTTCGGTTGTGTATCGATTATAGAGAATTGAATAAGGTTACTATTAAGAACAAGTACCCTCTTCCCCGAATCGATGACCTTTTAGATCAACTATCCGGTTCGTGTGTATTTTCGAAGATTGATCTAAGGTCAGGGTATCATCAGCTACGAGTGAAAGCAGAAGATGTTCGAAGACTGCTTTTTGGACCAGGTACGATCACTATGAGTTCTTGGTGATGCCATTTGGGCTAACCAATGCGCCTGCTATTTTCATGGATTACATGAACCGTATCTTTCGACAATATCTGGATTAGTTTGTTGTTGTGTTTATCGATGACATTCTGATATATTCCAAGAGTATGGAGGAGTATGACCATCATTTGAGAGTTATATTGAATACCTTGCTTGAGAAGCAATTATATGCCAAATTAAGTAAGTACGAGTTCTAGCTATCTGAAGTAAAATTCCTAGGCCATGTTATCTCGCGAGAAGGGGTCTCTGTGGATCCCAGTAAAGTAGAAGCAGTTCTGGACTGGAAGAGACCAAAATCTGTGGCGGAAGTACACAGTTTTCTGGGTCTTGCTGGTTATTATCGGAGATTCATCCAGAATTTCTCCCGTATGGCATTGCCGATGACCAAGCTCACGAGAAAGGATCAGCCATTTATGTGGGATGAGAAATGTGAAAACTGTTTTATGGAGCTGAAGGAGAGGTTGACTACGGCACCTGTGTTGATTTTACCCGATCCCAATTTGACATATGTTGTGTATTTTGATGCCAGTGGGCAGGGATTAGGGTGTGTCCTTATACAGTAGGGACGTGTGGTGGCCTACGCCTCTCGACAGCTCAGACTTCATGAATTGAACTATCCCACTCATGATCTGGAGCTTGCGGCTATTGTATTTGCTTTGAAGATTTGGCATCATTACTTGTATGGTGTGACTGTGGAATTGTACTGCGACCACAAGAGTCTCAAATATCTGTATGATCAAAAAGAACTGAATATGAGACAGCGCCGCTGGATGGAATTGCTTAAGGACTACGACCTGGAAATAAAATATCATCCGGGTAAGGCAAATGTAGTCGCTGATGCTCTTAGCCGAAAGACTGTGCTTGTTGCAGTTATGATGATACAAGAAAGGAAATTGATTGAAGATTTCCGTGATTTAAATTTGACAAACCAGATCATCTGTGCCAATTACACTGTTTCTTAAGAGGAGAGTGATCTAAGGGCGGAAATTGAAGAAGCTCATAGTCAAGATGACTGGATACAGCGCAATCTGACTTGAATCGAACAGGGAGAAGTTTCAGGCTACGATATATCACCTCATGGATTGGTTCATTACCAGAAAAGAGTCTGCGTTCCACTTAAGGCAGAGTTAAGGCAGAAGATTCTGGATGAGGCACACAAGAGCCGATATACTCTTCATCCTGGTATGACCAAGATGTATCAGAATCTGAAATCAGTGTATTGGTGGCCGGGTTTGAAGAGTGACGTAACCAAATATGTTGCAAGGTGTCTCACTTGTCAGAAAGTGAAAATCGAGCACCAGAGACCGCCTGGTTTACTTCAGAGTCCTGAGATTCTGGAATGGAAATGGGAAAGCGTGACCATGGATTTGGTTATGGGATTACCCAGGATCAGAAACTATGATGCGATCTAGGTAATTGTGGATCGGTTAACGAAGCAGCCCACTTCATACCAATCAATGCTGGTTATTCTCCTGATAAACTAGCGGAGATTTATATCCGAGAGATTGTCAAACTTCATGGTGTTCCGAAAAACATCATTTACTTCGAAGTTTTGGAAAGCATTGCATGAAGCCTTAAGTACTCAACTGAGATTCAGTATGGCTTATCATCCTCAAACGGATGGACAATCTGAGAGAACAATTCAGACGCTGGAAGATATGTTGTGAGCTTGTGTTCTTGACTTTAAAGGAAGTTGGGATTGTTTCCTTCCACTGGCTGAGTTCGCTTACAACAATAGCTATCATGTGAGCATCCAAATGGCTCCGTATGAAGCGTTGTATGGAAGACGGTGTCAATCACCTTTATGCTGGAATGAATTATCCGAAAGGAAGCTTTATGGGCCAGATTTGGTTGATCAAACCTCAGCACAGATTCGGATCATTCGTAAGAGGCTCCTTGCAGGGCAGAGTCGACAGAGAAGTTACGCTGACAAGAGGAGAAGGCCTCTAGAATTTGAGGTTGGTGATCACATATTTCTGAGAGTATCACCAGTCACTGGCATCGGAAGAGCTATCAAGTGAAAGAAGCTGAGCCCAAGGTACATAGGTCCTTTTGAAATCCTTGAGAGGATTGGGCCTATTGCTTATCGAGTAGCCCTACCCCCAAACTTGAGCAGACTCCACGATGTGTTTCATGTTTCCCAACTGAAGAAGTATCAACCGGATCCATCTCATATTGTTGAATATGAAGAAGTTGAGTTACAAGACAACTTCACATATGCGATAGAGCCAGAACAGATCATTAATAGAGAAGAATGACGGCTCAGACACCGAAGCATTCCATTTGTGAAGGTGATCTGGAAGGGAATGACTCAGAGGGAAGCAACTTGGGAAGCAGAAGCAGATATGCGAAGACGTTATCTAGAGTTTATGGCTCAAGTTGTGTGACAAATTTCGAGGACAAAATTTATTTTACGGGGGGATAAATGTAATATCCCAAAAAGTGATTAAGGGCTAATGATTTCAAAAGTAGATGTAATTATTGTTGAATAAACACTTTTGGAGAATGTGTGATGAGAATTTGGATATTTTAATGATTACAATGGCTTCCTTGTGAAAATTCGTGTGGGGAGAGTGTTTATTGTGAAATTGGAACCATTGGGAACAATTGTGCAAAAGTTGAAAACTCTGTCCATTGATTCTCTGTACAGGGCAGCCGATTTGTGTGGAAGTTTTAAATAGGCAAATGGTGTCTAAAAAGTATGAAACTTTCCAGTCTTAAATTTCACATCCCAAGCTTCAAAATGGACATATAATTTGTACCATTTCGTTTTGGGAACTTGGAGATATGTCTGTCCAAAGTTTGGGATCAAAACTGGACTCTGTTTTGGAGCAGTGTTGAGTTTGTGTAATTCTGTTTTTGTGTGGTGATTTCTAATAATGGTCCGTATTTTTCCTATGAAGAGGACTTAAATACCTTTTATTTGGCTTTGGGATCACCTCATTTTGAGTTTTCTAGAATTAGTTATGATTTTTCAAAATTTGGGCAGAAAATCCGAAAATGGGAATTATGACATCATCTCAATAAAAGATGACATCAGCATGGAATTAAATATATTCCCATCTTCTTCAGCTTTCATTTCCTTTCGTGATGAACCAGCTGAAACTAGTGAGAGAAAGTTGAGAGCTCTTAGAGAGAGAAAGAGGAGAAATCTCGCAAGGTAAGCCGATTTCTCCGACGATCTAGCTCCTAACGCTTATAACCTTGTTCCTAAGCTTCTCTTCTATGTTATTTAAGGTGTTTGAGAAGAAAATTTGGTGTTCAAGGGGCTAGGGTTTTCAGCCACTCTTGAGAAAAGCTAGAAAGAGCTTGAGGTAACTTCCAAACTTTCGTATATTGCTTATTCTGGCTGCTGTGGGCAATTTAATCGGTGAAATTTCGCCGGATTGCCGTTGGTTTTAAAGTTTGGAAATGATGTGGCCTAGGGGTTATGCTGCCCAAATTGGGTCTTAATGTTAGTTGTAACCTAATGTAATGGTTAATAAAGTGGTTAGGAGTAGAAAGGAACGCGTTTACGGAGCCGAAATCGTAAAACCCCTATTTTCCCCGGAGAACTCATAAATTTTGGCCAGCCCTAGAAATGGGTCTTAGAGTTGGATTTTCAATGATTTGGTGGTTCCATTGAGTTTAGGGGTGAAAATTAGGTGGGGTTACAGTTTGTCACTTTTTCGAAAAAGGCCGAAAAAGCATAATTACGAAAACGCCCCTAAAACCCTTGAAGTAGGGCTGCCAAGGGTAAATTTGTAATTTTACATTGAATTTGATAAATCCGAGTCCGGAAATGGATTCCTTGCGGGGAAATATGTTAGGATAGCCCAGATTAGAATTTTGGGAAAAGTGCAACCAGACCGGGTACGGCGGGCCCGGGCCGGGTCCTCGGGGGCATTTTTGTAAATTTTCATTATAGACTCATATAACCTCAAGAAACACTATGGAAGTGTCTAAATGGTGCATTTGGAATTGTAGGATTCGATATTTGCCCTGTTCGTGAACAACCCATGCCAGAGCACGTTCGGAAAGAACCAGGTAGTGACTCCTCTCTTATACTTTGTGTGAAACATTGTATGTATGTTTGTCTTGCATTGAGAATACATTGTGACATTGTGACATTGTGATGCTTTGTGATCGCAGTGAAAGCTGACGCCTAGTGAATACTTTGTGAATACATTGAGATCGCAGCAAAAGCTGACGGTTAGAGTTTACAGCCATGAGTGCTGTCGTTTGTGGTGTGAACCACGTTACATTGTGATGCTGCTAACATGACCTTATATGCTTTGTGTTTACGCACTGTATGAGTGATTTGTTACTACTGGGATTCTCTTGAATCTCATTCTTTCTAATGACTAACATTTCAGATAGGGCAAGTGGCTTCAAGGAGAAGCGAACCACCAAGAGCGGCTAGGGTCTTGTAGAGTGTGTTGTTAGGCTGTTGGTTAACTATTTTGGACTTGGGATTACTGTTTATTTTTGGAGATGTAAATATTACTGTTGATTTTGGTTATGTAATCCCCTAGTGGAGACTTTTAAACCCTCAGATTATATATGTATAGAACCCGGGAGTTGTCGGGGATTTGGTTATACACTCTGATGTGTGTGAATGTAAATTAAATGCATAGGTAATTATATTCAAATTTTGAAATGAGACCAGGATAGAGAAGAGTTTTTGAAAGTTTTAGGTGAAAACCCTACTATAGTGTAGGAACTTGAAATGAGTTTAAGCTATCCGACGGTCTCTAAACCAATTTAATTATGTGATATCGAATTATAATTACATGGTTAAAGGTAGGGGGTTACAGAAGGATTAAGGTCAAGATGTATGCCTAACTTTCTTGGAAATTTTTGCACCCTCTCCATCTATAAATAAAGGAGCTCAAGACACAAGGAAAGTCACCATCTTAGAGTTAATTTCATGCATTGTATTTGCTTCTTGCATGCATCTTTCATGAAAGGCTTAGGTAGTCCTCCTTTATGGATGGTATAGGTTGGCACCTACATGGAAGGTTTTACGTCCTATATGGAAGGCTAGATTTTTCCATTTTCATGCATCTTGTAGTTGTATCTTTGTGTTTTAGAATTCAATAATTGAGTTTCATGCAATGTTTATGAAGTTTTCAATTTATGTTGGTTTTGTTTTTAATTTCATCATGAGCTAAATTTTCATTTTCTTAGAGTGATGATGTAGCTTACTAATAACGGATTGAATCTTAACTTATTAAATCTAGTTTTAATTTTTCCTTCATGATTGATTTTTAATTATTTTTCTTAATTCTTTCCATTGATTGTCTATCTTTTAAATGATTTCAATATATATGTTGAGACCAGAAGGAGATGTATGTCTGTAGATCCTATAATTGAAACCATAATTTGCATATGAAATAGTAATATATTTATATGGGTTGTGTAGTCTTAATAAGTTTCATAAATCTTAATGCATGATTGATTGCTTTCATTCATGTAGGGATATATTGGGTTAACAATTAATTATAGAGTTGCTTGACCTTAGAAGAAGCTAGAAATTAAATTAGGGAAACTCGGCTATCAATTATATGGAATAAATTAGACTAGAATAGATAAGTGATTAAATCCAAAATTTGTTAAGTGAAATATGACCCCTATAGCTTTTTCTCATAGTTTCTTTCATATAATTTACACTCATAGTTAATCATTTTGTATTTTGTACTCTCTATCACAAACAATCGATCGACTAGATAGAATTAAAATTACCCATTTGTCTTAGTGATCATTCCTCGTGGGACCGATACTCTACTCACTTCTATATTACTTAATTACGACAGTGTACACTTGCACTATTTAATAGATCATTTACACTTGTAACATGCAACATCCTTATACATATGTTGTATGCATAAGTAATCACATAAGGTCCATATCCAATTATGATTATAAGGTCAATTAATATACACAATGGCTTGACATCTTTGTGATGAGCATGTAGAATTGAGGAGTAGCCAAAATGTCCTTACTTGGTACATGCACTCTATTTTGTTCTAACAAACAAAATACATCACATAAAAGTTTAAAGACATCAATTGTAATTAAATATATGGTTATAATTAATCTTTTCCCACAAGTAGATAATTTAATTCGGGTGAAATAGAATGTCATTATATTTTCTAAGTAGCCGATAGGTATTAGGAGATATAATTGTATTCTAGTTTCATCAATTCAAGATAAATTCATGCTATGCCATTGTCTTTGCCTACAAGTAAATTTTAGTGATATGAATTTATAACTGTATGATTTACATTGGTAAACATAAACCTATATGCGATGGTTGCTTGCCTCTTATTGTTATTTTGTAATCATGATTGAATTTTAGTTTGACCTTGCAACATGATTGTTATCTGTTCAACTATTTAGTTTTATATAATTTATTAAAGACAATTAAGCCTATAAAGGGAACTTCTACCATTAGGATAAAATTGACATTAAGAAAAGTTCTCATATTTATAATACTAGCATGAGCAATAAGATAACATTATTATCTCAATAAAGTAATCTCAATTAAAAGCTGATTATTATAAGTATATAAAGAATGAAACAAAGTCAATGGTTGTTTATAGGCTGAAAGGAAAATTTGGAAATTCTCATAAATGTTATTGCATTATTTTGTTGACTATTAAGCGATTCTCCATAACTGGGTAAGTTGTCTCCATTAATCTTGATGGAACAAGTTCTTAGTTTATCATTTCTTGAGCCATTACTCATTTTCATGAATATATGCATGGACATTAAGTATTCATTGGAAATGTGTACATATAAGTTTTACTCATAATTGGAAAAGCATGAGATTTTAAATAAGGGCTATCAAGCTACCAACCCTATAGCCAAAAAGTAATAGACATTTAAAGTTTAATGTGTCTATAATTAGAGGATTGATTGGAGCCAGTAATAGATATATACTTGCTATTAATTTTGTTCTAACAGATGAAATAGATCATCCTGCTTACAGTTGACACTTCATAATGCTTGAACACCATTTACTTTATAATTAAGTAGTGTCATCTGACACTTCTAGAGTAAGGAAAATGTTGGTAACTTAATTTGGTAAACATATTAATATATGAAGTCAATTGGAAGAGATGGATGACATGATAGGTACATGATTGGGGCCAGTAACTTGGTCCACAGTTTTTCCTCTTATATGATTATGAATTCCAACTATCTATTTCATTTTAGAATATGTGTAGTATTTTGAATTGCCAAATTATTAAGAAATAACATGATTAGTAGGAGTGATCAAACACATTTAGGATGATTACACATGACAGATTGTAACTTCTAATCATGATAGAACTTTGGTTTTACATGATACTCCTCTCATTGAAATAAATGTGAACATAAATGAAGTTTTGAAATTCTCAATTGGTCATGTTTGAAATAAGAAGTACCAGCATTAAAGACCCTATCAATTATTAGGAAGAGTATCCTAAACAAATAAGGGATATTTCAAATTGATAGATGGTGCTCTTATTATGCAACTTCAATCTATTAACATATTGAGTTAAGACCAATAATAATTCAAATTTGGCAGTTACTACTAACTATACATTATGTACTTTAAGTAATCTCACTAGAACATAAATATTGAAATTGACCCTAAATTCCAAATAAGGGCATTAATTCATGATATATGAGACCTTAAGGCAAATAACAACATATAGATATTCATAAAGTTGTTGATGTATAGATCCTTCCATATCTTCATGATGGTTAATGCCTATTTTGAAATGGAATATTATTGGCATCTTTCCATTATAAAAATAGGGAGAGATATATATGTGAATTAAAAGAAAGGGTCATATAAACTATGAGGAGAATTTAGTTAGCAAAACTGAGAAATCGTCCTCACAAGCATATCTCACATTAGTTATAAGTAAGGTATTATGACGCAATCACATACATGATAAGGTTGAAAGCATCATAGTCCTGCTTGTATCACTAGATTAGTAGGAGTTGAGTCATCTATATTGAACAAAATGATGACTTACTCATTGCTTGCAAATTTTGACATAAGGTGTCACACATGACTAAATTACCATTGTTTAAATTTGTGATATGACTAGGTTAAGTGTAGTGTAACACCCTTATCTTATTTTCATGTTTTTCAAAGTATTAGCGCATAGTGCAGCGGGCAAACAGGAATAGCATAAAAATACTAATATTATTGATACAATGTGCTTGATTTTATTACAAAAACTTCGCTATAGGGGTGTACATAAGGTTTATAGACCTTAAAATGATAAAGGCCTTCAGATAACCAACTTATCCTCTTGTACTGGTCAAGAACCTTCCATTGCCAGTAATTACAATTCTACCCTATGAGTCACTGCCTATTGGTAAAAACGTTTTACATTTATGGAAAGGGTGAGATTTGAAGAATCTCAGTAGTAACATACATACAAACATATACGATATGAAAGTAAATATACCATGCACCATGTTATGTAAAATAATAGAATGCTATGTGCACACTATCTAAGGCCAAACAACTGTTTAACCTTGGCTTAAACCTATGTAACACTCTTTATTTCTGCCCCTTTTATATGTGTCAAAAATGTTTTCTTATATTCTCTAGGGGTTCATTTTTGTATTCTGACTGTTGAGTTGTTATTTTTACCAGATATCAGAGTTTGTTCTATTTCTTATTCTTATGTTCAGTGAGTTTAGCAATTTAGTGATCCCGAAGATGGCTTGATTCAATTTTACGTGTATTCATTCGCTTCTTTATCAATTGTAAATAATTTACACGTAGTAAAATAAATACAACTCTCTTTCTTCTGTTCTTCGACATTCTTCCTTCTGGTTTATCTTCAAGCATTCTCTTCTTTCAAGTTCACATATCTATATGGTTGGTGAGGGGTGAGATTTGGGAGAATCTCAATAGCAAACATTACAAACAATACATGCAAGATGAATGCTAGTGCATGATATGCTTGCCTTACATAGGCTTATATTCACATAATGATATTCTAGATGCTTAATGTTTCGTGCAACATACTTGTGGCCACAGCAAAAACAGAAATAGAGCTTTATTCATTTATACATGCTTCACATAATAGTGTAAAGCAATACCGCATATCAATACACAACATAAACATCACATACATGCAAGAAAGTAAGTTCACTACCTTTTGTCTTCGAGTCCTCTTTTGTACCTTTTCTTCCAACCATTGAAGTTGCTTCCGTTGCCTTCTCATTGTCATCTCATAGCCCTAGATAAATGGCCATATTATTAGAGCCATGACATATAAATGTCAAATAGGCTACTTTAGCCTCTAGGACTTGTCTTTATTCTTTGGGCCCACACTTGTCCCAAATTTTAATAACCTAAGACACATTGGTTAGTTAACCTTAAAGTTAACACATTAGGCCCAATGGGTATTTAATGGACCCATATTAACTTTATAGGCTTTACTTAACCATTGAAGTTCAGATTAATTACCAATTGCTCTTACTTTCTTATTTTCACCTAATTACCAAAATCTGCCATAATTTTCAATAATCTTTGAAAATTCATATCTTGGCCTAGGAATATCCAATTAAGGTGGTTCAAAATTCCATGTATCACTTATTAGGTCCATTTTCAGGGAAAATTGCTTCCTATTGCCACCTATCCATGCACCATTCCTAGTTTCTAATTTTACTCTTACTGCCAGAAAATCTTTCCAATTTTAATGGCCTGACTTTTAAAATTCATAACGTAATCTCTAGAACTCCAAATGGTGTGGTTCAAAGTCCTATGTGAATCTCTTGAAGTGTATTTTAAAGGAAAGATATCACTCACTGCCATTAATGCATACAAGAATCCAGAAACCTCAATCAATGACACTGTTCCATATTTTACTCTAGATTCACTGCCTCAACTTTAACAATTCATGTCTCACAATCCGCAAACCATATGACATAAATTATATATCAAATTAAAGCTTATGATGTCTACTTTAAATATGAAAAGTTTCATAATTTTTTATTAAGGTTTAGTTTTCCAAAATTTCGTCACAAACAATCTGACTCCGAAAAATAATCTCACAATAACTAAGTTAAAAAATTCATATCTCTTAATATACTGATCCAAATGGCACATATTACCTATCAAATTAACGCTTGAATGATCTATTACAATTATGGAAAGTTTCATGGCCATTGGACAAGGATTGATCACTTAAATACTCATCAAAAGCAGACAGCCTACAAAAAACAAAATCTGGCAGCACCATTTCTTTGATTTCAATCTTTGGGTTTTCAATCCAACCTTTCTAAAATCATGTTCACAAACTTTTCCTAGACAAAAATGTGTGTAGAATCCATTTTTAACCTTAAAAACACCAAAATCACCTTCTTCCCATAGATTCTGTGTCTGACCAAAAATTAGAGAAATACGAAAACTCAACAAAACCACAAGACAATCGGTTCAACATGAAGCTTGAGCTTACCTCTTCACAGTTCAACAACCAGTTCAAAATTCTGGTGGCACTCTGTAACCCCCTGCCGTAATTAATATTCGGATTACAAAATTAAAGTAAAATAGAGACCAATAAGAAACAAATAACATTTTACAAACCCATCTACCAGACGGGGTTTTCACGAATACCTTTCGAAATCATTCATAACCTGGTCTCACATTCACATTTCCGAATACAATTACTACACAAAGATAAATCACATTCAATATATCAGAGTACGTAATGTAATAAGTTCGGCAATTCCGGATTCCATTTATTTACTCAAGCTTCGTAGGGCGCATTAGCCCATACAAGCCCTCATATGGGGATTACACAACAAATCTCAATACAAATAATCAAATCCTCTTCCACATATATTCATTCAAATAACCAAATACAATTATCCAAATATACATCCCAACTAAGATAACCAACTACCAACTTCAATCCCGAAGGAGTATTCATCGCCCTTAGCTGCTCGTAATATCCTTGATCTACTACCCTGTCTGAAAGGTTAGTAGGGGAGGGTGAGATTCGAGAGAATCTCAGTAGGTAACAATATCAATATGCATGTACGATACATGTTTAATGCATGATATGCTTGCATCACACAACTCATGATAACACAATGACAATTTGCAAGCTCAATGCTTCGAACAATATACCTATGGCCATAGCATAAATTGAAACATAGCTTCAAATTACTCACAATTATGCAAAGCTAAGACATGCACCAACACACTAACACATATATCAAATACAAGCAGAAGAGATATGTTCCCTACACTCTTTCCACGTATGCTCCAGCTCCGCTTGCTCAAGATCAGGGCGAACACCAAATCCTATAACCAAACAAGGATATAGGGTTAATCCCTTTTCCAATTCCTTAACTCTCAAACACTTAATGTTGGTTATCATTTAACACCTTTAGGTGGCTAATCAAAGCCTAAACATATGCCTAAAGGCTTGGGAAACACTTGACCAAAGATCACCTTTTAAAAGTCCAAAATACTGATTTTTGGTGGTGGGCCGTGGCCCAAAATCCATGGGCTGCGGCCCAAAACTGTCCAGAGACGCTCAGAAACATTTGGGCTGCGGCCCATGAAAATCCAGTTTCTGGCTGAACTTCCAAAAATCATAACTAATTCCACAGAAATCGAAATGAGGTGATCCCAAAGCAAAATGAAAGCTATTCAAGTCCTCTTTCAAGGAAAAATATTGGCCATAACTAGAAATCACCACAAAAGTCCAGATTTACCAAAAACCTAACATTGTACCAAAACAGGGTCCAGTTTCGTCCCCAAACTTTGGATAAACATAAATCCCAGTTCAAAAAACGAAATGACACATATCATATGTCCATTTTGAAGCTTAAGATGTGAACTTCAAGACTGGAAAGTTTCATAATTTTCCAACATCATTTTCCCATTCAAAATGGCAATACAAACAGACTGCCCAGACAGAATTCTCACTGGACAGAATTTCCAGTTTTGCAACCATTGTGTCCAATCCAATTCAAACCAATTCCAATGATTAAATACCACAACATGACACCATTTTCAACACAAAACAACATCCAATTCCACCATTCACATTCCACATGAAAATACCATAAAATCAGGGCAAAATTCACAAATCACAATACTTAACCAAAAGTCACAAAACTTAGATCAAAAGGAAGCAAACACTCACCTCTTCCTCTTTCCCAAACAAATTCCTTGATTCTCCATTTTTCCAAATTTCCTCAAGCCATCAAACACCACCAATCAAGAATCTAAAACCATAGAGATGAAGCTCTCATCACTATGAACAATATTAAAGAAAGGTGTTTAAGCATTAGAGGACAAGAAACAAGTCAAATCTCACCTTATTCTTTTCTCTTTCCACCCCTTGATCTAATACACTAATCAATCCTAACCATTGATCTTGAAGTTACCAATGAGTTTCCTCTTCGGTAACCGATCAACTGGTCGGTAACTTTACCGTTTTGCCCCTGATTATGGCAATTCCTCTTGAATCATCATCAAATACATTTTCTCATTCATTTTCTTTCACAATGCGCCCTCACTTCTATTTTAAGTCAATTTAGAGGTTAATCCATAATTGAACTTAAATACAGGGTTTCGGCGTTGCTCAGAGCACATATGAATCACATCGGGTGCCAACTCACACCAAAATATGCAAAAGGGTTCATTTATCACTAATGGCATCCACTGTTAGAGTCATTAACCCTTAATCACAATTGGGATCTTGCTAAACCGGGGCCTAGCAATCCACTAATCTCAGGCTTATTCTCTAGCCTCAAGTCTCAAAATTCGGGGTATTACACACTCCAACCAGCTAAACGGCATAAAGCATCTCAAATTAGAAAACTAAGACTATAGAAATGAAGCTCTCAGTGAGTATAACAACTTTCCTGAAGGACTTACTGGATGATAGCGACAATTCGGGGTAGGAATGCGCTCCGGAGCCTAATAAATTTTACTATTCTCACACCTTCTCTCTTCTTTCTATTTTTTCTCCATTTTTTCTAATTTTTCCCTTCCTTATGGCCCTTGGATGAAACTTTAATGAGGAATAGAAGGACAAGATTAAATCTTGGCTTTGGTTGCTTCTTGTTATGCCAAGTGTCAAGTGATCAAATCACAAAGTGACATATGTCTTACTCCTTCTCTCTCCTCTTAGGCGACCCTGATTGGTCAGGAGAAAGAGAGGCCTGACAATTTCCACGAACTCCTAGGTTTGGTGTTCGGGAAGTCAAGTACGAGACCGGGCTAGAGATCGGTGGATTACCTTGACTTTAGCGCCACGTGTCACCGTCTTGGAATGCCAACAAAAAGGCAAGAAGGAACCTCATGATGAAGGGACAAGTGTCACCTTCCAATTGTGCCCACCAAAAAGTGTGAATAATATTTATCATGATGAGAGGACACTTGTCTCTCTCTTGTAAAGCTAACAAAAAGTAGAGTTATCATTAGCTATTATGAATTACTTTCTTAAAGCTACTTTAATAACGTTCCTTTATTGGTGTCTATTCAGGTTTCACTTGGGACTTACTCAAGATTGTGTCACGCGTATCAGAGCCCGCAAGATGGCACCAGGTCAGAGTATGTGTGTGGGCCCTATATGGCACCACATACCGGTGTCTACTTCAAAATGTAGAGTACACATGTCTACCCTGAAAATGTCATGTGCATGCCTATACCAGCATATTTTGCACAATCAATCAGTCTCATACCTCATGACATATCTGGGTGGCATCTTTTTACTAACCCAATCGCACCGTATATATGTCTTATGCACATTTGCACCGAAACTTTGATCCTATTGCCTATATATACTGAGCCCTCTGCCTTATAGGACCGGATCAAATGGTACCCTCAAGTCTTTCTATCTCTCGACATTCTTAGGACTCTTTCCGAAATGGGCTTAGTAATCTACTTGATATATGCTTATCCTTAAAGTTCTAGGCCCAAAATTAGAGATATTACAATTCTCCCCCCATTTAATAAATCCCATCCTCAAAAGTTGCTACTGGTATGGTTTTTAATAATACTTCAAAAGAACCATTGTAGCGAGGGTTACATTTCTTTACTTCTACATTATATCGATACCTCTAATTCTAGAGGTCTACTAGCACCTCACATTCTAAAGGTTTTCTCATTCAATTCTATTATGATAATATCTGATTTAACAAGTTTAGATTTTTAAACTCTTCTATTAGTTTCTGTTCCTGTATTCATCATGGCCATCAACTGCACCGCTTTATAGTTCAAACCATCAGTGACGTTAGTTATGTCACTACCTTTTCATTCATTTATGTTGTCTCATATTCTACCATTTTGATTTTTCAAATGTTTAAAATCCTTGTGGTTGCAAGACTTTTTCAATATCATACTATAAAAAACCGTACTATTACATTTTCAAAGAAAACAGGATCACTGCAAGCACAATTTATAAGGGGGTAATTCATCTATTGAGGTTTCAAATATTGAGAGGCATATGCCACCATTCCTTCTTGCTTCACCAGGACATATCCCAATCCTTACTTTCTTTCTTATTCTACAGACCATACTAGTTGCTTCATTGCAAACCATACGGGTTACAATTCTAACAGACCACACATGGATCACATTTTAGGATTGAGAATATTCAATACTGGCGTGAGTTTTAACCTCTCCTACAGTTCTATGAAATCCTCTCATAGATATCATCCCACTTAAGAAATTCTTTCTGTAATTCTTTCTTTCAAATTTGCTTTATCAATAGCAAAGCGATTCCAAGAAAAATTCTAAATTCATCTAGCAAGACCCAGCAAACTGAGTAATTCTTAAATAGTTTCTGGCCTCTTCTAGTTTTGTACTACTTCTACTATTATATTTTTCCTCTGAGGATCCCTTCTTTTTTAGACAACAAATTTCAAAATGACCACTACAAGTTAGACATAAATTTTATTGAAAAATCCTGTTCAAAATTCAGTTCTTACAAAAATTTAGTTCATTATATTCATAACTACAACAAATGCATAGGCCAGGTCAAAGTTCAATTTTCAAAACTACAAAGGAACCAAACAACTATTTTAGAAAGTCATTAATTATAAATTGCATTCCAGGCTCCAACCCTTGCCACTCAAGCCATTCATACTTATATGTAATGTTCACGAAGCAATCAAAACAAACAATCCATTCTCAAGCATTTATATTCATTCACAAGACGGAAGTCGGTTAGGAAATTCTTAAGACACACAGTCCCTTCTATTCCAGCCTTCTGGCCATTTCAATTATAGCCTTTCGGCCATTTCTAGGGCATTGCTCGTAATTCTCAAGCTTTGCAACCTCTTTGGAACACTACCCGACAATTCTTGGTCTTACGACTATGGACTTCTGCCCTTCTAATTCTAAATGCTTTTTGGGTCTGACTGCCTAAGGACACACTGGCCCAATAGGTCTAACTACTCACCATATATTTATGAAATGAATACACTCGACGGTATATACATATGTGTAGAACCATTACATAAAATATAAGAGCAAGAGTTTACTTGACTTGTTCTGTTGAGCCTATTCCTTCTTATTTCTCTTTTCTGCCTTTTACAACAATACTGGACCACCTTATAGTGACTTATCGGGTTACAAACACTTTTCTCTAACAATTTTACATTTTACCATCTTATCTAGGTTATTCTGTATAGACTTTCGATATCGGTCTAGTTCCAGGCATAATTCTACTTCCCTTACCTACCGAGGTAATCTACCCAGGTCGTACAGGGAATCTATAAGCTACTTGTATATTATATTCTTTGTCTCAACTATGAGACCATAATTCATGAGTATTATCATTCTTTCCATTGCTATGTTCCATTAGGGAACAACTTTCTCATTCATTCTTTCTAAGCGAATATTCTATGATCAAGATCTTTCCCTATGCTGGATTAGCAAGTAGCAACCTCCAGAAACCTCAATTCACTCAAGTCATTCTAGTACCTCAATTCATTCAATTCCTTATGATACCTTAATTCATTCAATTCAATTCAATTACCCAGGGAATCAATTCAACTATCGTTTGATTCTTATGTTACAATTCATGCGGTATATGGTCAAGCATTTATCACATTCTTCTGCCTTGAATTCAATTTGTCTTACAGAGGCATCTAGATTCTAGCATATTCTTCAAATCATTCTCTTAATACCTCGAATCACCTCGAGTCATTGTTCATATTACTAAAACATCATTCTAGGTAAAGAAGCAATATGTAGCATTTTTTTATTGGTTCTTAACCTCAAGGTCCTGCCCAATCATTAATTGAGCATCCTTAACTATATTCTATGCCTCAAACAACTCTGAGCCATTTCAATGTCCTAAAGAACCTAAGGATCAAAATAGAATCTTGGATCACAATCCAATTCTTAACTTCATACTAGATCTATAACCTCAATGTTAATTGAGTCCTCAATCATACCCAATATGCATGCTATAAATCATCATGATTCATAGCTCTAATTCTATCCTTTACAATATTCAAGTATTAACCTCAAGCTTCATTGAAGATTCAACCTTAATCCTAAGGTTCAAAATTCTCATTCTATATGCCTTTAAATACAATTCATCTATCTAAGATGATTTATAGTTATAGAGAAATCTTAAAATAATCACTATTCCTCAAGTCTCCATAACCCTACCAACTTAACTTCCTAGGGGTTCACCCATCCTAGGATTAGTCTCGCCTGAGCACACGTAACCCGGAGTTTTATTGGAATCCGGGTCATAGACTAGCTTGGCATCAGATTCTTTGGAGCTCATACCCTTCTATACTGGGTATACATCACTATTGCTCCGTTTCATTCTCTATATACATCTTTACCCCTTCCTCTAAATTAGTTTGCTACTTAGTAGTCGAGGAAAATTCTATTTCTTCTGAGTTCAACTCATACCCATATTTCATTCTAGTTACGAGACCACTAATAAGGTATCACTATACCTATTTATAACAGTAGATAACATTAGTCTAATGCTAGAATCTTTGCTCTAATACCAACAAATGTAACACCCCCGTTATTTCTGCCCCTTTTATCCGTTTCAAAAGCATTTACTTATATTCTCTACTGGTTCATTTCTGTATTCTTGTTATTGATCTGTTATTTTCACCAGATATCAGAGTTTATTCTAGTTCTAATTCTTATGTTCAATAAGTTCAACGATTTAGTGATCCCGAATATGGCTTGATTTGATTACATGTGTATTCATTCAATTCTTTATCGAGTGTAAAGAATTTACACGCAGTAAAATAAATACAACTCTCTTTCTTCTAATCTTCGACATTCTTCCTTTTGGTTGATCTTCAAGCATTCTCTTCTTTCAAGTTCACGTACTTATATGGTTGGTGGGGGTGGAGATTCAGGACAATCTCAATAGCAAACATTACATACAGTCCATGTAAGATGAATGCTAGTGCATGATATGCTTGCCTTATATAGGCTCGTGTTCACATAATGATATTATACATGTTCAAGGTTTTATGCAACATACTTGTAGCCACAACAAAAATAGAAATAGAGCTTCATTCATACATATATGCTTCACATAATCAAATAAAGTAATATCGCAAATCAATACACAGGATAGACATCACACACATATAAGTAAGTAAATTCACTAGTTTTTGTCTTCAAGTCCTCTTTTGTACCTTTTCTTCCAACCACTGAAGTTGCTTCTATTACCTACTCTTTGTCATCTCATAGCCCTAGATAAATGGCCATATTATTAGAGCCATGACAAATGAATGTCAAATGGGCTACTTTAGCCTCTAGGACTTGTATATAATCTTTGGACCCATGCTTGTCCCAAATTTTAATAACCCAAGACACATTGATTGGTTAACCTTAAAGTTAACACATTAGGCCCAATGGGTATTTAATGGGTCCACACTAACTTTATGGGCTTTACTTAACCATTGAAGTTCAAATTAATTACTAATTGTGCTTACTTTTTATTTTTGCCTAATTACCAAAATCTGCCAAAATTTTCAATAATCTTTGAAAATTCATATCTTGGCCTAGGAATATCCATTAAGGTGGTTCCAAATTCTATATGTCACTTATTAAGTTCATTTTAAGGGAAAATTGCTTCCTACTACCATTGTCCACGTACCATTCCTAGCTTCCAATTTTACCCTTATAGCCAGAAAATCTTTCCAGCTTTAATGGCCTGACTTCTAAAATTCATAACGTAATCTCTAGAACTCCAAATAGGGTGGTTCAAAGTCCCATATGAAGCTCTGGAAGTATATTTTAAAGGAAATATATCACTCACTGCAATTAATGCACACATGAGTCCAAAAACCTCAATCAATGACAATGTTCGAAATTTCACTCTAGGTTCACTGCCTCAACTTTAACGATTCATATCTCACAATTTGCAATCCCAAATGACACAAATTATATATCAAATTGAAACTTATGATGTGTAATTTAAATATGGAAAGTTTCATAATTTTTTATCAAGGTTTATTTTTCCAAAATTTTGTCACAAACAATTTGACTCCCAGAAACATAATTTGGTAACAACTAACTTCAAAAATTCATATCTCCTAATATACTAATCCAAATGGCATATATTACCTATCAAATTAAAGCTTGAACGGTCTACTACAATTATTGAAAGTTTCATGGCCATTAGACAAGGTTTGATATCTCAAAAACACATCAAAAGTAGACTACCTCCAGAAAACGAAATCTGGTAGGATTATTACTTTAACTTCAATCTTTTGGTTTTCAACCCAACCAATCTAAAATCATGTTCACAACCTATTCCCAGACAAAATTGTGTGTAGAATCCATTTTTAACCTCAAAAACACCAAAATCACCTTCTTCCCATAGATTTTAGGTTTGACCAAAAATTAGAGAAATATGAAAACTCAACAAAACCACAATATAATCGGTTCAAAACGAAGCTTGGGCTTACCTTTTCATGGTTCAACAACCTGTTCGGAGTTTCGGTGGCACTTCGGCTAGCTAGAAACCACAAAACACCCCAATTAGAAAATTGAGACCACAGAAATGAAGCTCTTAGTAAGTAGTCTGCCTGATATAGGCTTATCCTTAAAGTCCTAGGCCCAAAATTTGGGATATTACACCCTGCGCCTCCATTGGGGTCCCAGACCACAACTAAGCTACTATGCGTGTCCAAGACATTGTGCTCTCATTACAGAAGATGACATACACAAACATACAATAACTACATAGTGCGTGAAAGAAAGAGTTGCTACTTGGAATTGCCCTTTCTTGCTCTACTATCGATTTGGTACTTTTAATCCGACTCAGGCTTTTGCAAATTCCTATAAATTAAAGTTACAAATAACTGGTTATTACTTGAACTATTATTACCTTTAATCATAGTTTGTTGGTTATTTATCACAGTTTCAATAATTTCTGCATAGTATAACTCTGCATAATATAGTTTCACAGTTTTCCAGAAAACTAGTAGATTTTCAAACAACTTTGGAAAATCATAATTAATTCTTGAAAATTTTAAATTAACCAATTCCAAAGCCTATGTGAAGATTTTTAAATTTAATTTCATGGAAAAATACCCAAGACTAGTCACTGATAACATATTTTTCCCATAAATTCGTAAAGCTTCCCCTATTCCAGATTACATTCCATAAATAAGGCACAACTTCAAAAATATATATCTTCTAGTATACAAGTCCACAAATTATGATCCACCTATCAAATTAAAGCTCTACATCTCTACTTTAATCCTACCAAATTTCATAATATTTGGATTAGGTTTGGCTAATGAAATTCACTTCACATTAACACTGCCTCCAGTGAAACAATCAAACAACATTTACTTTAAACCTGAATAAATTCTAGATTTGTATAAAAATTTTCAAAAATAATGAACACCTATATTCCTACACAATTTTCCCTTCTAAATCCAATGGAATCATCATAATTACAAAATTCTAGCTCTTCCCTCATGTTTTGCTTCAGACCAAAATTTGGGTTCTCAGTAAGGAAAGTTTATTTTCTTGATTTCTCTTACTTAACTACTTCTTTTCCAATTCTAATCACAAGAGTAACTACTAAAACACTAAATGAACATGATTTGAGGAAATTTTGATAGCATAACATTTTAGGCTTCATTATCCCAAAATCACAAAACAATCAATAAAACCAAGCCAAAACCAACAACAACAGCCACAACATCTTATAGCACAAGAGGATCAAGTTTATGAGATTACCTCTTGATTTCACCACTTTCTCTCTCTAAGTCGCCTCAGTCTTTTCTCTCTATACTCTTGATTTGGCTTGCTATCCATGGATTTCAAGGAGAAGAAGATATTATAGGTGATTCTAAGGAGATCAGAAGGCATAAACACTTGATTTACATGCTCTTACCTTTGATTTTTGCTCTTGGAAACCCTAGCTTCTTCTTGATGTTCTTCAAGTGTCCTGGATCTCTCTCTATTTTAGTTTCAGCTGAACCAAATGAAGAAGGAAGAGGTAGAAATGAGTATTATCTAATGATCTCTCTTTTTGCTTTTTACTTTATCAAGTACTTGTTTGTGATTAGTTCACTTTTTTCCCCTTCTTGCATTAATATTCACCAACCAAAAATATGTGTATATATATATATGTGTTTCCCTTGCTTTGACCGAAATTGAAGCAGGAAAGAGGATAAATTTGCTTCATCAAAATATCTCTCCTCTTGCTTTTGAAATAATATTGTTTAATGCTAATTAACCATGTGTATTTCTACTTGGCCAAGATTATTTCTTCTTGAATATAGACCAAGTAAATTATTTTCCTTTCTTGCTCCCTACTTCAGCCACAATTTATCCCAATTAAAGGGAAAAACATATGGCTTCTTGCTTTATGGGTCAAATGTTCATTTTTCCCTTACATTATTCCCATTTTTGCACCTTGCTAGAAATCTGGTAGAATTTTCATCCAACTTTGAAAATTCATATCTTTATTTACAGAGATCCAATTGGTGTGGTTCCAAAGGCTATGTGACCCTTATTATGTCTATTTGCAAGGTGAAATATAGTCTTTAGCCAACTGAAAGCTCAAAAGTCCTAGAGTTATCGTTTTTAGATGCTGTCACAGAAACTCTCCATTTTTACTGGGCTAACTTCAAAAATATATAACTCTTTGTATATAGCTCCAAATGACCTATATAACCTATTAAATTAAAGCTTGATAAGTCTACTTTTATTCTAGAAATTTTCAAAGGCATTGGACATCATTTGCTTATTTAAAAATGTCACACAATAAGACTGCTACTCAAGGAAACTCACTGGTAGCAAATTCAAATGTTTACAATGTGTTCTAAACATACTCATGTTGTGTGTGACCACCAATTGCCTTGTTTTATCATTTTCCATGCTCCTTAATTCACCATTTTATTCCCTTTAATATAAGGTATTTTAGGTGGATAAAATTTGGGATGTTACATGTACTATTCATTTATAATACATAAAGAGATCGTTCTCAAAATACTTGAGAATGTCATAAGTAACCTATGATCACAGGTATTTAAACATTTATGGATAAATGGTGGTTGTTGTATTTAACATCTATTATGAGAATATGATTTAATTGTTTATATGTCTTTAATATCATTGTATTTCTATCCTTCCAATTTAATTTCCTAGGCGTAGGCTTCCTTTGTACACAAAGAGGCAATGCAATTGCAATGGAACTTTAGGACAATTATCAAGCATAATATTGCTTGAATAGATATTGAAAAGTTGCAAGTCATGAAGTACATTATAAAATGTGCATTAAGTCTCATGCTCTACATATAGGAGAATGATTTGCTTTGTTTAGTTTGGTATGATGTGTTAATTATAAAATAGTTAATATTATGATACATCTTTATGTTTACTAAAGAAATTGCATTACGAAGGAGTACAAGATTTTGCTAAGTAGTCACTAATTGCTTAGTTCCACTATGAATTGGTTAATATAGTCATTCCTGGAGTCAAGTTATAAGATTTCCGGTTAAAGAATTTCATCATGTGGTTTTAAATTAATTTAAAACCATTAAGGGTGTTATATGACCATAAAGTCAATAGGCCATAAACACATAAAGTATAGATCATTAAATGAATTACATGCATTTTGTAATATCCCGAATTTTGGGATTGGAAGCTTTGGAATAAGCCTAAATTAAGTGGACTGCTAAGCCCCAATTTAGCAGGAGCCCAAATTTATCCCCTAATGATTTTAATATCTTTGGGGTATTAAGAAAGTAAAATGATGAATTTTGGAGAAAGTAATTATGTTTTAGATAAAATCGCCTATGAGGCAGTGAGTTTAACATAAGGTTTTGGAAGACCAAATGATAAGTAAAAATTATGAAATTTTACAGGATGAAAGTAGACATCCTAAGCTTTGATTTGATAGGTCATATGACTCAATTAGAGCTATACACAAAAAGATATGAATTTTTGAAGTCAGCACAGATAAACTGTGAAATTTCTGGAACAATATGCAAAGATTGAAATTCTGGGAATTTTTTGATTCCAGAAAGAAAAAGTCTATATTTTTCCTTGAAACTAGACTCAATAAGGATTCTATAGGCTTTGGAATCACCTCATTTCGATTTTTCTAGAATTAGTTATGATTTTTCAAAGTTTGGGCAGAAATCTGCCAGAATTTCTGAAAAATCCGAAAATGGAAAAATAATTATTGGATAATTATAATATATTATAAAATCATATTTATCATCTTCCTCCTCCCATTTTCGTCAGTTTTTCTGAACTTAGAGAGAGGAAGTGTGAAATTTTAGAGAGAGAAAAGGGGAGGAAAAAACTTGCAAAGGTAAGTGATTTCTTCGGTAAATCGGTTCCTAATGCGTATAACTCCGTTCCTAAGCTTCCTTTGCATATGATTTAAGGTTTGGAGGCTCAAATTTGGATGTTTGGCATCTAGGGTTTTCAGCCACTTTGACAAAAGCTAGTGGGAGCTTGAGGTAACTTCCAAACTCTTGTGTATTGACTATTCTAGCTGCTGTGGGCAATTTAATCGGTGAAATTTCGCCGGATTGCCATTGGTTTTAAAGTTTGGAAATTGAGTTGCCTAGGGGTTATGCTGCCCAAATTGGGTCTTAATGTTAGTTGTAACCTAATGTAATGGTTAATAAAGTGGTTAGGAGTAGAAAGGAACGTGTTTACGGAGCCGAAACCGAAAAACCCCGATTTTCCCTAGAAAACCCATATATTTCGGTCTGGGCTATAAATGGGTCTTAGAGTTGGATTTTCAATGGTTTGATGGTTCCATTGAGTTCAGGAGGGAAAATTAGGTGGGGTTACAGTTGGGCACTTTTTCGGAAAAGGCCGAGAAAACATAATTACGGAAACGCCCCTAAAACCCTAAAAGTAGGGCTGCCAAGGGCATTTTCGTAATTTGACATTGAATTTGATAATTCCGAGTCCGGAAATGGATTCCTTGGGCAAAAATATGTCAGGATAGCCCAGGTTAGAATTTCGAGAAAAGTACAGCCGGACCAGGTACAATGGGGCCGGGTCCCCGGGGATATTTTAGTAATTTTTCAAGATAGACTCATATAACCCCCAGAAACACTATGGAAGTGTCTAAATAGTACATTTGACATTGTAGGATCGAATATGGAGCCCCGAGCTGTTTGCACGTAGATCGAGGCACGCGTTTCGAGGCGGAAAAGGGTTAAGGTAGGGGACTTACCTTACTTGCATGTATTTGATATCTTTGCTTGTGTAATGATGTATGTGATTGCTTTACTTGATTGTGTAGAGCATATTTGAATAAATGAAGCTCTGTTTCTGTTTTCGCTGTGGCCATAGTCTTGTTGCATGAAACGTTGAGCATGCAGAAATGTCATTATGGGGCATACATCTAGATAAAGCTAATATGTCATACACATAGCATCAATCATGCATGCATTATGGTATCTGTTTCCTACTGAGATTCTCTCGAATCTCACCCTCCCCTACCAACAATTTAGACAGGAGACGACAGAGGATATGCTGAGAACAATGCAGAGAACCATATGAGAGGATTGCAATGGTGGAACGAAGATGAGAAGATGTCTCCGTTTCATTAGGATGAGTTTAGATACCCTAGTAGCCTTGTGCGGCTACATTATTTGAATTTATCAGGTACGAACCCCTATGGGGAATTTATGTAATCATGCACATATTATCAGTATAGTTATGCTATTCCTGTGTTGCCTACCGAACCGCTTGTCATTTCCGCGAATACTCTGGTAAAGGTGAAATTGAGATAAGGGCGTGACACATTTAGAGATATTAAAGGACCACATACCTTATTTGTGAGATAATGGTGAGTATTCCCGCCTGTCATGCTGGTGACCTGGGTTCGATCCCCGGCAATGGTGCCATTTGATAAATCCATGTCATGTGAGTTCTCAAAATAAACTAGGTTTGAAAATGTAGTATAATAGCTCAACCTATGTCGTTCTTATGAGGAGATTAATTTTCAAGTTTTTAAATAGGAAAATGATAAACACCTCAAAGTCGTGAGAAATCATTTTGAGAAATTGTTTATAAAACAAATGAAGTAATCTAATATAATTCAATATTTTGTATTTTTCAGTTTTCAAGACAAAGAAGCAAACGGAATCGAAATTTACAATAACAATAAGATAAATTCAATAAACTAGTATAATGATGAAATGAGATTCCCTTGAGTGGAGGTTTTAGTCTTCCCTACTTGCTAATGAAAAGATTCAATAATACAAGTTAAGAGGATGGACCTAAGCTATCACTAGATCTATACTTGCAATACTCATTTAATTCATTCTGCCGAAGCATTTAAATGAATACCACCAAATAATTTAAACTCAAGGAGATGAATAATTAACCTCCAATTCTAAATTGTAATTACCATTAAAAAAATTTAAAGTATTCAGTCTAGTCATATAAAATTCACTCAACCGAGTCGGAATAAACAATTCAATCTACTCCTAATATAATTAATTAACTTCTAGCTCAACCATCAAATTTATTCACTTGGCATAGAACAATCTTAGATCATAACCACATACTTAACCAAGCCATATAATTATGAATTAGAAAGAGAGCTTGAAGGAATTCTTTTGAAGTTTAGAAGCTCAAACCATTACCCAACTCAAGGAAATCACTAAAACTTAACTACTCATGGAGGAAGAAGATGAAGCTTGAGAAAAGAGGAAATAAATAGCCATGGATGCTCCTACACGTCTTTTTCAATTCTCCTTCTCCAATTGTTGGCTGAAGCTCCAAGACGTCTTTTTCAACTTGCGTCTCTCTCCTTTTCTCCACAGCCACCACACTTCACCCTTTTCCTTCAATTCTCCCCTTTCGCCGATTTCAGTCCATACCTCCTTGTTCTCTTCAATTCGGTCTAGCCCTATTAATTCGGTCCAATTATCTATAAATGCTCTAGCTTGCATCTCACCAAATGCTCCACCAAATGCTCCCTCATATCAGTCCAAAACAGCGCCTCTTCATGCCTCTTTCTTTAATCACTCAAGTCAGTCTAGCCCCCTTTTTATTTTTTTATTTGGTGATCATTTCTTCTAATTTCCTTCACAACTGCCTCGCACAACAAAAGACAATGGTCCCCACTTTTCCTTTGCTTCTTCAATTGTCTTTAGGTTAAAAAGTGAGTTAAGGTATATTTGGATAACAGGTAAAATCTGTTTTGGCATTAGGCATAAAACTGCAACCACCAAACAAGGGCCTTACTCATTTAATCTCCTCTTAGAAAAAAAATGTGAAAGTAAATTCTGCACTTGTGATGTTCCACTCTTGTCCTTCATTAAGCTCCAAAATGACATCTTTGACCTTGACCACTTGACAAAAGTTGTGCCACATCATCACCTACAAAATTAGATTCACAAATGTAATATCTTTTGATCACAATTAAGAAATAATGAGAATAAAAAGTATTAATTAAAAATATAACAATTTAACCACTATAATTCTCAAATTATATTTTCACTAAATTTTCACATTAACACTTGATTATGCCCAAAATATTCAATTAAGTCCTACAAAAGCCTAAGATTAATTAATAAAATTATATAAATATTGAGCTCTATCAATGGATCACATTGATTTATCTAGATGAGGCATTATCAATAGATGAAATTCAAGTTAGAGTTTGTTGTCTCATATTGACACCTAAATATCAAGATTGACAAACATTCAAGTAAGAACCAAATAAACATTTAATGTTTATTCATTAAGTTTTAACCCATTAAGTAAGGGTGCTGCTATGTAATACATGGAAGATAATACTCAACTTAAGAGAACTTATCGCTATGATTCTTGTAGCATAGCCTTAATTAATCAGGACAAGGCAACTAATATATAGTTACAGGCCAAGTAGGAGAATGTAAGATATTTTATTAATATATTATAATTATTATTAGTTATCATTTAGGTTATTAATTTAAATATCCTTAGTGTGGCCCGTAAGTCAGATCCAGGCCCAATTCAAGATTGGGGTTATTGGCTATTAATGTGATATCTCTGATGGTAGGAAAATATACACTTGAGTTTTATAGTCGAGGAAATACATGCGTTATAAAACCTAGATTGCTCCTTAAGGTTCCCTGACTGGTGACAGCTCTTAACCCAGTTGCCATCGCTGTGCCTCATAGCCAGTTAGAAAGAGACTTGACAATTGTCTTCTGCTTTTACTTTCTTTTGTAGCTCTCTTTCATTTGGATTTGTGAGTTTTTTGTCTGATCAAAACTTAGCAATGGTGACAGATATTTCTTATAAGTCTTCTATTATTGATATAGTAAAATTCATGTACTGTAATTTATGATTTATTTTGTATTACATGAATTTTGTCCTATATTACTATTGTAGAATTCACCCATAATTAGTGGCAAGTGAAAAAAAAAACATTGCTCATAATTTCATCATAATTTTTATTTTTAAAAAAAGTATAAGTTTCCAGTATGGAAGTATAAATTTTAATTAGTTTTAATATTCAAAAATTACTTTAAAATTAAATATAAATTATCCATAATTATTCATTCATTGTTTAGGCAAAAGTGTATCTTTCTCTCTTTAATTTTATATATGGTTTAATTTTGGTCTCTTAATTATACTAACTTTCTTTTCAATGTTTTAATCCTAATGGTTAGTGTGACAAAAAAATAGATATATTAATATTGAAATTTTAAATGTAATTTGAGATTAATAGTAGTAGGCCGAAAAGATATTTTATAAGATTAAAAAACTAAAACATGGTATACAAAAGGCCCACTTTTTCCACTTTTTAAATTACACACAATTTTCATTTTTATAAATTCTGAACATTTTTTTTCCATAGAAAAGATGGATCGATGGTGAACATTGTGCGTTTAGCATTATGAATGGGTTGAGAACAACCACTTTTCCACAGTGAAAATTGAGTTTTTGGCTAGTTTTCATTTTATAAATTGTTTGGATAAGATTTGATCGATTTGACTTTCAGGGCAAAAGTTAGCGTAAGCTTAAGCCAAGATGAAGATGCTTTTCACTTAGTCAACATGGGTTGGGGGGGGGGGGTGAATGACCATAAAGAAAAAGAAGGGTCTTGAAGTGGGTTCTAATCCTAACTTCCTTTGATAAGAAAAATCAAATTACTCTAAAACAAAAAATAACATTATGTTTATAAAAATATTCACAAAAAGAAAAAACATAAATAATAAAATTTAGGAAAAATAGGGAAATTTTCCCATGATAAATTTAATTAGTGAGAATGGCATGATAAATTTTTAAACACACTAAGTACTAGCACTCTGCAAATTTTATATACATAGAGGACCACTACTCTGATTTAGGCCATTTTCACTAATTACATTTTCAATTGGGAACCTTTCCCCAATTTTCCTTAAAATTTAAGTATTTTAATAGTTTCAATTTTTTTTCCGTTAATACATTAACTATTTTTATTTTTATACTATTAATTTGAATATTTCTCTTAAAATGATCAAATTCTATACATATAGTATAAATATGTATTATTATTGAATAAAATTTATGTAATTTTCAATCATTTTACACTTAAACTTGCTTTTCCACTACTCATCTAATCAAATTTCAATTTATTAAACTAGCTTTTATAAAAATCAATTCAAATATAAATCACACTAATTACGTTATCAGACTTTTATCCAAACTTAAATTTGTAAAATATAGATGTAATAAAAAGCCACTTTTAACACCGCTAATACATACATGTCCTAAATTTATACTATCGATACTACTACAAAAATCGTGATATATAACAGTTATTAACTACCATGTATAATAGTTTCGAACCATCATATACGTGGGCACTATAAAAGCTTAGCGTAGATACGGTTTCAAACTGTTATTTATTTTGGACCAATTATAATGGTTACAATAAAACACCCATTATGTATTGAGGTTTAGTAAGGCCATGATCTGCATGTGATAATAATTAATGGGCATACGAAAACAATTGTCATAATATATGGTAATACTTGCATGATACATAACGATGTCATTTTACAATTATTATTTATTCAGTAATGTACATAACAGTTTGTATATAAGCATCGTGACTTTTAATAAAATTTAATAAGGTCTCACGTAGACAACCGTTATGTATTAAATAATAAGAACCGTGAACATTTATAATAGATAACAGTTTTTATATACTATGTAAGGCCCGTAACTTATTTCCACATTTTTCGGAGTGCTTAAGCGCAATTTGGTGAGCAATACAGGAATAGCGTAAATATACTGATATATTGATACAGGGTACTTGATTACATTACAGGTTTTCTCTACAGGGTCTAATACATAATACTTTCAAACCTTAAAATAAATAAAAGGTCTTCAAATAACCAACAGTCTTGATTGATCCTTTCCTAAATCATCAATTGTCAATAAGTATACCTTTGCCCCTTGAGCCGCCGCCTACTATTGAAAACTTTATATATTCATGAAAAGGGTGAGATTTGAAAGAATCTCAGTAGTAACATGAAAAAAGTCATAAAAAATGCGATAGGTAAATATGTCATACATCATGTAATGCAACATAACAATAACACAAACAACACGGCATGTACACATGAGTCGGGACTACTTCCCCACTATCTGTAAACCTGTATAAATATGCCTACTCGCACAATGCCCTATTCGGCAATATAGTGATCGTATTACAAAAGATGTCATACACAAAGCATATAAGCATTCACATAGTGTACGAAAGATAGAGTTACTACCTAGAATTGCCCTTTGTTGTTCTACTTATCTATTCAAAATCTTAGTTCCAGCTCAAGCTATTACAAATTCTTGTAAGTTAAAGTTACAAGTAACTGGTTATTACTTGAACTATTATGCCTTTAGTCATAGTTTGTTAGTTATCTATCATAGTTTCAGCAATTTCTGCATTTACAACTTCATACAGTGCAGTTTCATAATTTTCTAGAAAATGGCAGATTTTTAGTCGACTTTGGAAAATCATAATTAATTCTAGGAAATTCAAAATTGGCTGGTTCTAAAGCTTATGTACAACAATCTAAGTGTATTTTCATTGAAAAATACCCAAGGCTAGTCACTGATATCACATTTTTCCCAGAAATTCACCAAACTTCCCTTGTTCCAGATTGCATTCTAGAAACAGGGCACAAATTTGAAAAATCATATCTCTTAATCTGCTCATCCAAAAATCATGTTCTACCCTTCAAATAAAGCTATACATCACTACTTTAATCTTGTCAAATTTCATAATATTTGGACTAGGTTTGACTAACAAAATTCATTGCACAACACACTACCTCCAATGAAGCAAATCAAATAGCATTTACCATTCAATAAATTCCAGATTTGCATACAAATTTTCAAAAATCATAAACACATGTATTCCTACACAATTTTCCCTTCTAAACCCAATGGAATTATCAAATTGATGAAATTCCAACTCCAACAGGAAGAAAATGCCCTGGATGAAATCTAGAAAATTCAAGGGAAAATGAGTTCTTTTGATTTTAATCCATTAACCACCTTGTTTACACTCCTAATCTCTTGTTTAATCACTTAAACACACTTCCCATATGATTATTCCAGATTTTATCAGCACCTTCCCTTAGGGTTTGTGCATCCCAATTATCAAAACAAAGCCAAAACAATCACAATCAACAACAATCACCAACAACCACCAAGATTCAACAAGAGGAGCAAGGTTTAGTGTGATTACCTTTGGTGTCTCTCTCTAGCCACTAAAATCGTAGCCTCCTCCTTCTTTTTCTCTTGAGTTTGCTCTTTCTACATGAATATTTCAAGAAGACATAAAGATTAGAGAGAGTTGCCATGAATTTCAAGGCAAGAACAAGTGAAAAATCACCTTGAACTTACCTTGTTGCTTCTTGAGCTCTTCCATGTGCTCTCTATTTCATCAAGCTTTCTCTCTCTCTCTCTCTCTCGCTCTTTAAATCTGGCCAAAAATAAGGCCAAGGAAAGAGGTAAGAGGCTTATAAAAATATCATCATCCACCTCCTCAAAATAATATAATTTAATGGCTATAACATGTGCCAAAATTAATTGATATCATCCTCATTCTCTTACCTTATCTATGTCATATGAACTTGGCCCCTTTTTAATGCAAGACATCATCTTTTTGTTTGTCCACTATGGTTGGCTGAAAGTATGTCTTTGGAGGGATTAAATATGCTTCTTGCATTATCCCAATTTCCTGCTTACTTTAGTTGAAATTGTTGACCAAAGTTCTCACTTTTTTGTTTGGTCAAATATGTTTTTCTCTTGGCTCTTTTATTGTAACCTAAATATGACTCTTGAGAGCACTAAAAGAGCTTCTTCATTTATCATAATTTTATCTCTTCAATTGCCTACCATTTTTTACCTTCCAAACTTCAATTTACTTGGCCAAAATTGCTTCAACTTATGGCATATGTATCTCAACCACTAATTTCCCTTTGCCTCCTACTTTTTGGACGTCCAAGAGCACATGAGAAAGGGAAAATTATGAGCTTTGGATTAAATCTAGCTAAATGACTATTTTGCCCATACATGTTTTGCCATTTTCACACTTTGCTGGAAATTTGGCAAAGTTTTCATCAAACTTTGAAAATTTATATCTTTATTTGTAGATATCCAATTGGTATGGTTCCAAAGGCTATGTAACCCTTATTAAATATACATTTAAGGAAAAATATAGCCCTTAGCCAAATGGAAGCTCAGAATTCCCAAAATTATCATTTTTGGACGTTGCCATAGAAACTCTCCAGTTCTACTTGGCTAATTTCAAAAATACATAACTCTTTATGTACAGCTCCAATGACTTATATGACTATCAAATTAAAGTTTGATACAACTACTTTCATTCTAGAAAATATTATAGGTATTAGACATTATTTGCCTATATAAAAATGTCACGCAACTAGACTTCCAAGTAGGAAAAAATACACTAGCAGTAAAGTTTACATTCCTAGAACTCTTGCTAAACCAGGGTTTAGTAGTCCATTTGATTCAAGCTTATTCTCAATCCTCTAATCCCAAAATTTGGGTTATTACATAATAACCATGATGTATAGATATATGACTTTTCAAGTGAGAGTTTATGAGCTAGTTGACCTTGTTGGATATGATTAGTTTTGATGATGTTAAATATAGATGTTAATTATAGAGAGCAAAAAGTTTACATAATGTATTTATCCCCTATGTTGACTAACTACTGTGTTTAATGTGAAATATCCTGTAGATTAGTCAAGCAAAGAGAAAAGATATCAAGTTGGGTTAAAAAGAACATCCTGGAGACAACATGAATATACATCATGGCTGAACAGCGAAAGCATGATGAACTGGACTTCTTGGATCTATCATCAGCTTGTTGAATCCTAATAAGCATTTCTAAACCCTTCCTCTTTATATTTTGATAATATATTGCATATCTTTGATTTCAATTTACTTTGATTCTGAAAGCTTTGTTGAAAACCTCTTCAAATTGTTTCAAACTTATTTTCATCACTTTTATTTGCATCGAAATGGAAATACTTTCAAAAAGAGGAAGAGAAATTTATTTTCTTGACACATTTCTTTTGATTTAAAAAAAAAGGGGGTTTGTTTTCTTGAACACCTCTCACATGCATTTCTTCTTTGTTCTCATATTTGCCCCCCTCAAGCATTTCTTCTATATTGTCCAAACTTTTTGCTGATGTCAAATAGGGGGAGAGATACTGCACGAAAAATATGCTGCATCTAATATGCTTTCATACTCATACATATTTTTTGTAAAGGATTTTCCATCATCAAAAAGGGGGAGAATGTTGGATATGATTAGTTTTGATGATCTCAAATATAGATGTTAATTATTGAGAGCAAAAAGTTTACATAATGTATTTATCTCCTATGTTGACTAACTACTGTGTTAATGTGAAATATCTTGTAGATTAGTCAAGCAAAGAGAGAAGATATCAAGTTGGGTTGAAAAGATTCATGTGATTTAATACTGTGGATTATTCAAATAGTTAAATTGTTATTCAAATAGTAAAACTTGTTTTCAGTTAAGATATATTCGAATAAATCTCAATTTATCCAAATAAACAAAGTATTATTCGAATAATGAATATGCTATTCGAATAAAGAAGAACTGCTAACAGTTGATAGTATTCAGATAAGCACATTAGTATTCGAATAGTATGCTTTCTGAAAATAATTCAAGTGAAAACGTATTCGAATAGTCAAGGCATTATCCGAATAGTCAGTGTGATTTCAAACTCAGTTTCTAAATATGTTATCCGGATAGTAGGATAACTATTCGAATAGTAAGGGCACTATTCGAATGGTGTAATGATTATCTGAATAAGTTTTTGATAAATTTCAGCATCCAATATCACATGACTATCAGGATAGTAAGGAGACTATCAGAATAATATTTGACATATTTCAAAGAAGACTATTCGAATAGTAATTGAACTATCAGAATAGTCTCAATGCAAAAAATCAAATATTATTCGAATAATGAAGTGACTATTCGAATAGTACATAACTGAAAAAGGGTGATTCTATTCAAATACAAGATGTGCTATTCGAATAACAGCAGTAGACTCTGTGTCTTTCAGCATGGGAGATATTCAGTATTTTGGTCATATCTTCTAAACCACAAATCGGATTAAGGTGAAACCAGTGGCATATGAAACTAAACTTCTAATGCGTCATTTTGACACCAAGATCACATTAAAAGGAGTTCAGATGTGAGAGATATGATCTGTTGAAGTTGATACATGAATCAGCATCATATTCCTGGACAGCTTTGGTATTTTAGACATAACTCCCAAACTATACATTGGATTGAGACGAAACCAGTGCCATATGAAAGTAGACTCAAAGAGCTTTCCATGGATAGTTAATTTGGAATATTTGAAGTTATATCCTAAGAGCTATGCCTTCTGGAAGTTGCTACTCATGATTTCAGAGATTGTCTAAGTACAATAGACATTCATTGAATCATAACTTTTGAAATACAAAGTATTTGTAATTGATTCCAGTTGCTGTGCAAAGAGGTCTTAAAGAGCTTTATAGGGATAGTTCATTTGCCATGGATTTATATCCAAAGAGTTACACCCTCAAAAGTTTATTCAAATATAGAGGTTGCAGTATACGTTTGTGAATATTCATTATCAAAGGTGGACTATTCGAATAGAGCAAGTACTATTCGAATAATATCATATATTTTGTATGAAAGATATATTGTGTGTGAAAGACTATTCGAATAACGGTTGGAATATTCGAATATGAAAGTTCATTATGAAGAATATTATTCGAATACAAATGACACTATTTAAATAATATCATTTGTTTTACAAGGCAGCTATTCGAATAAGGAAGTCACTATTCGAATACACTTCAAGTTCTAAAAGTTTATTCGAATAGAGGATAAAGTATTCGAATAAATATTACTTATTATCAAAGAAGGCTATTCGAATAAATCAGAGGTTATCCGAATAATTGATTTTCCAGAAAATAGAGTATCACCTTGAAACTTCTAAAAATCATTGAAATTTTGTGTGACTTGTTCTTATTGATATTAATCATTCTAACACTTCATTATATTAGTGATTAAGCATTTTCCAGGTGATCAAATAAGGATTAACACACAAGACGAAGAAAGCACTTTTGTGTCAGACGCTTCCAACGGCTAGTTCAACAGTAATATTTTAAGCCTCAACGGGTAGAAGAAAAGCTAAAACGGTCAAATACTCTTCATCAACTATAAAAGAAGAGTCATTCAAAATGAAAGATGATGAGAGCCCATGCCTACAATGTTGATATGCTATTACTCTGAATCTTACTTGACCAAGGCACTATAATGATACTCCTACCATGTACTTCAGTGTTAATCATTACCTACTTCATATAGAGGGAAGTAATCTTTCGTTGTAATCATTCTATATTTGTGAGAGTTACTCAAGATTGGGAAATCTTGAGTGGGAAACAAATTGTATCCTTACAGTGTGTAAGGGGGAGCTCATATCTCAGTGAAAGAATTGTAAAGGCTTCACAAGTGCCCGAATCAAACTTGTGAGATTATAGCCGTTCTCAAGTACCCAGTTAAACTTGAAGGAGATAGTGGATTGAAATCTCAGGAGGAGCCTAGGAACTGGACATAGGTCATCGTGGATTGGACCGAACCAGGATAAATTACAGTTTGCATCTTCTCTTCCCTGAACTCTTATATTTCCAGCATATATGATTTCAATAACTGATTATGGTTTTATATTTCACTACTTACATACTTATTGATTTCATAATATGAGAAATGAATTTCAAAGTAGTTAAGTTTTTATAATACACTTAATTCACCCCCCTCTTGGGTGGTAGCCTGTTCTAACATTTGGTATCAGAGCCAACCTCTTGTTTAAAGGACTTAACCGTCTCAAGAGTTATTAATGGCTGATTTTGGGTATTACTCGCTTTCAGAAGGTTTTGATTATACAATCCTACCTTATTTAAAAGATATCGATTTTTGGTTTTGGAAGGCTAAAATGACATCATTTGTAAAAGCTTTTGATTTTGATATGTGGAATGTCTTTACAAATGATTTTGATTTTAAACCGAGAAAGGATTGGACTAAAAAAGAAAAGAAAATGTTTTTGTTGAACATTAGAGCAATGAAAATTCTATATAGTGCTTTGACCGAGAATGATTTTGAGAAAATCAAATTTTGCTCTAATGCCAAAGATATTTAGGACACTCTTGATTCTGTTATGCTTCTAATAACTGTAATGAAGTTAAAAGTGTTAACAGTTCATCAGAAACTATAAGCTGTATATCTATGATTGATGAACAATTGGAAGTCGAGAATGAAGAAGGAGAAATCATAGAACACTTTCATGATCTAGTCAACATAGAAGAACAAGAGGAAGATAATTCCCAAGAAGAGCTCATTACAGACGAATTTGATGGGTCATCCTCTGGAGCTCAAAATATACATATGGTAATCAATTCCAATTCTTCTGGAGTTATTTTGAAAACTGATTTTCAAAATTTGCATAAAATTGTTTTTCAACCAATTATTGATTCTATTGAGGAAAACAACAATGTTTTCAAACATACTGGAAATTCATGTAGGAAGAAAGAACTTAGGCAAACTGATCATTTGATATCGTCTTTTCTTGATCAATACAATACTTGCATAGAATCTCATAATGCACATCATTATATTACTTGCAATTATTGTGGTAAATCAGGTGCTATATTAGAAGAAATTCTAATGTGAGAAATAATTTTGTTTGGGTTCCTAAAATGCAAGTGAATTCAAATGCTAACATTCAAGGACCCAAAGCAAAGTGGGTACCAAAATGTCCATCTAGTGTTTCATGTTTGCAGATTAATTCTAGAAAAAATGGACATAAGGGTATAGAGAAGAAGAAGAAGACTCCAAGAGTTCCTAATCCACCTAAAAGGAGATTCACATCAATTAGGAGAACTCTTAGATCACCTATTGCTGGAACTACAAAGCCTAATAACAAAGAAAGGCAATAGAGAATAGGAGGACGTTCTACCTCAAGAATGAACTACCATAGAGTACCATTCAACTACCTTGAGGAGAACAAGAGATGGAGGACCTCTCAAGATTCAAGGAAAAGACTTTCAGAGTCTACATCATATGAGAAAGCATTGCATACACCCAAAGCTATGAATTCAAAAGTTAAACATAATAGAACAATGCATTGGGTAAGAAAATGCAATCCTTTAAGTAACTAAAGCAAAGGCATACAACGGTAAAACCTCTTGCACTATTATCTTTAGTATTTATTGAGGTTTGTATCTTGTTACCTTAGGAATGAACATTGCAAACTTTCTTGGAAATATGGTTTTCACATCCCTTAGAAAGCTTATTTTGTAAATTTATTTACGAAGGGATTGCAATGTTCAGAAATTTAGTTCTTTATGCATACATGCATATTTCAAAAATATTCCCTGATATGCATAAAGTAATTGATTAATTCATTGTGCTCAAACTGGTTTGATTTAGTTATCCTTAGAACATGTGAATTTTATCTTGATTCTTACAAGCTAACAAGAAATGGATCCAAGCAAGGTTGGATACCAAGAAGAAAAAGAAATTTATACAGTTTTATAGGATAAGAAAAAGCTTCTCAAGGCTATGGCCACATAAAGACAAATTCATATCTTGATGATACTGAATTTTGGAGTTTGGTGCTGAGTGTGCAAAGGAGGAAAATCAATATCACTCCACCAAAATCAGGCAAGCTACTGCAAAGGCAAGAGGAATTATGGTGATATCTAATCCTTACCCTATACTATGCTTATATGAATGATTTAATTTGGGTAATGAATATTTGTCTATTATTGCTTTCCTTTAGCAATCAATCTTTAATGATCATTAAATTATTTACAGATTGCTAAATGAACCAAACGTGAAACTATGCATAGTTTTTCTATCAGTTCATGTTTTAAAGTGCACAATCCAAAATTGTATTTTGGTCTCAATTCATCTTGTTTATAAAAGTGCATACACATGGTTTAAAAATTTTCATATTTTGTTTATATTCAAACTGATTTCAAAATTGGAAGTTAATATTTTTGTGTCAGAAATGCTTCAAATATGACTACTAGGTTTTTCCCATCATTGATCATAAATGTGCTATCTAGTGCTTGCACTCCTTAGTCTTTATTTTCTAATGAGTTAGACCTAATGTCTAACAAGTTGACCATCTATATGAGTGTCAAGCCTATCTCTAAGAAAAAAAAATTCAATTCATGAAAAGCCTTATTCCTAATATATAAGTTCTTATTGGTGGACTTATTCCAAGCATTAGGAATATTCGTTAGCACATTAACCATTGATATGATCTATGTTTGAATAACCAGTGTTATGTGTTTGAATCTTTGAGTTGAATGTTCCAATTCTTCAAAACAAAACTCTAAGAGTCAACCTTATCTCTTAGTCAATAGCAAAGTCATTGTGCTTATATGTGTCTATCAAGCTAAGCCTTTTTCGCTAATTCCTTTTCCATATGACTTTTACTCTTGGGGAATCTTTCAAAGATGTTAACGCCAATGTTTAATATGTTATCCTAGTTGTTCTCCAACTGAAGCATTCTGATATATTTTTAAACTTGTTGACTTCCATCATTTTTAACATTAGCATTGATTCTAAGCATGTTTAAAAATAAGGTTTGCATATATTCAAAATCTCAATTTTTCAATGCATTGTCATGATTTGAAATAACATTTGAAATTTGAAACAATTTGCAAACTTGATTCAATTTATGATTTATCATTTCATACAAGTTGGTCATTATGGATGGATTCTCTACTCTCTTTGGCCAAATTTACATGGATTAAGATATTTTCAATGACATATTTTCCACTTAAGAACAAGAGAGTTGTTATGTCTAATATTGAATGGACCCAAGAAAAGTTGGGTACCAAAGAATATATATACTTCTGTAGGATTGTCCATAAGAGGGAACTCTGAGAAAAGAAGTGCTATTCGAATAATGATCATTGTATCCGAATACTCAATCAAGTTTTTAAAAGAATAGTATATGAATACAAAAACCACTATTCGAATATCACCTAAAGATATTGTGAAGAAACTATTCGAATAATGCAAGACTATTCGAATACTACTCAATATTGACAAATCTATTGGAATAGTGCAGGGGTTATTCGAATAATAAAACACATTTGTCAAAAGGGACTATTTGAATAATGGGAATAATATTCGAATAGCAATACAGCTTTACAAAGTATATGACACATTATTCGAATACTCATGTTGCTATCCGAATAGAAAAGCAAGGATTACAAATGGACTATTCGAATAATCAATAGAGTATCCGAATAGCATCACTTTCCTTTGAAGCTTGAAAAGGAACTATCCGAATAACAGAATCACTATCCGAATACAAAGGCAAGATTTGTAATAAAAGTATTTGAATAATGTATCTATTATTCTAATAGTAAAGATTTTATCAGATTTCAATTCAAAAGACTATTCGAATACTACTCATACTATTCGAATAGTGACAGTAATTATTTTTGACAAACTAATCGAATACTCTGAGAACTATTCGAATAATGTTGTTTCTTAAAAATGTATTCGATTAATGAATCTTCTATTTGAATAATCTCTATTAAATTTTCAAACTAACTATTGGAATAATAAACTCCCTATTCGAATAGAATAAATTGTAGTTATTCACAGGGAAGGAAATGTATCAGAATACTGAAGTTTCTATTCGAATACACCAAGGAGCCAGAGATAGAAGACTATCCAAATAGTGGTATACAATTCGAATAAAACAAATAGTTGAGGAGATCAAGAAAAAAAAGACAAGGGATAAACAAACACATCATCTTATGATCCATCCACTGAGAGCAAGGATATTGACAAAACAATGAGGAACGAGATTGCCAAAAAATTTCAAAGCTGGACCTAGTAGAGTCAATCACAAGGAAGCGAACAAGATCAATCAAGAACTTTGATAGAAGAAGTTGCAGAATCACTCCCTGAGTTCAACACAAAACCTCTGCAACAACCTAATGAGAAAAAGAGGTGCTTCAACACTGTCACACTGAGATTGCTACAAACAATGATAAGCTCATCACTTCTATGAATGGCAAGATTATATTACTCTATGACTTGATCAGAACTTCAAGACCTTATATGAATAGCAAGAAGATTAGAGTAGGATGCTACAGAAACAAGCTAGCAGTATGAGAAATTTATGTGCTATGGTTGGTTGATAAGCAAAGGGGTACACACTAAGTTAATGAATGCACAAGAGGCCTTATTTTGAGCTTATCTTGGTATCCTTAAGTGTCCACAAAGATTAGCTTCAAAATTCCTCAGTACCGATCACATTGTCTGACAATAAATAGCCAACGATCCATCAATAGACTACAGAGGACTATAACTAGAGTGATTACGACATTACTCGAGTGAGGTATTGTATTTTTTATTAATTCAAAGTCTCTGAGTTGCATCACTCGAAGTGAACACTTGAGTGATGACTCGAGTGATATTGAGGTACAACTATTAAAACCTCTTATTAGCATCATCATTTTCAAAACCTGATTTCTCACTATATCTTTCGACTTTTATACTCAATTTCTCTCTAAAGTTTTTCCAATGAATTTTCAAATCCATGAGAGTTTTTAACTCTATTCCTTATAATGTTTTTTAAAAGCATTGCACTCATTAAGGGGGAGCTTCACATTCACATGTGTTTTATATCTTAAAAGCTTATCTCCTTTATTCGAAGAAAATCATTATACTCATTTGCATCACTCTTAATTGATTATTTTTGATGATGAGTTACTCATATATCTTCTTTCCATGATCTTAATCTGCATATTTTATAGAAAGGAAACTTTTGATACTTGATTGTACTAACCATTCTCCTTGCAAGAATGCTTTTACTTATAGTAGGAGAATTTGCTCTACGCAAGATCATTCCTCAACACACTAAAAGGAGAATATATCAACTTTGAGGACATATGCTTTAACGATCTATCAAGGGAAATATATTAGCTACAACATTCAAAGCAACAAATACCTAGCCCAATACAACGGAGCATTATATGGAACAGAAGCTCAACTTAAAAAAGAACATCCTGGAAACAACATGAATATACATCATGGCTGAACAGTGAAAGCATGATGAACTGGACTTCTTGGATCTATCATCAGCTTGTTGAATCCTAATAAGCATTTATAAACCCTTCCTCTTTATATTTTGATAATATATTGCATATCTTTGATTTCAATTTACTTTGATTCTGAAAGCTTTGTTGAAAACCTCTTCAAATTGTTTCAAACTTATTTTCATCACTTTTATTTGCATCGAAATGGAAATACTTTCAAAAAGGGGAAGAGAAATTTATTTTCTTGACACATTTCTTTTGATTTAAAAAAAAAAGGGGGTTTGTTTTCTTGAACACCTCTCACATGCATTTCTTCTTTGTTCTCATATTTGCCCCCTCAAGCATTTCTTTTATATTGTCCAAACGTTTTGCTGATGTCAAATAGGGGGAGAGATACTGCATGAAAAATATGCTGCATCTAATATGTTTTCATACTCATACATATTTTTTGTAAAGGATTTGCCATCATCAAAAAGGGGGAGAATGTTGGATATGATTAGTTTTGATGATATCAAATATAGACGTTAATTATTGAGAGCAAAAAGTTTACATAATGTATTTATCTCCTATGTTGACTAACTACTGTGTTTAATGTGAAATATCTTGTAGATTAGTCAAGCAAAGAGAGAAGATATCAAGTTGGGTTGAAAAGATTCATGTGATTTAATACTATGGATTATTCGAATAGTCAAACTGTTATTCAAATAGTAAAACTTGTTTTCAATTAAGATATATTCGAATAACTCTCAATTTATCCAAATAAACAAAGTATTATTCGAATAATGAATATGCTATTCGAATAAAGAAGAACTGCTAACAGTTGATAGTATTCGGATAAGCACATTAGTATTCGAATAGTATGCTTTCTGAAAATAATTCAAGTGAAAACGTATTCGAATAGTCAAGGCATTATCCGAATAGTCAGTGTGATTTCAAACTCAGTTTCTAAATATGTTATCCGGATAGTAGGATAACTATTCGAATAGTAAGGGCACTATTCGAATGGTGTAATGATTATCTGAATAAGTTTTTGATAAATTTCAGCATCCAATATCACATGACTATCAGGATAGTAAGGAGACTATCAGAATAATATTTGACATATTTCAAAGAAGACTATTCGAATAGTAATTGAACTATCAGAATAGTTTCAATGCAAAAAATCAAATATTATTCGAATAATGAAGTGACTATTCGAATAGTACATAACTGAAAAAGGGTGATTCTATTCGAATACAAGATGTGCTATTCGAATAACAGCAGCAGACTCTGTGTCTTTCAGCATGGGTGATATTCAGTATTTTGGTTATATCTTCTAAACCACAAATCGGATTAAGGTGAAACCAGTGGCATATGAAACTAAACTTCTAATGCGTCGTTTTGACACCAAGATCACATTAAAAGAAGTTCAGATGTGAGAGATATGATCTGTTGAAGTTGATACATGAATCAGCGTCATATTCCTGGACAGCTTTGGTATTTTAGACATAACTCCCAAACTATACATTGGATTGAGACGAAACTAGTGCCATATGAAAGTAGACTCAAAGAGCTTTCCATGGATAGTTAATTTGGAATATTTGAAGTTATATCCTAAGAGCTATACCTTCTGGAAGTTGCTACTCGTGATTTCAGAGATTGTCTAAGTACAATAGACATTCATTGAATCATAACTTTTGAAATACAAAGTATTTGTGATTGATTCCAGTTGCTGTGCAAAGAAGTCTTAAAGAGCTTTATAGGGATAGTTCATTTGCCATGGATTTATATCCAAAGAGTTACACCCTCAGAAGTTTATTCAAATATAGAGGTTGCAGTATACGTTTGTCAATATTCATTATCAAAGGTGCACTATTCGAATAGAGCAAGTACTATTCGAATAATATCATATATTTTGTGTGAAAGACTATTCAAATAACGGTTGGAATATTCGAATATGAAAGTTCATTATGAAGAATATTATTCGAATACAAATGACACTATTCGAATAATATCATTTGTTTTACAAGGCAACTATTCGAATAAGGAAGTCACTATTCGAATACACTTCAAGTTCTAAAAGTTTATTCGGATAAAGGATAAAGAATTCGAATAAATATTACTCATTATCAAAGAAGGCTATTTGAATACAGCAGAGGTTATCCGAATAACTGATTTTCCAGAAAACAGAGAATCACCTTGAAACTTCTGAAAATCATTGAAATTTTGTGTGACTTGTTCTTATTGATACTAATCATTCTAACACTTCATTATATTAGTGATTAAGCTTTTTCCAGGTGATCAAATAAGGATTAACACACAAGACGAAGAAAGCACTTTTGTGTCAGAAGCTTCCAACGGCTAGTTCAACAGTAATATTTTAAGCCTCATCGGGAAGAAGAAAAGCTAAAACGGTCAAATACTCTTCATCAACTATAAAAGAAGAGTCATTCAAAATGAAAGATGATGAGAGCCCATGCCTACAATGTTGATATGCTATTACTCTGAATCTTACTTGACCAAGGCACTGTAATGATACTCCTACCATGTACTTCAGTGTTAATCATTACCTACTTCATATAGAGAGAAGTAGTCTTTCATTGTAATCATTCTATATTTTTTAGAGTTACTCAAGATTAGGGAATCTTAAGTGGGAATCAAATTGTATCCTTACAGTGTGTAAGAGGGAGCTCATATCTCAGTGAAAGAATTGTAAAGGCTTCACAAGTGCCCGAATCAAACTTGTGAGATTGAAGTGGTTCTCAAGTACCCGGTTAAACTTGAGGGAGATAGTGGATTGAAATCTCAGGAGGAGCCAGGGGACTGAACGTAGGTCATCGTGGATTGGACCGAACCAGGATAAATTATAGTTTGCATCTTCTCTTCCTTGAACTCTTATATTTCCAGCATATATGATTTCAATAACTAATTATAGTTTTATATTTCACTACTTACTTACTTATTGATTTCATAGGATGCGAAATGAATTTCAAAGTAGTTAATTTTTTATAATACACCCAATTCATCCCCCCTCTTAGGTGTTAGCTTGTTCTAACAGACCTCATAATATATATATATATATAATCAAATAGCAATACCTTCCATATTGAGTTGCTCTGCAATTTGTATTGGATCAAGGCATCCTAAGCTTTGTGAGGAGAATCAATGGCAACTATTGACGTATATAAGTGATAATGTAATTGTTGACCTATATATAATTATACCCCTTCACAGAAATTAACCTTAAAAAGTAAAGGACTTTGGGAAAAAAAATATGCCCTTATCAAAAAGGGCGAAGGGGATATGCAAACACTTGACTTCAAGGGTTTGCATAACCCCTGAACCATTTCTGATAGGGGTATTTGTTTTTTTACCCCTTCTTCCTTTACTTTTCAAGCTTAATTGCTAAAGAGACACAAGGAATAGGAAAACACTTACATTATTATATATATATATATCAGGAGTGTAATTGATTATGGCTACAAAGCCCAAAAAATCTTGATCCATCTAAATTGCATCGCTATTCGATATGGGAAGTACTACTCTATTATATATATATAGAGAAAAGAGACCAAATAGTTCAAACACTCTCACACTGAAGAATCTAGGACTGATCACAAGGTTGAATTTCATAACTTTTACTTTGGTTCCACTTGCTCAAAAGAAAAACAGGAGAGGAATCTTCAATCAGAGCAATATGGGATTTCCAAAAAAACCCTTCACAAAAGTAATTCAATATGGCACCTAAACTAGTTTATTCACAAAGTTTGTTCGTGTATGACTCTCAGTACATCTAAACTAGTTTATTCACAGAGCTTGTTCATGTATGACTCTTATTGGTACACATGAACTAGTTCATTCATCACACCTATTGAACTTTTTGAAGTAACTTCCAGAGATATGAATGCATCCAAAAAAGGAGATATATTTGCTTAGGGATCATATCTCCAGAAGTTACATAAAAAATATTCAACAAAATAGGAACCTTTAGTTAAAACAATGGGTTGATAAATTCCTATAGTAGGAAATGAACCTTCGATTAGAGCAATAATAGGTTTTCAGGAAAAAAACATAACTTCACAAAAGCAAGTTAATGTCACCTTGAATGCTTTATCGCATCATGACTTTACAAAGGCACCTCAATCGAATAAGGAGAACAGAGCACCAAAGGAATGCAACCTAGATAAGTCTCACAAACAATGAAAATGAAAGTTTTTAACTAACGCGATTGTCACTAAGAAGTAAGAAGAAGGCTTTTTATTGTGAGGCTCGACTGAAAATGACTACTAATAGCTAGAAAAGACAATAGGAGAACTAGGGCTACGATGTTGGAGGATTTCATTCGAACAAACTAAGTGCCAAGTGTGTTTTGTTTTAGACACTTAAATAGAAGAGGAAGGGTAGGGCTTTTAGGTTGTCGTGCTGAAGACTTTATATAACAGTTGTATCAATAAAACTATTATTTATTTGTTTATATTTATTATGGTTCTTTATTAATAATTGTGAGTTATGTTATTGTTTTATTGTATACATATATCACGGTTATTAGTTAATAACCATGAGGTATATTATTATTATTATTATTTTAATTTTTTGGGCAGCTAGTACCCAAATAATTACATTTTTATATTTTATAAAAATAAAACAAAAAAATATCACCTTATGGTGACTAGTTGCCTGTGATAGATGATTTGAGGTCTGCTGCGAATTTAGAAATCTTGTTTCCTTCAATTTGAATGAATCAAAAGTTCATTAAATTCGTAGCACATCACACATCATCACACTACTCATCACCAAAGGAGTGGCTTGAATCATTTGGGACTATGTCAAGATTATGGTGGCCAATCCCATACTTATCAAGAATGAGATTGGCCTTCCCGTTATACTCAATAAATATTCAGCCAGCCTCCTCACTGCATAGTCAATGCATTTTGCATGTTGCATCAATACCTCCACTTGAGGGGGAGGTAGAGGTGGAGGTTGTGGAGGACGAGAAGGGGGAGAAGGAGGTGGTGGAGGTTGTAGAGGAGGATGATACCATAGATTTTCTAGCAAGTCTTTTGCATGTCATTTCATCTTGGTGATTGAAAGAACAGAGAAGGACAATAAACATAACAAATTGGGAGTTTATATAGATTGGAAGTGACTGATTTGAACTATCATACCACATATTAGAAGTTAAAGAGGAGCAGTCACGTCAGTGGTGCATAGTAAAAGGGTACTTGGTTCTCGTGTTGATCATCGAAGAATGAAGAAGCACAGAGTATTCTCATTATAAGCGTAGGGAAGGGGAGAGTTTAGACCATTTAGTTGACAATTTTTTAAGAGAAACCTTTATGTTGTTTTTCTGATATGAAGTTGGAAGAAAAATCATTTGTTTGTTCATCTAACATTTCATAACGGTTTTACTATAATAACTGTCATTCTTATGAGACAATATATGACAATTATAAAGGTCAACCTTTATGTATTTGTATGGTATCCTAATAAGTAATGGTTGTTAATTAATAACCATAATATAAATACCTTTTTTATTATAAATTTTGGTGATTGATTATGCAACCACCATTTTACAAAAACAAAAAAAATAAAGTAAATAAACAAGCTAAAAATAAAAAGTTGCTGAGATGTTTTAAGAATTTGATACATCATTAGATTATTTATTCTCTAGTAACTTGTTTACTTTCTCATGCCAAGAGGGAACAAGAGAGGTAAGTTTCTTTAAACACTGGTCCATACATCCTTATTCTCGCAAGTAAACCTAGACCATATGTTGGAGCTCATAGGTGGTGTGGACAAGACCTTCAATGCTAGTTAGTAGAGAGAGTTCATCGTTCAGTTTTTGTCAAATGATGAATTAGATGTTCTCTTGCTTCTGTCCATGATGTTTGTTGAATTAGAAGTTGTCTTTGAGAAGTTAAAATGGAAGTAGAGAGTGGAGTTCAGTTTTTGGACATTTATATACATAGGGTTTCATAGGTTATTAAGCCATTGCGTCTTTTAGTATTAATAATCATATTTTATAAATGGAGACGATTAATTCTTAATAACCATTATACATATGACAATTTTTTTAATTTATTGGTGTCTACTGTTAATTGCATAATCAATGACAATAATAACTTAGAATTGTTAAGTATGCTGGAAAAAATACTTTACGGTTCTCAATTAATATTCGTAAACTATTTCTCCCCCTCAATGATGAGGATGAGGATGAGGTAGATAAGGATGAAAAGGACAATGAGGACCTTTTTAGCCTCCTCTTCCTTGTCCTCTTCCTCATCCTTATTCTCATCATCAGAGGAGGGAGATGAAAGCCAAGTCAGAGTATTATCATCAGCATGGAAGGGGAGAGGTTTTGAACCATCATGGCGTTTGTTGTTTCATGTTAGTTTTCACTTAACAACCATCATTCTTATGAGACAAAATATGATGGTTACTAATTACCATTGTTATTTATTTGCTTAGATTTCTATTAAATGACGGGTTTTACTTAATAACTGTTATGTATCTCAAGAACCAAACACGTTGCCCCCTCCACAAGATGGCACCTCCGCCCCCTCCACCAATCCAATTTTGCGCTAAATGATGAGATGTCATAAGAGAAAAGAGCATTAGGGAAGGGTCTTGTTGTCATGAAGGAGGTTCAAAACAAATTATAAGAGAGGGGGAGGAAACTAACTGTGAGGTGGAATAAGAAAGGACAAATTGTGAACTTGTCAGATTTCAAAATTTGACCTTTCTTGTTCCATCTACAGTAAGTTTCCTCTCCTCTCTCGTAATTTACTTTATGGACTTCCTTTATGACAATAAGATCCTTCCTCAATGCTCTTTTCTCTCATGTCATCTTGTCATTCTATGCAATAAATGAATTGGCGGAGGGGTAAAGGTTCTAGTTGTAAAATCCCTTCCTTCAAAATCAAATCTCCATATACTTAATCAAATCTTTTGATAAAGACAATACTATAGCATAAAAGAGAAAACCTTAAACCTAAGGGTCTACCATAGTAGAAAATATTACAACTCATCTTTCAAAAGTTAACTATGGTAGAAAAAGAGTTCAACTAACTATTTGAAAACATTGCCATGGTAATAAAGAAATTAAATCACTACAAAGATCTATCAAATATGGAAAAGAATAAACTAGTCATTTAAAATTTATCATGGATAGTAAAACTCTTCTCATCACTTCACAAACTAAACCATAATTAATTAACACACTTAGGCCTTAGACTTCTCAAAGTCCAGAATAAAATCAATTGACTATAAGTCCAATATTAAAATCAATTGTCAAAATACTTAAATAACAATTTTCTCAAATATCCAATTGAGTTACCTATCCACGATAGAAATAGTATAACCCAAACCATAATATCCTATCATAGTATGTAGCATGAGCCATACAGTGGCAATACATAACAATTCATTACATAAATTAAAAAGGAGTGGGCTTTAAAAAGATTATTACAATAATCAAGCCTCCAGAGTCTTCCCCAATTGACTAGCTGAAGAATTATATCATGAAAAATATTAAATCATGAGGTAAGACAAAAGCCTCAATAACCAATTATCCAACTCATTACATATGATAATATGTGCTCGTGAGGTGCCAATGGGAACAAATTATGAAAAAAAATATTAGTGATATAATTCATAAAATTCTATATCGTAAGTTCCATATCACAAATCTTGTATCACAATCTTTGTGTCACAAATTTCATATCACAATTTTCATATTACAATTTCAATATCATAAATTTCATATCACAATTTCAATATCACAAAATCTGTATCACAATGTCCCTATCACATATTCAATATTGCAAATTTCGTATCACAATTTCATATCAAAAATTTTGTATCACAATTTCTCTATCACTATTCCCAAGTTACCTCCCATTAATTCAATCAAACTATCTTATTTCCTTCAACTAAACCAATGGGCTAAGTTACTATCCATGTTACTGGTAAGCTCATTGATCATGTGATGAGGACCAGCAAAAATCCACAAGAACATGCGCCAAACTGTAATGCCCCAAATTTTGATTAAAGGCTAATGAGAATTATTGAGTATGTATTTATGAACTAAAGTTCAATTATTATGTGTTTTGTGGCAATTTTAATGAATAAGCCAAAATCAAAAATAAATTAAAGGAATAGGAACCATTGGATGATTAGTTAGTGATCAGTGGAGAAATTAATTACTAACTAAGGAGAAATTAGATGTGTGATTAAATGGCTAATGGAGAGGTTAGAGTAACTAATTAGTTACTTAGTTATGAGAAACAATGCACAGGTGACAAGTGGCAAGTGAGGATGGTGTGATAGAGTATAAGAAAATCAACTTCCTAAAGTTTTTATCATTTCTCTCTCTTCCCTCCCATCTTTTTGGCTGAAGCAAGGCATGGGAGTGTGTGTGTGATCATTTTCCTTCATCTATAAGCTCAACTCTCTCTCATTTTCTCTCTCCCTCTCGTTAGCCATTGTTGCCCTAAGAAGGAAGAAGAAAAGCTTGAAAAAGGAAGATGAATGATCTCTAAAGCCAAAATACTCTTCCTTAATGTTGTTCCTTATATTGAGAGCTTTATTTCTATGGTTATAGATTGCCCATTGGTGTTGGTTTGTGCTCTCAAGGAAATTTAGAAGTTGGAGGATCACGAAACTCCTTTGGGAAAGTTATAGAGGTAAGTAAGAGAAACACTTCTATTTAAGTTTTGTAGCATTTGATTTAGTTTGGAATTTCTGGAATTTTTGGCTAAATTTTAAAAATGAGGGTTATTGGGAGTTTGGTATGTTGTTGTCATGAATGTAGTGTTTTGGTATGAGTTTTGGATAGATAGAAATGGATTAGAAGTTGAAATGTTAAGTTTGGTGAATATGAGATTTTGGTGTTTAATGTTGCCTAAAACTAAAGTATGATAATGGAATCGGAATTTGGTGATTTGGATGGTTATATTGGATTCCTTGTGTATTTTTGTGTGGGAGTAGCTTTAGTTTATTATTTGGGATCATTGGAATCTTTTGGGCAACAGTTGGGGAGTGCTGTCAGTTTTCTATGTTTTCTAGTTTTTGATGAGCATCACTCGAGTGAGGATGGGTATCACTCGAGTGTAATAGTATTTTTCTTCTTTTTTCCTTCAACATCCTGTTGCTCTTCCACATGAAAGGCAAGAGTGCGCCTTAACACTTGTGAGTGTTAAGCCATCACTCGAGTTCTGGGGGTTCCCACTCGAGTGCTTCTTCTCTCTAAAAGTTTCTAATGCTCTCAGGTTAACACTTTCAATGCTTCACTTTCATGAAGTTGGGTGAGCATTAGGCCATCACTCGAGTGTTCATTCTTGTGCTCGAGTGCATTGAATATTTCCTACCTCTAACATTGCTCTCAGCCAAACACTTGCACGAATGTGCTTCCATGCTTGGGTGCAAACCTTACCATCACTCGAGTAAGGCCTTCTTCACTCGAGTGTCTATGTATCATCACTCGAGTGAAGTCTTCTTCACTTAAGTACAGTAATAGGAAAATCAGTTCATGTGCTTCCAATAGGGGATTTTCGGGATAGTTCTTCCAACCCTTTAGGGCTTTTGTTAGAGGCAATTTAGGATTCTTAAGGGACATCAATGATAACTAACTTAAGTGTTGTGAAGTTTTTGAGTAATTGGAATAAGTGATAACACGTCGTCTTTAATTATGACTTTAGGTTTTGATATTTGCCCAGAGCGTAGAAGGCCCGTGCCTACTCAAGAATGGATTGAACAAGGTAGTGACACTTTATCCTATATCATGTGTAATGCATTGCTTGTTTGTATTTATCATTGAATGAGGGAGGGGACGTGGCGGTAAGCTCGGCCTTGAATATTATTGAGGGGACATGGCGTGAGCCTGGCCTTGAATATTTATATGCTATATTGTGATATATGCTTACTCACTTTGTTTAATTATGCATCATATACGTAAACTGTTGCTATTAGGATTCTTTTGAATCTCACTCTTTCCAAATAATGTTTTTAGACAGCGCAAATGGATCGAGAGGCAAGCAAGTGAGCGTGGATGATTAGGATTGCCGGTGGTAGTCTTAGCTAGATTCTTTTGGTTACTGAATTGGTTACCATTTTGGATGAATGTATATATAATTGACTATAGATTTATAGTGATTGTGTAATCCTCGGTATGGGAAACTGAGACAGGAAATGATGCCCTCACTAACTCTTGGATAAATGATATTATCCCGGGTAAATGTAGGGAATTTTGTTAATACTCTGATAGTGTATATGTGCCAAACTGAATAGGCCTATGTTTTTATAAATGAATGAAGGAAGATCTACTTGTACAGATTTTTGTAAAACATTTTAATTACTTTTGATCTCTTATTCAATTATAAAATGAGTTTAAACACTAATCACGGCCTTGATGAGGATGGGGTTATATTGTGGTATCAGAGCAATTTTCCTGACAAGGGTAGATTTTTCTAGGATAGCTACCTTAGTTAATTGCCTAATGAGTTTAGGTAATTGATAATTGTTGGTTGTATACACATGAATATTCCTGTTATTGTTGGTGTATGAGTTTAAGGAATGTGTATACTTTTATTGTGATTTCTGACTCGATGAATTATTTATAAACTGAAGAGAAGCAATGGCTCTCCCTAGAGTCAGAAGACCTGACCCAGAGGTAGAAGAGATGAACGAAGATCCACCTGACCCAATGCGAGAGCTGATGAATTTAGTATGGGAATAGAGAGATATGATTGCTGAGTTAAGAGAAGAGCTCAGGGAGGAAAGGGCCAAGCGTAATGAGGAAAAGGTTCAGTCTATACATGAGGAGACTCTAAAGGAGACCCGACATGAAGAGATAGCTGAAGGGTCTAATTGGTCTTGAGAAACCCCATCTCGCACAGTGCCTAATCAGGAGTCGAAGCGGTACCTGTCTGAGAGGCTAAAGACCTATAATTTTGGGTTTCTAAATTCTGCAAGCATATACCTCCTATGTTTAGAGGAAGATTTGATTCTCAAGTAGTAGAGGATTGGTTAGTGAGGCTGGAGAAGATCTTTGAGGTGCTTGAGTGTTCATCTGAAGTGAAAGCAAAACTGGCTATCTACAAGCTAGAAAGTGACGCAGACAGGTGGTGGAGAAATATTGCTATGACTATGTGAGCTCGGAATGTGACAGTGACTTGGGAAGTGTTCCAAGAATAGTTTAACGACAAATACTTCCCAAAGTCCATGAGAATTGAAAAAGAGTCAGAGTTTTTGGCTATCAAGCAGGGAAACAATGAAACATTTGATGATTACTTGTCTCGGTTCATCTGTCTATCCCTATACTCCTCCTACCTCCAACGGATGGATGATGAGGAGTGGAGCTCCAACATGCTAATCTATGGTTTGAGGCAGGAGTTAAGGAAGAGTTTAGCCACCTAACAATTTGATAAATTCAACAAAGCGATTGAAGAATGTCGTATCACCGAGAATAATTTGAGAGACATCAACCTGAGTAAGGGCAGTGGTCGTGGTGATTCTAGTAAGGGAAGCTCCTCCCAGAAGTGCAAGAGCCAAGGATTCTCATCCAAGAGCGGTAGTAAGAAACTGTACCAAGCTAGGGATCATGAGAACCAAAGACTCTTAGGACAGTAGGTATGCCCTCGGTGTAACAAAGTACATTCTGGTAGGAATTGTAAGGGGCAAGTAGCCAGGACATCTTGCCTAGGATTGCAAGGGGTGACCGATAAAGTCAAGGCCCAAGAGTGAAGGGAGAGTGTTCGCTATGACTCATGAAAAAGTAAGGAAATCTCCCGACTTGATTCAAGGTAACATTCTTTCAAAAGGTAGTTTATTGCAAACTCTATTTGATTCGGTTGCTAGTCATTCGTTCATAGATTATGACTATGTAAAGCACCTAGGATTACATGTTCACAAACTGATATATGACCTAGTTGTGTCAACACCTATAGGTGCTAAGATTGTGGCTATGGAAGCTTGTCTGAATAGTGTTGTAACTATCGATGGGTTTGAGCCTACCATTGATTTGATTTGTTTGCCTCTTCATCAACTAGAGGTTATTCTAGGTATTGATTGGTTGACGGCAAATAATGTTATGTTGGATTGTGGGAATAGGAAAATGGTTTATCCTGCTCCGCAGAGAGATGATAATGTAAACAGTAGTTTGAATTTCCTCTCGATGGCTAAGGCTGAGGAATGTTTGAAAAAGGGATGCCAAGGGTATATGGTATTCTTTTATGTTCAGGGAGAGTTAGATGAAGTTCTAGAGAATATACTCATTATGAGAGAATTCCCTGAGGTGTTTCTGAAAGATCTCGGTAGATTGCCTCCAGAAAGGGAAGTGGAATTTCTAATTGAAATAGTACATGGAGCTGGGTCCATATCTAAAGCCCCATATAGAATGGCCCCTAATAAAATGACAGAGTTGAAGAAACAAATTAAAGATTTGCTCGAGAAAGGGTTCATCCAACCTAATGTGTCACCATGGGGAGCTCCGATATTGTTTGTGAAAACGAAGGATAGGAGTTTGTGGTTATGTATCGATTACAGAGAACTTAACAAAGTGATTGTTAAGAACAAATACCTTCTCCCGAGAATAGATGACCTGTTAGATCAATTGTCTGGTTCGTGTTATTCTCTAAGATTGATCTAAGGTCGGGATATCATCAATTGCATGTGAAGGCAGCAGATAATCCAAAGACTGCTTTCAGAATAAGGTATAGGCACTGTGAATTTCTTGTGATGCCCTTTGGTTTGACTAATGCACCAGCGGTACTCATGGATTATACAAATCGCATTTTCTGACCGTATCTCGATCAATTTGTGGTTGTGTTTATTGACGACATCTTGATTTACTCTAAAAGTAAGGAAGAACATGAATAGCATCTGAGAATTATGTTGAGAATATTGCGAGAAAAGTAACTTTATGCCATACTAAGCAAATGTGAGTTCTGGCTTACAGAAGTGAAATTTCTTGGCCATGTTATCTCACTAGAAGGGGTATCAGTAGATCCCAGTAAGATGGAAGCAATACTTGACTGGAAGAGGCTGGAAACTGTTTCTAAGATCCGCAGTTTTCTGGGTCTTGGTTGTTATTATCAAAGGTTCATTCAGAACTTTTCCCGTGTTGCATTGCCGATGACCAAGCTCACGAGAAAGGATCAACCATTTTTGTGGGATGACCGATGTGAACAGAGTTTCACGGAGCTGAAAGAGAGATTGACTATAGGACCGGTATTGATTATACTTGATTCCAGTGAGGCTTACGTCGTGTATAGTGATGCGAGTAAGTAAGGGTCAAGGTGTGTCCTGATGCAACAGGGACATGTGGTGGCCTAATCCTCTCGATAGCTCAAACCACATGAGATAAATTACCCCACTCCTGATCTGGAGCTTGTGGCAATAGCATTTGCATTGAAAATTTGGCATCATTAACTTTATGGTATGACAGTTGAATTGTATTTCGACCACAAGAGTCTCCAATACTTGTATGATAAAAAAGAACTGAATATGAGATAGAGTCGGTGGATGGAGTTACTGAAAGATTATAACTTGGAGATCAAGTATCATATAGGTAAGGCTAATGTCGTCAAAAATGCTTAGTCAAAAAATAGTGCTAGTGGCAATGATGATGATCCAGGAAAGGAAATTGATAGAGAATTTTCAGGATTTCAATCTCTTGAATAGTATCCTATGTGCCAGTTATAGCGTAGTCCAAAGGGAGAGTTACTTGAGGATGGAAATTGAAGAGGCTCAGATGCATGATGGAAAGCCCAATCCATTCGAGCTATGATTGAGCAAAGAGAGATTCAGGATTATGACTTGTCACCTAGTGGACTGGTTCGTTATTAGAAGAGAATCTTGTTAGATATGATTAGTTTTGATGATGTCAAATATAGATATGACATGATAAGAGCAAAAAATTTATATAATGTATTTCTTTGACTAACTACTATATTTAATGTTACATATTTTGTAGATTAGTCAAGCAAAGAATGAAGAAGATTGAATTAATGAAAATGAACAAGAGGAAGAAGAAGAAAGAAATTGAAGATAGTCAAGGAGATGCTTACTTGGGTTATGGAGAATGATTATTAAAAGAAAAATCAAAAAGAAAGATATTGAAGAATGAAGAACTTGGAAGATCTATCATGAATATCAAGATTGAAGTTGTTAGAAGTGATACTGGACGTTCCTATGATGATTCCAGAGGTTTCTATGATCAAATAATGGTTGGAATAGGTTATAGGAAGCTAAGATGACTTATATGTGAGTTATGGCACTTCTAGGGGAGTTATGCTCGAGCACGAGGTGTTTCACTCAAGCACAGGAAGAACTCACTCGAGCACGGATGATTTCACTCGAGCACGGGATGAACACTCTGTTCTACTATGTTTTACGTTCAGCCTGAGTGAGGTCTGGTATTTTGGTCATATCTCTCAAAACACACATTGGATTGACCCAAAACTGGTGGTATATGAATGAAGGCTCCCAACACGTAAAATCTCCACCAAGATCACATTGAAAGAAGCTCAAATGAAGGAGATATGATCTGTGGAAGAAGACAGTGAAATCACCGTCACTTTTTGACACAGGTTCGGTATTTTGAGCGTAACTTACAAAATACACATCGGATTGAGACAAGACCAGCGCCAAATGAAACTAGACTCAAAGAAATTTCCATGGATAGGTAATTTGCCTTATTTGAACGTATATTCTAGGAGTTATGCCTTTTGGAAGTTGATGCTTGTGCAGACTAGCGAAATATACACTCTTTCGATCATAACTTGCAGAATACAAGGAGTTTGGAGCTGATTCTTGTTGCATTGGAATGCATATGGCAAGAGCATTCTTATGATACATCATTTGAATCAAATAAAATTTTTTCTAAAGTGCCCCCACATCACCCGCGAGTGTAAAAACTGTCTCCCTGAAAAAGTTGTGCGAGTGATGTCCAGAAGCAGCTGAAACGCGAAGAAATTTGTAACACTCAAGTACTAGGATTCATGCTCGAGCATTGGAGTATTTCTCACTCAAGCACATGCAAGTTTTGACATGAGAGTGATAACCCGAGAAGAAGCATGCACGTGAAAGCAAGAAACGCACTCGAGCATGACTGGTTGTGCTCGAGTGATGTCAAGAATTCACTCGAGCAGATGCGAGTGAAGTGCAGCGAGTGCTTGCCCGAGAGGAAGTTAGAAAGTGAAAATATGAACTGCACTCGAGTGAGCCATATTGCACTCGAGTGAGGTCCTGACGGAAATGAAACAGACTCTCACGGCCATCAATCCAAACGTGGTTAAATGTTATACAATCATTATGTTTTCACTTGTTATTGTTCCTAAACATTAACTAACATATATTTCAAGTGTAAAATAGGAGATTAAATATTTGGGTTGCATCTTCAAGAATGGAGGTCACGTATGAAAAATCTTCACTCAACGTGATGAGTCCCAGAAGCCAGAAATTTAGCTTTTGACCAATGATCCAACATACCCATGACTAATACTTCATCATATTAGTGATTAAACATTTTACAGTGTGAAACAGGAAATTTAACGGTGAGCTTACAGATTCAAATGAAAGAGTCAAGTGTTACGGGTGACATCATTAGACACCGAATGGCGGCTACCTACCACGACAAGCAACTGACCCACCATGAGAGATTGTCTGGAAACTCAAACATATTCATCCCGCTCCACAACGTGAAGTACAACTCAAAATGAATCTTCCTGCTGTTCAAACGAGATGCTCCACTCTGCTCCACAATGGATAGTAGCTTATTTTTCAAATATGCTCAACGATAAAAATGACTCCAATGGATGAATGCTCACAACGGTCATCATCTTCACAACTATAAATGAGAGAGCATTCAACGTCGATGGTAGACAGAGAAAATAGATCAACGAAACCAACATGCGAATAACATGAATCCTCTGCTTCTACCCAAACACTCTCTATTTTCCAGTTTCTATATTACTTATCATTGAGAGAGTGATTATTTGTATTATACTTCAGTAAGATTATACCCACTCTGTGAGAGAGTCTGTAAACACCTTCAACTATATTTCTGAGTTGATCTCAAGGTAGAGGGACCTTGAGAAGGTTGATTTCCTTACGGGGAAGCTATAGAGAGAATTGCCAGTAAGACATTCTGCTCGTAAGACTTACAAGGTGCAAACAGTAGAGAACGTTGCTGCTCATAAGACTTACAGGGGTGTAAGCAGGAGAGAACGTTGCTGCTCGTAAGACTTGCATGAGTAAGCAGGAGAGGAAGATCTTCGGGATTGCTCTGCTCGTAAAACTTGCCGTAAGGGGGAGTATTTCAGTAAGAGATTTGTAAAAGGTTTCACAAGTACCCAGCTAAACTTGTGGGATTGTAATGGCTTTTCTTGTGCCTGGATTAAACGAGAAGATAGTGGATTTGAAAATCTCAGGAGGAGCCTGGGGACTGGACGTAGGCCATCACAGATTGGACCGAACCAGGATAAATCACAGTCTGCATATTCTCTTCCCTAAACTCTTATATTTCCATCATATATTATTTAATCTAACTGTTGATTTATAAACCTTCATATTTACCACTTTCGTTAAGATACAAAAAGATTTCTAAAGTTCTTAAGTTTTTATTATACACCTAATTTAGCCCCCCCTCTTGGGTGATAGCCGGTCCTAACAAATCTATGTTCCACTGAAGGCTGACTTGAGACTGAGAATTCTTGATGAAGCTCATAAGAGTCAATATACTCTTCACCCCGGTATGACCAAGATGTATTACATTTGAAATCTAAGTACGTGGCGTGATGCCTTACCTGTCAAAAGGTGAAAATTGAACACTAGAGACCGCCAGGATTGCTTTAGAGTCCATAAATTCTAGAATGGAAATGGGAGAGTGTGACTATGAATCTAGTGGTGGCTCTGCCCAGGATCAAGAAGTATGATGCAATCTGGGTGATTATTGATTGACTCACGAAGTTAGTGCACTTTATACCTAACAACGCTAGCTATTCTCCTGATAGGCTCTTTGAGATTTACATCAAAGAGATCATGAGACTCCATAGTACACCGTAGAACATCATCTTTGACAAAGATCCACAGTTTACTTCTAGATTATGGAGGGCTCTGTATGAAGCTATGGGTACTCAGTTGAGATTTAGCACGGCCTACCATCCTCAGACGGATGGACAGTCAGAGAGGACTTTTCAGACATTGGAAGATATGTTGAGAATGTGTGTCCTATACTTCAAGGGAAAATGGGACTACTATATTCCATTGGCTAAGTTTGCTTACGACAACATCTATCATGCGAGCATTCAGATGGCTCTGTATGAGGCATTGTATGGAAAAAAGTGCCAGTCACTATTGTGCTGGACAAAGTTGTTTGAGAAGAAGTTGTATGGGTTGGATCTTATTGAGCAAACTTCTGAGCAGATCAGAATTATCAGAAAGAGGCTCCTCGCAGCACAGAGTCGACATAAGAGCTATGCTGACAAAAGGAGAAGACCTCTAGAGTTTGAAGTGGGGGATCATGTTTTCTTGAGAGTATCTCCGATCACAGGCATCGGGAGAGCAATCAAGCAAAAAAAGCTGAGTCCGAGGTACATTGGTCTATTTGAGATTCTGGCAAGAATCGGGCCGGTGGCTTGCCGGATAGCACTACCCCCAAGTTTGAGTAGACTACATGATATGTTTCGTGTCTCGCAGCTCAAGAAGTACCAACCAGACCCTGAGCATATTATTGAGTATGAAAAGATTGAATTGCAAGATAACTTTACTTATGCAGTAGAGCCAAAACGAATCATTAATCGAGAAGAACGACGGCTTAAACATCGAAGCTTACCATTTGTGAAGGTCGCCTGGAATGGAATGTCTCTAAGAGAAGTGACTTGGGAAGCAAAAGCGGTCATGAAGAAGCGATTTCCTAAATTTATGCCTCATAATGTGTAACAAATTTCAAGGATGAAATTTATTGAACGGGGGGAGAATTATAACACCCCAAATTTTGATTAAGGGCTAATGAGAATTATTGAGTATGTATTTATGAACTAGAGTTGAATTATTTTGTGTTTTATGGAAATTTTATTGAATAAGCCAAAATCAAAAATAAATTGAAGGAATATGAACCATTGGATGATTAGTTAGTGATTAGTGGAGAAATTAATTAGTAACTAAGGAGAAATGAGATGTGTCATTAAATGGCTAATGAAGAGGTTAGAGTAACTAGTTAGTTACTGAAGAATTAAGGCTTTGTTGGCTTTTTGCCTTGGTAACCTCTTCAATAATAACCAAGGATTGCAATATAGGGTGCAATCCTGGATCGTCTCTCGAAGAGCCTTTTATTAATTACCTAGAAACTAAGTGCAATGATTGACATGAAATGATTTAAAAATGGTTTTTAACTTTTTAAATATCAAATAGGTTGCATGAAAATGTAAATGCCTACACTACAATTTTTTTTTTTGTATTTTTGGATATAAAATGATAGGTGGAATGAAATGGATGAAGTGAATCTCTTGAAAATGGCTTGCAAGGGTAATCATAGTTCATCTAATGATAATGGGAGTTCGATTTACTAGCTTAGTTAAAAATGCCCAAAAGACTCTTTGAGCTAGCTTGAGTTAGATTGATTAAACACTTCCACACTGAGTAATGTTTAACCCCTCTAACCGAAACTCAGTACAAAACACTAGCAATTGCAAACAAAGTCCCTCAAAATACCAAACCTCAAACACCGTTAAGTCTAGTGCATTAATCAATGATTATTCCTAAACCTAGAAAATAATCACTTCTTAAAACACTATTAAAAACCACTTTAAATGCAATTTATGAAATCACTAAGTTTTCTAAAATACCAAACCTCATCAACCAATGAGTCTAACACCAAAAGAGAGGAACCCCTACTCTAGAGATGCTATTAAGCACTCTTAGTGTGTGATTTAAATTAATTAATGCAATTGGTTTAATGTAATTCCAAAATCAACTCAATATCTAAACAATACCATGGCAGATAATAGAGAATCAATGGAATTACACTTAAACATATATGTAACTATATATATTGATGAGCACAAAGTTCAACATCAACTAATTTAAATCACAAATTAATCCAAACTAAGTACTTAACCAAGTACAAAGGTCTAGCAATATAAATATAATCTCAAAAACTGAAAATCATAATTACAAAACTAAACAAATGGATTAAAACATAAAACTACCCTTTGAAGCTTTGAAACCTCATGCCATCTTCACCATTCTCAAGAGAGTTGAAGCTTCTAGCCACAAACTAACATTTGCACAGCCATTAAAACAGCATCCACTATCACAAACACTTCAGCCATCAAGAAATAATCACAGAATCAATAATCAATTTAGTCTGAATTCCTTGATAAGCTGAAAGTGAACATGGAAAAACTCAGGAGAAGCCATGGTTAAGACAGTAGAGAGACAGAGAAGAGAATTAAATCTGCTTGGAATTTGCCAGTGTGGTTGATGAAGAATAGAGGGAAAGAGTCGATGATGGTGCTGAGATGATGATGACAGCAGTGGAGTGGTTTAGACCAGCTATGAAGGAAAATGAAGTCTGGTGGAAGGACGGAGGTGGCTAAAGAAATAGGCTTTGTCGGCTTTTGCCTTGGTAACCTCTTCAAAAATAACCAAGGATTGCAATATATGGTGCAATCCCGGATCGTCTCTCGAAGAGCCTTTTATTAATTACCTAGGAACTAAGTTCAATGATTGACATGAAATGAGTTAAAAATGCTTTTTAAGTTTTTATCTAACAATTAAATTGCAATTAAACTAAAATGCTTTTAAAACTAATATTTTTGGATTTTTGGAATAAAACTGATATGGAATAGAATGAGTTAGAAATGCAAATGATGAAGATGCTCTTGGAAATGGTTTTTCAATGACTATTCTTGCTCAATTAAGATATTTGGGGAGTTAATTCACTAAGTTTCTAATATAGCAAACCTCAATTACCATTGAGTCTAGCATCACAAGAGAGAAACCCCTACCCTTGAAATGCTATTAAGCCCTCTTAGTGTAATGAGTTTCTCTAAGTTTTCTAATATATCAAACCTCAATTACCATTGAGTCTAATGCTTAAACTCATGAACCCATTTATTTAAGCATTATTAAAACCTCTTAGAGAGTGACTATGTAATAAGCAATGCATTTAGGTTCAACTACAATTCCAATTCAATCAAACTATCCAATAATACCATGTTAAATAGATAGAAAGCAATAGAATCATAGGAAACATATATATAACCATATATATTGATGAGTACAAATCCTCATTACAAATTCCAAATCACAACAACTCAATCCATAGAATAAAACATAACTAAAATTATAGTCTCAATATACAAATGAATTCTTAAACCTAAGAAATCAAAAATACAATGAGCTATAGATAAAATAAACTCCCCTTTGAAGCACATATGAGCTCAAGTCATCTCCAATTCATCCCCAAGAACACAAAATTGCCTAACCAATCATGAGAATAACTTCAAGAAATATAATCCCATTTTGATTCAAACACCTAGCCATAAAATATCGGAATTAATTAACCAATCAACCTAAATCAATTTAATTCATGGGCTGGATTTGAATCAAAAACCAAACAGAACAGAGGAAATAGGCACAGTTGAAGTTACACCCAGACACGTCAGAGCAAGCCATGGCTGGGATGAGTTCAGAAACAGAGGGAGTCACAGCCTGGAAAATGATGAAAGGTGAAGTCGATGATGGTGGATGATGGTGGTGCAATTGTGTTATCTTCTTCGCTGCAGCACCCTCTTCTCACTCCCAGCTATGTCGGCCGATCATCCTTTGAACTCTCAGCTCTTTGCTAATTCACCCCTCAGCTCACTACCTCTGCTCTCAGTCTTCCTCGGGTTCAGCTCTGAGCTCACCACACGTGGCTTTGATCTCTCTGTTGGTGGTGACGGAGTGATGGTGAGAACAGTGAACAGAGGAGAGATCGCTGACAGTGGAGGTGAACGATACACAGACCCAACTCCCATATCTCTCGGTTCTGCCTCTCTGGTAGCCGGCGGCGATGGCAGTGAGAGTGAAGAATGCCGCCGGCGACAAGGAAGAAAGGAAGGGAATGATGGTCTTCAGCGCTGGTTCTCTGGTTCGACTATGATGATCTACGATCCGATCCTCTTGCGGCGCTATTCCTTCATTATATCACTCTCAGCTGCTGGATTCCCTCTCAGTCGGGTCTGTGTATGTCCATTTCCCATATCCAACAGCTCTGGGTCCAAATTATCGGATCCCTTGGTCAAAACGTTGTGTTTTGACCAAGAGACCAAATTGAGAACTTTGAAAACTTTCGTTGAGGGACTATAGTGAACATTTTGGAAATGTTTTAGGGCTGAACCAAATTTCTCAAACTTCTGAGTCTTTATCTGTAATTTCGCCTAATCCCTTCTCTCACTCACTTGTAATTTCCAGCAATTCTAGGGATTTTTCTGTAATTTTTTCCAAATCTGGAAATATTAATTCTAACCCTGCAAAATCTCAAACTTTCTTCCAAAACACCTACAATGCAAAATTAAGCACAAGGTAGCATCAAAAATTCAAGAGATCATTTGTATGAATAATTAAACAATTATGACTACTTTTCCCTTATTTACAATTTATTCAATACAAATGCCCCTAATTAAAATTAGTGCTTAATCATGCAATAATGTCCAGGAAAATGCATTAAAATCCTAAATTTATCATGGAAAATTCATATAAAAATATAGTTCAATCAGTGGCGGTGTGGTGCTTGCGGCAGTTCCTTGCCACACTTGACTCTCAACTCTCTGGTTCTGTTCTTTCTCCAGCATCCACTAGTTCTAATATGCTCCTCTGTCGCGGCTGTGTTCTGGTGTTTCTGGTATGGGAACGTCGGCCAGTGGTGGAGGGTGAAGGAAAGACGTCGCCGGCAACGATGGTGGAAGAAATAAAGGTCGCCGGCGACAGAGATACACAGTGATGGGAGTGAAGGATCGAAAATCTGGAGGTCTCTCCGTTACGGCTATCTCTGTTCTGCCATTAAATCCCCCTAAAAACTGATTCAGAGTCTGACCTAAGTGGATGCCAAAACGCAGCAGTTGAACTCATAGACCAAACTGACATTTTCAAAATTCGTGGGACCAAACTAACATTTTGTAAATTTAAGCCCCAAATTGCTATTTTTCAGTTTTAATCCCATTTTTCAAGTACCTAAAAACAAAAATAATTAACCCAACATCAAATCTTCTTAAAAAAATAATTAAGAGTAATTACAATTTTGATGACAATTTTTCCTTTTTTAATCCTAATTTAATATATTTACTCTTAATCTCAATTAAGCATAAAGAAGGCATTTTAAGCTCAATAAGTATGAAAAAGTCCTCAAATAAAGTATAAAAACATATAATAAAATTGGGATTTGTCAGTTACTTATTTATGAGAACCAATGTAAAGGTGACAAGTGGCAAGTGAGGATGGTGTGAGAGAGTATGAGAAAGTCAACTTCCTAAAGTTTTTATCATTTCTCTCTCTTCCCTCCCACCATTTAGGATGAAGTAAGGCATGGGAGTATGTGTGTGATCATTTTCCTTCTTCAAGCTCCTCTCTCTCTCTCTCATTTTCTCTTTCCCTCTCGTCAGCCATTATTGCCCCAAGAAGGAAGAAGAAAAGCTTGAAAAAGGTAAGAGGAATATGATCTCTAATGCCAAAATACTCTTCCTTAATGTTGTTCCTTGGATTGAGATCTTTATTTCTATGGCTATAGATTGCCCATTGGTGTTGGTTTGTGCTCTCAAGGAAATTTAGAAGTTGGAGGATCAGGAAACTCCTTTGGGAAAGTTATAGAGGTGAGTAAGAGAAACACTTCTATCTAAGTTTTGTAGCATTTGATTTAGTTTGGAATTTCTGGAATTTTTGGCTAAATTTTGAAAATGAGGGTCATTGGGAGTTAGGTATGTTGCTGTCATGAATATAGTGTTTTGGTATGAGATTTGGATAGATAGAAATGGATTAAAAGTTGACATGTTAAGTTTGGTGATTTTAAGATTTTGGTGTTTAATGTTGCCCAAAATTAAAGTATGATAATGGAATAGGAATTTGGTGATTTGGATGGTTCCATTGGATTCCTTATGTATTTTTGTGTGGGAATAGCTTTAGTTTGGTATTTGAGATCGTTGGAATCTTTTGGGCAAAAGTTAGGGAGTGCTGTTAGTTTTCTGCATTTTCTGGTTTCTGATGGGTATCACTCGAGTGAGGATGGGTATTACTCGAGTGTGATAGTGTTTTTCTTCTTTTTGCCTTCAATATCCTGTTACTCTTCCATATGAAAGGCAAGAGTGCGCCTTAACACTTACGAGTGTTAAGCCATCACTCAAGTTCTGGGGGTCCCTACTCGAGTGCTCCTTCTCTCTGAAAGTTTCTAATGTTCTCAAGTTAACCCTTTTGGTGCTTCACTTTTGTGAACTCGGGTGAGCATTAGGCCATCACTCAAGTGTTTATTCTTGTGCTCGGGTACAGTGAATATTTCCTACTTCTATCGTTGCTCTCAGCCAAACACTTGCACGAGTGTGCTTCCATGCTCGGGTGCAAACAGTACCATCACTCAACTGAGGTCTTCTTCACTCCAGTGTCCATGCATCATCACTCAAGTGAGGTCTTCTTTACTCAAGTGTAGTAATAGGAAAATCTGTTCATGTGCTTCCAATAAGGGATTTTCGGGATAGTTCTTCCAACCCTTTAGGGCTTTTGTTAGAGGCTAAATCTTCTTAAGGGACATTAATGATAACCAATTTAAGTGTTGTGAAGTTATTGAGTAATTAGAATAAGTAATAACGCGCCGTCCTTAATTATAACTTTAGGATTTGATATTTGCTCAGAGCATAGAAGGCCCGTGCCTACTCAAGAACAGAAAGACCAAAGTAGTGACACTTTATCCTATATCATATGTCATGCATTGCTTGTTTGTATTTATCATTGAATGAGCGAAGGGACATGGCAGTAAGCCTGACCTTGAATATTGTTGAGGAGATGTGGCGTGATCCCAGCCTTGAATATTGTTTAGGGGACGTGGCGAGAGCCCGGCCTTAAATATTGATATGTTACATTGTGATATATGCTTACTCGCTTTGTTTAATTATGCATCATATACGTAAACTGTTGCTACTGGGATTCCTTTAAATCTCACTCTTTCCAAATAACATGTTTAGACAAGACAAGTAGATCGAGAGGCAAGTAAGTGAGCATGAATGATTAGGACTGCCGGTGGTAGTCTTAGCTAGATTCTTTTGGTTATTGAATTGGTTATCATTTTGAATTAATGTATATATAATTGACCATAGATTTGTAGTGATTGTGTAATCTCCGGTATGGGAAACTGAGATGGGTAATGATGCCCTCACTAACTCTTGGATTAATGATATTATCCCGGGTGAATATCAGAAAATTTATTAATACTCTGATATTGTATATGTGACAAACCGAACAGGCCTATGTTTTTATAAATGAATGAATGGAGATCTACTTGTACAAGTTTTTGTAAAAACTTTTAATTACTCTTGATCTCTTATTCAGTTATAAAACAAGTTTAAACACTAATCACGGCCTTGATGAGGACGGGGGTTACACAAACCATGAGTCTTTTCCCCTCATTGAACTAGTGGGGTGTCACAGTTCCTCAGTGAACTAATCGGATAGTTCCTCATTGAATCGGTGGGACAATAGAAAGCCAACCATCATACATAACGAAGGCTATATCATGTGATAGAACAAACTACTCCATCTCATCCCAATCCAATCATCGCAATAATTATCAACAAATAGCTCAACGGAAATTTCTTAAGATTTTCACATTTATATGATGCTATTCAAATCATCTTCATATACATGCCATAATATCTCAATTTCCAACTTATATATATATATACATATATATATATTACAATTCAAATCATAAGGCTCCATGAAGCAATTTCTATCCAAATACTCATCAACATCATAATAACTTTCTCCATCTCAATAAACATTTGAAAGTACTCATTGAAATATTTTATAAATATCAATATACTATTTTCATTCTCATGAAAAATTTCACAAATACTCACAAAAAACATACCAACACACATAATAAGTAGAAATTGGTTACCTCTTGCTAAAGCTAAGTTTACCACAAGAATCCAAGCTCTAAGCTCAACCACAATTTACAAATCAATCTATAACAATCAATTAGAACCACAATTTAGTATTCAAACTAATTAAGTGGTTAACAAAAATGATTTAGAGACTTAAAGTCTCTCTAAAAGTCCTAACTATCATCCATGACCATTCCCAATCAACCGAATTATCAAACTTATTTTCATTAATCACATTATTAAAACCAACTTACAATCTAACTCACAAATCAATAAACCAATTAGATCAAAATAAAACCCACACTTCTATCTACGCATTTTCACAATTGGTTTGAAAATCTGGTAGTACTCTGACAACCAAGACGGCACCAAACACCTCCAAATCAAAATCTAAAATTGTAGAAATGAAGCTTGGGATGAGTAGAAGAAGGTTATAGAAGGGTATTTCAAGAGAAAAAGCCGATTCGAAGGGGAAATCATCTCCAGAGCTCAAGAATGGTTACTCTTTATGCTCTCGCTCTCTCTCTCTCTCTCTCTCTCCTAACTTTTTTTCCAATTTTCCTTTCCATTTTCTCAACAGTTTTTAGGATTTTTTTTCCTGAATTTTGGGGCTGTTTGGCCTAAAATATATGGCCCTTAATGAGTCTCAAAAGTTGTCTGGCACATGTTGAAATTCTGTGGTGCCATTTGTCCGGTGATCCAGTGATTCAATGACATAAGTCACTTACTTTAATAAAGTAGGTCCTGTAATATCCCGAATTCTGAGACTTGAGGCTAGAGAATAAGCCTGAGATTAGTGGATTGCTAAGCCCCGGTTTAGCAAGATCCCAAATTGTGATTAAGGGATAATAACTCTAAAAGTGTATGTCATTAGTGATAAATGAACCCTTTTGGAGATTATGGTGTGATTTGGCACCCGATGTGATTCGTATGTGTTCTGAGCAGCGCCGGAAACCCTGTATTTAAGCTCAATTATGGATTAACATCCAAATTGACTTAGAATAGAGGGAAGGCATGTTTTGGTGATAAATGAAACGATATGAAGTGTTTGGTGGTGATTCAATGAGAATTGCCGAAATTAGGGGCTAAACGGTAAAGTTACCGACCAATTGGTCAGTTACCGAAGAGGAAACTCATTGGTAACTTCAAGATCAATGGTTGAGATTGATTTTTGTAGAGATCAAAGGGTGGAATCCCATGTGGTTGTGCTCATGTGAGCTCATGGGATGTGTGTCAAGATGGTGACACTTGGCAAAATGTGGACCCTTGGATTTGGGTCAAATGTTCAAAGTTTTCCCTCTCTCCTCTCCTCCCTTAGTTGGACGGTTTGTGGCCCTAAATTCTGCTCCCTTCTTCATCATCTTCATTTCATCATCTCATCTCTCTCTCTATGTCTCCATGGACGTGCAAGCTTGGAGGAAGAAAGAGAAAGCTTAAGGTGAGATTTTGGTTGGTATATGGTCCTCTAATGTTCAAACACTCTTCATTAATGTTGTTCATAGTGATGAGAGCTTCATCTCTATGGTTTTAGATTCTTGATTGGAGGTGTTTGATGGCTTGAGGAAATTTGGAAAGATGGAGAATCAAGGAATTGGTTTGGGAAAGAAGAAGAGGTGAGTATTTGAAGCCTTTTGATCTAAGTTTTGTGATTTGTGGATGAGTTTAGTGAATTTCGAATTTTGCCCTGAATTTCTGTGATTTTGGATTTGAGGAATTGCCTTGTGTATTGTGGTGAAATTGGTATTATGTTGTGGTATTTGGCCATTGGAATTGGTTTGAGAATTTGGAATGAAAAGAATGACAATGTGTGATTATGTTGTGGTTTGAATTGTGATTTGTGTGACATGTTGTGGTAACATGTCAATATGATTTGAATTTGGTTGATTTGGTGTTTCCAATGGATTCCTTGTGCAAATTTGTGTGGGAATGGTGTTTGATGAGAAATGGGACCATTGGAAGCCAATTGTGCAAAACTTGGAAAACTGTCTTTTGGAAGTTCTTTCTGGGCAGTCTGTTTGTGTGGACGTTTTGAATGGGCAAATGAAGTCAGAAAATTATGAAACTTTCCAGTCTTGAAGTTCACATCCCAAGCTTCAAAATGGACATATAAATTGTGTCATTTCGTTTTGTGAACTGGGAGTTTGAACTGTCCAAAGTTTGGGGACGAAACTGGATTCTGTTTTGGAGCAATGTTGGATTTTGTGTAAATCTGGATTTGTGTGGTGATTTCTGGTAATGAGACATATTTTTCCCATAAAGGGGACTTGAATATCTTTCAATGGGCTTTGGAATCACCTTGTTTCAAGTTTTCTAGAGCAAGTTATGAATTTTTGAAGTTTCCTTGGCTGCAGCCAAAATTCTGGCTCCAGCGCAAAACTTTCTGTGTGTGTCCTGGCCGCAGCCAGAAATTCTTGGCTGCAGCCAAAATATTTCTGTGACGTTTTTAGCCATTTTTGGCTGCAGCCAGAGAATTCTTGGCTGCAGCCAGAACCCAATTTTCAGCAATTTTGAGATTTTGAAAGGTGATTTCCAACCTAGTACGTCCCAATCCTTTAAGCTTTCGTTGAGCTTATTTTAGGCACCTAAAGGGTGTAAATGATAACCAACTTTAAGTGATATGAGAGTAAGGTTTTGGAATAAAGAATAACCCTATGTCATTGCTTTGATTATAGGGATGATGTTCGCCCTGAACGTGGTTCGATATTCGTCTGGTCGTGAGTAAGCTGTGCTGGAGCTTACGTGGAAAGAGAGTAGGGAACATATCTCTTCTGCTTGTATTTGATATATGTGTTAGTGTGTTGGTGCATGTCTTAGCTTTGCATAATTATGTGTAACTTGAAGCTATGTTTCAATTTATGCTATGGCCATAGGTATATTGTTCGAAGCATTGAGCTTGCAAATTGTCATTGTGTTATCATGAGTTGTGTGGTGCAAGCATGTCATGCATTAAACATTTATCGTACATGCATATTGATATTGTTTTCCTACTGAGATTCTCTAGAATCTCACCCTCCCCTACTAACCTTTTAGACAGGGTAGTAGATCGGTGATGGAGTAAGTAACCAAGGGCGATGAGGACTCCTTCGGGTTGAAGATTCGGTAGTTGGTTATCATAGTTGGGAATATATATAGATATGGATGAGTATATTTGTATATGTATGAGAAAGACTTTGTGTAATCCCCATATGAGGGCTTGTAGGGGCGAATATGCCCTGTAAGGCTTTGAGTTAATAAATAGAACCCGGGAGTTGCCGGGATTATATTGTGTACTCTGATTTGTTATAAATGTGATATTCCGCGTGATGTAATTGTATTCGGAATGTGACTGTGAGACCAAGTTATCAATGATTTTGAAAGGCATTTATGAAAACCCCGTCTGGTAGATGGGTTTGCAAATTTGTTATTTGTTTATTATTGGTCTCTATTTCACTTTAATTGCGTATTTCGGATATAATTACGGCAGGGGGTTACAGGTCCCGTCTCTTTTCTCGGGCTTCTACTCATCCAATATGTCAAGGGAAACAAGGGTTTGATATTTTCCCTAGCTCCCAGGCTCGTTGTTCGAGAAAGTCAGTTTGGTATGCGAACCAGAGACCTGTGGATTCCCCAGGCTCAAACGCTAGGTGGCGCTCTCTGGGAATGCCAACACAAAAGGCATAAAGGTGAGTATAATGATAAGGGATACTTGTCACCTCCTTACTCTTCTAACACAAAAGTAACTTTGTCCTTTGCAATGGTTACGAGACACTTATTACTCTCTTATTCATCCAACACAAAAGTTGTGTTATCATTACTTACTTTATTAAAGCTACTTTAATAAAGTTACTTTATCAAAGCTACTTTAATAAAGTTACTTTATCGGTGTCTACTCGGATTTCACTTGAAACTTACTCAGGATTGCTTCACGCATACCAAGGCCTGCCAAATGATGCTATGTCAGAATATATGTGTATGGGCCCCACATGGCACCGCACACCAGTATCTATTCTCGAAAACGCAGGGTACACATGTCTGCCATGAAAATGCCTTGTGCACTCACATACCAGTATATACTTTATTTGATTAACTTGTTTCCTACCTTATGACATAGCTGGGTAGCATCTTTCAACCAACCCAATGGCACCATATATGTGTTCTATGCACATTTATATCGATACTTTGATCCTCCAGCCTACGCATATTGGGCCCTCTGCCTGGCAGGGTGGGATCACATAGTCCCTGAGAATCTTTCTATCTCCCATCATCCTTAGAACTTTTCCCAAACTAGGCTTATTAGTTTACCTGATATAGGCTTATCCTCAAAGTCCTAGGCTCAAAATTTGGGATATTACACATAGAACTCTTATTCAAACTTCATAGCTCCATTAGAAGCAAAATAACCAACTAGAAACTCCAAAATTTTCAAAATCTAATAAACCCTAAATTTTCTCCATCAACACTAAAAATAAGAGGACGAAACTAAAGAGAAATGGGAACTAAATAACTTACCGAGTAGGACCCAAATTATCTCCCTCTCATAAGCTCTCTCTCTCTCTCTCTCTCGCTCTCGCTCGCACAGACACTGCTCTTTATCTCTCTCTCACAGCTGCATGGTACACCAGGAGGAATGTAGAAAAGGACGTCATCGGAAAAAAAACCAAGAAGCAGAAGGACCAGAGGTGTCGAGCTGTGTTGTGTGTGTTTGTGGGAGTGAATTAATAAATGTGACTAGGGGTGTTCAATAATTTCCCTCTCGACCTTCCCGTCCCGATCCCGAACAAATCGGGACGGGAAAATCCCGTCTCGAACATTTCGAGATCGGGAATGGGACTTCCTGATCCCGACTTTTTCCCGATCCCGAAAATATATATATACATGTATATTTTTTAAAAATATTTAAGAAAATAAGGCCAAATGTAAGATAAAATGTGAAAATCCCTAACACCCTTAAGGTAATATCTATTCTTTTAGTTTAGTTAGTTAATTTCATTTACTATTTATTAAATAATTCTAATTTTTTGTTCTTGTCTTTGTTCTTTTTACAGCTGAATCGACAACTTTAAGCATGTATTGGACTAATTATATATTTATATTAGATTTATTTGGTACAATATGATATTAGACAAATTATATATTTATATTAGACTAAAGGAAACACAACAAAAAATTCAATATAAATATTTAAAAAAAAAAAGCAAATTCGGATATCGGGAAATTCCCGATCCCAATCCCAAAATTTCTCGATTTTCGGAATCGGGAAATTTTCGGGATCGGGAATGAAAATCATTGCCGAACCTTTCTTGGGATTAGGATCAGGAATGGCATTTCCCGATCCCGAACACCCTTAAGGGTGAGGGGTATATAAAAGGGATCTGCTAGGGATTCTAATACCCACCCCTTGCCAAATAGTGGGTCACTGCCCACTATTTGATTTGGCAAGTTTATTATTATCTTTTTTTTTACACACTTTTTTTTGCCACACTCTGAAAAATAAAATAAAAAAAAATAAAAAGGCTAAGTGTGTTTTACACAAATAAAATTTCTTAATATTTTGATAGTTATAACTTTTTTTTTTTTGCCACTTGTTTAATCTCATATAACTTTATTAACTTTCTCATTCTTCCAAAGATTATGTATTTGATTCAGATTCTCAAAATCAAATTCTATTTTGAGTAAATCCTTCTTATTCAAATTATTACATGTTAATTCCAACCACCAGAAAGTAATCCTATTTAAACATTGCTTAAATTCTAGAATAGAAAATTGAGATGTTACACTAGCGACAACAGACGGGGCGATATGGTTAGGATTTTTAGTACTTAAGCCATTTGTTGCCACTAAATAAGACTTCAGAAGGAGGAGGTAGTGGAGGAGGGGATGGCGGCGGCAGAGGAGTCCTTGGGGACTTATAATATGATGAAGGAGAGGAGGAGGAGACCAATAAAGAAAAGTAGTAAGAATCACAAGGAATAGTTGAGTTTAAACAGAGGTCTAACAGGATTGTTAAAGGTTATGATGAGTTATGACATTAAAAGTCCGAATGTTACGAAGAGTTATGAAAGAGTTAGATAATGGTTGATTATGAAGACGGTTAGGTTTTGTTTTCGCTTATATAAGTGTGCAAGTGTTACATAACAGTTGTTTCTTAAGAATAGTTATTTTTGTCACTAAATAAGTAATGGCTAGTAGCTACAACCGTTAATTTTGTGTTTTTACAAATTTTGCTTTACAATACATGATAGTGCACACAATTAACCATTACATTTAAGTGTTATATATCCTTGCGTAACCTCCACCTCAACATACATGACATTTATTAGCTGTAGCTATTAGGCATTATAAATGCCTAAATATATAGTAGTGTGATATTAAAATTTGATATTTCAAATTAAATACTACTTTAAAGGTGGGATTTGATCTTAACCCTTGATCCCAAAACGTTTAATAACCATTGGGTCATCAAGCCCCTTTAATAATATAATGCAAAATTATATATAATACAAGTAAAGAGGATAATGTTTCAAACTATTTACTACAATTGTAAAGGGGTATATAACATGAATGACAAGATTTATAAAGGGGTTTAACATTTGAATAGTGTCATTTACTACTAATTTTAACACTTTCTACGTCCGGAGAAATTTAACTAATTGGGTGATGGTATGAAAAAATTTACCATCATTGAAATATGGTAGAGGTATTTATCATTATAATAACGATATTTACTAATATTTAACGATATTTACTACTATGTTTAAAAAGTTCACAACTTGGAAATATTCAACTAGTTGAGTGATGGTGTATGAAATTTACTACACTTGTAATGTGGGGAAATACCACCTCAATTATTACAAGTACGGTGGTATCTTCGGTGAGGGTGTGGTTGATTGAGTATTAATTTTGGCTGATTGAGTATTAATTTGAAATATTGAAAATTAGGATAATCTTTTTTAGATTTGAAATTTAAGTGTTATTTTTAGATATTTTCTTTAAAATATTTGTATTAAGTTTGAAAATAGAAAAAATATTTATTTTACCAAGATTAAAAAAATTATATACTAAATATTAAAAAAAAAGGGTTTAATTGAGGTGTGCGCATATTTTTAAGATATATATTCCAATCCTATTTATAAGAATTTTTTTTTCTTCTTTACCTTCGCTCGTTTTGGTTCCATTATAGTAGAATGTTCCCATTTTTATTGTATGTCGAAGAAACAAATGCATAAAATTTTGAAGTGATAAATTTATTAGGAAATTAAGTCAGCTTAGTCCTACTAAATAAAGCGTGGTTGACATATTGAGTCTAGATATATAATGGGGTTAATATCACTTTTGGTTATTGCAATTTCATCTAATTTTGGTTTTGGTCCCTCAAATTTAAGATTAGTCATTTTTATCCTTCATATTTATTCCATTTATAACTGTTGGTTCCTGAAATTTGAAAAAGACTTAAAGTTATATTTGATGGTGTTAATTTATTCAATGTGGTACTAACTCCATTGAATTGGTTTATGGGGCATGTTTTTTGGGAAGCTGACGTGATAAATATATTATAAAAGCTGGTTATTTTTTTAAAAAAAAAAAAGTGAGCCTCTACAAGGCTACAAAACACACGTATGCCAAACGTCTTCCCCGGCCAGGTCACTGAGTTTGCGCCATTCCAAACTCAACATTTGGGCTTTCAGGTTCGGCTTGATTATCAATTTATCATTCTCAATTGGACATATCATAGCATTAATCAAAGTCACAACTTCGATCAAAATTCTATCCACAGAGGCCCAAAAAATTTCACATAGAAGGACCAAATCTGGCGCTACAGTCCATCAACCCTAATTCGAAATCATTTATGAGAAACAGAGCAACAAACAACATCCGACCCAGGAAGCAAGCAAAAATTCCGAGCAGACAAATAGAGAAGCCAGTTTAATAGAGTTAATGTTATATAGGATAAATTAACACTGCCAAAAGAAGTTTCAAGTCCTTTTTAAATTTAAGGGACTAACTATTATAAACAGATCAATAAATTTAAAAGACTAAAACTATCAGTTTCAAATTTAAGAGATTAAAATTAAAATTAGGTAAAATTTTAAGGACTAAAAATAATATTAACCCTGTATAATGCAAGCAGTTTTACCTAATCTCACATGTGCTCAACTGACTCCTACCCACTACTGAATTTTCCTATCAAATGTCTATAACATAGTATGATGATTGAACCTATCAAGACAATAATTTAAGGGTTTGTTCGCCAGTAAATAAAATACTTTTTGTATAAATCATAAACAATATAATAAAACAGAGATACTAAAGTACAAATATGATATGCTACTACTCCCATTCAATCCTTAATATAAAGTATATTTACCTAATTTGATTAGATTAAGGAAGTTAGTTAATATGACATATATTTTCTAAAACACTTTAGTCATCTTTCCTCTCCTCCTTGATATCGTTGAAAGAGTATCAATAGTATAAATTAGAAAAATATTAATAAATATAAAAAATAGTTCTCGATTATTACAAATATCTACTCTCCAAATATAAGTCATATATTATTAAGGACGGGAGGGAGTATTGTTTTTACTAAGTACTTATCCTTATATTGGATGCAATTTTGTTCTTGACACTATTAGGTACTAAATGGGGTACTTTTCCCAATGAATATTTTAATCTTGCTTTACCACGTTGTAAGATACTAAACACTTTCGGTAGATCCAACCATTGTTGGTATATGCTGCTATTTTTAAAAATAAAAAACAAAAATCATGCCATTTAAGGCACAATAATAGGAAAAAAAATATACAATCAAACATAGTCAGTCCATCCAAAATGTTTGACTGGACCGTTTAGGGATGGGTTCACCAGTCTGGTCAGCTAACTCAGATTGAGTTTTAATAACATGGTCTTAATTGAAGAATATTAATAATCAGATTGTGATATAATTATTATATTAAGGAAGGAGTTACAATCAAAGACATATTTATTTTTTTAAAATAAACATAACTTCTTCCCCGTCACCACTGGATCACAATAGTATACCTCAATCGGGAGTGGTTTCTCTCCAATGCATTTTAATGGTCCGCTTCCATCCGTTCCATGAAGTGCGCCATTTACTTTGGAAAATGAAAATCGGATTCAATTATAAGCGTTGTATAGAAACCACCCAGTGTGCAAGAGAGTTTGGAACTCAATGAAAAAGAAGAAGAAGAAGAAAGACCATCCGCGCATTACATGCTCGCTTGAGGCCCATCGACCAATTGTGTCATTTTTGTGGGCTAATAGCTTGATAATGCTGACAAATTAAACGAAGCGTTAAGGTATATGTACTTAGCTAATCAAAAATCAAAATGAATTAGTAGATTGACCGTAATGTATTTTTAAGTTTTTTTAGAGTGAAAATTGAAGATATTTAAATCCTATATGAATAGATATAAAGATGATCTTTTTTAGCCAAAAAGACATTTTTTAAAGTTTGATACAGGAGTAATTTTTTTTAAAAAAATATATTTAGTTTAGCTATATTCTTTTTGAATAAAATAATCCTTATTAATTTAAAAATTCAATTATTCATTATGTATAAATTTACAAGATATAATTAAGAGAGTATGTTATATATATATATATATATGCATAAATAAAAAAATGTTTTTACTTTATATATATGAATAACATGTATTTAAGTTAAGAGAAAAAAGGCATGTATTTAAGTTAATCAGTGAAACTTTAATAAAAAAGAAAAATCGAAGTCATACAAAAGTGTAGAATGTTAGACCAGTGAAGGGATGAATGGGGTTTAAAAATGATTTATTTAGAATTTTTTTAAAATACTTGTTACTAAAATTTCTTCACAATAATGATGCCAATACAACAATTCTATATGATTCATTGAAAGGTTTAAAATTGTTAAAGAAACAAATTTTCTTGTCGAATTCTAATCACTCTAGAGGTGCAAAATCACATTGTAAACACAATTTAGGAAACCTTTATTTGAAATATTTGTTATTGAAATTTATTGAGAACACAATTTATATATAGGCTGACCTATGAAGTTGTATAGCTTAATTTGATGTACAAAATCATGCTGAAATTGAGAGGAGAGCTCCCATATTAGTTACTCCCTCTAATCCTAAATATAAGATAAAATTGACTTTTTTTGGAGAGATTAAGAAAGCTAGTTTAGAGAATTTATATTTTTATTTTTTTTAAACTAATTAATTTGACTAACTAATTGATATATAATATAAGGATACATAACATAAGATATAATTAAGTAACTTATTTAGCTTCATTAAGCTCTCCAAAAAAAATCAACTTTATCTTATAATTAAAATCAGAGATAATAGAATAAACTATCAACATTTAAGCCCTATGAAGATTGGTTTAGTTGGTAAGAATTTTGGGACATAACCTAGAACAATTATGGTTCAAACCCTCCTGTCAGTGTAAGGATCTTTGACCTCAGAGGCATACCTTACTACCTTAGGCTTAGTGAATAGTAAGACCCAACTAACCTAAAATTTTTTAAAAAATAATTATAATTATTTAAATAAGGTACTAAAATGGATAATATATCTATTTCACCTTAAAAATATATTTGTTTCCTAAATTTTCCTTTTTAATCATTTATATTGGAACTACCCCATTGTTGGAGGCCCCCTTAATATGTATAAAGTGCAATCAATAGATATAATTTTAGGGAAAATTATAAATTTTGGAAATAAAATGAGTTGATATATATTTATATTTATATATGACCCAAGTAAATCCTCTAACTAATAACTACATTTAGGATAGGAGAGACTAGAATTAAGACGTGAATTTCTTTACGAAATTAAGGATAAATTTTAACCTCTAAGAATTTAAAGATGTCTTATTTACATATTTTTTATTTTATTATTTTTTGATGAAATATGATTATGCAATTAAGTAGAAAAAGCACAGTGTACAAAATAACGTAGCAAAATATATACATCACGTAGTAGGTAAGCCGGACACCATTGAACCTTTTCGGTTTGAGTAATGATTTTAATATCATATTGTTTAATAAGTTTTACAATGGACAAGAACATTTCTCAATTGGGGCACTGTTATATTCTATATCAGCGAGGGAGAGAAACGAAAGACGTCTTATAAGGGTCTGAATACCTCCCCTTTTGATTCGTTTTAAACCATGAGGGGTGATGGGCTCCCAAAGAAAACAATATTGAGTGCGAGGCATTACGATGTTATAAATGGTATCAGAGCTAGGCTTGAGTCGATGTGGGCTGATATATCAACTACGACACTGGGCCTAAAGGTGGGTGGAGTGTTATGTCCCATATCAGCTAGGGAGAAGCTTATCGCGTCTTAAAACCGTGAGGGGTGACGAAGTTACAAAGTGGATAATATTAAGAATGAGGCACTAGGATCTTACAAGCACCTTTTCTTGCTTTGGAATGAGGACCATAGCTTCTCAAAGTAGCACAGTTGCAGGAGCAAGATTCCAATTTGAGTTTGGGGAATAATAACCCATTCATGAAAATCATCCTGGCTGAAGAAAATTTTGATATGCATTTGACGTTTGAGTCCTTCTCAATTGTTTAATACTAAAGATGACATCCCAACGAGAAGAATACCACCAACATAATTTTGCCACCCTCCTCCAACTAGGGGATGCTTCTCTGATATGTTAACAACCTGAGAATGTTGTTGCAATTGATATGTAAAAGCATTTGCTCTTGTTTGTGTCAATCCTATAACTTGCTGGGAGTAATATGTATTCCTACATGATAAATTCTATTTCATGCAAACCACAAAGATTCTAGTAATTGAAAAGGCAAGTATGTCATAAAATTACCAAGATATTTGCGGTTTAGCAACCAAGTAACTAACCATTGTTTTAAAGACTTGTTAGGACAAGCATCAATTCTAAAACCAGTAGTAATACCAAACCAGCACGCTCTAGATAATGGACTATAAAGAAACAAGTGATTAAGAGACTCATTGTTATTACTTATTAGCACAGAAAGATAATACCTCATATGCAAGCAAATGCCTATTTTGAGCAAATGAGTTTTTTGCAAGATTTCTTAAATAATCCTCCATCGTAACAGCTTAAGTCTGGGAGGAAAAACGGATTTCTAGATTAATTCACAAACCTCACTGTTGACTAACCGTCCAATTGCTGATCAGAGCAGGCGATATCTATCTCAAACATAATATATCTTGGAATTATTACTAGAGCAATGAATAATATCAAGGGACTGGACAAAGGAACTGGATATCTGGCAATTTGTTGAACCACTTGCCTAGGGTATAGTGAGGAGATTAAATGAAAATTCTAGTTTCCTTTAGAGCACAGTATAAGGTCTAACACCTTCAATATGGGGTATCCCAAACCAAACTGTTGCAACAGCCCTAAAGCCTACTATTTAATGGAATTGAAGATCTGTCACTAACCTATTAGGTAAGGTAATTAGTAATCACTGCTCCTGCCTTAATTATGTGTTTCCATAAGCCTAAGCTATTATAAGTAGGTTTAAAAACATAATTGTGCTCAAGATCCAAATACTTCTCCAACATCAATTTACTGAGTAAGGAAGATTTATTTGAGATCACCCGCCTCAAATGCTTAGCCAGCAATGCAGAATTGAAAGCCTCTAACTGGATAATTTGCAACCCTCTGATTAAGGCCTTTTTATTGTTAGCCTTGGGGTCCACAATAAAAATTAACCAAGGATTGCGTATAGGCAAACCTAGGATCGTTCTCTCTTCTCGATGAGCCTATTATTGATTCTTAAGTAATCTAAATGTCATGCAAATGCAATGAAACAAGGGGAAATTGGTTTTGGTTTTTCAAATTAATAACTAAAAGAGGAATGCAATTTAATTAAATATTAAACTACTGTTTTTGGAATTTATATGAGGAAATGAGTCTTGGTAGCAAAGTCAATGGCTTTTCTAGCTTCTTAAAATAATTTGGGAGTTAGTTTTTCATCAAGTCAAATTGAAAACCTCAAGCAATCACATTGAATCCAATTTATCTAATTAATGACTAATCCTATGATCATATTCATAGCCATCTCGTAAACAAATTGTCAAAAACCACTTAATGTATACTTGAAAATAATTTTAATACACTTGCTTCCTCTTAAATGAAAGCACAATCACAACACTCAATATGAATTAATTTGCCTACACAACATAGTAATTACATACAATGCATAATCTCATTAAAACATAAGGAAATAAGTTCAATACATAGTCCAAGAGCATCAAAGCAAAATTCAACACAAACGTTAACCAACAAGGACAAATGAACACTCATCCAAGTCTCACAAATATATACCAATACAAAAATTAATCCACACAGAACATAATAATAAATGAATTGAGCTAAAGAAAAACTAATAAACTCCCATTTGTAGCACATTGAAGCTCTAGCCATCTTTTCTACCACCAAGAATCAACAAAATTATCCACTCATGAGCCTAAAAATAGTCATAGCTTCTTTAAAACATTTCAGATCCATGGATCAATGGAAAATGAGAGTGAGAACCAAATCTGGAAAGAAATGAGAGTAAAGAGTATGTCGGTGGTGAATTAGGAATGGGAATTTTAGGCTGTGAAGTAGAGAGGATGAGGATGATGGTAGAATGAAAGCAGCTAATAGTGATGGAAGAAGGTTCCAACTAAGATAGAAGAAGGTTGATGAAGATGGTGGAGTGCGAATGGAGAAACCCGATGCAATGGTAGTTGGTCTATGATGCGAGATTGATGGGGAGGGAGTAAGAACACCAGTAGTGATAATAGTGGTAGAAAGAAAGGAGATGGTGGTGGATGTGGAGGAGAATGAAGATATCTAGTGAGCTTTCACAATATGTAATGCCCTATCTCATATTCCCTACTCCTAAAGTGAATTTTAAGAAAACTTTTCATTGATCGTCATGCATTGGGAAGAATTACCATGCCCTTATAAAAAATATCAAAATCCATGGGATCCCTAGGCCCCTGGCCCACAAATCTCACACAACCAGATATAACAATTGTAGTTTCAAAATCCGTCACATAATAATTTATAAGCTATAATAATGTATTTCCATGAAAACCCTAAACCTCAAGTCATCTACTACCAAAATCTAGATAAAGGACTACTTAGAGTTCAACACAATCATGAATTTAAATTGTTGATCCTTCCCAATCACGTCACCGCTCGAGCTCTTACTTGAAGAGTGTGAGAAGTAACAAGATGAGACCACTGCCTTAGTAACATAGTTACTACCCACCTTAACTACTTACACTACTCGTGGGGTGCCAGATAGGACTAATATACAGACATGTTAAATAGATATAATATGCAGGCGGGCAAGCAAACATAACAAGTAAGAGTATAATAGTATTGATTCATATGCCTCAGAGAACATTTATTTATAACACAACATACCGTATCACAAAATATCATAATGCAATTATTACTCTCTATCTTTCATTAACCCCAACATCCTTATATTCTCCTTATTTCCTTCGACTGAACCTATGGGCTAAGTACATTCTATGTTATTGGTTACTCTTACAAGCTCTTCACAAGTGTGTGTAGACCAGCCATAGTACTACAGAGTACACAAGGGACCATGGGTTCCTTCAGTAGGGTTACTGCCCAGGCCCCAGGAATACTACCTAGAAGCCCCTGGAGTGTTGTATTAAGGAATACTACCCTATAAAATAGATGTTAGCTAGTGATGCACAATAATCAAATGAGCGGCCTACCACATGGTATTCAGTTTTTACAAATCACCACCCAATCACTAACTCCACCATTTATATCACATTATTCTCAAGGGGTTCTCACATGTTCTCATGCTCATACATGTCAATCAATATCATAAACTCAACTCTCATCGATGTATTTACCAATTATACTTTTATAATATATCAGAAGATCAAATGCTTGCGCATCAAACACATACGAATAAATCATACAATAGTATCATGGTCATCATAACATGGAAATCACTTTTTGCGCATCAAACTTGCTTCGATAGGAGTGTTGTTTTCCTAAACAAGGCATGAGTTACAACCATACAAAATTTAGCTCAGTTCACATATACATGCTGATCATGTTTCTTGCTTTGTAACGCTTAAACATAAATGCCAATAGCTAATCCAACCTTTTAACATGACGAGTTGGATGTCTTGAATGGGCTAACCAAATTTCAGCCCGATACATCAGTCAACAAATGAGTAAAGAACATTTTATAGAGGTTGCCTTAGGTATATGCAAAAATGCAATTGTTCCACCTTAAATCCAACTTACTACTCATAGATATAGGCTCTGAGGTCTCCCTCCTCTCCTTATTTAGTCTATATGGCCCTTTTTATTTTATTATTTATTTACGTATTATTTACTAAATATTTCCTTAATAATATTACCTAAGTTTTATGAATAAAAATTTAGGATGTTACACATTGCCTTTCTCCTCTGCCTAGAAGTGTCGACAGTGATAGTAAGGGCTAGAGATGGTGGTGTCTTGTCTCTCCTCTTCTCTAGTTAAAGCTCCAACTGCTTTCTTTCATCTCTCTCTTTTTGCTCTAATCTATGCTTATGACACCTCTCTTCTGGTTCAAGAACGTCGCCAATGATTGTGGATGAAAGAGAGAAGGTCGCCGGCGACCATAGACGAAAGAGTAAAGGTGAAGGTCTAAGGTCTATTTGAGCTCTCAACTTTAAAATGTTTTTGTGGCACTTACTCTCTTCCACACGTCTCTATGTATCAAAGTAAAACGAAGAAGCTTGGTTAAACCAATTATGACCAGGGACCAATATGCAAACTTTAAAAGTTCATAGGGGGACTAAAGTACAAACTTTTAAAATGTTCATGGGGTAGAACTGTAATTATAAAAAACTCTAAGTACTTTTCTATAATTTTCTCTAGGCCTTTTTCTACACATATTTGTAATTTTTAGAAATTTTAAGGCTTTTTTATGTAATTTTCCTTAGGCATAAAAAATATTAATCCTAACCCAATTGACATTTCCCCCATTCTCTAATTTTCTTCTAGAACCCCTACAATGCAAGATTAAGCACAAGGTAACATCAAAACTTGAATAAATCATTTGTATGAATAATTAACAAATTATGACCATTTTGCCCCTAATTATACTTAATTCAATACAAATATCCCTAACTCAAATTAGTGCTTAATCATGGAATAATGTCCTAGAAAAAGCATTAACAATCCCAAATTGATCATGAATAGGTTTATAAATATATGGTTCAGTCACCCTCCACTAGTTATGGGCCAACATAAAACCTCTTATCAAAGGAATTGAGCTTTATTTGATGCCTTATGTAACCCCTTCACCGTAATTACATCCGAATTATGAAATTTAAGTGAAATAGAGACCAATAAAACAAAATCACAATTTATGATCCCACATCCAAGAGATGGGGTATTTCAAAATCTTTTCAAAACATATATATATTCTTGGTCTCACATTCACGTGCGGATATAACTACTTGAGAAATCAGAGTACATAATAAATATCAAAGTGCGGAAACCAAAATCCCGGCAAACCCCGGGTTACTACATATATATCATGGGTTTAGTAGTTTTCCCATAAAGGGGATTACACGATCAACATATCATTTACATTTAATGGACAATCGGAAATCCCGAATCCAAAACGAAGATAACCAACTATCCCAAAAGCCTGAATGTCCCTAAAAGTTCCTAACCACTCCGGGTTGGTCGCTTCTCCTTCGAGCCACTTGCCCTATCTGAAAAGATTAGTCATATGGAGGAATGAGATTCTAAAGAATCCCAGAGCAACAACTCACTCATACGATATATAAACATAAAGCATGTATGTTCATCATAAACAGCAGCTTCACAATGATCTCTGGCTTGCGCCACATACGACATCACTCACGGCTGTAATCACAATGCACTACGCCCACTTTCGTGGTGAACACTATGCCAGCTTTCGCTGTAATCAGTATGCACAACGCCCGCTTTCGCGGTGAACACTATGTAGCAGCAACACAAAGCACAAAGCACCACAAAGCATCTCAACGCACGATGTATCACTATGCTCCACAAAGTATCTCAATGCACAAGGTATCACAAAGCAGTAGCAGTAGCATCCACACAATGAATGACAGACAGACATACAATACATTTACACAAAGTATAAGAGAGGAGTCGCTACCTGTATCTTTCCTAACAATCTTTGGCACAGTGGGCTCACGCGTTCGGCAGATATCAAATCCTATACCAAATTAGGGACAAGTGATCAATCTCTTTTCCAATTACTTAATCCTATAATACACTAAGTTGGTTATCATTTAGGACTCCTAAGAGGCCACAAATGTCTCCAATGAAAGCCCTAAAAGGTTGGGAAACAATAGATTAAAGATCCCCTTTCAATAACACAAAGTGCCAAAACACAGGGTTGGGCCGCGGCCCACCAATCCTTGGGCTGCGGCCCAAACATAGTCAGAAGGTCTTGGGCTGCGGCCCAAAACAGGTCAGAAAGGCTTGGGCCGCAGCCCGCCACTCATGGGCCGCGGCCCAGAAGTTTCCTGACTCTGGGCTCAACTTTGAAAAAACATAACTAATTCTAGAAAAATCGAAACGGAGTGATTCCAAAGCCAAATGAAAGGTATATGAGTCCTCTTTCAAGGAAAAATATATCCCATCACTGGAAATCACTACACAAATACAGATTTACCAAAAACTACACACTACTCCAAAACAGAGTTCTGTTTTCATTCCAAACTTTGGACAACCATATCTCACTGAATTCTAAACGAAATGACACAAAATATATGTCCATTTTGAAGCTTGGGATGTGAACTTTAAGACTGGAAAGTTTCATAATTTTCCAATACCATTTGGTCACTCAAAACGCTCGTCCAAACTGACAGCGAAAAACAGAGCTTAACAAAACAGATTTTCCAACTTTTCCCAAGTGACCCAAATGAATCCCAATCAATTTCTATCTATCCAAAATGCATCAAATGTTCATATATATCCAAACTCAATCATTTCCAATCATCAATCATAATGAACTTCATATTTCCAGAAATAGGCATAATTAGGGCAAAAATTCCAGATTTCACCAAACTTAGCCAAAGCTCACAAACAACATACCAAAATGCTCTAAATGCCTACCTCTTTACTTTGCCCAATCAAGAACTTTGATTCCTCAACTTCCAATTTCGAGCAAGTCACCAAGCACCACTTCTCAAGATTCTACAACCATCACAATGTAGTTCTCATTGAGATGAACAATATTATAGAAGAGGTTTTGAGCAAAGGAGGAGTATTTCTTACCAAAGATCAAGCTTTCTTCTTCTCTTTCCAAGCTCAAACCAGTGCCAGAAATGGAGGAAGGAGAAAGAGAAAATGAGAGGGAGATGATGATGATGAAGCCTTTCTCTTGCTTGCACACACATACACTCCACCGAAAAGGAGAGAGAGTGTGTGGGAAAAGTGGTGTTTTGTCACTTAGTACATCATCCAATGACCACCCTAATGCCACTTGTCATCATCTACTCAATTCCCTCTATAAGCTCACATAGATGCAACACATAGGATTCCGACCCACGGTCAAGGAATCACAACCATTGATCTTAAATACCACATGTATTTATTCTCAAAATTCATATTACATTGATCCCAAATGTATTTAAATCAAGATAATTACAATAATTATCGGGGTCATTAGCCCTAATTACAAATCAGGATATTACACCTTAGAATCCCCCCAAAAGAAGTTGGCCATCCTCATTGCTATGGTGTAACACAGTTGATGAGAAAACTTTATGCATGAGAAAAGATAGACCAATAAGGATGAGAGAGGGTGTTTTATCAGAACTAGTCGTCTTGCTTGAAAAAGAAGATGACTTTTCCATCCTTCTAGTCTCTTATCAAGTTTCTACAGAACCTCCTGATAATTTCATTTTTCTAATCTTGGGTCATCAATATTTTTTTGATATTATTATCCATTATCCGGTTCATGGTTCGTGGTTCATGGTTATCCCTCCCAACACAAGTGTATCATTAATATATGTGCCTAGGTATTTTCCCAAACACGAGTGAAACTGAATTCCCAGTTACTTTGACAATTTTCTCTTCATTTAATGGGGAATAGATAGGCTATAAACCAAGTTTGATTTTTGATAATTAATCTAGTGCTTGGATATGAGAGAATATCGTCTTTGCAGTGCGTTAACAATATGATAGTCTTCTTCCACAATATGACAAAAGAGAAGAGTATTGTCGGCATACATGAGATGAGTCAAAGGTACTATGTTTTGAGAAACACGGATGCCCCTCCACAAGTGATAGTTTTATGCTTGATGGATCATGTAGGATAATACATTTGCATAAAGCAAAAAGAAATATGGAGATAGTGGGTCTCCCTACCTCAGACCTTAAGAAGGAGTAAAAGGAGTCCTAGGAGACCCATTAAGTATCACCTGGTAGGATACAGTTGAGGTATATTGCATGATTATTTGAATTATCCTAGGAGGAAACTCCATTTTCTTAAGAACTTACATAAGAAAAAACCATGAAACCTTTTTATATGCCTTTACAATATCTAGTTTAATTGCAAACCAACCATCCTTGCTCTGACGTGTACCTTGGATTTTTTCCATGAACTTAGATGCCAAAATAATATTGTCTATAATCAATCTTCCTTTAATAAAAGCATTATGATGGGGGGTATTTAGATCACCCAGAATCTCTTTCAATCGATTACACAAAAAGAGACTGATAGGCTAAAAATCATTAAAGGAACTAGGGTTATTGCATTGAGTCACCAACACTATGAATGATCTATTTAATTCTTTTAGAAGATATCCTTGACAAAATGTCTAATAAACCATTACAATAATATCTTGTTTAACAAAGGTCTAAAACTTCTAATAGAATCTAGCAAGAAAACTGTTAGGGCCTGGAGCACTATCCTCTTTTATTTCAAAGAAGACCCTCTTGATTTCTTGTATAGTCACCGGATGATTCATCTAATCAAATTGTTGAGTAGATAATTTTGGCCAGTTGATGTTACTTAATGTTTGATCGACACAAGTAGCATCAACTGAACCTAGATCTTCAAATATTTGTTTAAAGTAATTGGTGGCTTCATTATGAATAGACTCTTGATCCTTAATTCAATTACCTTCATCATTTTTAATATGAACAATCATTTTCCTCATTCTTCTAGAAGTATCAAAACTATGAAAATATTTAGTGTTTCTGCCTCCCTGTAGTATCTAGTTTTGTCATGCCTTTTATGACCATGGAGTTTCTTCATAATCATAGAAAAATTCAAGAGAGGACTTTATAATAGAAACATGCTCCTCCTCCTAAGATGACAAAACTCCCTTATTGTGCCAAAACTGGAGTTGATTCAGCCAACTGATAGTTTATTCCATTTAGAGAGAGTCTTCTAAATACATTTAAGCCAAACATTTGCTTTATATGCCCAATATCCATGGATTTCTTGACCCATTCCTTGCTAACAATGTTATGACATTAGCAGAAAGAGAACCAAAAGTTTTCAAACCTGAATAACTTGACCCCTTTCTTTTTCCTGTGAGTTTGGAACAACATCGGGGAGTGATTAGATGCAACCAAAGGTAATACTTGTAATGATGATGTTGGAAAAGACTACAACTAGAGAGGATTGTAAGGTGTTCTATAAAGTCTTTCTTTAACTCGATCAACACCTTTATGGTTGTTGCACCAAGTAAACCATCTACCCTTTGATAGGGTGTAATTAGCTGGTCGTTTAGCTATCAAAATACTAGATCTAACTCTTTTGTCAGTAGTGGAAAGCAACCTTAGTTGATTTTAAAGAATTTATTTTTGAATGATCTACTTCTATTGAAAAAGAGCAACTTAGAATTTCAAGAGATGTTTGAGGAGAATTAATGAAATTGACTGTTTTATTGCCTAAAACAAGTCAACCTGATTCAGTTATCAAATACACTTTCCACTTAGTTAGCTTCTCCTTTTATTATTGCTGCTCTAGTTACTGGATCAGAACTGACCTTCTAATCATTCATCTAAATCATTCAACTAAAGGATTTGGTTAGAACAATAACAAGTTAGAAGATGCGGATTAGAGAGACAACAATTCACATAACCTGCTTCATGAAATACTCTTAATTAAGATTCATTCACAAACTTCATACATCTAACTGAACCAAGTCTAATTTGTCAGTCTGCTACCAAAAATCAGATTACATTCATGAATAAAGTTTCATTGAACTAATGACACATAATCATAGTTTCTCAATACAAATCATCTTAACTTCTTAACTTTGCAATCATAGCTCCATAATATCCAATTCCAACTCAAAACAAGAAAGAGGAGAGAAGATTAGCTTAGGACACTTCTTGATTTAATCGGTTAAAGCTCTACAGCTATAAGAGGATTAGATTCCTAAGATGGAAAGATATTTCTCTAGCTAGTGCTCAAATTGGCAGGCTGCAATTCTTCATAGCTCCAATAAATGTTTCTATCTCTCTTAAATTCTATTCCCACTACAATTTTTCTAGAACTCAAGTCTCCAAAACATGAACTAAACTCTCTAAGCTTCCTTTTCTCTTTTATATTTCTAGTTTTTCTATTTCTACTCTCTAACTGAATCTGTTTCTCCTCCAACCAATTTTAGCTCATCTTCTCTTCCTGTAAGAATCTCATTCCCAACTACCACATCATTTTGAACATCAATTATTCCTTCTCTCTATTTTCCTGTGTGCTTCAAGTCTTAAATTTTTAGTTTTTCACTGATGGATTTGTGGTTCCTCTTGTGATAGAATCACACTTCCTCTTCTGATGGAATTGCATTTCAATGGAGTCTTTTTCCTTTCGTTCATTCTAAAACAGCGTCATTTCTGGGTTTGGTACCATCTTTTCTTTTAAATTCAAATTTGCTTAATTCTAAATGCACCTCTCACCCATTTTACCATTTGCATTCAGGTCCCTTCTATTTCATACTAACACCCAACAGATTTTCTTTTTTTGCAGTTCTGTCCCTACACCTATACAAGACACAAGAGTTTCCAAAAGCCATCAAATTCATCAATTAATCATTACTTAGCTACTAAAATCCCTTATATAATCTCTAGTACCATTTACATAATTAATTCTCCTTTTAATCCCTCAAAACCATATTAAATTGAGCTTCTAAACCTATTAAAATCATAATTTATCAAGATGTCAATGATATTACCTTTGTCTAGAAAGTTACGAAAAGAAGTTGCATCCACAAAGGAAGAAGATGCACTGAGCTTATCACATAAACCTACAATTTAATTCAAATCTCCTATAATTAACCAAGGTTAAAAAGTAGAATTAACCAAAGATCGGAGCTAAGACCATAAAAGATGAAGATCTCTATGAGATGTACAGTATTATATGAATGGCAAAAAAATTGAGGAAATGGTCAAAAGTATATCAGCAATCTATCTCTGTATTAATTAAACTCAGTGAGGCATCGTTATAGAGAATTCTCAATTGCAATTACAACATAAATCTCAACAAAAATGAAAAGTATGATAACTGACAGAAATAAGCTCAAGGGAAATTAAGAAATCACAGAGGGAAAGTAGAGCATTTCAGAGAAGATTCTTCATAATTCTTCACACCTTTCTGTTATGCCAAAATCCCCTTTATTCGGCACTTTCATGCATTTTCTTGGTAGTCTTGCAAATTCTGTTACTCCTATATGGCAGGAAGGGCTTTTCTCCCATCGACCCATTCTTTGTATTTGGGTTCTGAGTCTCATAGGCTAAGGTCTCATCATTAGTCTTAAGCCCATCCATGACATTACTCCCCTCATCAAGACAGACCTTGTCCTCAAGCTCGAAGTCAGGATATTGTAGTCGAAAGGAAGAGTAATTTTCCCAAGTTGGAATTTCAGCAGCATCCCATTTAATTAGTACCTGAGTCACCCAAGTATCTCTAACTTTAACCCTTTGAGAGTTAAGCACAACCATTAGAGACAAGAAAGGTCCTTCAAGGGCAGTCAAAGGTGGAAGTGGTTGTGCTTGCAATTGTGGTGTACCATGGCATTTCTTTAATAAAGAAATATGGAACACACGGTGTAAACGAGCATCTGTAGGCAATTGAATTTTATAGGCAATAGTACCAATGCGTTCTATAATAGGAAATGGGCCAAAGAAACATAGAAAAAATTTCTGATTGTGATAGGCACGAATAAAGTGCTGATGATATGGATGAAGTTTAACAAAGACATAATCACCAACTTGAAACTCCATCTCTAAACGTTTCTTATCAGCAAAGAATTTTATTCACTACTAAGCTTTTTGTAAATTAGCCTTTAAGAGTAGTAATGTCTCATCCTGAGAGGCTAATTGTTCCTTTACAGAAGCTAGAGCATTCATTGATTGATCTAACCGAAGAAGTATAGGAAGGTCTCGTCCAAAAACAACCTTATAAGGTGATAGCCCAATAGATGTATGAGAAGAAGAGCTGTAGCAGTATTGAGCCCAAGGTAAATAGGTAACCCACAAATAAGGTTGTTGATGTACAAAACATCACAAATACATTTCCAAGCAATTATTTAAAGCCTTAAATTGACCATCTATTTGAGGATGATAAGAAGAACTCATGCATAATAAAGTACCCTATAATTTGAATAAATACTTCCAAAAAGAACTTGTAAAAACTCAGTCCCTATCTGATTCAATAGAGTGAGGGAAACCATGAAAACTCACAATATGTTGGACAAAAGTCTTAGCCACAGATTCAGCAGAATAATTAGATTTCTGAGGCAAGAAATGTGCAAACATAGAAAGTCTATCTGCAACCACAAAAATAACATTGTAACCTTGGGAAGTAGGCAATCTAATAATGAAGTCCATAGCTATATCATCCTAAATTTGATTAGGAATAGGCAAAGGTTGCAAAAGACCATAAGGTGATGTTTGTAAAGATTTGGCCTGCTGGCAAACATTACATTATTGAATGAAACATTTAATATCACCTCACATCCCTTTCCACCAAAATTTAGCTAAGATTCAAGCATGAGTTCTAACAATTCCAGTATACCCTCCCACTTTCGAAGCATGGAACTTAGTTAAAATGGACTAAATTAAATCAATACCATCATAAGGTAAGGCAAGACCATTTTTATAAAAAAATCTATCATCATGAATGCGATAATGAGGAAAAGTAGAAGGTTCCTGCTCACCTGCTGATGAAGAAGTTGTAGATCTAAAGATTCATCAATAACAGCCTGAATTGAAGCAAAAAGATCATTAGTGGTGAAAGAAATGGCCATAAAAGAGTGAGATAATGCATTAGCTATAATGTTAGTTTTGCTCGATTTATACTCAATGGCATAGTCATAACCCAATAATTTTGATAGGCATGCCTTATGTTTTGGCGTTTAGATAACTTGATCAGATAAGTGACATAAACTTTGTTGATCTATCCAGATGATGAAAGGATGACCCACCAAATAGTTCCTAAACTTGGCAACAACCTCAGTAAGAGCATAAAGTTCCCGTACATAAGTTGAACAATTCTGCATACGAGGAGATAATTTTTTTTTGAAAAATATGCAATGGGATGGTTCTGTTGGTTAAGCACAGCACCAATTCTAGATCTGAAAGCATCAACTTCAATGATGAAAGGTTGAGAAAAATCTGGCGACGAAAGCACAGGAGTAGAAATAAGAGCTTGCTTTAATGATTGAAAAGCTATTTGAGCCTCCACAGACCAAATGAAAGCATCCTTTTAGCAAGTTAGTTAAAGGAGTAGCAATATTGGCATAGTGACGGATAAAATGTCGATAGTAACCTATCAACCCCAAAAATCATCGCAGTTGGGAAACAGTAGTAAGAATAGGCCAATCTCTAACTGCCAATAGTTTAGTAGGGTTCATTTCCACACCATTGTTGGAGACAATATGCTCCAAATACTCTATAAGATCAGAAGCAAAAGAATACTTAGATAACTTAGAATAAAGCTGATAATGTAGCAAACAATCCAATACCACTCGCAAATGATGTAAATGCAATGCCAAATCAGCACTATAGACTAATATGTCATAAAAAAAACCAAAACAAATCTACGAAGATATGGCTGAAAGATATCATTCATAAGGGTTTGAAAAGTAGCTGGAGCATTAGTAAGCCCAAAAGGCATAACCAACCACTTATAAAGGTCGTGATGTGTCCTACAAGTAGTTTTATGCCGGTCCGCTCCCTTGAGTAAAATTTGATGGTACCCCGAACGAAGATCAAGTTTAGAGAAAATGGTAGCCCCCTTTAACTCATCAAGTAGTTCATCCACTATGGGAATAGGATAAGTGTCCTTGACAGTGACAACATTTAGAGCCTTATAATCTACGCAAAAATGCCAAATGCCATCTTTCTTGCGCATTAAGAGGGCTGGAGCAGAAAAAGAACTCATGCTGGGTTGGATAATTCCCTGAGTAAGCATGTCCTGAACCATTTGTTCAATAATAGCCTTTTGGCTGAAAGGATAATGATATAGGTGTACTTTAACTACCTCAACGCCCTCATGTAAAGGAGTGGCATGATCATGAGAACAGGATAGAGGTAAACCCACAAGCTCAGCAAAAAAAACAACAAATTGTTGTAATAATTAAAGAAGAGCAATCGGTAAATCAGGTAGAAAGACCACTGAAGGTGAAGACATCAAAGAAAAAAACTCAAGTGTAAATAGTTCTTGAAATGAGTCAATATCCTAAAGTCATCGAAAATGCTGATATTGCAGTGGTTTAGATGAAACAAGTTGAGTCCCCATAAGTGTAACAAAAGTATTATTCAAGTAAAATTTAATAGTGCCAATACTATAATCAGCAATATGAGAACCCAAAGTAGCCAGCCATGAAGATCCCAGTACAAGATCAGACCCAACAATTGCTAAGACATATACAGAAAGAACAACATTATGACCTTGAATATAATTACCAGATTTTAAACCGTACCTTCACCCTTTATGAATTATCCATTACCTACCATAACAGTATCATTGGACATGTATAGTGGAAGTTTCAAATGAGAGACAATGCGAGGGTGAATAAAATTATCTGAATTACCTCCATCTAGTAGAATTTGGATTGTGGTACCTTGAATAAAACAAGTAAAATGGATGGTAGAGCAGTTGGAGGACCCATAAAAAGCATGGAAGGACATTAGCCTTATGTAACAAAAATGGCTCTTGGGCCATTACCTCACGTCTGAGAGTTGGATTCAGTCCACTAAGGAAACAATCACGCATAGCCTTATCAGATAAACCGTCAACCCGATTGGTGATGGCCATGAAAGAAGTGTGAAAATCAGTCGCAAATCCAGTTGAGTCATCTTAAATAACTGGATTCGGGGATTCTCAAATTGAGAGGGACCAAATTATTTATCAATGGCAAATGAATGCTATGTCAGAATCTGGTTGGTCCTTTGAAGTAGCTGAAACCAAGGCACAAAGGAGCCATCAAAATGCACCGACGCCACTGTGATTCGTTGCTTATCAGAAATTTGATAAAAAAGAAGTATTGTTCCGTACAAAATAACCAACTTAAGGTACTGTCTTGTCAGAATAAGGAAAATTAAGCTTAATCTAACGACCAAAAGGTTGGAAAGTAGAAGAACCACCAGAAGATCCAGAGGACGTATTAGGATACCCGATAGCATGTGATTGTGTAATGTCCCAAATTTTGATTAAGGGCTAATGATGATTATTGAGAATAATTGTGTATTTAAAGTTGAATTATTATTTTTTTTGTGGCAATTTCAATAAATGTGCCAAAATCAATTAGAAATTGGAAAGAATGGAAAATTATAGGGTATTGTCAGTGATTAATAAAGAAATTAATTACTAACTAAGAGAAATGAGATTTGTGACTAAATGGCTAATGGGGTGGTTAGAGTAACTAATTAGTTACTTACTTTATGAGAGCCGATGAAATTCTGACAAGTGACAAGTAGATTGAATGAGAGAGTGTGTTGTAAGAAAGTCAAATTGTAATAAAATAATTAGTTTCTCCCTCCCTCTCTCTCTCTCTCTCTTTCCCTCCCATTCGGCTGACAAGGATGGGCTAGGAAGGAGTGTGATCATTTCATCTTCAACCTCTCTTCTCCCTCTCATTTTCTCTCTCATTTTTGTGGCACCATTGCTGAAAGAAAGAAGAAGAAGTTCTTGGTAAAAAGTAAGCCATTTGACCCTCTTGATGACCTCTAATGGAAAAACTCTTTTCTACAATCTTGTTCCTTGTGTTGAGAGCTTTGATTACATGGTTTTAGATTTTCTATTTGGTGTTGTTTGAGCTCTCAAGGAATTTTAGAGATTTGAGAATCAAGAGACCTCTTTGGAAAAGTTGAACAGGTAAGTGAAATAAACCTTTCTATCTATGTTTTGTGCCAAATGATGAAGCTTTGAATTTATGGAATTTATGCCTTATTTTCAAAAAATAGGGTCATTGGTAGTTTGGCATGATATGGTTATGGAAATGGTGTTTTGGTATATGTTTGTATAGATAGAATTGGTTTAGGGTTGAAATGTTAAGTTTGATGATTTTGGGATTATGGTGTTGAATGTGGCCTAAAACTAAAGCATGATAATGGAATAGGAATTTTGTGGTTTTGAGGGTTCTATTGGATTCCTTATGCAATTTTATGTGAGAGTAGCTTTGGTTTGGTATTTGGGATCATTGGAATCACTTGGGTAAATTTTGAAAAGTGTTGTCAAACCCTGCTGCGATCTAGGTTCAGATAAGCATCACTCAAGTGAGGATGGGTCTCACTCCCGGTAGTGCATTTCTCTTTATAGCCTTCGGTATTTCTGTTGCACTTTTGTGTGAACGGCAAAAGTGTTGCCTTACTTGCTAGTGTTATGGTTTCTCACTAGAGTGAGCCTCCTCTCACCCAAATGCAGGTGTATTTGACACTATGAACTCGCATCTCGGGTTGTCACTCGCGGCCAATTTCTTAAGAGTGTGTCTTAGCACTTGTGAATGTTAAGCCATCACTCGAGTTCCAAGGCTCATGCTCGAGTGATGTTCCCTCCTGAAAGTTTCTTGTGCTCTCAGGTGAGCACTTCCTGAACCTCACTTTAGGAGACTCGGGTGAGCATTAAGCTATCACTCGAGTGAATTGAGTTATGCTCGAGTGTATCAATCATTTTTGGTTTCTGTCATTCCTTTTTGCTCTCGGGTAATCACTTCCTACACTGCATTCTCTAGAACTTGAGTGAGCATTTGGCTATCACTCAAGTGTTGCTTCCAGGACTCGAGTACAAGTCCATCATCACTCGAGTGAGGTCTCCTTCACTCTAGTGCATCAGTGAAAAATTTGTTCTTTCACTTCTAAAAGGGGATCTTTGGGATAGTTCTTTCGACTTTTTAAGGCTTTTGTTAGAGGCATTTATAGCTTCCTAAAGAGCATAATGATAACCAGTCTAAGTAATATGAAGTCATTTGAGTATTGGAATAGAGTATGACACTTCATCCTTAATTGTGAATTATTGGATTCGATATTTACCCTACTTGGGAGAGACCAGTGTCAGAGCACGCATGGAAGGACCAAGATAGTGACTTTTCTCTCATGTTGTATATGATGCTTGGTATGCATGACTCATCATTATGATCTTGTGAATGTGTTATCAGCCATAGGGCATTACATCGTGAGCAGTTCAGCGTGAGTATTCGTTAGGGGTGATGGTTATCACACCTACCCCTGCCATTGTAATTGTCGAGGCTGCATTGTGAAATCGTGGATTCCTGTTTGAGTATCCGGCTAGTGTGGCTGTGTGTATGTGAAATATTTTATATGGATCCCAGTTGTGGTGATATATGTGATATGAACATGTAGTTGTGCAATACAGCGTGAGTGCTTCAGTGTAAGCAAACGAAAGGGTAACACACGTCATACCTGCCCTTCCTGCTGTAACTGCCGTTGTAGTTGCTATGTGTTGTGTATTGATTTGCTTACATGCTTTGTGGTTATGCATACTACGAGTGAATTGACTACTAAGTAAAATATTTGCATATTTATTTTCCTTTATATGATGATTTTATGGACGATATTTGCGTTTAATATAATAAATTTGGGTGTGATTGATAAATAAATAATGTTTTTGGAATAAATAAAATTTTAAAAAATAATTAAAAGTAAATAAATAAATAAAAATGAAAGTACTGTAGCAACAAGATCACTGTAGCGGACGGAAGTTACACTGTAGTGATGGAAGTTACACTATAGCGGATGGAAGTCACTGTAGCGACGGAAGCACTGTAGAGCCGCCGGACACTGTAGATGTTTGCCGACAGTCACTGTAGCAGCCGCCAGATCACTGTAGCAGTCTCCGGACACTGTAGCAGTACTGTAGCACATGTTTTTTCCCCTATAAATAGAGATCAATGCCAAGCTCAAATGGGGAAGAGAGGAAGAGAATCAAAGGTCCTTCTCTGACAATTAGAGGCCTTTCTCCGACACGGAGAGATCTTTTCTTTGACAGTTTTGAATAAAGTGTGTTACTTTCTAGATTTAATTTCATACATTGTATCAATTCTTGCATGCCTCCATCTTGGAAGGCTTAGGATTGTATTACTTATTGCATGCCTCCATCTTGGAAGGCTTAGGATTTTATTACATTTTGTATGCCTCCATCTTGGAAGGCTTAGGATTTTATTACATTTTGCATACCGCCTACATGGAAGGTTTTACCTCCTAAATGGACGGCTAGATTTCTTCATTTTTCTTGCATCTTTTGGTTGTATATTTATGTTTGAGAATTTAATATTCAAGTTTATGCAATATTTCTGAGGATTTCATTCTAGCTTTATATAATGTCAATTTATTTTGGTTTTGTTTTTAATTTTATCATGTGCTAAACTTTCATTTTCCTAGGGTGATAACGTAGCTTACTAATGACAGATTGAATCTTAACTTATTAAATCTAGTTTGAATTTCTCCTTCACGATTGAGTTTTAATTATTATTCTTAATGCTTTTGATTGACTGGCCATCTTTTAAATGATTTCAATACGCATGTTGAGACCGGAAGGAGATACATGTGTGTAGACCCTATAATTGAAACCATGACTTGCATATGAAATAGGAATATATTCATATGAATTGTGTAGTCTTACTGAGTTCCATAAATCTTAATGCATAATTAATTGCTTAAATTCATATAGGAATATATAGGATTAGCAATTTATTATAGAATTGCTTGACCTTGGAAGAGGCTAGTAATTAAATTAGGGAAACTCGACTATCAATCATGTGGAATAAATTGGGCTAGAATAGATAAGTGATTCAATTCGGAATTTGTGAAGTGAAATCTAATCCCTAAGGCTTTTTCTCATATTTGCTTTCATATGATCTGCATTAATATTTAATTGTCTTTCTTTTATTTTGTACTCTCAATCACCAACTAATCAATCGACTAAATAGAGTTAAAATTGCTCATTTTGGTACTTAGTGATCAATCCTCGTGGGAACGATACTCTACTTACTTCTATATTACTTGATTACGACAGTGTACACTTGCACTATTTAATTGATCATCTGCACACGTATCATTGACACTACGGGAATTCCTTAGAATCTCACTCTCCCAAAAATAAATTTTTAGACATGGTCAAAGGATCTAAAGGAATGCAAGTGACAAAGAGTGGATAGAGCTCTAGGTAAGGAGTTTTATTTTGGATAAATTGGTTATCATACTTTTGTATTTTGGATATTTTGTCAGGGAAATAATTGTATCTGGATAATTTTGTGTAATCTCCTAGTTAAGGGAAATGGATTATGGGCATTGGTGCCTTGTTAAACCCTTATTTGACTAATGGATCCCAAGTACGTCGTGAATTTACATTGTACTCTGATATTTATAAATGAAATCGCACTATACAGGCCATTTGTGTAATTGATATGTGAATATGAGACCATTGTTGAACAGGTTTAGAAAATTTTTTAAAAACCCTCATTTTGGGAAATTTACTTTTATTAAATCCTAGATCATCTTATGGTCTCTAATTCCACATAATCACTTATTTATGAACTTAATCTCGGACTTTGGTTAGAAGAGGTTTACATTTGTTGGTATCAGAGCTGTAGTTCTTGATAAGGGTAGAATTTGCTAGGATAGTTGCCATAGTTTGTTGCCTTAGTTATAAATGATGACTTAGGATTGTCTTTTGTATACACATGAGTATTTCTGCTGGTTGTCGATATATATGTGTTATGGACTATGTGTATACATTGCTATAAAACTGACATGGAGAATCATTTATAGAGTTAACAGACAAAATGGTTCGCCCTAGACTCAGACCAGGGGATCCAGATGTGGAGGAATTAAACGACAATCCACCTGATCCAATACAAGAAATAATGAACCTAATCAGGGAGCAAAGGGACATGATTGCTGAGCTAAAAGAAGAGCTCAGAGAGGAAAGGGCCAATCATAATAAGGAAAAGGTCCAATCTACACGGGAGGAGACCCAGGAGGAAACCCAAGTAGGGACTCATCGTGAGGAGACAGCCGAGGGGTCCAATTGGTCTCGAGAGACCCCATCTCGCACGGTGCCAAATCAAGAGTCACAAGGGGTACTGGTATGAGACGATAGAGATCTACAATTTTGGGTCTCGAAGTTTTGCAAGCATCTACCTCCGGTGTTCTGAGGGAGATTTGAACCTCAAGCTATTGAGGACTAGTTGAATCGATTAGAGAAGATCTTTGAAGTCCTCGAGTGTCCAACGGAGGTAAAGGCGAAACTAGAAGTGTATAAACTATAGGGGAATACAGACCAGTGGTGGTGGAATATCACCATGACACTCCGAAGTCAGAACATACCACTGACTTGGGAGGTGTTCTAGGAGCATTTCAATGAGAAGTACTTCCCCAAGTCGGTGAGGCTTGAAAAAGAGTTTGAATTCCTAGCTATCAAGCAGAGTGATATAGAGAGCTCTGATTAATACTTATCCCGTTTCATTTGGCTATCTCGATACTCTTCCTACCTTTGGCATAAAGATGATGAGGAGTGGGGCTCCGATATGCTTATTCAGGGGTTGAGGTGTAAGTTGAGGAAGAGATTAGCCACTCATTTGTTCATTGACTTCAACAAGGCGGTGGAAGAGTGCAGAATAACTGAGAATAATCTTAGGGATTTGTACCTGACTAAGGGTAGTGGCAGCCATAGTGAGCCTAGCAAGGCCAATACTTCCCAGAAGCGGAAGGGACAAAGGCCCTCATCTGGGGGCAATAGCAAGAAGCCCTATCATCTGGGGGTCATGGTGATCAAAGACCTCTAATGGGACCAGTACGTCATCAGTGTAGAAAGTATCATCTGGGCAGAACTTGCTCAGGGCAAGTGATTTGCTTCAACTGTAAATAGCCGGGTCATCTTTCTACTTAGTGCCCACGACAGCCAGTAGAGCAAAGGCCCAGGAATCAGGGTCGAGTGTTCGTGATGATGTATGAGGAGGACCAGAAGTCACCTAAATTGATCCAAGGTAAAATTCTTATCGATGGTAATAAGTTACAAGCTTTATTCGATTCAGGTGCAAGTCATTCTTTTATTGCCTATGACTGTATAAAGCGCCTGGGTTTGCATGTCCATAAATTGTCATTTGACTTGGTTGTGTTGACGCCAATAGGTGTCAAGGCTGTGACGGCCGAAGCTTGTCTCAATTGTGTGATAGTTGTTGAGGGACTTGAGTCCATGGTTGATTTGATTTATTTACCGCTTCAACAACTAGAAGTTATCTTGGGTTTTGACTGGTTAACAACGAATAATATGTTACTTGGTTGTGGTAACAAGAAGATAGTTTATCCTACTCCATAGAGGGATGTTAATGTGAATGCCAGTTTGAATTTTCTTTCAACGGCTGAAGCAGAGAAATATTTTGATAAGGGATGCCAGGGGTATATGGTGTTCTTTTCCGTACAAGGAGAGACAGAAGAAACTCTAGAAAGTATACCCGTAGTAAGAGAGTTCCCTGATGTATTTCTGGACAATCTTAGCAAATTTCCTTTAGAGAGGGAAGTGCAGTTGAGATTGTGCCTGGAGCGGGTTCAATATCAAAAGCCCCATATCGTATGGCCTTGAATGAAATGGTGGAGTTGAAGAAGCAAATTGAATAATTGCTTGAGAAAGGGTTCATTCGACTCAGTGTATCACTGTGGGGAGCTCCAGTGCTGTTTGTGAAAAAGAAAGATGGAAGCTTATGGCTTTGTATTAATTACAGAGAGCTTAACAAAGTCACTGTCAAGAACAAGTATCCTTTCCTGAGAATCAATGGCCTGTTAGATCAATTATCTGGCTCGTGTGTATTCTCTAAAATTGATCTAAGTTCGGGATATCATCAGTTGCATATGAATGCAATAGATGTTCCGAAGACTACTTTCAGAATGAGGTATGGGCATTATGAGTTCCTTATGATGCCCATCAGGTTGACTAATGCAACGGCGGTATTCATGGATTATATGAACCGCATTTTCCGACAGTATCTTGACCAGTTTGTGGTAGTGTTTATAGATGACATTCTGATATACTCTAAGAGTAGAGAAGAGTAGAAGCAGTATCTAAGAATTGTGCTGAGAATCTTGTAGGAAAAGCATCTCTATGCCAAGCCGAGCAAGTATGAGTTTTGGCTGACGGAAGTAAAATTTCTTAGCCATGTTATCTCATGAGAAGGGGTCTCGGTAGATCCCAATAAGGTGGAAGCAGTACTTGACTAAAAGGTCATTTATAGCCTTCAGTCCAGTACTGCTTCCACCTTACTGGGATCCACAGAGACCCCTTCTTGCGAGATAACATGGCTTAAGAATTTTACTTCTGGCAGCCAAAACTCGCATTTACTCAATTTGGCATAGAGCTGCTTCTCACGCAAGATGTTCAACACAATCCTCAAATGATGCTCATGCTCCTCCATGCTCCTGGAGTATATCAAAATATCATCAATAAACACAACCACAAATTGATCCAGATACTATCAAAAGACACAGTTCATGTAATCCATGAATACTGCTGGTGCATTGGTTAGCCCAAATAGCATCACCAGAAACTCATAATGCCCATACCTCGTTCTGAAAGTAGTTTTTGGAACATCTTCTGCTTTCACACGCAGTTGATGATATCCCGACCTTAGATCAATCTTCAAAAACACACATGAACCAGATAGTTGATCTAAAAGGTCATTGATTCTTAGGAGAGGGTACTTGTTCTTGACAGTAATCTTATTCAATTCTTTGTAATCAATACACAAATGTAAACTCCCATCTTTCTTTTTAACAAATAACACTGGAGCTCCCCAAGGCGACACACTGGGTCTAATGAACCCTTTCTCAAGCAAGTCTTTAATATGCTTCTTTAATTCCTCCATTTCATTTAGGACCATACGATATGGGGCATTTGAAATAGAACCAGCTCCAGACACAATCTCGATTGGGAATTGAACTTCCCTTTCTGGAGGCAATCCACTGAGGTCATCAGGAAATACCTCAAGGAATTCATTTGCCACGGGTATACTGCTCAAAGTTTCTCGGGTTTCTCCTTGAATAGAAAAGAACACTATATACCCCTGGCAACCTTTCTCTAAATATTTCTCAGCTTTGGCCGTCAAAAGGAAATTAAGACTGCTATTCACATCCTCAACACTTTGAGAAACATGATACACTATCCTCTTGTTCCCACAATCTAATAGCACATTATTTGCCTCAACCAATCGAAACCCAAAATGACTTCTAATTGATAGAGTGGCAGACAAATCAAATCAACAACGGATTGGTGGCCCTCCACAGTTATGACACAATTTAGGCAGGCTTCAGTAGCTATAGCCTTGACACCCATTGGCATCGACACAACTAAATCAAAGGGCAATTTATGTACATGCATACCTAGGCGTTTCACGCAATCATAAGCAATGAAAGAATGACTTGCACCCAAATCAAACAACTCTTATAACACATTTCCATCAAGGAGAATTTTACCTTGAATAATATCAGGGGACTTCCATGCTTCCTCGTGAGTCATGGAAAATACTCAGCCCTGAGTCCTTGGCCTCTGCTCTACCTGTGGCCGCCGAAAATCTCTAGAAAGGTGCCCCAGTTGCTTACAATTAAAACATATCATTTCACCCCAACAGTTTCTACCATAGTACGCCTTATTGCAATAGGGACATACCCACTCTGTAGAAGATTTTTGAGGCTCACGATCTTTGGGCTAGTAGGGCTTCTTACCATTGCCCCTAGACGAAGAAGATCCCTGGCCCTTCCGCTTCTGGGAGGTAGTACCCTTACTAGGTTCACTGCGGTTACCAATACCCTTGGTCGGATACAGATATCTCAAGTTGTTTTCAGTGATTCTACCTTCTTCAACTGCCTTGTTGAACTCAGTAAACTGGTGGGTGGCTAACCTCTTTCTCAGTTCTCGCCACAACCCACGGATGAGCATATCTGAACTCCACTCCTCATCATCCATTTTCCATAGATATGAGGAATATCGAGACAAACGGATGAAATGAGACAAATAGTCATCAAAAGACTCTAAGTCACCCTGCCTGATTGAAAGGAATTGAGTCTCCTTCTCTAACTGCATAGACTTGGGAAAACACTTCTCATTGAATTGCTGTTGAAATACTCCCCAAGTCAGTGGCACATTTCTGCTCTTCAACGTTAGGGCGATATTCCGCCACCAACGGTCTGCATCAACCTCGAGCTTATAGACTGCCAATTGTGCCTTTACCTTGTCTAGACACTCAAGGACCTCAAATATCTTCTCAAGTCGGTTCAACCAATCTTTAGCTGCTTGGGGATCAAATCTACCTTTAAACGCTAAAGGCAGGTTCTTGCAAAATTTTGAGACCCAAAACTGGAGATCCCTTACTTCTCCAGCTGGCACCCCATGTGATTCTTGGTTCGGAACAACATGAGGTGGCGACTCCAATGGTCGTGCCGAACCTTCAGCAGTTTCTTCCCTATGGGTCCCCTCCTGGGTCTCTTCCTGTGTGGATGGACCCTGTCCCTCATTTCTTTAAGCCTTCTTTTATCTAAGCTTCTCTCTCAGCTCAGCAATCATATCCCTTTGATCTTTAATCAAACCCATCAACTCTTGCATAGGGTTCGGTGGATTATCATTGACCACCTCCACCTCAGGGTCTACCTACTATATTCTGGAATGACCCTTTGTCTTTTTCATTCTACAATTTATTCACTATGTCAGTTCCACAGATAATGTATACACATAGTTCACAAGTCTTATACACATCCACAACACAAAGCACATATGTGTATACACAATAAACTAATAGGATTCATCTTCTACCACTATAGCCAAGACTAAGGGAACTATCCTAGCAAACTCTACCATTGCCAAGAACTACAGCTCTGATACAAAAAATGTAACCCCCTTCATAAATATGATTCGAAATACATAATTTAAAATGAGATAGAGACTAATAATAATCAAAATCATTTACAATCCCTTCCTTACGGAAGGGTTTTCACAAATATTTTCAAAATTTCTGCCTTACCCTGGTCTCAAATTCCATAACTTGAATATAATTACCCTGTGTAGTTTTATCACATTTACATATCAAAGTGTATAACAAAATCCCGACAACCCCCGGGTTTCATATATAAACTAAAGGTTTATAAATTCCCATTAGGGGATTACACCACTATCTCCAAAACAACATTTATAAGATATACGGTGATCTCCTAACAAAACATGATAACCAACATCAAAATATAAATATCCCTAAAGATCCCTATCCGCCCTTGGTCGTTTCCTTTCCCTTGAAGCCACTTGCCCTGTCTGAAGGTTAGTCAATGGAAAGAATGAGATTCAAAAGAATCTCAGTAGTAACAAATCACTCATACCACATATAATCACAAAGCATGCAAGAAAATCATCAAGCAGTATCACAGCATAAAGCACAGCACGTAGGCTGCTAGATATGCATATAATCACATAATCTCATCTCCCGTATTCTACCTCCTTGAAGGCACAGTCCTCTCACCGTCAACACCGATGGGCCACGGGTAAAGGTTTCAAAAATAGCCTTTCGGCTTTCACATATAGCCTTACGGCTTTCATAGAGTCTCATCCCCCGGATTCCACCCCCCTGAAGGTACGATCCTCCCACCATCAACACCAATGGGCCAAAGGTGATAGACTCACAAACAATGATCAAATAAACATTACATATATCACATATAGTATAAAGGAAAAGAGTCACTACCTTGTTCTTTCTTATTGTGCTCTAGCGTAGGTGGATCACGAACAGGGAAAATATCGAATCCTACAATTCCAAATGCATTATTTAGACACTTCCATAGTGTTTCTTGGAGTTATATGAGTCTATAATGAAAATTTACAAAAATGCCCTCGAGGACCCGACCCAGGCCTGCTGTACCCGGTCCGGTTGCACTTTTACCAAAATTCTAATCTAGGCTATCCTAACATATTTCTAGCCAAGGAATCCATTTTCGGACTTAAAATTATCAAATTCCATGTCAAATTATAAATTTACCCTTGGCAGCCCTACTTTAAGGGTTTCAGGGGCGTTTTCGTAATTATGTTTTTTCGGCCTTTTTCGAAAAAGTGACCAACTGTAACCCCACCTAAATTTCGCTCCTGAACTCAATGGAACCATCAAATCATTGAAAATTCAACTCTAACTGTAACCCCCTTTACCCTTAAGGCTGAGATTTAGTTCATAAACACGTAATTGATGTAGAATTAGAGACCTTAGATGATTTTGGGACTAAAACAAAATCAAACTTCCCAAAATCATGGCTTACAAAAACTTTTATAAAACCTATTTATGACGGTCTCATATTCACATTTCAATACTAAATGGCCTATACAGGTTGATTTCATTCACAATTATCAGAGTATAATGCAAATTCCCGACACACTCGGGGTTCAATTATTAATTCAAGGTCTATACAAGGCACAAAGCCCAAGTAGTTCCCCATACAAGGGGATTACATAATTACTATCCAATATATACATGTAATTCCTAACAAAATATATCCAAATGATTTACAAAATGATAACCAAATTTTTTTCCAAAATAGACTCCTATCAATGAGCTCTACCCGCTCTTCGTCGCCCGCTTTCCCTTCGATCCTTCTGCCCTGTCTAAAACATGGTTTTTGGGAGAGTAAGATTCTAAGGAATCCCGTAGTGTCAAATCAATCATAGTATGTACAATAATAAGGCATGAAATCAAATCATTATCCACATGAAGCAACTACAACGGTAGTTACAATGGCAATGGTTAGTATGACACATGTCATCCCTTACAATTGCTCACGCTGCATTGCACAATACAATCCACACAATATATTTCACCACAGCTGGGATTCATATAAAGCATTTCATCACACAAGCCATACAGGCAAGATTCAAAACTCACAGCCCCCGGCTGGATTAACAAACGCCGCCCCACCGATCGGATTCACAAAGTTCCATGTCGATTACAACGGCAGTTCAACGGCCGACCTAGAGATGACCAACGTCAATCCCTACACGGCTCACGCTACCTCCTCGCGCTGTAATGGACCATGGTACATGCATTTCATAGTTCAATGATAAGTTATGCATACCAAAACATCATACACCACATGAGAGAAAAGTCACTACCTGGTTCGTTCCGTGCGTGCTTTGTCATAAGTCTCTCCCGAGGAGGGCAAATATCGTATCCTATAATTATAATTAGGGATGAAGAGTTATTCTCTATTCCAATACTCAATTGACTTCACAATACTTAGATTTGGTTATCATTTATGTCCTTTAAGTAGTTAAAATTGGCTCTAATAAAAGCCCTAAAGGATTGGGAAACATTGGGTTAGAAACCACTTTTCAAAATCACAAGGTGCTGAAAACAAGGGCTGGCTGCAGCTAAAAAACCTCTGGCTATGGCCAGAAACAGCACAAAAAGTTTCTGGCTATGGCCAGAACGTGCACAGAAACTTTTGCGCTGTAGCCAAGATTTTCTGCTGCAGCCAGGGCAACTTCAAAAATTCATAACTAATTCTAGAAAAATCAAAATGAGGTGATCCCAAATCCAAATGAAAGATATTTAAGCCCTCTTCATATGAAAAATATGGGTCATTACTGAAAATCACCACAACAATACAGATTTCAAGAAAAGTCCACACTATTCCAGAATTGTTCCCAGATTTAACATCAAACTTTGGCCAGTCATAAATCCTAGCCAAAAAATCGAAATGACACAAAAAATATGTCTATTTTGAAGCTTGAGATGTGAAATTTAAGACTGGAAAGTTTCATAATTTTCCAACACCATTTGCTATTTTAAAACGTCCATGCAAGATCACTGCCAAAACAGAGTTTCTTACTAACCAAAACTTGCCACTTTTAACACTAAGTTCCCAATGGTTCAAAATTCATATTCAACACTTCTCCCACACAATTTTCTACAAGGAACACAATGGAAATCTCAAAATGACCAAAATCCTACTTCTTTATCATGCTTTGGTTTTGGGCAATACCAACATCAAAATTCCAATCTCATCTAAACATCAAATTTCAATCACCAATCAATCTATCTATGCTAAACTTATCCCAAAATACCATTCTCATGCCAAAACATACCAAATGAATAGTGGCACTCATTTTTGGATTCAAGGCCAAATTTCCAGAAATTACAAACTAATCCATTTGACACAAAACATAGATAGATAGACAGGTTTCACTCACCTTATCAACTTTCTCAAAGGGAGTTCTTGATTCACCATTTCTCAAAATTTCGTGTGGCCATAAATCAACACCAATGGGCACACTATAAACACCAAAATGAAGCTCTCACTCCAAGGAACAACATTCATAAAGTGAGTTTGAGCAATGGAGAGCATTTGCTTACCTCTTTTCCAAGCTTTTCCCTTCCCTTTTTCTACAACAATGGTGTCCAAAGAAGGGAGAAAAGAGAGAACGTGAGAGAGAGGGATATGAGAGCTTGAAGATGAAGGGAAAATGATTATTTTTCCCTCTAACCCATGCTGCCAGCAAAAAGGAAAGAGAGGGAGGAGAGAAAAACATTAAACAATTGGGATTTTGACTTTTCTTACTCCTTCTCTCTTCACCCACTCTTGACACATGTCCAAATCTCATTGGTTCTCATACAATATATCACCAATTAGCTTCACTAATCCCTCCATTAACCATTTAATCACACTTCTCATTTTTCTTATAGTTATTAATTAGTTTTCCCATTAATCACCAACTAATTGCCCAATAATTCCATTCTTCCAATTTTTTTCAATAATTATGACATATTAATTAAAATAGCCATAAAACACATAATAATTCCCATTTAAATTCATAAATATCCACACTAATCATATTAGCCCTTAATCAAAAAATTGGGATATTACACTAACCCCTCCAAACTAGCCTTGACCGAAATTCTCAGTTCCCCGAGAAAAATTGGGGTTTTTCGGTTTCAGCTTCACAGACGTGTTTCTTTCTACTCCTAATCACTTTATTAACCATTACATTAGGTTACAACTAACATTAAGACCCAATTTGGGCAGCATAACCCCTAGGCCATATCATTTCCAAACTTTAAAACCAATGGCAATCCGGTGAAATTTCACCAATTAAATTGCCCATAGCAGCCAGAATAAGCAATATACGAAAGTTTGGAAGTTACCTCAAGTTCTCACTAGCTTTTTCTCAAGGTGACTAAAAACCCTAGCCTTAGAACACCCAAATTTGTGCTCCACAAACCTTGAAGAACATAGAATAATAGCTTAGGAGCGGAGTTATACGCGTTAGGCAAGGATTTACCGAAGAAATTGACTTACCATACAAGGTCTCTTCTCCTTCTCTTTCTTGTTGCAGCTGAATGGCACGGTTTTGGGCTGATGGAAGAGGTGGATGATGATTTAATATGATATAATATTATTTTCTAATTATTTACTAAATTTCCATCAATTTCGGATTTTTACAAAATTCTGGCAGATTTCTGCCCAAACTTTGAAAAATCATAACTAATTCTAGAAAAATCAAAATGGGGTGATCCCAAAGCCAATGGAAATCTACTTAAGTCCTCTTTATTGGAAAAATATGGATCACTGTAGATCATAACCTCAAAAATACAGAATTGCACAAAAGTCCATATTGCTCCAAAACAGATTCCAGTTTCCATCCCAAACTTTGGAAAATCATAACTCTTAGTTCACAAATTGAAATGACACAAATTATATGTCAATTTTGAAGCTTGGCATGTGAAATTTAAGACTGAAAAATTTCATAATTTTTAGACACCATTTTCCTATTTAAAACGTCCATACAAATCGACTGCCCTGTACAGAGTTTCAATAAACAGAATTTCCAACTTTTACACAATTGTTCCCAATGGTTCCAATTTCACAATAAACACTTTCCCCACACGAATTCTCACAAGGAAGCCATTGAAATCATTAAAACAACCAAATTCCCATCACACATTCTCCAAAAGTGTTTATTCAACAATAATTACATTCACTTTTAAAGTCATTAGCCCTTAATCGCTTTTTGGGATATTACACCATAGATGAAAGGGGTCCACCTTATAAAAAGCTATGCATTCAACTTGAGTCAGTTGAATAACCCTAGCTGTAAAAATCATCTAGACCAAGTTGGTTAAAAAAATTGAACAATCTGACTAGTTTGGTCAGTCAAGTCAACCTCATGAGCAACCAGCTAAAGTAGTCATTATTATCGACATTTAATGTTCCATCTGAGTTAGGATTTGCATTTGGAGAAACTCCAGATGGTGAAGAATGGCGTCTCCTTTAGTTGCCATGTGATTGTATTGCTGCATGTCATCAACAAGTTGGTTAACAAAATTAACCTGGGTTAAATCATGTAAATGCGAACTGCCTAAAGCAACACATGTAGGAGAGTGTTGGTCTAAGCCTCTCCGATTATGATGATCAGAAATGCCATCGTCGAGTGATCGGTTCTCTAGGAAAGTACTCTCCAAAATTGGCTGTTCATGCATGCCTTGACCTATTTGATGTAGTTCCTTAAAAGTAACATATGATAACGATCCTGTAATATTTGTCGACCTTGAATCAGACCCTGTATCAGAGTTATCTAATGAGGATGATGAACCTGAAGATGGAGTGTTAGAGTGAACATAGATCTTTTAGCTTTACCAAACTCATGATTAACACTATGAACCAAGTAATAACTACTATGATCTAACTCAACCTAGGAGACATAGGTGGTTTGTCGCTACTTGGATTTATGATATAAAGCAATGTTTTCGCATGAAACCATTAGATGATCATAATCCTTAACAAAGTCTGATCCAAATTGGGATATGAGTCTAGCACTATGCATTGTCATTCCAAAGCTAATAAGTTGTTCATCCCAATCACACTCCCTTTTAATATGTCTAATGCTACCACATGCACAACAAATGTGAAAAACACGTTCGTACTTTAATTGAACCCATTCATGCCTTGATTCTTTTTGAAAACGAACATGACACCCCATAATTAAAGGTAGAGCCGGGTCTATAGTTGCACGAACTCATTGGAAACAAATGTTCTATATATAGCCCTTCTTCCTCCTTCTCATAGTCAGAAAAATGGCCAATGATGTTACTCATAAGTTTTGCAGTTGACAAAATATGATAATCAATTAGTAATCTCGCACCTGCACCTGCACCTTGGGCACAGGTCCCCACTCTAACACAACATTATTTCTATACTCAAAGACAATGAAAACTGGGTTTCGGATTAACCAAGGACCCATATGAGTTAAATAATTTCTCTCTTGATAATTATGAAACTGCAAAAGAAAACAATTTATGCTCCTCTCTCGAACAACAAATCGACCCTATAACTGCCATGCACGGTTTAATTCTTCTTGAAGCTCATTCCTAGACCAAACCTTTCTATCCAACACAAAGCCAAAAGTACACTTTTGCAGTAGTTGTCTTCGATTCTCAGTAAAGTGAGTTCCAAGAGAAATAGGTAGGCTTTGTCTAGGTAATCGAAACCCATGCAATCCAATACTAGGAGAGTTAATATCATTGAAAACACACATAAAGCTTTTCCCCCATAGAGGTATTTTTTTTCTTCCTAGTTATATTCAAGATTTTGACGAAATTGATTTACCATTTTATCAACCCCAAACAAAACAAACTTCCACATGCAGTCTAAAGAGGTTAAGAACACAAAGAAAGTTACAAAATTGAGAGTAATAAGGAATAGATTCATGGGATAGAGAGAGTGAAATAGAGAGTAAAAGAGCATAGAAGACACCAAATTATCAAGGCAAAAAGTGAAAAGAACAAAGAAACTGAGAGAGCTTCGCTAAGGGAGAAAAAGTTTAGTCCCAACCACTCCCCATAGTTAGATAGTAAAAAGTCTAATAATAAACTATACAATTCATTTTTAATTTTATTTTGAGATTGAGTATTAATGAAAACCTTCATTTAGAAGACTTAAGAAGTATTTATCTACAATAAAAAGATGACCATATTTAAGTCATTTAGGGCCCAAGTCAAAGTCTATTACCATTCCTATCTGGCTAAGAACAAAGGGTAAATAAAGAATATGTATATGAGATACCACAAACTATAGATCAATTCCAATTGAGATATAGAATTAATCCCTTTGGTACTAAATATAAGAGCTACACAAAATAAGTTTACTTTCATCCTAAATATAAGATCTCACTTCACTTTTGCTTCCAAATTTATAACTTTTTTCAAAAATATCCCTATTAATTACATATATTATGGGAGCTTCAATCAAGGGTAATTTCAATGCACATTTACTAAAGAGCGCATGTAATGAAAACCAACTAATATTTGTAACACTTCAACTAATTAAATCAAGAATAATTTCAATTTGCACATTATTGACCATGTAATTGTCATGAATTATCATTACATCATTTTTTTATATATTTGTCTTTCTTGTTTGAAATAATTAATTTTTTAATATACTTGAAATAATTAATTTTTAATTAAAAATAAATTAATTTGAACATGCATGATTTGATCATGGTTCAACTAAGGTTATTAAATTCAGACTAGCCATTGAACCGGCTGAGGTACTAGGTTAAGGGTCAGTGGGTCATATCAAAGTAAACTCAAGGCTATACTAGTGAGGAACAAAAAAATTAAAAATAATTTAATTTCTCATCACACCGTCCAAAATTCCAAATACTATATATCATTTTAATACCTTAAATCACTAAAAAAAATAATCATTTTCTTATCAAATATTCTTTACAATTTCCTTGATAAATTAACATCACAATATTATATACCATCCAATGACACTTGAATATGTAATTAATAATCACAAAATATTTATCATAGCAAAATATCAACATAGGTATTTCACATAGGTTTGGAGCCCAATCTCCTTTTGGGTTCAATGAGGACCCAAAGCCTATAAAACAAAAACCTACCCTAATCCTTCCTTTATCTCTTTCCTTGCCGATTCCCATCAAATTCCCCCTGACAACCTTATCTCTTTCAAACACCATTTTTACCATTGACCATTGGAAGGACAAGGCATTTCTGTGTCTTCTTCTAACAACTCTAATCTTTACATCCCAATTTTAAATTCAAAATGCTCTACAACAAACCACTAACAAAAAGCCTCATACTTTCCCTTTAGCCTTTCTTGCAACAAACAACAAATAGTCTAAATCTTCTCATGAACCCATGAGATCACGGTCAAGATGTATATTTTGGCATGAGATCTCTGAAATCGAATACCAAGACGTGAACTTTTGCCATTTTGGATGGCTTGGTCGATAACTCTGCTAGGGCTCATCGATCCTCATAAAACGAGATCATATCTTCTTTTCTAGAGCCTAAAGTTGCCTTTAAAGCTCTACCATACTCATCCTTCTCTGAGGTAAGCACCTCTTGAAACCCACTTCGCCAAAACTACTAAAGCAAGGAGATTAGGGCTCAACGGCTAACATGAAACGAAGGCACGAGGTGACGATGAGTCTAAGTGGAAAAGCAAAGCTTTGACTGTTTGACATGACTGGGTTTCTTTTTTTGAATAGAAAAGAAGGTCTAGAATCAGGTTTTTTAGAATGACTCTGTATTTATGCCTCACCTAAATTGAATTATGACCCGATTTGCCGATTTCTATCCGAACTGGCTGGTTTGGGTTTAATAACATTGGGTTCAACCATTGAGTTTTGGGTTAGTGCCCCAACCTCTTCATGAATGGTATAGTTTTTAGTATCTTACTATTGACCCAAATGAGGATAAAGCATTCCATGAAAACAATTGAGTTTGTGACTTCCTATCTCAACAGTGAAGTCCTTGAATCTTTCTCCTATACTAGTTTTACATATCCTTATCCATTCTAAATAAGGCAACTAGTTAATTAATTTACATGGATTTAAAAAATAGGATAAGTTAGTTATTTCTAAAAAAATTGTGCTAATATTTTCCTAATTTACTCCCTTTTAGTTTTGCTAAAAAATTGGTAAAAACAAAAACTAATCCTTTTTAGTCATTTATGATAGGGATAGCCATTCAAATTTAAAGCCAATATTGAGGGGGGAAATAAGGGAAAATCCCAAAAAATTCTTTTAAAATATGGAAAAGATAAATCAGGATTCCAATATCACAAATTCCATACCAATAGGAGGAATATGAGGTTATGAAATCTTACCAAAAGACACCCTTACTCTTAAGTTTTCACCAGTCACCTACGTATCATGGACAACTTACGTGTAGGGAATGACTACTTAAGAATCACAATTGACAACTTAAGTATCTAAATTAATTACTTGGGTGACCCAAATTTCAACAACCTCGTAGGAATTTTTGAAACCACCCTTGTAACACACCATTGGTGACTTGCGTATAAGGAAAGACTACTTAAGAATCACAATTGACAACTTGAGTGTCCATATATTAACTACTTGGGTGCCCTAAATGTGAACAGCCTTGTAGGAATTTTTGAAGCCACCCTTGTAGCACACTACTAACAACTTACGTTTAGGGAATGACTACTTAAGAATTGTAATTGACAACTTGAGTATCCATATTGACTACTTGGGTGCCTCCAAAAGCCAACAACCTAGTAGGAATTTTTAAAGCTACCACTGTAACACATCATTGACGATTTATGTATGGGGAATGACTACTTAAGAATCGTAATTGATAAGTTTAATATCCATATTGACCACTTGCACCTTCTCTTTTGTTCTTTATTTACCACATAACTCAAGGGCAAAACAGTTCTTTTGGAACATTTGCTAATCATAGGTTTCTCACACAGGTTTGACTTAGGATTTTTGATATTGGAATTCCTTATTTGTCTTTTCTATATTTTAAAAGAATTTTTCACAATCAAAATAAAGACTATAGAGAAGATTGAAATTTTACATTTTCAATCAAAATAACCCCTCAATGAGCTTCTAAACTTAAAACTAAGGATTGTATAAGTCATTAACTTGATCATTTGTACGAACTACTCATAATAACAAAATTGCAAAATGCATATGTTTATCGTAAAGGAAGAATCAAAGTTTTAAATTTCACATATCTTTTCAATAATGTCAAATACTTAATTAGTTTAACACCTTTAATCTAGCCTACAGATTTTATCCATAATACTTACTACAATTACATTCATAACTACAGTAAATCATCAATTAGCTCCTACATTTAGAGTCGGTGAGAGTATCAAGGTTTTAGACTTCACATATGCTTATGATTATATTAAATATATATTTAATTACCTTTTCACCTTTAAAGTTGGTAGACAAGACTTTCACCCAAGAGGAGTGTGAATTGGGTGGTATTAAAAGAAATTAAACTATAAAAACAAACTAATGGAAAGATAGAGTTAGAAAGATATAACCAAGGAGAGTAGAAAAGATGAACAAGAGATTTATACAAGTTCGGTCTAACCACTTGATTAATGCCTAGTCCCCAAAAGTTATTCTAAGAGTTTCATTATAATCTTCAAGATTCACCGGATTCTTGGTAGCTTATTACAACTTAATCTCTCATAGAGATTAATAGCTCCCACTTACAACTTTCAAACCAATGAGCACTCAAGATCCCACTCTCTTAAGTAACTCACAAGAGAATAATAAATGAAGTCTCAGAGATGTAGACGAAGAAGATGATGACACTCGTGTAAAGGAGTGATGAAACATGCTCATGAAGAAGGAGAGATGAGACACTCTCATGCAAACAAAGATATTAACAAACCGGCCACTAGTTATACAAATGATGACATTTTTATTTTTGTATTTTTTAAATATTATTCTTCTAGCTTTTCCCATAGAAAAAATATTTTAATTGACAAATGATAGTAAAAATCTTAAAAATTTTATTAAAACGATAAAAGTAACGACATGTGGTTTAATATTATAAAGTATAAATCAAGATGTTAGGGGAATTTAATTTAAATATAATTCTGAAATGTTATAGAGTTATTTGTAATTTATTAAAGTTTAGGGGGTTACCTGTAATTGGTCAAAGTTTATTGGGTTTTATGAAATTAGTAATTTATATAGGATGCCACGTGTCATCTCATAATCTGACGTGTCAATTTTTTGTTAAGAAAATGGTTAGTTAACGGTGGGGGTTGATAATAAAAAAAATTAAAAATTCAGAGGTTAAATTTAAACTTTGAAATGTCAGGAGTTATATGCAATTGACCCAAAATTCAGAGGATTTTTATAATTTAGCCTAGTTTGTATAATAGAGGTATTTTGCCAAGACTAAGTAAAACTTTAAAAAAATAGCGGTTCAACCAATTAAATCGATAATTTATTTTTTTTTAAAAAAATATGTCAACCAAGTAATTGCCATGAACTATCATTACATCTTTCGAAGCTGAGTTAATAGACAAATGAACAAGAAATATAAGTATTATAAAATTCTAACTTATAAGTTATAATTTCTCATGTGCATATATAGTTTTACTTATATTTTATAAATATATATAAATTACATATATTTTATAAATATATATATAAATTTTACCCATTTTTATTTGTTACATTATAAAAATAAACATTTTAAAGTTATTTTTTATTTCTAATTTGTACTCACTTTAAAATTTGCTCATTTTAGTTGAAATCAATTGTATGAAAACTTTAAGATGAATCCGATCAATATATACCATTACTATTTGTCAATGTGGAGGTCACATCTTCATAATTATAAGGAAGGGGACACTTGGTGCACTATGAGGAGGGGACAGGTGACGGCCGTCAGTGAGGTACTAACAATAAGGTGGCCTACTATGGAATTGGCACGTGGCTTTTCCCAAGAGGTCCCCGTGGCATGTTAAAATTTTTTTATAAAAAACTTGTAACAGAATATTTCCATCAGAAATCCTTTGAAAATTTGCAATGGAATTTGAATTCCATTAGAAATTGGAATTTCCACGATCAAAACAGCGAAGGAATATATTTCAGCCACTTCTTTCTAGCTGCCACACCATTATTTCCCTCTCTATTGTTGCTAAAATCATGATTTTCCTCGTTCTTCCATTGTGGCTATCTGTGAAGGCGTTCACATCTTGGTTTGTGTTCTGGGTTATGGGTTCTTCGAAGCTTTGAAAGTTTCACTTCATTTGATTTTTAGTTATGTATCATTGTGTTTAATTTATGATCAAGTTTAACTTATGAGTGACTCTTTGTATACATGTTCTGGTTAAATTCCTCTTATGTCTAGGTGAACATGTTTTTAGGAAGCATTCATATATATATATATATATATATATTTGCAGCAAACTGATATTTCATGTCTCTAGTCTTATTGTTGCTAACTATATGACATCTGAATAATTTGAATAAATATCACTTATGCTTTTGATTCAAACAAGCTTTACAAATTGATATTCAAAAACTGACTCTAGATAAGTTTTGTCATCATCAGAAAGGGGGAGAATGTTAGAGCCTATATTTTAATGATAACAAAGCTTATGAAAGAGTTAGAAAGGTTTTACAAAAGGTTACAATGATTAGAAAAATGTTTTAGAGCATACAAAGGTCATTTACTACAAAGTATAGTTGATTACTCGAGTAACCACTCGAGTAATGTGTTTTGGAAAGTAACTTAGTCATTGAACATCATTTGTTTATCTAAAACCATCACACAACCAGACTGCCATGCCAGAAAACACACTGGTAGAAAGTTTTACATTCCTGGGACTCTTGCTAAACCGAGCTTAGTAGTCCACTTGATTATGGCTTATTCTCAAGCCTCTAATCACAAAATTTGGGATTTTACACTATGGCTCTGAAAAAGAACATGACATTATTAAAACATGTATAAAGCTAAGCATAGCTTATTGAACATATTCTTAAAGCAAAAAAATATGCACTAACCTTTAGGATGATCCATTTAGGGTCATTTACCTCATAGACATGCTTACCACAAGTAGTGTGTCGGAATGTCCTTATAGCTCTATCATCAAAATCACAAAGGTAGCTTATTTTGCACAAATTCTATGAACTGCCAACAATAGGTAAAGTAAGAAAACTTACGAGTTCATGGTCTTCTTCAATTCATTCCCCGATTTGATTGGAGGGAGTATAAGAGGATGACAATATAACTCTTCTTGCATAGAATAACCAATTGCCAATGATCACTGAAAAAAAGGGATGACTATTAAGCAAATATAAAGCATTATACATATATATATAAATATATTATGACATAAAAAAAATTTTCTTACCCATGCACATATGGAACCAAGAAACACTCATTTGCGATTTCACTAAACCTTTCTGATAAGTATGTATGTCTGATAGTAGCAGTGGTCCCTTTATTGTGGATTTTGGCTAGAGGAAATCAACTTACGATTTATGTACCTACAATAATACAAGCACATAAATTATAATGGTGTAATTTTTAAAGAATTTACTTTCAATTGAAGAAGATATTTACATTGAAAATAGTTGGACAATCGCAATCGTAAGCTGTTGTCAAAGAGCTCCTAGGGACATTAAATCATCCCTCTCAAGATAGCATGTCACCCCTGACTTGCCAACAGCTGAATCCATAGGCTAATCTCTTGTTTCAAAGGATGAATCATATGCCATCAGAATCACTTATTGCATGACATTCAATGGAGGTTGTGAAACTTTTTGAGTGGAGGGAGCTATAGTAGGAGCTGTGATCAAGGTTTCCTCAGCTCGATCAGAAACAATGTTCTTTGGCCACATGATGAAAGAATTGAGGACATCGTTCACAATCTTGAAATCATTAGCAGGGATAGGGAAAGGTGCATCTACAATGATCATCTCTTTAACTACCACTCTGACTTGATCATCTTTTATTTGTTGGTAGTGGACAATTGATTTCATGTTGTGTATACTCCCCCATACAACTAATCATCTCAGAGGATCCACCACAAAAATGTCATAAGGCTCACCAATTTCTTTTCCAGGACCTTCTGATGACTAACCAATATTGTAACAACTCCCTTTAGTGCTCTACTTTAGTGCAAGCAAATGTGTCTTGGGAGCACTGCTATCTTGTCTTGTACTCACCATGATCATCATTTCCTCCTTCAGCTTGCTTAACCAGTCTTCTTATCATGCATCAAATGATGCTTTTGCCTCAGCCCTTGCTTCCACCCTCACAGTGGCCAACATATGCTCCATCTTCTCCCTAGTCACCATACTTGAGGAATGGCGTAGGGTTGCTCCAAAATAATCCCTTATGCTTACCCCTCCTCTAACTCCCTTGACATTACTGGGATGCTCATGTTTTCCTATAGCAACCATCAAGATATCATTCCTCCCATCCTACCTAAAAGATCCCTGACTTGTTTTTTTTGAAGTTCCTCCTATAAGACACAGATGACAAACATAAGTAATGAAATTTGTTTACTAAATAATTAATAACAATAATGATACATACAATTTTTTCACTAACTATATGAGATTGTTTACTCATATAAGACCCACTCCTCTTTTGGTGAGCAAACAACCATTTTTCTTCGTGATATATTGGAGATGGTGGAGAAAGAAGAATAGAAGGATCGGATTGAGCTGCTTCTTCTAATCTCTTCCATTTGACTGCCAATAAGTCTTTTTCAACCTTTACATAACTCCCACAAGACATTATATGAGGGAAATCATTTTTTCTACTACTCTCTTGTGCTTTTTGCCTTTTTGCCTATGAATAAGAAATTAAAAAAGGGTTACAATCAATAAAGACAAGTGATAAGTACATAAAATGAAAAATAAGTTAACTCACTAAAGCTTCTGGGGTAGTTCAAAGCCGTCTAAATTCTTGCCAAGTGTGTTCGTCAATATATAAATACTTGCTGCACGGATTAGGATGAGGCTCACCATCTTTCACCTCGATATGCACGTAATTGTTTGCTAGATTTGTCTTAAACTTTCTCTAGTGTTCATCACAATATGTCATTGTCTTCTTATACAAGATATCACTCTATGGAACATCGTAAGTGAGATGCAATGTATGCATTAAAGTAGTTAGTGACACAAATTTGATAATTTAACTATACAAATGACCATTTTATACCTGGATAGTGTCCCAAATATGTTGCTTCACAAGTTCATTGACATTTCTCCACTCCTCTATCAAGATAATAGGCTTGTTGTGTCCTAAGAGGCCGACAAACTCCTATATCAGCTTGCATTAAGCCCGATTGATTTCCAATATCTATCAAAATCAACCGGAATTTTTTGCCCACTACTCTGACTGAAGGAAATGTCTCTCAATCGTGTGCCTCTTCTACCCCTCTGTATCTACTAGCTTGAAGCATTGCTAGGCTCACTTTGATGAACACTAGCTCGCTCAGGTTTATCTACACTAGGACACCTCATATCCTTCATTCTCCTATGACGACAAAAAAAAAGTAGTTTTATATATATAATAACTATATACATAATTCAAATATAATTCATGATAATTATTTTAGCTAGCTAACATTCAAAGTAGTTTTATAAAGGGATATCCTCCCATATCCCTTCATGATAATTGTTTCTTGCACTGTGTTCATTATATGCTTTATCTTCCTTGTTCAATTCTGGTAGACCTCTAGAAAAAGAAGGAGTCTCAAGAAGATAGTTTATTCAATGGCTTTCCTCATTACTATCAATAACCCTTTTTCCTTGGAGGGTTACAGACAAGATTTTATTTGCCTAATTGGAAATATAGAACACTTGTTTCTCTTGATGAGCCATAATAAAAGGTTCATATCCAAAAATTCTACTGTTTAGATCTACTAATGTAAATCCTAACTGATCGATCTTCACACCATTATTGACATCAACCCACTTGCATTTGAAAATGGGAAATTTAGTTTTAACATAGTTAACCACCCAAATCTCTTTAATAACCCCATAATAAGGTATAACTACCAATTTATGGTTCTTATCTTTTAAACTATAGAAGTTCTGAGAGTCAGCCACTAACATAATACCACTATTCTGGACGGTGCTCCTATCATCTAAGAACTTCATGTAAAAGGTATAACCATTGATCACAAATGAAGTCTAACTTATGACATCAACCTCAGGACCACGTGCTAACTATTTAATTGAATCAGAAAAAAATTCTATTCCACCTACTTTTTATTTGAACCAATGTGCAAAAGTTCTGTTATACTCATTAATAAACCTTTGTTCAGTCATTTGACTATTTTCTTTTCGTACAATTTCTTTATGAGCATTAATGTAATTGTGAACTTCATCAACATTATTAAAGATGTAAAAGTGGACTTGTTACAATTCATCAGGATCCACACACTTCACTATAGCCCCGCGTCTACCCCCTTCTTCATCATGATTTTGTGAAGCCCAATATGTCTTACAGTTGACAAATAATATTGACAAAATCCATGGCTTTTTCAAAAACATATTTCTGAACAATAGATGCTTCAGGCCGATTAGGGTTCTTCACATACCCTTTTAAGATTTTCATAGTTCTTTCAATTGGGTGCATCCATCATAAATAGATAGGGCCACACAACTTTATCTCTCTCACTAGATGAATAATTAGATGTACCATGATGTCAAAAAAAGTAGGAAGAAAAAGTTTCTCAAGATGGCACAAGATCATATATCCTTCATTCTCCAATTCATCCAATCTTTCTATCTTAATGACTTTACAACAAATAGCGTTGAAGAAGAAACAAGGTCTAGTCAAAAAATGTTGAAGATCATATTTGACAATGCCTCAAATAGCTACTCAGAGTGGTTGTTACATTAAGACATGACAATCATGAGACTTTAGCCCTACTAATTTCAAGTCTTCCATTGACTCAAGCTTCTTACAATTTGGAGAATACCTTGAGGGAACTTTGATGCCATGTAAGCACTTAAAAAAACTTCTTTTCTCATCCTTAGACAAAGTATGAGAAGGTGGAGAACAAAAAGTTCTCTTACTATATGGCTTTAGATATAAGTCTTCTCGTATTCCCATTTCTTGGAAATCTAATATTGCCTTCACACCATCCTTAGAACTACCTTTTATATTGAGTAGTATCCCAATAATACTATCACATACATTTTTCTCCATATGAATGAAATCAATACAGTGTCTCACATCAAGATTGCGCCAATATGGAAGATAAAAAAAGACATACCTCTTTTTCCATATTTTTTTTATTTCTACTTTTTATAGTCTTACCAAAGATAACATTGAAATTTTTTACCTTTTTATAAACTTGCTCCCCAATCAATGTCTCTGGAGCATCTCTAAACTCTTGGCCACCAAAAAAAGCTTTCTTTGATTTACAATATGGGTGGCCTTGTCCAAGAAATCTCCTATAGCCAAGATAAACCTTCTTTCTTCCATGTTGAAGTTGATAGTAGCATGTGCCTTCTTCACAAATTGGACATGCTTTATGGCTTTTAACACTATATTCTGACAAGTTTTCATAAGCAGTGAAGTCATTTATAGTACAAAAGATCATGGTTCGTATTTTAAAAATCTCCTTCTTATGCACGTCAAAAACATCAACACCTTCATCCCACAACTCTTACAAGTCTTCAATCAAGGGTTCTAGGTAAACATTTACGTCATTTCTGGGTTGTTTTGGTCCTTAAATCTGTAATGCCCCAAATTTTGATTAAGGGCTAATGATAAGTATTGTGAATGATTTGGTGAATTAAATTTGATTTGAGATCCGGATTAATTATTGGAAATGCCCCACACCTTGTATTTTAGCATAATTATGTGACAAATAATTATTTGGGCTAAATTTGAAGGAAATGGCACATGGAAGGAGGAAAAATGAGTTCAAAGATAAGAAAATGTTTTATAAAGGGAAATCGCTTAAGTGATGTTCCAAGGTCACTCAAGTAATAGTTTAAAACTTATCACTAGCATACCACTGAAGTGATCTATTCTATTGATGCCACTCTAAAAACTTTTGAAAAACATCACTCAAGTGACCACTCAAGTGATGTGTCAAAAAGCATTACTAGCATAGCACTGCAGTGATCCTGAAAGTGATCTCATATGGAAATTTTTCTAAGTATAAAATCATTCGAGTGACTACTCAAGTGATCCTATTCTTTATCACTAGCAGAGCATTCGAGTGATACATCAAGTGATCTATTGTAGATCACTGAAGTGATGCCATTTGTGGATCACTAGCACAATACTCAAGTGATCTATCCAGTAATATATTATACTATGAAACTTCTAAGTCAAAATCACTTAAGTAATAGATTCCAGAAAAATAAAGCATCACCTTCTAATTTTCAAAATCATTAAATGATTATATAATTTATTGATTTTATCTCTCTTTACTCTAGTACTTTACTGTGTTATGTATAAAGCTTTTTCCTAGTGAATAATGAAAAGGTTATGCGAAGAGAAGAGAAGTAACTTTGTGTAAGAATTAAATGCGAGTAGAACATTCTCTTTGCTCTAATAACTATTTTTCTACATACAAAGAATGTTCAGAGGAAGCAACAACACTCTAACAGACAAATGAAATGCTCATAACAGTCATTTATTACATTCCAATTATAAATACAGAGGCATTTAAAGTGGAGTACCTACCGAACTACAAAAAAAATCAATTATGCTTTTAGTGCTTTGTTTTCATTCATTATTATTCTCATTGTATCCTGTACTTCAGTGATCATTTATTGACATTTTGAGAGAGCTTTGCCAAAAACTCAATACACTTTATTGAGATAACTTAAGCTTGTGGAACCTTGAGTTGGGTATTGGATTATATTGTGTAAGGGAGAGCGAGTGTCTTGTAAAGGAACTTGCAGTGTATTGAGGTGCTAAAAACCTACTAAATCTTAGAAGCTATAGTGAAAAACTTAGAGGCGCTCTGAGGACTAAATGTAAGTTATAGAGGTTGTAACCGAACCAATATAATATCCTGTGTATACTTCGATGATATTTTCCTAACTCTCAACTCTAACTTAAATTATGTAATGTTATTTTCAATTAAAATTTTTATTATCACCCAATTTACCTCCTCTTATGTTAAACACTTGCACTAACAAAATCAACTTAAAAAACATGCAAAGTTTAGTGATGTTGTTTCTTACATTTTTGAGTAAAGTAGACTGTACACCAATCGGTAAGAAATTTTGCATAAGCACATAACAATCATGAGATTTAAGGTTGTTTAACTTCAACTCTTTTACTGATACAAGGTTCTTTATATTTGAAAAGTAGGCCTCTAGAACTTTAATTCTTTGTAGAAACTCACAAAACAATTTTTTCTCTTTCATGGATAAAGTGTAAGCTGTTGGAGGTAGATAAGTATGGTGCCCTTGCTCAACTGGTGCCAACTCTTCTCTTATTCCCAAGTTTAGCAAATCCAACGTTGCATTGAAACTATCCTTACTTTTTCCTTGCATACTAACAACATGCCAATATCACATATACCTTTTTTATGTGCATCATATCAAGAAAATGTCTCACATATAAGAACTTCTAATATGAAAGTTCAAAGAAATATTTTTTCTTCCAACCACTTGTCCTAATTTGTTTTGTAAAAGGTTTGCCAAAATTGTTATCCAAGTCATTTATCTTTTCAAAAACCTGTGCACCAGTCAACATCTTCGGTGGGCTACCTTCTTCTGAGTCACTATTGAATGCCTTTTTGCACTTTCACCAATGATGTTTTGATGGTAAAAATTTTTAATATCCCATACAGACATTTTTCTTACAATGATCTAGTCGCACTGAATGAGAGTAATCTTCACATATAGGGCAAGTATAATATCCTTTGACGCAATATCCGGACAATTACCATAACCAAAAAAATCATTAATTGTGCCAAACAACATGGCTTTCAAAGTGAAACTTTCTTCCCTATACCCATCATACAAATTGATGCCTTCTTCCTAAAGTAGCTTCAAGTCATCAATTAAAGGAGCCAAGTATACATCTATATCATTCCCAAGTTACTTTAGCCCAAAAATTAACATAGACAGCATCATAAACTTATGTTTCATGATCAAGTATGGAGGAAGGTTATAAATCATCAATATCATTGGCCACATGCTGTGTACTATTCTGAATATGACGCGAATTGATTTCATCAATTGACAATGCAAGGCGTAGGTTCCTTACTTCATTCGTAAAGTCAGGGCACTCATAATCAATTTTGTCCATTAAGGAGCATTTGCAAGGTGCCAAATCTTCATGTCTTCAATCCTTGCATCTGCATGCCATATCAACTGCTTAACAATCTCTATATTACTGTTCAGTTGCTTGAATCTCAAAATAATGGAAAAACACCATAGGACATTCAAAGGACTTCTTCCTTTCTTCTTCTTATATCAAGATACATTGCATTTAGGGAACTTCTATAATGTTGTATACTGATTTTGAAATAATATGCAATCATTAGGATATGCATGTATTTTTCTCATAACCCATACCAATTGTAAGGCAAAGAATTCACTTTGCCTCGTATGTTTTGGTAAGAAGTACATTTTCTTTTGAAAGCATATCTTGCAAAAGTTCAAGCAGTGTTGTGAAACCGGAATCACTCAATCCATAGTGCGTTTTGAAGTTGTACAATTTCAACACTGCTAGAAATCTTGTAGTTTAGTACTACCAGTATATAATGGTTCCTCTGTATCACCTTTCCACTTCTCAAATTCTTTAGGGCAATTATGAAGCACCCCTTTAACCGTATTTAATATTTCTTTTAGACCATCGTCCTCATCACACATGCTTGGATCAAACTCATTCAAAGCACCACTTGTGGTATGCATCCTATCACTACATGTATCATTAATCTCACCATGCCTTGTCTATCATGTATATGTTTGATCAATTCCATGACACACTAAATGATCTAGCAAATCAAGTGGACTAATCCACTTTCCATAACAACGAGATAAGCAAGGACACATGATTTTGTTAGGATCTTTTGTATGCTCGATTACAAATCTAATAAATTATTTCACCCCATCTATATATTCCCTTGAACACCGATCAGATGACATCCATTTTTTATCCATCTATACCTTCAACTTATTATTAAAAAGTGGTTAGTAGCTTGACTATTGCATTTACTAATTTTTTTATCTTTTGTTATTTATTTTAAAATAAAATTGACAACATAACATCTTAAAAATTGAAGCTCGCTAGGTTTTAAACCCTATCTTTTAATTGACAAATAATTCATCAATTAACCCCACAACATCATAATAATCTTTCACAGCTCATAACGAAAGAAATCATATTTGCCAACACATATAATAGGTAAATTAGAAAGCATTACAAGGCGATAAATAAAATACAAGTGTTAAAAATAAATAATTATTTTAATTATGCAACTCATCAATAACAATTACTACAACACCTACAAATTATAATTACTATATATCTTCACATACAACCTATATACAATAACATTTAATTTTATCTCATTTATTTTTTCAGCATATAAAAATGTGAATAATTATTTCATATTTCATCATAAATTAAATATAAAAGACATTGAGTAAATTATCATAAATTAAATATAAAAGACATTCAGTAAATTATCATAAATTAAATATAAAAGACATTGAGTAAATTAAACTATTAACTACTGATAAAATTACATTTGTAAGCTCAAAAATTAAAAAACTTGTAGTGTATAAGAAGCTTGAAAAGAGTGAGCTGAAAAGCCAAGCACAAACATGAAAAAAAATTAATAAAGGAAAAATAGAAAGACAAAGTTGCATTTATCTTTTTTTAAAAAAAGATAAAGGGTGGTACTTACATGGGCACGGTGCAAGATCAAAGCAAATGAGGAGGGAGGAGGAAGTGTAAGAGAGGTCGAGATGGAGTGGGGATGAAAGTGATGAAAATAGAAGGAGTGGAAGACGAAATGTGTAAGTTGGAAGTGGGTGGGGACTGAAAGAAGAGGAGGAGAGGAGGAAAAGTGAGAACTATAGAAGGGAGTGGAGACAAAAGAGAGCTAAATGGAGTATAGTGGGGCACATGGAAACCAAAAGGAAGGGAAAAAGGGAAGGATGCATGCACTGGCTGTATATCATACTCTGATTAGGTGGAAGAGGATGAGAATCCCCTTTGTGTGTCTTGTGAGGGGCTTCTATGGTGCATGGTTGAAGCACCACACAAGTTCAACCACCAGCTATGGCACTTCCTAATGTCTTATATGGTGCTTGGTTAAGCACCTAATATGCTGTGGCCCACAAAATGTACACCACTATTCTCTATTGTTTTAGTAGTGAATTTTGTGAGTCAAATTAAAATATTTTTGAATCAAAAAACATCTATTACTTATTGGAACACAAATTAAAGTATTTGTTTGCCACCACTTATTTATTTTAGCAAAAATAATTAAAAACATCCTTAATATAAGACATATTTACCTAATTTGATTAGATTAAGGAAGTTAGTTGAGTTAGTTAATATGACATATATTTTCTAAAACATCCTAGTTATCTTTCTTAATTCTCTTAATTCCTCTCTTCCTTGATTATTGATAAGTAAAATATTTGTATATTTATTTTCCCTTATATAATAATTTTGTGGATGACATTTGAGCTTAATTTAATGAATTTGGGTGTAATTGATAAATAAATAATGATTTTGGCATAAAATAGAATTTCTTGAAAAATACTAAATTTGACCTTATTTCAGTTTTTAGGTAATATCTGGAGCTCTAACTATCAGATTGGAATGTTTTTTATATGGATAAAAAGCTAAGAAAAAGCTCTACAACTATTATGTTGAGCCCAAAACTCAGTTTTGCCTTCAAGGGTTTCGAATTTTGCTTGGAAATTGAGAATTTTAATTTGTTCTTGATTGACCTTTACCCACTAATTTAACCATAACATGAAGATCACATGTTTAAATTCCACCGTCTTGAATGCCAAAATTAGGAAGCAATCAATAAGTTTGTTAGCCACTAGGTCAATGTTGAAGGATTGAGGTCAAGACGCATGCCTAACTTTCTTGGAAATTTTTGCACCCTCTCCATCATACAAGAGCTCAAAACACAAGGAAATACACCATCTTAAAGTTAATTTAATGTATTGTATTTGCTTCTTGCATACCTCCTTCATAGAAGACTTAGGTAGTCCTCCTTCATGGATGGTATAGGTTGCCACCTACATGGAAGGTTTTACCTCTTATATGGAAGGCTAGATTTTTCCATTTTCATGCATCTTGTAGTTGTATCTCTATGTTTTAGAATTCAATAATTGAGTTTCATGCAATGCTTATGAAGTTTTCAATTCATTTTGGTTTTGTTTTTAATTTCATCATGAGTTAAATTTCTATTTTCCTAGGGTGATAATATAACTTACTAATGACGGATTGAATCTTAACTTATTAAATCTAGTTTTAATTTTTCCTTCATGATTGAGTTTTAATTATTGTTTTTAATGCTTTCAATTGATTGGCCATCTTTTGAATGATTTCAATATATATGTTGAGACTAGAATGAGATGCATGTCTGTAGATTCTATAATTGAAACTATAATTTGCATATGAAATAGGAATATATTCATATGGGTTGTGTAGTCTTAATAAATTCCATAAATCTTAATGCATAATTGATTGCTTTAATTCATGTTGGACTTTGGGTCCAAGTCCGCCCTTGATGGGCCGGACTATTTGATTAAGGGCATAAGTTGCCCAATCAAATAATTAATCAATCAACATAAGATTGTTGCTTGGTAAATAAGTTGGGAATTAATTGTGAGATCATGATTAAGAAACAGATCCCCTTGATTGAGGAATTGATTTAGAATCAATTGAATTAATTCACCAACTTGGAGAGCAAGAAAGGAGTGCACACACTACCTAATTAGTGGTCACTCTGATCACTATAAATAGGGTGTGCCTCTAGTATTGCAAATCACCCTTGCCATTGAGCTTTCTGGCAATCTCTTCTTATCTACCATCTTGCTTGTTCTAGTGCACTGCTGTGCAAACCCTGATTAGGCTCTTGTAGTCTAATCCTTGCATGGGCTCCAAACCCGGATCTGACTTTACCGGTACGCGCTTCTACTCTATTACTTAATCTGGTTTAATATTTCCTTCATTGGCATCAGAGCCTGCTTGTTCTTGTGGCTGTGTTCAATATGCATTCTGCCATATTTTATTATATATATATATATATATGTATATATATCCGAATGAGTTCACGCCTGCGTATATGTGTATATATATAAAAAAATTTCACATGCTCATATATTTTTCTTTATTCCGCTGCTACTCTGTGTATCTGCATGTTCGTGATGCATGCATTTGTATATATATGAACATGTGCTCTGTCTCTCTTCATCTCTGTCTCTCTCTCCTCTGCAACTTTCTTTTTGTTGTTGTTCCTCACATGTACTCACATGTTCATGCACTGCGTTGTTTATTCATAAGCATGATACTATTTCTTGAAGCATGCCTGAGTTCTAAAAGATTGAAACTATGCTTTCTCTCTCTTCTCGTTGTCTCTGTCAATAACGTTTAATGGTTCTGGAATTTGTATGAGTTCAAAAATAGAAACTTGAACATATAAATAAGTGCATGAGATCATAAAACGTAAGAAGAAAGAAAAGCACCGCGTTTTCTGTGTGAATCTATGGTCACCGACAAGCTTTGAGAAATTGGGTCTTCGAAAATGTGAGCCTCTGTGTGAAAAGAGGTTATGAACATGAAGTACTCGAGGAGACGGTTCTAACGGCACCGGAATCGCGTCAAACGAAGGTCAGACGAGGGAGAAAAAGGGAAATGAAACAGGAGGGTCGCAACAGACCCGCCTGAGCTCCGGCCGGGTCACGTCAACCCGGCTAGAGGTTGAAGAAGGGGGGAGGAGGGCCAAAATGGCGTCGTTTTGGCCAGAACCCCAAAACGCGCCGTTTCGCACTGGCCAAAACGACGTCGTTTTGGCTAGTGGGGGGCTGCGTTTCAAACCACTGAAACGCAGCGTTTCGGGTCGGGTGACCCAAAACCCGATTCAAAGGATATTGGGCTGGTTCATCCGACCCGGACCTGCCCAACCCGATTTCCAAAAAAGAATCCAAAAAAAAAAAATTTCTTGACAGCGCCTTTATGGAGCGTGAGATCCACCCCAAGGCCAAATGGGCCAATCAAGGACATCATCGGACTCAGTGAACTGAGACAAGTCCAGAAGTTTTGACACCGTGTCGAAATACGGTCTCTAGGGTGGCGCATGAGTGCCACGTGCCACCACCCGAGAGTGGAACTCCCCAGTTTCCTATTTTTAAATGAATTTTTTAAACCAGAAACCTTCTGGGGGCACGTGCATGGGCATTTTTGGAATGTTTTTAGCCCTAAAAATTTGTAAATTCATGTTCTTCACATTGATATATTATTTGTCTATTTTTGGAAATTATTCAGAACATTTTATATACATTTTTGAGTGTTTTTTAACCCTAAACTATTTAAAAGAAGTTCTGAAAATTGTTTTTCTTTGTGATAAACGATTATTGGTCAGATATGGCTAGTATACACACTGACCAATCCTTTGATGGGGCTCCCCCTGAATATTCTCCGGCTTCTGATGATGAACAAGAGGTAAAGACCTCAAGTGGAGTTGGAAGCACCAACAAGAAGGGTCCCCCTTTGTCACTACAAGACTCCAACACACCTGACGAGGTGAAGTAAGAAGAGGAAGCAAAGCTCAAATTCGATAAGTTCGAAGAGGAGGAGGTCCATAGACCAAGAACTAGTGCTCTAATCAAATCTCTTGTTGAAAAAGACGTTGATAGATATGTTCAAATCAAAAGCGTCTATGGGGTCATTTGTGGATATGGTAGACAAGTCACTAATGCTAGTGACGCTGAGTTCTACATAAAAGCTATGGTGGAATACCATGAGCAAGTGACAAAGAGGGGTCATCTCCATGGCCAAGGTTTTTGGAAAGACGTTTTCAAGAGAGGCATAGACAACATGGATAAAGGAAGAGCTAAGGCTAGGAAAACCTTTCTAGATTTTGGCATTGATGTACCTCGTTATTGAAACTTGATTATCCATGTTTTAGTTTGCTTGTTTTTGAATTTTTTTTCATTGCAACTTATATGAACCTTTCATGGAATTATTGCTTAATGAATAAATTGTTTTTTTGAATTATTTATTCTACTTCCTTATGATGCTTTATTTGAGTGGGAGCATTTTTTTTCTTCCTTTTCTAGAATTTTTTCTGAAAAAAAAACATGGGGATATGTTTAAATATGAATAGAAATTAAGAAAAATGAGTGGTAAACTAGAATAAGTAGGATGGGGGTCAACCTAGTTGATTCCTGAACACGAAGCTAGCAAACTCTCATTCTATTAATTTCTACTCTTACTTAAACAAAGAGATAGTGTCTCAAAGAATAAAAAAATTGCATACCTAATGAAAATGCATGTCTATGTGACAGAAAAATGGCTCAAATGACAAGCAAGACTTTTGTTGTTGATCTCGTTAGAGGAGACAAGCTGCATGGTGAGAACTTTGGCATGTGGCGCCTAAGATCTCGTATGTCTTGGAGGAACAAGATGTTATGGACGTCTTGACCAATGTGATTCCGCAACCCGATGCTAATGCACCACGAAGGGAACAGGATGATTTTGCAACCTGGAAAAGAAAGGATACCATCACTCGGATCACAATGCTTGCGACAATGACCGATGATATGATATGTCAATTTGAAGGACATGTCACTGCCTCTGCCATGTGGACAGCGCTGAAAGAAGAGTTTGATGGTACTTCTGATGCAAGACTCAGGAGAATCACTGTCAAGCTCGACAATTATAAGCTGGGTCCAAACACTACCATAAGGCAGCATTTGAGGAAAATGCAGAATATGATAAGGGAACTTATCGAGGCAGGAGGAATCCTTTCTGAAGCACAGCAAGTGCAAGCTGTTGTGAGTTCGCTCCCTACGAGCTGGGATCACATGAAGCACACCATAACTCACAACAACACCATCAAAACTTTTGCTGACGTTGCTCGTCACATCCAATTGGAGGATGACCATATGTACGGTGCAAAGACCAATGGTCAAGCACTCTTAACTGAAGAAAAAGGAGCTTCATCCCAGAAGCGAAAGCCCAATAAAGGCAAGAGACCCCAAAAGAAGAAGGGGAACCCAGGGGCAAGGAAGGATAAGAATGCCTTCAAGAAGAACAAGAAACCTGCAAAGAAGCGAGACCTTTCCAAGGTCAAGTGCTACTCTTGCGAAAAGAAAGGCCATTTTGCAAAAGATTGCCCTGAGAAGAATAAGGTACTATGTGATAACCCTTCTCATTTTTCTTTTGTTTCTAGTACTGCCTTTATGGCTGAGGCTAATCCTGTGTAGGTTGTAGACTCAGGGGCCACAGACCATATGAGCAGAGATTATGGGAACTTTACTGAGTTTCGCAGGCTACCAGCTAGAAGCATATGGCTTTACGTTGGGAACAATGCGATGGTAGAAGTCAAAGGGATCGGCACCAGTAAATTGACTTTACAAGGCGGGCGAACCCTAATTTTGCAAGATGTCCTCTACGCTTCGGAGATCCGACGAAACCTAGTGTCTGTTATTTCTTTAGTTAAATTCAGTTATAATGTTAACTTTCATAATCAAGTTGTTGACATTTCAATTGGGACCGATTATTTTAGATTTGGTTGTATTTCGGATGGTTTCTTTGTTTTAATGAATTATAATTTTAATTCTAGTCAATGCTATACGATTTCATCTAATGATAATTACGATACATGGCACGCCAGATTAGGACACATTGGTCAAGAACACATGACCAAACTAGCAAATGAAGGATTGCTAAGAGAAGTGTTGAAAAGGGAAATGTCTCTATGTGAGCATTGCCGAGCTGGCAAAAGCACAAGGAAGCCCTTCAGAAAGGCAACCAGAGCAGAACATCCTCTTAAACTGATCCACTCGGATATCTGTGGACCTATGAGTGTTAGGGCACGACATGGAGCGTGGTACTTCATTACATTTATTGACGATTTTTCACGATATGGACATGTATACTTGATCTCTCACAAGTCTGAAGCTTTAGAATGCTTCAGGAAGTACCTTAATCAAGTTGAAAATCAACTAAATTGTGAGGTTAAAGCCTTGAGAAGTGATAAAGGTCGAGAGTATCTCTCAGAACAGTTCAAAATGCTCTGTGATGAAAAAGGGATTGTCAGACAATTGACCATCCCTGGCACTCCTCAACAAAATGGGTTCACCGAGAGAAGAAATAGAACACTGTTAGATCTCATGTTTTGATGATAACAAAAGTATGGTATGGAAAAGAATTGATTAATAAATGAGTTTGAACAAAGTAATAATAGGGATAAGCTTCACTTGAAGTAAGCATTGGAGTAATGAGGAAACACCAAGAGAAAATGCTGAGAAACTTAAGCAGGAGCAATTTCTCTAAGGCATTACTCGAGTACGTACTTAAGTAATGAGACAAAACTTGAACTAACCAGAGGCACCTTCCAGTAACCTGCCAATGTTACTTGAGTAAGTACTCGAGTAATAGTGTAAGTATTTTCAAGTTGCTCTCGGCCTGCCAATGATACTCGAGTGGCTACTCGAGTAACCAGGTAAAAACTTGAAGTTGCTCTCGGCCTGCCAACGTTACTCGAGTAGGTACTCGAGTAACCATGTGAAAATTTTCAAGTTGCTCTCGGCCTGCCAATGTTACTCGAGTAGGTACTCGAGTTACTCTGTTTCACAAAATATGATGCTCTCGGCACTTTGTACTACTGCCAATGTTACTCGAGTAGCTACTCGAGTAACGCACTGAAGTAAGTGAAAACTTGAAGGTAGTACCCGATTAACTTGATATAATTTTACCTTATTTTCCTCAAGTCATTACTCTAGTATGCAAGTATTTAATGTTCTATTTTAAGTGGATTCCTCGAGTAGGTACCCGAGTGTGCAGAGTTATTTTCAAGAAAAACCTCAAGTCATTACCCGAGTAAGTTATGCACAAAAAGTAAGTTTACTCGAGTAGGTACTCGAGTAACAAGGTAATCTAACTTGATCTGGTCTCAAATCCTGCCAACATTACTGGAGTAAAGCATCGAGTAACCAAAAGTTCATTTGAAGGTTTACTCGAGTTGGTACCCGAGTAACTTATAAAGTTGTGAGTGTATTACTCGAGTAGGTACCCGAGTAAACATACATTTCTAAAGGTTTGAAAATTGGTTATTCCATGCACTACCTGAGTAATCTTATATTTGTCTGTTGACTTGCAGTTGATCAAAATTTTTCCCGATGATACTCGAGTAAGTACTTGAGTAAACTTCAAGGAATACTCGAATAGCTACTCGAGTAAGCAAACCCAGAAATTCAGAAATCATTCCAACGTTCATTATTTTATTTCCTATATGATTAACCTTTCATTGTATTAGTATTCTTAGCTTATTTACAGATAAACAATGAAGAGATTATACCAAATATGTAAAGTCAAAAGCAACGTTCAAATATCACCCACCGTCACCTACCATAAATGGATGTTTTTCAAAAACTGGAAAAGTCAATAATGGCTGCGCACGCTCCAACGGACATGAAGAAAAATGTTCCAACAATCATTACCAATGTATCTATAAATGTGGGAACATCCAAACAGAGAATGTACAACAAGAACACACACAAACGTATCATCAAGCTCATTACTCTGTTTTACGTGATATTAGTAACTCCGTACTTCAGTGATTCTTATTTACTCTGTGAGAGAGATATTTCATTCAAACTCAATATTTGTTATTGAGATAACTTAAGGTTGTGGAACCTTGAGTTGGGATTGGATTACAACTTGTAAGGGGGAGCTAGTGTCCATGCGAAGGAACTTGCTTGTACTGAGGTGCCAAGAACCCACTGAATCTTGGAAGTTATAGTGAAACTCTCAGAGAAGCTCTGAGGACTGGACGTAGGTCAAAGTGGTTGTGACCGAACCAGTATAACTCCCGGTGTACACTTTGGTGATATTTCTCCTTACTCCTTACTGTTTTAATTTCACTGTCAAATTTTATATTTGCAACAAAATTTTTGTATCACCCAATTCACCCCCGCTCTTGGGTGAAACGCTTGCTCTAACATTTCGTATCAGAGCGTAGGTATTCTTGTTACGGTTTAACAGCCTAAGAAGGATCCAATGGCAAGCATGGGTGAAGGAATTCTTCCCGACGGAGCATCTATCACTAGACCTCCAGGTTTCAGTGGCGAACACTTCTCTTTCTGGAAAGCAAAGTTTAGAATATTTGTGATGGCTACTGAATATGGGCTATGGGATGTGATTGAGAGTGGAAACTATCAACCTAGAAAGATTGTAGATTCTCAGAAAATTCCCAAGACGCCAGCGGAATATAATGAGAATGACAAGAAACTTATCACTCTCAACAGCAAGGCAATTCTGATGTTACAAAGTGCTTTGAGTCAGAGTGAATATTTCAGAATTTGCACACTCCCAACAGCAAAGGAAATGTGGGAAGCTCTAGAAATTGCCCATAAAGGAACTTCAGGAATAAAGGTGAATCGAATCAACACCTTGATCACTGAATTCGATCTACTTCGAATGAAATCAGGTGAGTCAATTTCTGAATTCGAACTTAGATATACTCATCTTGTTAATCAACTTGCAGCACTTGGCAAAGTCTATGATCAACATACCCAAGTACGAAAGATTTTGAATATTCTTTCTAAAGAGTGGGAGGCTAAAGTTACTGCGATAGAAGAGGCAAAAGGAGAATCAATGAGATCAATTGCTTCTCTATTTAGAAGCCTTTTTGAATATGAAAGCAAATTAAAGTTCAAACGGGAACTAGATGACATTGGTGACAAGAAAAAGAAAGGTCTAGCACTAAAAGCGAAAGAAGAAAATCAAGATGAGGATAAGGAGTTTGATGATGATGAAATGGGCTTAATCATAAAACGATTCAGAAAGTTCTACAAGAAAGGTCAAGGCTTCAAACATTTTCAAAAAGGTGGAACTAGCAACAAAGATCATATCATTTGCTACGAATGTGGAAAACCAGGCCATATCAAATCAGAATGTCCAGAACTAAATCAAAAGAGCAAAGAAAAGAGAAAAGGCAGATTCTTTAACAAAAAGAAGGCCTTTGTATCTGCTATAAGGGGAGATAGTTCCTCTGACGAAGAAAGTGATGAAGAAGAAGTAGCCAATATATGTCTTGTTGCTCAAGAAGAAACAGAAGAAAAGGTAAATGATTCTGACCCTACCTATGATGAATTACTCTCTGAATATAATGCTTTACATTCTGAATTCATCAAAGTAGTTAAAGAATTGATTGTTTTCAAAAAGAAAAATAAAGCTCTTGAAATTGAACTTAAAGAAAGTTCAGAAAAGAATTGTGAAAATTGTTCTTCGTTGAAAAAGAAAAACATTGATCTCACAAAAACTCTTGAAAAGTTTACCAAAGGAAGTGAGATGCTAAGTGTACTTTTAAAAGAACAACTATGTGTAAATGATAGATCTAGTATTGGATATGATCCAAAATCAGATAGAAGGAAAGGTAAAAACAAAGTAGGAGGTAAGTCATATTTGAATTATTTCCAGCATTCTGTGCATATATCAAATCCTTTTGCATTCTGTAATTACTGTAATAGAAAAGGTCATTATACTTCTTCATGCATTCATAAGAAGAAAGGAAATATAGGAACCTACAAATGGGTACCTAAAGGTTCATATATTCAGAAAATTATTTGTACTAACCCAAAAGGACCCAAAAAGATGTAGGTACCTAAGATTTAGTCCTTCAATTGCAGATATGTCTCAAAGCATCCAAAAACAACAAGTGGTACATAGACAGTGGATGCTCTAGACATATGACCGGGGATTTCGAAAGTTTTACCACATTGCAACCTAAGGAAGGTGGCAAGGTAAAATTTGGAGGAAATCAATCCGGAAAGATTGCAGGAATTGGTGAAATCAAAAATGACAAAGGAATACAAGTCAAAGATGTATATTACGTTGAAGGCTTGTGTCATAATTTGCTGAGTGTAAGTCAAAGTGCACATAAAGACAACTGGATAATATTTGATTCAGAGGAATGTCTGATTGTCAACAAGGAAGACTTACAACTTGATAAGAAAAATATCACGGCAAAACTCAGAGCAAAAAGGGAAGGTAACTATTATACTCTGGATATTAGTAGAAATGAATCTGAAAATTGTTTTCTAAGTAATGCCGATGAAAGTTGGCTATGGCATAAGAGATTGGCTCATGTCAATATGCATCAACTAGGCAAACTACTCAAAAGGATTTAGTTCTTGGATTACCCAAAGTGAATTTCAAAAATGACTTGATTTTTGATGCATGTCAAAAGGGTAAACAAACTAAATCATCTTTCAAATTGAAAAATGATATTTCAACAAATAGACTACTACAATTATTACATATGGATTTAGTTAGTCCAGCAAGAGTAAAAAGTCTTGGTGGTAACTTATATTCATTGGTCATTGTTGATGACTTCTCTAGATTTACATGGGTTATTTTTCTATCATCAAAGGATGAGACCTTTGAAGAATTTATTGTTTTTGCCAAGAAAGTGCAAAATGAGAAAGGTATGTCCATTGCAGGTATTAGGACCGATCATGGTGGAGAATTTGAAAATCAAGCCTTTGAAGAATATTGTGATACTAATGGTATTGATCACAATTTCTCTACTCCAAGGACACCTCAACAAAATGGAGTAGTGGAACGAAAGAATAGAGTGATCACTGAAATGGCTAGAGCAATGTTAAATGAAAAGAATGTGTCTCAAGTATTTTGGGCTGATGTTATGAGTACAGCATGCTATATTTCAAATAGAGCATATATCAGAACAAAACTTGGAAAGACACCATATGAGCTATACAAAGGAAGAAAGCCAAACATTGCTCATCTACACATCTTCGGTTGTAAGTGTTTCATTCATAATAATGGTAAAGATAACTTAGGAAAGTTTGATTCTAAAACTGATGAAGGAATTTTCCTAGGATATTCTAACTGAAGTAAAGCATATAGAGTTTTTAATAAAAGAACATGTGTTATTGAAGAATCAATTCATATTGTATTTGATGAATTTGAATCCTCTGACAAAACCATTGATGAAGAACAGGAAGTTGTTTTAAATCAAGAAAATGGTCAATCTATTTCTAAGTCTCTTATTCCAGAAGTTGATGAAACTAAGGAAGAAGAGCAACCACTAGGTCAACCTAAAACCTAGAAATACAATAGAAGTCATCCCTTGGATCAAGTCATAAGAGATGTGAATGAAGGATCAAAACTAGAAATAGAATTTTCAATGAAGTAAGTTTTTCTGCATTCATTTCTGAGATTGAACCTTCTAACATTGATGAAGCCCTATCAGACAATGATTGGGTTATAGCAATGCAAGAAGAACTAAATCAATTTGAGAGAAATCAAGTTTGGGATTTGGTACCCCGACCCAAGGATCATCCGATCATTGGAACTAAATGGGTATTCAAGAACAAACTCGATGAATATGCAATTATTGTCAGAAATAAGGCAAGTTGGTGGCCAAAGGCTATAATCAGGAAGAAGGGATTGATTATGAGGAAACGTATGCTCCAGTAGCTAGATTGGAAGCTATACGTGTACTCTTAGCCTTTGCATGCATCAAAGGATTCAAACTCTATCAAATGGATGTAAAAAGTGCATTTCTAAATGGTTACATCATGGAAGAAGTGTATGTAGAACAACCTCCAAGTTTTGAGGATGTTACTAAACCTGACCATATTTTCAAACTCAGAAAGGCTTTATATGGTTTAAAATAAGGTCTTAGAGCCTGGTATGAAAGGCTCAGTCAGTTTCTTATTGATCAAGGTTTTGTACAAGGAAAAGTTGACACAACACTTTTCATAAAACAAAAACACAATGATATTTTAATTGTTCAAATATATGTTGATGACATTGTTTTCGGTGCTACTAATGAGTCTCTGTGTAAGGAATTTTCTGAGATAATGTAGGGAGAATTTGAGATGTCAATGATGGGAGAATTAAATTTCTTTCTTGGTTTGCAAATCAAACAAAGAAAGAATGGAATCTTCATATCTCAAACAAAGTATTTAAAAGAGCTATTGAAGAAGTATGGAATGGATGAAGCAAATGGCACAGACACACCTATGAGCTCAACTACGTTACTTGATGCTGATGTCAAAGGGAAAGACTACAATATCACAAAATATAGAGGAATGATTGGATCATTACTCTATCTCACAGCAAGTAGACCAGACATCCAATTTAGTGTTGGTATATGTGCAAGATATCAATCAACACCAAAGGAATCACATGCTGAAACGGTCAAACGAATCTTTAGATACCTTGCTAACACACCCGAATTGGGTCTGTGGTATCCCAAAGGAATAAGTGAATATCTTGTTGCATATTCAGATTCTGATCATGGAGGATACAAAACAGATAGAAAGAGCACCAGCGGACAAGGACAATTTCTTGGAGGATCACTTGTATCATGGTTTAGCAAGAAACAAAATACAGTGTCTTTTTCGTCAACGGAAGCCGAATATGTTGCAGTCTCAAGTTGTTGTGCTCAAGTGATATGGTTAAAACAACAACTACAAGATCTTGGTATTTATCTCAAAGAAATACCAATCTATTGTGACAATACCAGTACGATAAGCTTGGCAAAGAATCCAGTTCAACACTCTAGAACCAAGCATATCGATGTCAAACATCACTTATCAGAGATCATGTTCAAAAGAAAGATGTGAAAGTGATATTCATTCCTACTCACCTTCAACTAGCAGATATCTTCACAAAACCCCTTGCAAAAGATCAATTTCTATACATTAGAAGAGAATTGGGAATGGTAAATCCCAAGGAGTTGTAAGTTATTTCAGATTTACATAATATTAGATAAAGTCATTTGATAATGTTTTGATGATTATTAATTTAAGCATCGGAGTGTATAGAAAATTGTTTTGCAGGAAGGTAGAAATTCTGTTTTGAGAAACAAAAACAGAGATTATCAGAGGACACCATTACTAGAGTACCAACTTGAAGTAATGACTAACGGAGAAGCAATACCCGAGGAACAACTGAAGTAAAGTAACACTTTACTCGAGTATGTACTCGAGTAATGGCTCCAAAAACTGGAAGTAATGGATCAAGTTACTTGGAATTTAAATCTAACGGTTCAGTTACCAAGAAATGAAGAGTCTAAAGTTAAAAAGACAGGTTACCTGATGCGAGCCTCGAGTAAACTTGAAGCTTACTCGAGTAAGGCCTCGAGTAATGTCGGAGTCCAGATTCTCAAATTGATGAAGAATGACACAAATCTGATCAGAATGGGTTATAAATGATCGAGGGAACATCCATGGATAATTACTATGTTATTCATGCCAGGTATGCAATTTAAATGAATTATGTTAGAATTTTTCTGTATGAACATCCGAGGAAGGCCTCGAGTAAAGTTGAAGGTTACTCGAGCAAGGCCTTGAGTAACGTCAGGTTCTAGGTCTTTATCTGTCGCAAACTCGGTCATTTCCACAAAATCTCCTCGAGTAAATCACTATTTTCTCTCACAAAAATTTTTCACAAGTATTTCCTTGCCTCATTTCCGTCCAAACCCAACAATTCTCATTCCTAGAAACCTCCTATTTTGCTCAGAATCTCTGTGCCCTAATTCGCGTCTATGTCTCTGCTTTTCTGAAAATTTTAGTTTTCAATCATTCAGAAAGATGAGAACTAAAAACCTTACTCCTATGGACTCCTCTGAATCCCAACAATACTCTGATCCTCTTTCTTCTCCTCCCAAGAAGAGAAGAAAACTTACCCCGAGATCAAAAGCCAAAATTCATACTCAACCTCAATCTCAACCAAAACCCAAAGGAGTGGTGATTAAAGAGCCTATTGCTACAAGGGCTCAATCCAAAAAGAGTACTTCCACCGGGAGAGGCAAGAGTGCTAAATCTCCCTCACCTCCTCACTCTGATTCCTCTACCCCCTCTTTCACTCCAAAGCCGCCTAAAAAGCCTAAATATGATAGGAATGTGGCTGCAGCTATGGCAAACATCATTGATCAAATGGAGAAGGGACAATCTTCCAAGAAGTCCAAAGTGCCGGAAGAAGAGATCACTAACCCACCAAAGGGATTCAATGTCAAAAAGTTGGTGGAATCTCCGAAGTATCTGTCTCATTTCTCCAGGAGGAAGGTATGTAAAACACACTATGTGGATCTCATATTACTTCAAGAGGTAGTGAAGCATGACCTTAGCCCTTATTTAGATCCTTTCATGCCATGGCTATCTATTAGATTACCATTCTGTACTAAAGTAATCACACATTTTTACTGTAATCTAGAGATTATAGATGAGCCAAACAGAACCTCAGCCGAGGAAGAAATGACCACCACAGTTAGAGGCCAAAAGATTCTTATTTCACCCTCTAGGATTAACTTGTGGTTAGGGATAGAGAATCCCTCAGATGATGTTTACTCCCAACTTGAGCGAAACCAAATCTTTACTATCCTTAAACCCGGAGAGTTAGTTGGCCCTCTAAATTTCAAGCCTAGTGATATGTGTGATCATCACAGGGTCCTATGGTACATTTACTCTAGGTCCCTAGTGAACAAAGCCAACAATTATACCCACTTCTCTGATAGGGACTTTAGGTGGTTTGCTTCACTACTCTTGAAGGAACAAAAGGATTTAGGGGAGTATATTTTCTCTGAGATGAAGAGGTACAGAGTGGATGGAAAGGCTACAACACCAATGCCATTTCCTCAAATTGTATCACTTATTCTGAAAGAGAATAAGATATGGTATTTGGATAGCAAGGAGCCTATTGAGAGGTTGACTCCGGTTGGGAGAAACCAGATTAGGAAATTGAACATTGACATCCCTCTCAAAGGCCCTCTGGAGTCTGGGTCAAGGAAGAAGAAGAAGACCACTGAGGCTGAGACCAGCAAGATAGATGACAATCAGTCATCGGCTCCAGCTGCTACCACGTCATCGCCATCCTTCCTCAATACCACTCTCTAGCACTTTATGGAAAATATGCTGAGAGGTTTCCGTGTGGATATCGCCAACACGAATGCCGAACTGATAACCCACATGAATACCAAGATGGGAGAGTTGGTGGAGAAAATGGACAAGAGGCATGAGGAGTTACTAGCTGAGCAACGTGCCCAGAGTGAGATTTTGAGATTAATTCTGGCACGACTGGACTCTTTAGGTCCCGGACCTTCTGTCGGTCCATCTTCTTCTGCACCACTACCACCACCTCCAGTGAACCCTCCTTCTGACACTCCTATCACTGAGGATGAACCATCTACCCCTCTGGTATCTAGTCCACCTGAGTCTCAAACCAAAGACATTCTATATACAGTGGACAACCCAGATACCAATGAGACCATTCATATCGTCATTGATGATTCACCTCCCAAACCTCAACCTGAACTCGCTCCTAAACCTATTCCCTCTCCTACTCACACTGAGGAAATATCTCCCTCTTCCTCCTCTGAACATCTCACTCTAGTGATGGATACCCCTCCAGAGGCTGAGACCACTATGGTTGTCTTCCAACCCTCTCCTATTCCTCCAAGCGATGACATCCAAATTCCCCCAGTCAATCTCCCTGAACCAGCTTCTTCCAGCTCCTTTGATTCATCCAATTCAGATGATGGTTCAGTGCTTCCTGTGAAGCCTATCTCTATGGTTAAGCCTTCTAGTCTTCCACTTCATTAATGATGCCAAAAAGGGGGAGAAGAGCTTGAGGGTGAATTTTGTGGAAGTGTCTGAGCTTATTTTAGGTATTTGGGTGTATATGGGTTCTAGGGAGCATTGTGGAGCATTTTGAAACTTATTATCTTGTAATTTGCAAATTTTAAGTTTAATGCAAGTGTGTTTAAGTTATGATTTCATTTTAAGTTCATTTAAGCTTTGAATTATGATACTTTATTGGACTAATGAAGTTGTTGTGAATGCAAGGTGTATGCTATGAATCTAAACTTAATAAGACATATTTAAACTAAAAATTCAATTTAAAAACCATGTTCAAATTCACCAAGTTTTGTCATCATCAAAAAGGGGGAGAATGTTAGATCTCATGTTTTGATGATAACAAAAGTATGGTATGGAAAAGAATTGATTAATAAATGAGTTTGAACAAAGTAATAACAGGGATAAGCTTCACTTGAAGTAAGCATTGGAGTAATGAGGAAAGACCAAGAGAAAATGCTGAGAAACTTAAGCAGGAGCAATTTCTCTAAGGCATTACTCGAGTAATGAGACAAAACTTGAAGTAACCAGATGCACCTTCTAGTAACCTGCCAATGTTACTCGAGTAAGTACTCGAGTAATAGTGTAAGTATTTTCAAGTTGCTCTCGGCCTGCCAATGATACTCGAGTGGCTACTCGAGTAACCAGGTAAAAACTTGAAGTTGCTCTCGGCCTGCCAACGTTACTCGAGTAGGTACTCAAGTAACCATGTGAAAATTTTCAAGTTGCTCTCGGCCTGCCAATGTTACTCGAGTAGGTACTCGAGTTACTCTGTTTCACAAAATATGATGCTCTCGGCACTTTGTACTACTGCCAATGTTACTCGAGTAGCTACTCGAGTAACGCACTGAAGTAAGTGAAAACTTGAAGGTAGTACCCGATTAACTTGATATAATTTTACCTTATTTTCCTCAAGTCATTACTCTAGTATGCAAGTATTTAATGTTCTATTTTAAGTGGATTCCTCGAGTAGGTACCCGAGTATGCAGAGTTATTTTCAAGAAAAACCTCAAGTCATTACCCGAGTAAGTTATGCACAAAAAGTAAGTTTACTCGAGTAGGTACTCGAGTAACAAGGTAATCTAACTTGATCTGGTCTCAAATCCTGCCAACATTACTGGAGTAAAGCATCGAGTAACCAAAAGTTCATTTGAAGGTTTACTCAAGTTGGTACCCGAGTAACTTATAAAGTTGTGAGTGTATTACTCGAGTAGGTACCCGAGTAAACATACATTTCCAAAGGTTTGAAAATTGGTTATTCCATGCACTACCCGAGTAATCTTATATTTGTCTGTTGACTTGCAGTTGATCAAAGTTTTTCCCGATGATACTCGAGTAAGTACTCGAGTAAACTTCAAGGAATACTCGAATAGCTACTCGAGTAAGCAAACCCAGAAATTCAAAAATCATTCCAACATTCATTATTTTGTTTCCTATATGATTAACCTTTCATTGTATTAGTATTCTTAGCTTAGTTACAGATAAACAATGAAGAGATTATACCAAATATGGAAAGTTAAAAGCAATGTTCAAATATCACCCACCGCCACCTACCACAAATGGATGTTTTTCAAAAACTGGAAAAGTCAATAATGGCTGCGCACGCTCCAATGGACATGAAGAAAAACGTTCCAACAATCATTACCAATGTATCTATAAATGTGGGAACATCCAAACAGAGAATGTACAACAAGAACACACACAAACGTATCATCAAGCTCATTACTCTGTTTTACGTGATATTAGTAACTCCGTACTTCAGTGATTCTTATTTACTCTGTGAGAGAGATATTTCATTCAAACTCAATATTTGTTATTGAGATAACTTAAGGTTGTGGAACCTTGAGTTGGGATTGGATTACAACTTGTAAGGGGGAGCTAGTGTCCATGTGAAGGAACTTGCTTGTACTGAGGTGCCAAGAACCCACTGAATCTTGGAAGTTATAGTGAAACTCTCAGAGAAGCTCTGAGGACTGGACGTAGGTCAGAGTGGTTGTGACCGAACTAGTATAACTCCCGGTGTACACTTCGGTGATATTTCTCCTTACTCCTTACTGTTTTAATTTCACTGTCAAATTTTATATTTGCAACAAAATTTTTGTATCACCCAATTCACCCCCTCTTGGGTGAAACGCTTGCTCTAATAAACACTTCTCGATATGGTTAGGCCAATGATGTCACAAGCTGAAATACCAATTTCGTATTGGGGTGATGCACTATTGACTGCAACATTTATACTTAACTGAGTGCCTTCCAAATCAATCACTTCTACGCCTTATGAGCTGTGGACAGACCGTAAGCTGGATCTAAGTGTCTTACGACCATAGGGATCGGCGGCCTATATACACAACTTGTCTCACAAACATGGAAAGTTGGGACCTCGAGGCAAGAAATGTATCTTTATAAGATACTCTGAGCAATCAAAAGGATATGTCTTCATTGGTGAAAAGAAGGACGGCTCAAATGACTGAGGTCGAGTCAAGGGACGCAATATTCCTAGAATCAGATTTTCCTAGCAGAGGAAGCCTTAACCAAACAGAAACTCTATATGAGAGTGAGGAAGTTGAAGGCATCCCTCATATCACTGACCCGAGTGGGAGAAATGAGTCATTTTCATAACATGGAAATGATAATCAAGCACAGGAAGAGAATCCTATGCAACTCCCACCTCAGAGAAGCCAAAGGGATAGAATCCCTAAAAGACGCTTCTCCGTTGAAGGGGAAGTACTCATTATCAATCTGGAAGACAATGAAGAAGATCCGAAAAGCGTTAAAGAAGTGCTGATCGGACCCGCTAAGGAAATATGGCAAAAGGCCTTAGAAGAGGAGATGAATTCCATAAAAGCTAACCAAGTTTGGGAATTGGTTGACCTGCCACTAGGCCGAAAGGCAATTGGGAACAAATGGGTTCTCAAATATAAACGAAAGGCAGATGGATCAATTGACAAACCCAAAGCACGCTTGGTGGCTAAGGGGTACACCCAATGAGAAGGGATAGATTATGAAGATACATACTCGCCATAGTGGCAAGTATGGACTTGGAGTTACATCAAATGGATGTAAAAACCACATTCCTTAATGGAAAACTAGATGAAGAGATATATATGGAGTAGCCTGAGGGCTTCAGAGAAAAGGGAAGTGAACAAAAGGTTTGCAAACTCCTAAGGTCCATTTACGGACTGAAACAATCATCTAGACAATGGTATCTAAGATTTCAAGAGGCAGTGACCTCATTTAACTTTGAGATGATCGAAGAAGACCACTGTGTCTACATAAAGCGGTTTGGAGATGATTTTATGATTTTGTCTCTTTATGTAGATGATATACTCCTGGCCGGAACGAGTCTTAAGGTAGTCAAAACAATCAAGGATTGGTTATCCTTGAATTTTGAAATGAAAGACATGGGCGAAGCAGAATATATCTTGGGAGTCAAGATAAAGAGGAATCGTTCAAAAAGATTGCTATCCTTGTTACAAAAGGCATACATAGCAAAGATCTTAGAACGATTCAATATGAGAGACTGCAAGCCTATGGATACCCCTGTGGTTAAAGGACACCACCTCAGCATGGACATGTGTCCCATGGAAGAATCTGAAATAAAGCGCATGAAAAGAGTCCTGTACTCGAGTGCAGTTGGAAGCTTGATGTACGCTATGCTTTGTACTAGACCAGACATATGCTTCGCAGTCAAACTTGTGAGCTGATTTCAATCCAACCCTGGAATAAAGCATTGGGAAGCTATGAAAAGAATCATGAGGTACCTGAAGGGAACCATGGATTACGAGCTATGTTACCAAGGTAGAGATATGCATCTAATAGGATACTCTGACGCCGACTGGGCGGGAGATATAGATGAACGACACTCCACCTCAGGGTACACGTACCTCCTAAATAATGGAGCAATTTCCTGGAGCAGCAAGAAACAGACCTGTGTGGCTCTGTTGTCCATAGAATCTGAATATATAGCTTGTTCTGCCGCTGTTCAAGAAGCTGTATGGCTTAAGAGATTTCTAGAACGTCTAGGAATGAAAGGCAGAAAGGAGGGTCCTATTCTGATACATTACGATAGTCAAGCCGCAATAGCCTATGCTAAGGACCCTAAGGATCACAGTAGGACAAAGCACATAGACATTAAATATCATTTTGTAAGAGACATGATTACTAAGAAACAAGTGACCATTTAATACCTTTCTACTCATAAGATGTTAGCTGATCCCCTTACAAAGCCCATTGCCAGAAACCCTTTTGTTAAACGTGTAACTGCTTTGGGCATGCGTAGAATGTAATGTATTGAACGTTGCAATAAAATGATGCATTTTCAGTTTTTCAAATATATTGTGTATATATTAATGCATAGGCACGAGGTATGCAATTCCGTATGTCGTACAGGTCAGGAAGGTTGGTTCGCTCACACGAACAACCGTCTTCCCACGATTTGTAGGGGCGTGGGATGATAAGACGAGCAAATGATCACCATGAGATGGGTAAGGAAGATCTTTGCGCTTGAGTCGCCTCAGTTGAACTGAGATGAGATCCGCATGTATAAATACGTCATGGATCGAGGCATGATTACAAAGGATGTATCATCAGACTTGTAGCTAGGCAAAGGACTCTCTTTTACAAATGAGGTTCCAAAAAGAGGGGAATAATTGTAAAAGGGAAGTTCTGGTTCAAATGTTGAGTACATTTAAACTAAAGTCTGTATGGTGAAAGATAAAGGTAAAATCGACATACACCATTGCAAAATCACCGTAGCATGCAATTCATACTGCATGTGCTTGAGAGAATGACTGCAATATGGGACGTAGGTGACAGATCCCTGGTTCACTATGGTGTGAGTCCCAAGAAGGAGAAATCCTTCAAACGATGCCCTCAGGACTTAGGCAGGCATCCTGAAAGCCTGACTTGGGGCCAGCTACTTTGGCTGAAGCTTTATGATCACGTATGATTCAATCAGACAACTAAAAGCTAGGAAAGCGACCAAGTCGAGAAAGATCGATGTTTCTAGTCAAAAAGGAAGGTCTATCTTGAAATACACCTTTTGCGGTGGCATCTGTGACATGTCCGTTACGGGTTATGAGAAAAACCCGTAAGTGTGGATACCACGCGCATAGTAGGCAATATGGGTCAAGTTCAGAAACAAGAGAAACTATGACTCAAGAGGGATCAGATATGCCATGAGTTGAGTGTATGGACAGACCTAGGGCATATGAGGCAACAATTTATAGGTTCACAAAGGGTGTCCTTGGATGCTGATCCGATATCAAGGATTTCTAGTATCACAAGCACTAAAGGTTCTGAAGATATTGTGCCCATGCAGTCATGGCAGACACCAAGTATGAAACAAGAAGAAGATGTAGTCGCATGATGGGTGGCCTATCAAGTGTGAGTGGGAGATGTTAGACTTTGGGTCCAAGTCCGCCCTTGATGGGCCGAACTATTTGATTAAGGGCATAAGTTGCCCCATCAAATAATTAATCAATCAACATAAGATTGTTGCTTGGTAAATAAGTTGGGAATTAATTGTGAGATCATGATTAAGAAACAAATCCCCATGATTGAGGAATTGATTTAGAATCAATTGAATTAATTCACCAACTTGGAGAGCAAGAAAGGAGTGCACACACTGCCTAATTAGTGGTCACTCTGATCACTATAAATAGGGTGTGCCTTTAGCATTGCAAACCACCCCTGCCATTGAGCTTTCTAGCAATCTCCTCTTATCTACCATCTTGCTTGTTCTGGTGCACTGCTGTGCAAACCCTGATTATGCTCTTGTAGTCTAATCCTTGCGTGGGCTCCAAACCCGGATCCGACTTTACCGGTACGCGCTTCTACTCTACTGCTTAATCTGGTTTAATATTTCCTTCAATTCATTTAGGGATATATTGGATTAACAATTATAGAATTGCTTGACCTTGAAAGAGGCTAGAAATTAAATTAGGGAAATTTGGCTATCAATCATGTGGAATAAATTGAACTAAAATAGATAAGTGATTCAATATGAAATTTGTTAAGTGAAATATGACCCATAGGGCTTTTTCTCATTTTTGCTTTCATATCATTTGCGCTCATATTTAATCATTTGTTATTTTGTACTCTCAATCACTAACTAATCAATCGACTAAATAGAATTAAAATTACTCATTTTAGTACTTAGTGATCAATCATCGTGAGAACGATACTCTACTCACTTCTATATTACTTGATTATGACAGTGTATACTTGCATCATTTAATAGATCATTTACACTCGTAACAATTATTATTAAGAGATAGGGATAAATTAGGAAAAGATTGACAAATATAAAAATTATATTTTATATTTAGGATTAAGATTAATTCTCCAAATATATCTTATGTATTAAGAAACGGAGGAGTAATTGTTAAATAAAAGGCTTTACCTTCCGTGAATAGCTAAATTGCATTCCCACCCTCACTATTTTTATCAGAACCCATCTCCATAACCTGATTCAAAACAAAAATATGAATCTGATGGTTAAGATTGAATTCAGAAAAAAGAAATGAAAGAAAATAAGATATTGAGTATCACATCATATGATGATAGCAAGTATTGGTGCCCTTCCTATATGCATGGGTTCGGGGAGTTCATAGCTACATGATACCTCAATTAAATTATATGAACTTGGCTCAGGATGCCAGCACTTATGTATGCCTATTATTATTTTGCTCATTCATATGTCTCCTAGAGCAGAGAAAATAAAGACCTTAAAATTCTATAGGTTTAAATTAATACTTTTTGCACTCAGGTTAAAAAGCATTTAAAAAAACATAATCCAAACAAATAAAAACCAATTTAAAGGTTATGTGTTGGCAAAAGAAATTTTGATGGTTATGAAAATGTTTGTTTCCGAAATTGATTACAGTCCGTGCTTATTATCTTTTCATTTATTATGAAATTTTCTAGTTATGGTACTTTTTTGGAAAATTATATTCAAATAGCAGGTAAGAGGAAAAAAAAGAAAAAATGTGAATGAAAAAATGGCCTCAAGAATTTATCAATGGCATAGTTGGTGTTGTCAATGACCCCTATCTTATATTATCAATGGAACTATTTTTTTATTTTGAAATGTGAATGAACCATTTTTTTTAATATATTTTTCTCTTGTGTTTTGGCTTGAATGTAATTTTTTTTCCCATTTCTCCCTCATCTTAGAACAATCGACCGTTCATGGTCAAAATACATAATCAACCATCACCCCATCTATGCTTTTTTTTTGGTGCAGATTTAACAATAAACAATTTTGCGATGAGCATCCATAAGATTTGTTTATTTTTGGGGTGTAAAAGAAGACATAAGTTATTATTTTGGAGTAAAAGTAGACATAAACTATATATTTTGGAGCAAATATAACAATGCCGTAAAAATTATTTAACTTCCGTTTCTTTTTGAACTATGAGTTCCGCTAGTCTTCTTTTTATACTTTTTAATATTTTTTTAATAAAATAAATATCACTTAGACCCATAAAAAATTTCATTTCATATAACCCAAAAAATAAAGTAAGACTATTATTATTTTTTCACTAAAAAATTTAATTTTAGTTTGATTTAAGGGATACAGTAAAATTTCAGAATCTTTTAAGCATTAATTGAAGTGAAATTGTTTTGTTGTAATCTAAGTGATATTTTCCCATTTAAAAAAAAAATTGAAACAATAGAAAAAGAAAAGACTAGTGGAACCCATATTACAAAAAATAATGAAAATTAAATATTTTTAACGGCGTTGCTATATTTACTCTATAATAAATAATTGTTATTTATTTTTATTCCAAAATAATAGTCTCATGGATACTCATTATAAAATTATTTACTACTACTAAATTTACAACTTAGCTGTTTCTTTTTTTTTTTTTTTTGGGGAAGGTGCAAATTTGGCAATGAACAATTTCGCCTGGAGCATCTGTAAGACTTATTTATTTTCGGGTGCAAAAATGGCAATAAACTATTTTTTTGGGAGCAAATTTGGCAACGCCGTTAAAAAACATTTAACCGCCATTACTTTTTGAAATGTGGGTCTCAACAGGCTTCTAGCTCTGTATTATTTTAATATTTTTTTAATGAAAAAATATCACTTAGGCCACATAGAAAAAATTTCATTTCAGATAACCCTAAAAAGATTCTGAAATATCACTGTCAGTAAAAATAAATTAAGTTTTACAGTGAGATTTCAGAATCTTTTGGGCCTTAATTGAAATGGAATTGTTTTCATGTGGCCTAAGTGATATTTTTTCATTAAAAAATATTAAAATAATATAGATAGAGAAGCCTGTTGGATCATATTTCAAAAAATAACGACGGTTAAAAAGATTTAACGGCGTTGCCAAATTTATTCTCACAAAAATAATTTATTATCATTTTTATACCTAAAAATAAATAAATTTTACAATATTTCATACAAATTGTTCATTGCCAAATTTACACCTTCACCCTTCTTCTTTTAAACATAATCCAGCGAGCCGCTTCCTGCCCGGCTCGTAGGCTATCGAGTCCTGGTGAACTCAAACTTAACTGCTCGTCAATGGAGTCCGTCGCTGGGGATGCCGATGCATCTCGGATTCTTGCTGAACTTGAGTCGTTGAGGGACACAAAGAGTGTTGTAGAGCAAAGAATTTCAGTACTTGAGGCGCAACTTCGTGAAATTAATCTCCGCAATGGGGTATCGAACTGTGACTCTTGCTCTCCTACCTCCATTCTCGACACGAACTCCGCGAACGGACTGTCCCGTGATACGATTTACAGATACAGCCGCCAGCTGTTGCTTCCTTCTTTCGGCGTTGAAGGTTTGTATTAAGTTTTTTTCCTCTCTTCAGTACTTTATGCTTGTAGATTATACATCTCTGGATGATTGATTCACTCTGCTAAGACTTTGTTATGCGTTTATATAATTTACATGTGATGAAGTTGACACTTGGTCCCCAAAAGAAAATTATAGAGTTAAATGGTGTTTGAGGGTAAATTAGAATTGGATATGCAACAACAGTCGAACAGTTTTACTTTAGTTGGATTAAACCTGATTCCTAAAGAGGTTGGTATTCAGGTCATGTTTTGCTTAGATCAAGGGAGAAACTATTCTAATCAGTTAGTGTACAAGTGAAGACATCACCATACTAAATTATTTCAGTTTAATCGGCATTTTCATTGCTGCCTTGGTTCATAACTACACTTTTCCCGCCTTTTTAATAACAAGCTCACAAGTACACTTCATGTCAGCAGGGTTGGGATTCATTAATACAATTAATTAGGCAGAGCTATGAAGGACATTATGGCTGTCTTAAATTTAAAGCTTACCGGCTTAAATTTCAATACGAAAGCATGGGTAATTGCTCAATATATCGACTTAGGACTCAATTACCTCTTTTCATATGAAAATAGAAGTCTTAGTTACTTCTGTAATTTGGAAATCGAAGATTAAATAATACTTGTTCTAGTATGGGACCGCTTCTGACTCCACTCTGGATTATTGATTTGGACTTTGGAGCATGACTTATATTTGCCCATATCATGTTCAGGGCAGGCAAATCTCTTGAAGTCATCAATTTTAGTCGTGGGAGCTGGAGGTTTGGGTTCTCCTGCATTGTTATACCTTGCGGCTTCTGGGGTTGGTAAGAAGCAGTCATATGATGCATATTGCCTTTTACAATATTCTTTATCATTCATGGATTTTACTTTTGAAAAATGTTGTTAGGTCGCTTGGGTATTGTTGACCATGACCTGGTTGAGCTGAATAATATGCACAGGCAGGTACACCTTTTATTGTTGATTTATTTTATGGAGGACCAGACCAAGTGCAAATTGATAGCATGTACCTGATTTTTTTTTTTTCTGTGTCTGTTTATGTCCTCAAATGCTTGTGCTCCGAGTTCTTGGAATTTCATTAATATGTCTTTTCAGCTAATATATTTAAATTTCAGGTAATTCACACCGAATCACATATTGGTCAGCCAAAAGTGAAATCTGCTGCTACTGCTTGTCGCAAGTATGTTCCTCTCTCATATTAAAGTTATCATATCAAGTTGAAATTTAATCATATGACATTTGTTTTAGTAGTTTGCAAGAATTTTGGTACTTTAAGTGGAAGTAACATGTTCTGCATATCAGGGTCAACTCCACCGTTCAAATTGTGGAACATGAAGAAGCTTTGCGGGCTTCCAATGCTTTACAAATTCTGAACCAGTATCCTTCCTATAAAGAATCTCATGTTCTTTTATCTGTTTTCCGTTTACTCTTTGATAATTACAAACTAAGTTCTTATAATTGTCTCTTATTTGAATTACAAAGAAAATTGGAAGAAAAACACTTCTTCCATTTTGATGTGAAAATTTTGGCATTTTCCATAACTTTGAGCATTTTTAAGATACGGCATAATAATAGATGCAACAGATAATGCTCCAAGCCGCTACATGATCAGTGATTGCTGTGTAGTTTTAGGAAAGGTAAATATTGCTTCTTTGGTGTATGAGCAAATTGTGACCAATTAATGTCAGATTTTGCTGGTCTCTTGTTCCTTTAACCCTTTGTTCCTCCATGAATGCACCTTGTAACGCAGCAGTTTTCTGTGTTTGTGGTTGTAAACGTGGTTGATATCCCAATTAATATAACAGAAATTCTTCACTTTCTACTAAGATTCTGATGCAAATCAGTTTTAGTTTGTATGAAAAATATTTGGGGTTTGAGGTTGATGGTTTTTTCTCCTACCATTGATAAATTTAGACAATTGGTTTTGTGCGTGAAAATAAAACACATAATAAAATTGTTTGTTGCTCCTCTTTTTCCCATGTGCATATATCTACGTAATATGACTTGTAGGATAATTCAAGCAAATGTAATTGCAGTGTTCTTCTAGTGACTACCTTTATTTGTATGAATGCAGCCTCTTGTATCAGGTGCTGCACTTGGTTTGGAAGGCCAGGTACATTCCACACCACAATAATGTTCCAGCTTTTTAAATTCTGTGTTGTTTCTAGAAGAACTTCATCTAGACTAAGTATTATTCAGTTCTTGGTTGTTTTAATTTGAAGTGTCATTTGGAAACCTTTTTCCTGCAGCTCACTGTCTACAATTACAAGGGTGGTCCATGCTATCGATGTCTATTTCCAACTCCACCACCCACAACAGCTTGTCAAAGATGTGCTGATAGTGGAGTTCTAGGTGTAGGTAAAAGTAGTAGTGTTTTTTGTCACCAATGTAGTTTTAATCTCACACTCTCAATCTTCTAGTTATGTGCTCTAGCATGAATTGTGTCAGATAAAACTTTATTTTTGTCATTTTGTGTACTGTTGTTATTAGATTATAGTCATGCTATGTTGACCAGAAGGAAATGTTGGCTACTTTCTTGCTTTTCCAAAAGACAAATTGCTACAAACATAGAATTGTCATTATGTTTAGGTAACCCAAAGCCAAGATTGATAAAATATTAAGAGTGCAGGGGGAAAAAATATTAAAAGAGTATCAATAGGGGGCAAAATTTTTAAAAGAGTATCAATAGGGGTAAAGGGAGTCCGAGAATGATATGGGTTAAAGCAGTGTAGTCTTTAGGAAAAGTTCCATTCTAATTTGCTATTGGAAATGTGCTTTTTGGTAGGACTGAAAGTTTTTTGACTTGAAGTAGGACTGAAATTGAATACAACAATAGGTGGGGAATTTTCATATCCTTTCTAATTAAAATTTGTATATGTATTGATGGAGCCAAATTAAAGACATCGTCATGCATTTATACTTTTCAGTTTTCCCCTCTACTAGAATTTGTCTTGTTTTTCTGACATTTGTCTTCTTTATACAACTTGCATCCCTTCTCATTTATACCTTAAACTTTTCCTGCTCCTGCTACTTGTTCTGGTTTCCTGACATTTGAGTTTGCTTACACAATTTCAGTTCCTGGTGTTATTGGTTGTCTCCAAGCTTTAGAGGCCATCAAGATTGCTAGTGCTGTTGGTGAATCACTTTCTGGAAGGATGCTTCTCTTTGATGCTTTGTCTGCACGGATTCGTATTGTATGCTTTCAACTCCACACCTAGCTACTCTAGCTTTATATTTGCGTATATCTGTTGAGCCATCAATGTTGAAATTCTTACCATAGAAGGATTTTTCTCTTACATTGAAGAGGAGAGCTACAAATATATATGGGACCATGGCAGAAAATAGAAAGAAAATAATATGATAACATACCCGAACGAAACATGTGAATTTATTAGTTGACTGCATCCCCTAAAATCAGTAAAATATAACAGGAGCAGGGCAGTTTTGTAGATAAAAGGAAATGAACCTATTTTGAAAGTTGACTTGAGGGAAAAGCGAGCAGTTGGCTCTTTAATGCACTTGAATACTAGCATAATTCCATGATTTTAATGTAAATAATGCCTTTAGACATTTATTCTCTAACACCTCCTAAGTTGAGGAATAATTATATTACTTGTTGGTAAGACTTTAAAGCTTCGCTGGAGGTATATCTTGGTGAGGATATTGATGGAATACTTCCTTTGTAATTGTATTATTCAAATGGAAACTGACCTACCAGTGGTAGATCTAGAGATTATAGAAGCAACGAAGGAAAATATAGTAGGACCCAAGAGATGCTTTCGAGAGGCACTCACTCTCCTCACAATCACTCAATGATTTCCATGGCCCCCTAATAACAGATTGCCCCACTATATATACTTCACACATTCTGTGATAGCAATCCAAATCACTATGGGTTGATTTATTCCAGGAAAAATAAATGTCTTAGGATTAATTAGGAAGTAATTAGCAATATTTATTATTTTTAATAATTTCAGCAATATTATTTTGGATATTATTTTAGATATTTCAAAATAAGTGGAATATCCACAAGTAGGATTTTAGATATTCTTTAGTATTTTAGATTTAGATATTATTTTAGTATTTTTGATATTATTTAGATTTCCTAGTTTGAATTTTGAATTAGAATTTGATCTCTCTGTACTTCTATAAATTGGCCCTTTGCCTACTCAATAAAGCATCGAATATTCAGAGAGTTTATTAAACACTTGGAGATTCTCCTGGGCTGTTTTAGAGAGATTAGTGAGATACTTACTCTTCCCTCTAACACAGAGTATTTCAAGTTACTATTTCCATTCCTTTATTAATCCTTCATTCCCATTCGATATCTAACAATTTGGCATCAGAGCCGTACGGTCTGACATGGGAAAAACACGTTCTTCACACACAATGCCTCTTTCCGATGCGAACCCGTCCTCTGAAATGACACAGCCGCACGAGACCCAACCGTTCGAGACACCGTCTGATCATCTCGCCACGATCGCCGCTCGACTCGCAGCCATCGGTGAGTTGAAAGAACAGGTTCGCGCGCTGGAGCTCGCATCTGCTCGACCAAATCGGAACATAGGAAGGTCGCACCACTCCACCGACGACAGCGACGATGATTTTGAGGTGCCGCGACGCCATCTCCGCTCCCCATATACAAAAATCGAATTTCCCAGATTTGAGGGAGGCGACCCACGTGGCTGGTTTCTGAAAGCTGAGAAGTTTTTTCGATATTATGGCACGGCAGAAGAAGACAAAGTTGATGTAGCAGCTGTTTATTTAGAAGGTGATGCTCTAGATTTAATTTCATGGTTAAATTCGCAGCGGGCAATACTATACTGGGATGATTTGGTTTCATGGTTAAATTCGCAGCGGGCAATACTCATCATTACCCCCCCCATTAAGTGTCTCCTTGTCCTCAAGGGGAAAAGAAGGAAATTGCCGATGAAGCTGATTATAATCTTCCCAAGTATTGTCTAAGTCAGATAAGCCCACCCACTTGATTGATAATTCAATGCGCCCATCAGTCATCTTGTGATGTTTTAACACAGCCTGAGGTCAACCTAGAGCTCTAGGTCAGCAGTAAGCATTGGTGGAAGTGACTGGGGAGTAACATAAGAGGCGAGAGATTTCTTGAGTTGGGAGATGTGGAAAACCGGATGTATCTTGGCAGTAGAAGGAAGTTGAAGGCGATAACAGAACCAACTTTTTCAGTGATGGACAAAGGACCATAATATCGAGGATTGAGCTTCTCTTTGGCCGTTTAGCCAAAGATTTAAACCTATAAGGTTGTAACTTGAGATAAACCTGATCACCAATGGCAAAATGGACATCTCTGCATTTAAGATCAGTATAATGCTTCATAAACTGCTGGGATTTAAGCAAGTTCTGCTTTAATTCATCTAAGATAGCATTGCGAGCTTGAATCTGAGATGTGACAGCATCAGCAGATGATAAGGGATCCTGGAAGCGATACAATGTAGGAGGGTCTTGGCCATATAGTGCCCGAAATGGAGTCATCCCAATAGAGCGGTTGAAAGTTGTATTGAACCAATATTCGGCCTAACAAAGCCATTAGACCAGGAGGAAGGTTTCTCACTACAAAAATAGTGGAGAAAAGTTTCAAGACTGTGATTTACTACCTCTGTTTGGACATCACTTTGGGGGTGATAGTTGGAGCTATAGCATAGTTGAGTTCGAGCAACACGAAAAAGTTCCTTCCAGAATGTACTAAGGAATAGTTTATCACGGTCGGACACTATGGAACGTGGGAAACCATGCAAGCGGACTACTTTGACAAACAAGTCAGCCACAATAAGAGTCGTGTAGGGATGTTTGTGGGGAATAAAATGTGCAAACTTGGTAAACCGGTCAACCACCACAATGATTGTGTCATAGGAGTGAGACTTGGGTAAGCCCGAGATGAAATCCATGGAGATATCAGTCCAAACCTGATCAGGAACTGGCAATGGCTGCAACAGCCCAATAGGGCTTAATGCCGAATGCTTGTTCCGCTGACAAATGTCACACCTACCCACATATTGTTGTACATCTCTCCGCAGTCCCTCCCAATGAAATAAAGCAGAAAGGCGTTTATTAGTGCGGAGATATCCTGAATGGCCCCCAATGGGTGAATCATGAAACTCTCTAAGTAATATTGGGATCCTGGGTGATGATTTAGGTAAGACCAACCGACCATGAAAAAATAAATGCCCTCCTTTTACTGTATAACCAAATGGTGTAGACTGGCCAGCCAGCAACGATTGCAGGATAGAGGATAAGTGATCATCCTGGTGCACGTCCCTATCCCATGCATCCATATTGACTTGCTGCATTGAAATGGCTTGCAAATTCATGGTCTCATCTCTTCGAGGCAAAGCATTTGCAGCTGAATTAGTAGTGCCTGGTTTGTACTGGATTTGAAAAGTGTAGCCCAACAACTTAGTGACCCACATCTGTTGTGTATCATCAAGGATACGTTGCTCAAGTAAAAATTTGAGCGCCCTTTGATCAGTGCGGATTATAAAGGATCGGCCAAGCAAATAATACCTCCATATGCGAACAACAAAAACAATGGCCATAAGTTCCCATTCATAAACGGAACATAATCGCTTGCAGGTGGATAGAGAGTGGCTAAAATAAGCTATGGGGTGGCCAGATTGCATTAATATAGCTCCCAAACCAGATCCGGACGCATCAATTTCCACAATAAATTGCTGGGAAAAATCTGGAAGAGCCAGGACAGGGGTGGTTGACATAGCTTCCTTGAGATGAGTGAAAGCCAATTGAGCTTCCTCATTCCAGCAAAATGCGTTCTTCTTGAGGAGTGCTGTCAGTGGAGAGGCAATCTGACCATAATGGTGGACAAAACGCCTATAATACCCAGTTAAGCCCAAGAATCCAAGAAGGGCTTTGAGAGTAGTTGGCACCGACCAAGGGTATGTTTGTTTGAGCGATTCGATTGCTTATAAGTTGCTTTTTAATAGTGATTTACGGTATACGAAGTAAGTATGTGAGAGGAGTTGTGTCTCGATTTACGTAAAAAGCAACTTATAAGCAAATTTAAGCTCAAACAAACATGCTTCAAGTTAACATACTTTGTATCTTAGAAGGATCAGCACGGACCCCATCCTTGGATATAATGTGGCCCAAATACTCCAATTGAGGTTGAGCAAAGACACATTTCTTTGTACTTATCACTAACTCATGCTGCTGTAAAATTGATAAGGTCTCATGCAAATGGTGCAAATGGGTGTCATGGTTGTCACTATAGATAAGAATATCATCCAAAAAGACAAGGATGAATTTCCGCAAGTGTCGAGGGAATATGTCATTCATCAAGGATTGGAATGTGGAGGGAGCATTCTTTAAACCAAAGGGCATAACCAAGAATTCATAATGCCCATCATGTGTTCGAAAAGCTGTCTTATGTTCTTCACCATGCTTCATTCGAATTTGATGGTATCCGATTTAAGGTCCAGCATGGAAAAAATTTGAGCCTTGCCCAATTCATCTAAGAGCTCCTCAATGGCTGGTATAAGGAATTTATCTTGAATGGGAATTTTGTTGAGGGCCCTATAATCCACACAAAATCACCAACTCCCATCTTTCTTCTGGACTAGAAAAAGGACTTTTACTTGGCTGTATTATACTAGTAGACAACATTTCCTTAACCAGCCTCTCAATCTCTATTTTCTGGTAATGTGGATATCGGTATGGGCGCACATTTGGAGGAGAAGCTCCTGATTGCAACTCAATGGTGTGATCACAGTCTTTGGCTGGCGGCAAACCCTCCAAAGTAGTTTGAACTACAGGGAACTCCCTTAGCACATCTTGAACATCATCGTGCAGATGAGAAGATGACAATTCTGTCATTTTAATCTCAGCAAACTCCACATAGAAAACTTTCTCATTCCTTTTGGTAGTTCAGCATAGCGAATTGAAAGACATAGGAGTTTTTAGCAAGGCAGAATTTCCTTTCAAGCACAACCATTCGCCCCCAACATCAATCTTTAGTGTTGATCGCTTCCAACACACCAAGACTTCATCTAAGGTTGATAACCAATCTGCCCCCAGAATTATGTCGGAGCCACCCAGTTGAAAGGGGTATAATGAGTCTACAATGTGCAATCCCTATACAAACAAAGACACATCTCGGCAAACACCCTTACCTTGCACATTTCGAGAATCACCAACTTGAACAGTAAAAGCAATATTATCGTCCATGGGAATAGATAAAGATTGAACTAAATTCTGATGGATAAAGCTATGCGTGGCACCACAGTCAATAAGGATCAGGACATCCTTACCCAATAAAGTGCCCATGAGTTTAATAGTCTCACCACTAGTAAAACCAGCCAATGCATTCAAAGAAAGGGTCATCAATTGTCCTGCTGCAGAATCCTTTTCCACTATCGCATCTGAGCTCTCTAGCTGCGGCTTTTCTTCCTCTTCATTCACCTCAACTTCCTCCAATAGGATCAACACCTGTAATTTCTTTTTCTTGCTGCGATGTCTCGGACGGTATTTCTCATTACACTTGAAACACAACCCTTGTTCCCTCCGTCGTTCAATCTCTGCATTAGTGAATTTCCGCGGTATTGAACGGTTTGTATAGGTAATAGGGATGGTTGTGCTCTTCGGTTCTTTAGTCTTCGTCGTCGAGCTTGTCGAGGTGGAGTTGGGCAAAGATGTTTAGGTTGTAGAGGCATTCTCCGATACAGGGGTAGCTCGGGTTGTGGATGCCCGATAACCCGTAACTTGATTTTCCTTCCAAGTACGGTAAGAACCGTCAATAGCTGGGCTGATAGCTTGGGTCATAACCCAATTTCTTTCCTCCAAGTGTAAGGCCATGTCTATTAACTCAGCTAACGAATTTAGTTTAAGGACATGCAAATAAACCTTAATCTCCAATTTTAGTCCGTTCATGAAGGCTGCGATCAACAAGTCGTCATTGCAATTGCCTAACGTCGCCAAAAGCATCTCAAACCTCTCAATATAATCAGCGATCCCTGTCACCTGGCGCAGAGACATCAGCATCTCATACGTACTTCCGCAATGTGATGGGTGAAATCGCATGATAAGATCCTTCTTCAGCTCGGTCCAGTTTACTGGTGGAGAGTGTACTTCCTTCCACTGGAACCAGTTAAGGGCGCGTCCTTCTAAACAGAGCACAGCTGCATCTAACTTCTTGGCATCGGAAATATTGTTGAGTATAAAATAGCGCTCCACCCGAAACACCTACTCCAGAGGATCCTTGCTGTAAAACAGAGGAATCTCCAATTTTCGATAAGAGGTAAGATTAGCGTTCTCACCATTAGAGGAGCCGTCAATTTCAACTTGAGTCACCTTTGCTGTGGATTCCGAAGCTGATGCACCTTCGATAGTTTCTTTTCTTGGTGGTTTCTTACCCGTTCGAAATTCTGCCAGGAACTCAGTCATCAATGACTTCAAGGTTGAAATATCACATTTCACCGCTAACATGTCTTCTCCCAGTCTATCAATTTGCTGTTCTGCATTCAACAGTCGTGAATTGTGTCCATCTAATCTTACGTCCATTCTGGTATTGACCATTCCCAGAACCAAATTGCTCTGATACCTTTGATGGAATACTTCCTCTATAATTGTATTATTCAAATGGAAACTGACCCACCAGTGGTAGATCTAGAGTATTACAGAAGCAACGAAGGAAAATATAGCAGGACCCAAGAGATGCTTTCAAGAGGCACTCACTCTCCTCACAATCACTCAATGATTTCCATGCCCCCTAATAACAGATTGCCCCACTATATATACTTCACACATTCTGTTACTCACACTTTCCTTAATTACCCCTTGCTCACATGTCTCGCATCTCTTACATATTGGCCTGCGTCTATAATAAGTAAATGATGGCCCATGCTCATCAGATATCAATAACATGAGGCTGAGTTGCGTTATGTAGTATATGAGCTTTAATATAAAACCATGTCTTGATGATAACACTTTAAAGCTTTAGTATACCAGCTTCTAGCTTTTTCTTGATGAAATGCTTGTCAGTTGCAATGTGTGTTGTTTGGCAGAGTGTAAAAATACATTGCATTAGGTTTTGGATAATTAGCATATGGCCTTTCATTCTCTACCTTTGGGTTCATTTGTCTTACTAATGCTTTCTTTTGTATCCCCCCCAAAAAAATCCGTCTAGTTCAATCAGGGTGTGCAAGATTCTGTCATTGTATATAGTTGACATATATACATTTTATTTGCATCTCAATTCTTCCAGTAATATCTCTAGCTATAAAACCTCATGTATGCCATGAGGAAGAGACAAGCCTAGACAAGACGACAAAAATATAATGTCAGTGTCAAGGAAGTCTAGACAAAAACGTTCAATAGATTCTTTCATGAGGAAGTATGAATAAATCAATAATAGAAGGAAACCTGCAATAAAAAATATAATTAATAAATCCAATAAGGAGAAAAGCATTATGGTGTGCGCATACATTAGTAGATTTTTTAAATCCCCTCCCCCCAATAAAGTTTTCCTTCCATTTCAATGTTTTTGTATGGTTGCTTTTAATTTTATGTCGTTATTAGACAATTTGGCGTAAATTTGAAACCCCTTAGTTGCCATGTGTTAAAGGTGTGTGTATCTTGAACGAGGAAGTTGACCAAGAATTTGATGAAAAATCACGAAGTTTATGGAGAATACAAGGTTGTCTTATCATGTCGAATCTGTGGACCAGTCGACCAAATTGCAGCTTAATGAACGTATTGTTAATTGCCTGGTTAATACCATGCTTGTTAAATCCGTTAATGTCATATAAGTGATCACGTCTGAAAAGTCGTTCAATTGAGATGAATTTGCAGATTATGTTGGAAAAATGAATGTGCTTCAATTGGTGACTGATAGTATATCTCCATGTGCAACACATTGCTTGGATCTCTCACTCTTTTTTTTTGGGGGGGGGGGGGCACTAGTGTCAACCACTGTAGGAAGGCAATACACATATAACATTTCCAAGTCCTGAATATGATAAGGGTGTTCACCAAGCAAAGATATATATAATTGATCAAATTGATTGCTACTGCTACAATCGTTGAAGCTCAAGGAGCTTTTTCAATAATAGATTATCTAAGCAATTCAAAGCAATGTCAAAGGTTAGATATTTTCATTTAACAACCCCGTAGCTGCTTTAAAGTTGGATTCATTGGAGTCGCTATTTGGACAATATTCTTTTAACATAATCAACAGACTCATCTATAAAATAAAATTGAACAACTTTTAAGTTGTTTTCAATTAAGATGCATCAACTGATTTCACATTGTGCTGACTAACCTCACCAAAGAATTTATCAAACTTCTATTTCTTCAGCTAGTTTACCCATCTATGATAGTAGAACAACTTTTTCTTTTCCACAAGTTATTGTAGTTTTTAATTGTATCATTTGTTCACTTAACCTATTTAAAATTGGAAATCTCAACTCGTTGTAACTGGGGGTATCAAATTTGGCATACATTTAATGACGTCTATGCAAGCCACATTTAATGGAATTCAAGTTTGATAGGAAAAACTAAAATGTATTGGTATACCATCGCTCTTTTCCGATTATCAATTGATCTTTTCTCTTCTCTTAATTTGACAACTTGTTTTGGCTTCATAAAATAGTCCATCAGACCTTTTTGGTGATGGCATTACACTTTCCTTTTTACCTTGGTTCCTCCTCCTCCTCCTTAACTTCCTCTTCGTTTGAATTTAAGTCAACATCCATATTTGAGGGTTTGCAAGAAGTTGTTTTGTGACATATTTTCCCTTGCATATTTCCTTTCAATTTTTACTCTCACCCATGACACTTTTGCAGCATCCTTGTGACCCTCAACTTTGTGCAACTTGGCTTTATAAAGCTTCCTTTTGTTACTCTGCTACAAAACATGCAAGTTACAGCATTGGGATCAAAAGTCACTTGAAAAATTATCCTTCCTGGATTGATATTCCTCCTGTGTTTTTTTTTTTGTTGTACTTGCCTATGTTGGCTATTATCTGTAATGCCGAATAAAAATTTAAAAAACTGAAACAGAAAATGAGGAACGAGGGGCTATTTGTTAGTTCTTTTTTTTTTTCCTTTTGCCGATGGTTATTTGTTAGTTCATTGCATAGGTTGTTATGTATTTTGTAGTCGCTGAACAGTTGAATTAAGTAGGAAGAGTGGAAGCTTTGATAGATTGTACAAGACAAGGAATTAATGACGAATAATATAATCCTATTTTCCTACTCAGTCTAGCTGGCCCTCATCTTGCACAATCTAATGCAATAAATACAATATGAAAACTTATTCTCAACAGACTAGGATAAAACTTGGACAAGCTGTTACATACTTGGAATGATATATTTATAGACCTGGATAAAAGTCAATGTTCATAACTCGGAAAAAACTTTGATAGGCTGCTGTTTTATGCAGCTGAAGTCATTTATTAATAGATTTAGATGTTAGCCGTGCCAAACTTGGATAGGACTTTGATAGCTGTTATGTAACTAAATATTTAAAGATTTGAAACATAACTCATTTAACGCTGAAGGAGAGAAAACCAGTATCAAGTTTGATATTAGAAAAGGAACCTATACTTCATATTTAGAATGAATGATAGACTAAAGGAACAGGGCTAAAATAAGAGCTTTGAAAGAGACAAGCCAAGGAGAAGAATATGAGGGCAGAAGAATGGGATTAGTCAAACCTAAAGGCTTGAACAGGAACATGAAGTCTTGAACCTTAACATGCTAGTGCTTCCTTAACATGAAGTCTTTGCATCTGGCTGTGTCCGTGTTGTTAGTGTGGTGGTCCCTCTTTGTTTCTATATATTTTGCTTACAATACCCTAAGAAACTAATTACTTACATGACTTTTCATATGTAGAACTTTCTGTTCTTGTTAGAAAACTGTCCTATCTTATATATTAGTTTAAATGACCATTAGACTCGATCATTCCTCTCAATGTTGTTAAAGGCACTTACGTTAGTGCCCAACTAAACAGTCTAGTGCCTTTAACAGCATGCACCTTTTTTAGGAAGAGAACCAAGCGCCTTTGGCCCTTAGGTGTCTATGACTGATGGCGTAACGAGACTAATATAGCCCAATTATTCATTTTAAATTTGGCTTGCAGGTGAAAATTAGGGGAAGGTCTCTGCAATGTGGAGTTTGTGGAGAGAATTCAACATTCACTCAACAGCACTTTCGAGAATTTGATTATGAGAAATTCACTCAGACTCCACTTACTGTGGTATGATTTCTTCTACTTTTGGTTTATCCTTTACATGTGTTGTAGTTTGTGTTATAGAATACAACGACAAGCAGCCTATCCCACTAGGCAGGGTTGATCACGTGCATCGTATGATTACGATGGTGTTCTATCAACAACCAAATAGGTCTTATTCAATAACTTCAATAAGTTACACAATTTATAATTCATGAATGACTCATTCATTGACTTGGGATAAGCTATGACTCTCACTAGTCACATTTACAATATGGCATCTTACCACTCAATGTAAGATAATAATATATCAAGAAGCTTTCAGCCAACCTTTCAAAGGTTGGTTTTTTTCTTTTTGACTTATGGCATTAGTTTTCTTAGTTTCTTTTCTTAAATCACTTGAGTAAATGATTCATCAAGGTTTTCCCCTTGATTTGCAGCCACCATTGAAGTTGAACCTTCTTCCTGTGGAATCAAGAATTAGCAGCAAGCAATACAGTGAAATAATCAGCAAGAAAGAACCACATGTGCTGGTGGATGTGAGACCATCTCACCATTTCAAGATTGTGTCACTTCCAAAGTCCTTGAACATTCCACTTTCAACCTTGGAGGCCAGGTTGCCAGAAATATCATTGGCTATAAAGAAAGAAGAGGACGATGTTGGGGTAGCTTCTGGTTCAAGCTTGCAATTGTACATCGTATGTCGAAGGGGAAATGATTCTCAACTAGCTGTTCAATATCTGCAGAAGAAGGGTTTTGCTTCTGCAAAGGACATTATTGGGGGCCTGGAATCTTGGTCCAAGGATGTGGATCCAAACTTCGCTACATATTAGCTGATCGCAGTTTCTAGTGAGTATTCATATTGTGGAAAAATTGGGAGAAAGTCCTTGTTGTTGAAAATTTTATTGGGGAGAAGGACTTAAATCAAAGTACGAGTATTTTGCATCTATAAAATTTGCAGGGTACCAGTATTATCTATGCATAAAAATTTATCAGATCCTTCTTACCACTAAAATTTTTAGTGGGGGGACTTTTCCCTAATTTTCCCTCATATATTTCAAGTTACATAATGCTGTGTGAAAATATTAAATTATTAATGTGCTGCCTCCTATTGACTTGGTTTTTCTCTTGACTGGGATTGAATCTCATTCCGCTGCGCAGGGTATGTAATATTTATTACTCGTGTCATCATTACTTAGTTATATGTTTTTTCTGTTTTTCTTTCACTCGAGCATTTATAAAATTATTTTTTATTTTATGATCTTTTTTATTTTTAGTTTACTGCTGCTTGTTAGACTATCTGAGCATTTGTTGGTCATTGGTATGCAACCAGGAAGAATTCTCGTGGATGATTATACGGTGCTACAGAATCAAGCCGCATCATCTTATTTGTTGAAATTAATTGAAGACTTGCTGAGAAAGGTTAATAACAAATGGGGATATGCCGCCTCCTATATACTGGGCAAATGGCATCCAGGGACCCTCTAAGATTATTAACTATAATTAAGAACTTAGATGTTCTGAAATTAAAAAAAAAAAAAAAATTCAGTCTTTGATTAGAATTAGTTTTTTGCAGTATACACGGGTTTGTTTTTTGTAATTCAGTCTTAGATGTTGTTTGCATGAATTGACATGTTTGTTATTTTTGTGATTATGTAAAACCATGCATTTATACATGTGAATCTGTTTGAGACATGTCATTAGCCTACATGTGTTTTAAAGTATTATGCATATATATATATATGATGGTTTTAAACAACATATTATATGAGGATGAAGGTGCATGTTATGTTACAAGTTCCTAATAAGAAGGTTAAAGAAAAAGGAAATGGTAAGTGGAAGCAAACTGAACACCTTATGACACTTAATAAGTATGGCATTGGAAGCAGCAATTCTAGGATATGTTATGGTTACTAACATAATAAAAGACAATTAAAAAAAGTATAATACTCATAAGACCGGTTATATATGTAGCCAGTCTTAAAAGTTATTTTAAGACTGGTTTTCCATATAACCAGTCTTAAAATTCAAGTTTTAAGACTAGTTTTATGTATAACCGGTCTTAAAAGTAAAAATTTTAAGATCAGTTATATGGAAAACAGATCTTACAAATGTTTTAGTATTCCCTACATAAGAGATCTTTTAAGACCGGTGCTTATTATATTGTGTTAGTTTTAAATTTAATTTATTAAGATATATTAAATTTAATAACTGACATGATAGAGATATAGTATCTCATATTTAATTTATGAAGATAAATTAAATCTAATGGCTCTTTATTTGGTTTAAATAAATAGGTTAAATTAAAACTGTTGGACAGATTTAATTTAAACTGAATTTATTTAATTAGCTGATCAAGATAATTAATTGTTGATTAATTTCAAAATTAATGATGATTAATTTTGAAATTTGAATATTGCCATCATAGGTTATTAACTTGATAAAGCAGATATACTTATACGCGCATGAGAATTTAGGGCCACAAGGGAAACCCTAAAAATATTGGAGGCGCTAGCACGCAGTCTTAGTTGGAGAGCATTCGTGTGGATACCGGTAGAAGGAGCACACCTAACGTGTTGGCTCCTAGAGATCGTGAAAACCCTAAGTTGAAAAAGGTACGAGTTCTTTCTAACCCGATTTAAACGTCGTTGATAGATCCTCAATTAGGATCAGTAAAATTTTTAAAATTCTTCTGCTGTGCCTGTCGATCCTAATAGTGGTATCAGAGCCAGGTCAATTGTGCGTTTAAATTGAGTTTATGTTCTTATATATGTGATATATATTGGATATATATATGGTTATAATAAAAAATCCGAATATGTTCAACGTTGTTGTGTGTTTTCGGATAGAGCTGTGTGTTTATGCGATCTGGTGAAATTGTTTTGATTACATGCATTATGTTCTATTTTTAATTCCGCCACTGGCATCGCGATTTCTGTTTTAAATAGGCTTGCATGAAATTGGGTAGGGTACCTGAGATCATAGTTGGCAGTAATCTAATAGGGTCTAAGTTTGGATATCTATTCGGGTAATAGGGATCTGAACTATGGGGAAGACAATCTGGATCAGAAGCGTTCTGAGCCATTGTTATTTTTTGAAACTGGGTTGAAATCCCTTAAGAATTGTACTAAACAAATTTTTTAAAAAATTGGGTCTAAAATTTTAAAATTTTAAAATTTTCAAATATTTTTTTTAAAAGGAATGTGCCCTTTTTCAAAAGCTCCAGGGGCGCTGACCCTTGAAACCCAGCACAGGCACTGCCCCTTGACCCTGCCCGCTAACTGGCTAGAGGGACAGTCGTGGCTACCTCTGCGTAGCGCAATATAATCTGACCACGACATTTATTGCTTTTCATATTGTATGAATTCTTGTTGTCATTTATTATTTATACTTGTTTGGGTATGGTGAACAACATGACTTTACAATTTTACAAAGGGTTGTAATATTTATATACGACCTGCGTGCCGTGCCTTTCTCTAAATACTCCTGATGTACATTCTCTTCTCATCTTGCTCCCCTCGTATGTTTAAATGAGGTTTCTCTCAATGTATTTCTTTTCTTATTTAGAGAAGTCCTCTCATTGGCTTGGGAGGATTTTAGGTTAGGTAAGCCATGTTGTGTCACATTTAAATTATGCTTTTGATAAGATCATTGCATGAATACTTTTACGGTTATATGTATTTATCTGTATGAGATACGACCACGATTGCATCCATATAAACAAGACTAATTAATTAAGCCCTTCTAATCAAATCTTAAGTCTTAATGCCATCAATTAATGAATTCCTGTCAAAACCTAGATCACTCAATTGTGGAAACCACCAAAGTGGATGCACTTGTGTTATCTTGATGAGACAAGCATGAGTAATAGTACTACTCATAATATTCATTATTGTTTTGACTTAATTGAGATTAACAAAACAGTTTTGAATATCAAGGCGTTAGATGAGATTAAACATGCCGGATCATATGATAATCAAATCCCATAAACATCTAAGAGTTACATGTGATGTAATTGGTAAATAGATTACCTACCTAAATAACTTGAATTTAAGCGTCTTGTCAAAGCGGACTTAAGTTTAAGCCAAATATGGATCTTATCCCACTAATTATTATTTTGATGGTTGTTAATTTAGTGGGAGATTACTAACTTTGCGTATTTTAATTGTAGAATCATGTCGACCAGTAATATTGCTATGCTATCGTTGTGATCGGTCCTTGAGAAGGACAAACTCAATGGGACAAACTTTCTTGACTAGTTCAGGAACTTGAGAATTGTTCTCAAGCAGGAAAGAAAGGCTTATGTCCTAGATCAACCCATTCCTGAGGAGCCTGCAGCCAATGCTCCAAGAGCTCAGAGAGATGCTTACACCAAGCATAAGGATGACTCTGTGGATATAGGTTGCTTGTTGCTTGCTACTATGGTTCCTGAGATCGAAAGAGATTTAGAACTTATGGAGGCTTATGAGATAATTGTCTATCTCAAGGAAATGTTCCAACAACAGGTAAGGCAAGAAAGGTATGAGACCACAAAGGCCTTACATTCCTGCAAGATGGCTGAAGGTGCATCAGTTAGTACTAATGTGTTAAAGATGAAAGGCTAGATTGATCACCTTGAAAGGCTTGGATTTCCCATGAGCCAAGAGTTAGCTACGGATTTGATCCTGAACTCATTCCTGGAGAGTTATGACCAGTTTGTCATGAACTACAACATGAACAACATAGAGAAATCAATTTATGAGCTACATGGGATGCTCAAAATTGCTGAGCAAAGTATTAAGAAAGAGCCTAGTACAGTTTTGATGGTTCAGAAAGGAAAAGGTATGAAAAATAAAGGGAAGGGCAAATGGAAGGGTAATGGCTCAGGTGGTAAGACCAAAGAGTCAGACAAGCCTGAAACCAAGCCTGCACCCAAGAAGGTAAAGCCTCCAAAGGAAGGAGTCTGTTACTTATGCAATGAACCCGGTCATTGGAAGAGGAATTGTAAACTTTACCTGGAAGATCTGAAAAAAGAACAAGAAGGATAGCGGGGCTATCACTTCAGGTATTTATGTTATAGACATTCATTTTTCTACTTCATCTACATGGGTATTAGATGCTGCATGTGGTTCTCACATTTGTACAAATGTGCAGGGTCTAAAGGACAGTAGAAAGTTGAAGAAGGGTGAGGTGGACCTATGAGTTGGAAACAGAGCAAGAGTTGCTGCTTTAGCCGTAGGCACTTATGAATTAGTTCTGCCCAGTGGGCTTTTATTAGTTTTGAACAATTGCTATTGTGTTCCTGCTTTGAGTAGTAACATTGCTTCTCTTTCTTATTTGGATAAGGAAGGTTATACTTCCAGTACTAGGAATGGTAAATGTTCTATTTATCGTAATGACATTTTCTATGCTGATGGTGATTTGCATGTTGGTCATTATATATTAAATTTGAAACATCCTAATAATGGGAATATCTATAACATAACTACTAAAAGGATAAAATCAAATGATTTGAATACAACCTACCTATGGCATTGTCATCTAGGCTATATAAATGAGAAACACATTTCCAAACTTCATCAAGATGGATTTTTTAACTCATTTGACTTTGAATTATATGATACATGCAAATCTTGCTTATTAGGAAAGATGACAAAGGCACCTTTTACTGGGCATAGTGAGAAGGCCACTTAATTATTGGGCCTGATACATATAGATGTATGTGGACCATTAAATAATGCTGTCAGAGGAGGTTATGTCTACTTCGTTACATTGATAGATGACTTTAGTAGATATGGCTATATCTATCTAATGAAACATAAATCTGAATCTTTTGAAATGTTCAAAGTATTCCAAAATAAAGTACAAAACCAACTTAGCAAAACAATTAAAGCACTTCAATCTGATCGAGGTGGTGAATATTTCAGCCAAGAATTCATTGACCATCTTAGGAGTTATGGGATAATCTCACAATTAAATCCTCTAGGAACACCACAATAGAATGGTGTTTCTGAACGGAGGAATCGAACACCATTAGATATGGTTCGATCTATGATGAGTCAAATAGATCTTCCACCATCCTGTTAGGGATATGCACTAGAGACAGCTACTTTCACACTAAATTATGTTCCATTTAAGGCAATTGAAAAGACACCATATGAGATGTGGACAAGAAACCAAGTTTATCTTTTCTTAAGATCTGGGGATGTGAGGTCTATATTAAGCAACAAGCCTCTGATAAATTAGTGCCCAGATCATCAAAGTGCCCTTTCGTGGGGTATCCTAAAGAAATGAAAGGATATTATGTCTACAATCCCACTGATAACAAAGTGTTTGTTATTCGAAATGGTAAGTTTCTAGAAAGAGAGTTTGTCTCGAAAACAACAAGTAGGAGCAAGGTACATCTCGAAGAAATTTGAGAGTCACAAGATAATACAGAACCACATATGGAAATTAGAGAAGACTCACAACAAGTTGCTGAGCCTCCTTAAGTAACACAAGGTCCATGAAGATCTGATAAGACACGGCATCAGCCTCAGAGATATGAATTTTTGATTATTGAAGGTCGTGATGTGTTGCTCATTGAGTAGAATGAGCCATCCACCTATCGAGAAGCCATAGTGGGACCAAACTCTGAGAAATGGCTAAATTCCATGAAGTTTGAAATGCAATCCATATACGATAATCAGGTATGGACCTTAGTCGATCCACCTGAAGGTGTAAAAACCATCAGGTGCAAATGGGTTTTCAAGGAGAAAACTAACATGGATGGCAAAGTAAACTATGATGAAAGGATTCACTCAAACTGATGGTGTAGACTATGATGAAACTTTTCCCAGTTGCAATGGCCAAATCAATCAAAATCCTTCTTGCCATTGTAGCATATTATGACTATGAAATATGACAGATGGACGTCAAAACAACCTTCCTTAATGGAAAGCTGCTTGAGGATGTGTACATGACACAACCTGAAGGTTTTGTGTATCCAAAAGACTGGTAAAATTTGCAAGCTTTAAAGATCCATTTATAGATTGAATCCAGCATCTTGGAGCTGAAATCATCGTTTTGATGAAGTAGTCAAAGAGTTTGGATTCATTCAAAACATTAATGAACCTTGTGTTTACAAGAAGGTTAGTGGGAGCATAGTTGTATTTCTAGTGCTTTATGTTGATGACATCCTACTCATTGGGAACGATATTCCTACCTTGCAGAGTGTCAAGTCTTGGTTTGGAAAGTCCTTTTCAATGAAAGACTTAGGTGAAGCCACCTACATCCTATGGATTAGGATCTATAGGGATAGATCCAAAAGACTAATAGGCCTAAGTCAGAGCACATACATAGACAAGATACTGCATAGGTTCAGTATGCAGGATTTAAAAAGGGGTTACATGCCCATGTCTCATGGCATCCATCTTAGCAAGGATATGTGTCCTAGTACACCTGATCAGCGAGATCGCATGAGTAAGGTTCCATATGCCTCGACCATTGGATCCATCATGTATGCCATGTTATGTACTCGACCGGATGTCTCTTTTACCTTAAGTATGACCAGCAGATACCAACAAGATCTTGGTGAGGGTCATTGGACTACCGTCAAGAATATCCTAAAGTACTTAAGAAAGACTAAGGACTTATTTTTGGTCTATGGTGGATTGGATGATGAGCTCTACGTAACCGGTTACACAAATGCAAGTTTCCAAACTGACCAAGACGACCTTAAATCGCAATCTGGATATGTATTCCTCCTGAATGGTGGAGCAGTAAGCTGGAAGAGCTCCAAGTAGAGCACTATAGTAGATTCTGCAACAAAAGCTGAGTATATAGCAGCATCAGATGCAGCTAAAGAAGCCGTTTGGATCAGAAAGTTCATTACTGAACTAGGGGTGGTGACTACCATCTCAAATCTAATAGATTTGTTCTGTGACAATTGCACAGGCTAAGGAGCCTAGGTCACATCAAAGGACCAAGCATATACTCAGGCGATTTCATCTTATTAGAGAAATCAATGATAGAGGTGATATAAAGATATGCAAAGTAGCAGGAGAAGATAATGTTGCTGATCCTCTTACTAAGCCACTTGTACAGGCAAAGCATGAGCGTCATGTTAGGGCAATGGGAATTAGGCAAATTAATGATTGCACCTAGGGCAAGTGGGAGGATGTTGGAAATTGTGCCATAAGGGCCAATCATTGTACTTTGAACATTATTATTTTAATGAAATTTCTCCATTCTGTTATCATATTATTTGCATGTTAACTGTGATAATTGTATCCTTTGATAATTCATAAAGATTGTCCTAAAATGTTTCTTGTCGGTCATCTATGCGGGAGTAGAGATGAAACAAGATCAGTATGACTTTGATAAGATATGGAGATATGAATCAAAGTCTTAGTCACTTGTAAGAGTACAAGGTGCTGAACTGACCCACTATGAGAAAGCTATATGTATCAAGTCATAAGCTTTTCTCATGTATAACCACGTCACAATGCCCTTAGACTTGAGGTCATCTTGGATTCCTACATGAGAGTTGCTAAGCTTTGAACTAGTCAAAAGTCACTTTTGACTGAGTGATGATAAAGGCTTGGATCGGGCTTGGTGGTTTTTCATGCAGAGGAGTATGAATGATCAAGATAGAATTTGTCCCTCACATTAGTAGAGAGATATTATTGGGACCCTCGATGAGTGAGTCTGAGAAATGTATGGCCATACTACAATAGAAAGGAGTTTCCATTTCTATTGTTAGGCTACTCAGGAATCGAGAAAGTAATGGTCAGGAACAAGAGGATGACATTATCCATGCCTTATCCTTGATTGATATATCGTGTGACAAAAGGGACGTGACATAATTGTATGACAGGTTGCATTGTGACAATGATCCTCATATGATTTGGGTAGTCATAATGTCTTGCTAGAGGCCGCTTGCAACTTTTGGGTTAGTATATTTATTGGCCCACTGCCAACTTCATATGGGCCTACAGGGTCGCACACAAGAAAGGCCTAACACGAGATAATGTTTAATTTAGGGTGGACGAATTATATATATATATATATATATAATATAAAATTCATTAATAATATTATATAGATATATATTTTCAATACATATCTTATATTATATATATATATATGTATATGTATATGTATATATATTATATGATATTATTATATTGTGTTAGTTTTAAATTTAATTTATTAAGATATATTAAATTTAATAACTAACATGATAGAGATATAGTATCTCATATTTAATTTATGAAGATAAATTAAATCTGATGGCTCTTTATTTGGATTAAATAAATAGGTTAAATTAAAACTATTGGACAGATTTAATTTAAACTGAATTTATTTAATTAGCTGGTCAAGATAATTAATTGTTGATTAATTTTGAAATTATTGATGATTAATTTTGAAATTTGAATATAGCCATCGTAGGTTAAAAACTTGATAGAGCAGATATAATCATTCGCGCATGAGAATTCAGAGTCGCAAGGGAAACCTTAAAAACATTGGAGGCGCTAGCACGCAGTCTCGGTTGGAGAGCATTCGTGTGGATACTGGTAGAAGGAGCACACCTAACGTGTTGGCTCCTAGAGATTGTGAAAACCCTAAGTTGAAAAACGTACGAGTTCTTTCTAACTTGATTTAAACACCGTTGATAGATCCTCGATTAGGATCGGTAAAATTTTTAAAATTCTTCCACTGTGCCTGCCAATCCTAACAGAGACATAGTACCATTAGACACCAAAATGCTTGGTCACATTGGTCTTACTTCCTTCGCTACAACTTGGTAGAGTTTGAATGTTCTGTCAACTGCATAATGTAAACCTCTACCTTAAAAGCTGAAATTATAGTTCGAAAATGCATCATTATGTTAAATTAGAGAACAACGGATAATTTAAAAATTTTTCAAAGTCCCAACTTCATGATAGGATGTGGTCCTGTAATAAAGTAGGCTTGAAAGAATTTTCCAATACCTATTTGATGCGGTCTCATATTCATATTTCAAATATATTTGGCCTGTGCAGTTCGGTTGCATTCATACACATAAGAGTGTAACAAAATTTCCCGACAATACTCAGGTTTCATTCATTCATTAAAGGGTTTACAGGGCATATTTGTCCATTTCCAGTTTCCCATACTGGAGATTACATAACACTATTCAATATTTACAATATATACAATAATCCCAAAAATATGACAACTAACCACCAAAACTAAAACCCTTATCTAGGAGCTCTAGCTGTCCTTTGTCACTTGTTTCTCCTTCGAACCGCTTGCCTTGTGTAACCCCCATCATCATCAAGGCCGTGATCAGTGTTTAAACACGTTTTATAATTGAATAAGAGATCAAGGATAATTTAAAAATTTTTACAAAACTCGTATAATACAATCTCCATTCATTTTTAAATAAAAACATTTGGCCTGTTCAGTTTGTCACATACAAAATATCAGAGTGCTAGCAAATTTCCTGACATTCACTCAGGATATATTCGATAATGAAAGGGTTTTATAGGTCATATTTACCCATCTCAGTTTCCTATACCGGGGATTACACAACAACTACAATTCTATGGTCAACATGTTTATACAATTGTCTAAAATAATAACCAAAAACCAAAAGCTAAGACTACTGCTGGCAATCCTAGTCACCCTTGTTCACCTGCTTGTCCCTTGATTGCTTGCCCTAGCTAAAATGTTTAATTGGAAAGAGTGAGATTTCAAAGAATCCCAGTAGTAACATTTCACATATATTATACATAATTAAAAAAAGCATATAATTATATATCACAATTTAACAACATCAGCATTCAAAGCTGGCCTCCCCGCCGCAACTCAACCATTCATTCAAGGCCGGACTAACCACCACAGACCTAAAAAACAACATTCAAGGTTTATTGTATGCCCTATAATCCCACCACTTCGCAGGCATGGTCCTCTACCATAGGTTGATTCCCCCATGTGGCCACAGGTCACAACTCACAAGGATTCAAGGTTGGGCTACTCGCCACAAACCCAATCAATAATAATAGGATTTAATGATAAATACACACAAGCAATGCATTAAACATGATATAGAAGAAAGTGTCACTACCTTGTTCTTTTCCGTTCTTGTTTAGGCGTAGGCCTTTTATGTTCTAGGTAAATATCAAATCTTCTACCACTTTCTCAAAGGTGTTCCTTGCTTCTCCAATCTTTAGATTTTCTTAAGTGCTCAAACCACCACCAATGGAAAATATTTTGAAAGCTTTCTTCCTTTTCCTTTTTGCTCCAATGACTACCAAAATATGGAGGGAGAAGAGAGCGATGAGAGTATGAAGAAGGTGAAGAAATGATGGCTTTCCCTTGCCCCTTACTCATGCAGCCAAAATGTAGGAGGAGAGAGGGAAGGAAAATGATCAAAGTGTTGTATTTTAACTTTCTCAACTACTCCTTCATCATCTCCTCTTGCTACTTGTCAAACTCTCATTGGCTATCATAAAGTAAGTAACTAATTAGTTACTCTAACTACTCCATTAGCCATTTAGTTACATCATTTGGTTGAATTTATGTAATGTAAAGGGGATTACATTTTGTGATCCTAATTATATCATTTGATGTAATTAGAATTACACTACTGGGATTGATGAATGGGGATACAGACATCCTATAATCAAGTGAAAAGACACTATTGTCATTATAATTTTTTAACTTGAATAAAGTGCCCACCTATAAATGCTATTAAATATTAAATAATTACCATAATTAAATATTAAAAAAATTAATTAATAATGTAAAAATTTTAAATATATTCCCCTACTAAAATAATTTTTAAAAAAAATTATATTCCACCCTTAAAAATATTAAAATATCCCATTAAATCATATTGCCACCATTAATATATTGTTGTATTTATATATATTTCTTTTCTTCTTCCTTTTTTTAACTTCATTTTCCTTTCTTTGTTTTTTTTAATATTTTCTTCTATTCTCTTTTCCTTTTGTTTTATATTATTATATTATTTATTTTTTAATAATAAATTATTATCATGTCTACATTTTTTTTAATTATAAATCATATTTTAACCAAGCTCACTTTATTCCAATAATTACCTGCTAAACCTATTTATCATAAATAATTATTTCTTAATTATAATTAAATCCTTAAAATAAAAATAAGGATGTTATACTTGATAGATGCAAAGTGGATCCTTGGTAAGGGAGTTTGCATATTTTTAAGATACACTCCTATTACACTTTCTAAAGTATTGAAATTAGCCTTGCCATTAAAGTGAATCATTGATTCAAGGGTAAGTGGTTTAACCTAGTTGAAATGAGGTCAAGTCAAATGTAACATCCTATTTTTCAAGTTGTGCCTTGTTTCTGGAAGGAAATCTGGAACAAGGGAAGTTTGACAAATTTTTGGGAACAATGTGATTGCAGTGGTCAAACTTAAGTATTTTTCTTTAAAAGAACACTTAAAGAGCTTCATATAGGCTTGGGAATTAGTCAAATAGGATTTTCCTAGAATTAATTATGAATTTCCAAATTTGACTAAAAGTTTGCCACTTTCTAGAAATAGTGAAACTGCACTGTGTAGAATTGTACTATACAGAAAATATTATATTGTATTAGATAATTAGCAGAATTTGATTTAAGGTAATAATAGTACAAGTAATAATCAGTTACTTGCAACTCTAATTTTTATAGGAATTGGAAATAGCCTAAGCTGGAGCCTAAGTTTAGGACTGACCGAGGAATTGAAAAGGAGTTAGGTAGTAACATTTTCTTTCATTCACTATGTGATTATTATATGTTTGTGTACGTCATCTTCTGTAACATGAGCAAAATGTTTGGGACACACATATTAGCTTGGCTATGGTTTGGGACCTAATGGAGGCATAGAGTAAGCTAAGGTTGTAAACTGTCATTTGGCCTTGGATAGTGTGCATATAGCATTCTATCATTCTACATAACATAGTGCATGACATATTTATTTTCATATTTTGTATGTCTGAAATGCATGTTGCTACTAAGATTAGTTTGAATCTCACCCTTTTTCAAAAAGAAAAACATTATAGAGGAGGTTAGTGGCTTGAAGGGCAAGGCAGTGGCTACCGGTGAATAGAGTCCCTGTGCATACTGAAGCTGCTATATTTATTATGCTTGTACTTTTGTTCCTTTTGAATACTTGTACATTTGTATATGTTTTTCAAACCCTACGGGGAATTCCTGTATTACAAACAAGTACTGAATATTAGTATGTTTCCACTATTTCTGTATGCCTTACGGAACCATGCGCTTAATATTTTGTGAATATAGAAATGTTAAGGGGTTTGACATTTTTGGTATTAGAGCTTAAAGCGGTTCTGGCATTTTTAGAATAGTATACTAATATAGTCTTGTTGGCATAGTGATAGTAAACATACGTGGACAATATCGACAGTGTGAGAGATCACCCCTATTAGTGAACCAGCATCCCCCGAAGCAGAGGATCCCTGAGGGGCAACATCACATCTTGTACTAGATAATGAGCGGTAGGAAAGTGTTAGTTGTAATATCCTAAATTGTAATTAAGAGCTAATGACTTCAAAAGTGATGTAATTAATAATGAATAAAAACTTTTGAAAAATATGATGTACATTGTGATATAAAAATGTGCTTGTTGATGATTTAGTAAGCATTGTGATAATCAGGGGCAAAATGGTAAAATTATCGATCAATTGGTCAGTTACCGAAGGGGAAACTTGTTAGATATGATTAGTTTTGATGATGTCAAATATAGATATGAAATGATAAGAGCAAAAAGTTTATATAATGTATTTCTTTGACTAACTACTATATTTAATGTTACATATTTTGTAGATTAGTCAAGCCAAGAATGAAGAAGATTGAATTAATAAAAATGAACAAGAGGAAGAAGAAGAAAAGAAATTGAAGATAGTCAAGGAGATGCCTACTCGGATTATGAAGAATGATTATCAAGAGGAAAATCAAAAAGAAAGATATTGAAGAATGAAGAACATGGAAGATCTTTCAAGAATATCAAGATTCAAGTTGTTAAAAGTGATACTGGAGGTTTCTATGATGATACCGGAGGCTTCTATGATCAAATAATGGTTGGAATAGGTTAATACGAAGCTAAGATGACTTATATATGAGTTATGGCACTTCTAGGGGAGTTATACTCTAGCACAGGATGAACTCACTCGAGCACGGGGTGACTCTGTTCTACGGTATTTTGGCCACACGTCGGATTGACCCGAAACTAGTAGCATATGAACGAAGACTCACAACACGTAAAATGTGCACCAAGATCACATTGAAAAAAGCTTAAATGAAGGAGATATGATCTGTGGAAGAAGACAGTAAAATCACCGTCATGTTTCAATACAGGTTCAGTATTTTGAGCGTAACTCACAAACCATACATCAGTTTGAGACAAGACCAGTGCCAAATGAAACTAGACTCAAAGAGCTTTCCATGGATAGGTAATTTGCCTAATTTGAACGTATATTCTAGGAGCTATGCCTTCTGTAAGTTGACGCTTGTGCAGTCTAGTGGGATAGACACTCTTTCTATCATAACTTGCAGAATACAAGGAGTTTGGAGCTGATTCTTTTTGCATTGGAATGCATATGGCAAGAACTTTCTTATGATACATCATTTGAATCAAATAAATAAACTTTTTCTAAAGTGGCCCCACATCACCCGCGAGTGCAAAAATGAACTCTTTGAAAAAGTTGTGCGAGTGATATCCAGAAGCAGCTGAATCGTGAAGAAACTTACAACACTCAAGCACTAGGATCCATACTCGAGCATTGGACTATTTCTCACTTGAGCACATGCAAGTTTTGACATGAAAGTGTTAACCCGAGAAGAAGCATGTACGTGAAAATAAGAGGCGCACTCGAGCAGGACGTGTTGTGCTCGAGTGATGTCTAGAATTCACTCAAGCATATGCAAGTGAAGAGCAGCGAGTGTTTGCCCGGGAGGAAGCTAGAACGTGAAAATATCAAATGCACTCGAGTGAGCCATACTGCACTCGAGTGAGAACTTGGTAGAATGCAGAAATGAAACAGAGCCTCACAGCAATCACCGCAAACATGGTTAAATGTTATACATTCATTATATTTTCACTTGTTATTCTTCCTAAACGTTAACTAACTTATATTTCAAGTGAGAAACAGGAGATTAAACATTTGGATTGCATCTTCAAAAATGGAGGTCATGTATTGCAAATATCTTCACTCAACGTGATGAGTCACAGAAGCCAGAAATTCATCCTTTGACCAATGATCCAACATACCCATGACTAATACTTCATCATATTAGTGATTAAGCATTTTACAGTGTGAAACAGGAAATTTAACGGTGAACTTACAGATTCAAATGAAAGAGTCAAGTGTTACAGGTGACATCATTACACACTGAATGGCGGTTACCTACCACGACAAGCAACTGACCCACCATGAGAGATTGTCTGGAAACTCAAACATATTCATCCCACTCCATAACGTGACGTACAGCTCAAAATGAATCTTCCTGCTGTTCAACGAGATACTTTGCTTTGCAACGGAAATCTCATGGTAGCTAGTTTTTTAAATATGCTCAACGGTCAAAATGACTCCAACGAACGAATGCTCACAACGGTCATCATCTTCATCAACTATAAATGAGAGAGCATTCAACGTCGATGGGAGACAAAGAAAATAGAGCAACGACACCAACATGCGAATAACATGAATCCTCTGCTTCTACCCAAACACTCTCTGTTTTCCAGTTTCTGTATTACTTATCGTTGAGAGAGTGATTATTTGTGTTGTACTTCAGTGAGTATTATACCCACTTTGTGAGAGATTCTGTAAACACCTTCAAATATATTTATGAGTTGATCTCAAGGTAGAGGGACCTTGAGAAGGTTGATTTCCTTATGGGAGAAGCTATAGAGAGAATTGCCAGTAAGACATTCTGCTCGTAAGACTTACAAGGTGCAAGCAGTAGAGAACGTTGCTGCTCGTAAGACTTACAGGGGTGTAATCAGGAGAGAACGTTGCTGCTCGTAAGACTTGCATGAGTAAGCAGGAGAGGAAGATCTTCGGGATTGCTCTGCTCATAAGACTTGCCGTAAGGGGTAGTATCTTGGTGAGAGATTTGTAAAAGCTTTCACAAGTACCCGGCTAAACTTGTGGGATTGTAAAGGCTTTTCTTATGCCTAGATTAAACGAGAAGATAGTGGATTTGAAAATCTTAAGAGGAGCCTGGGGACTGGACGTAGGCCATCATAGATTAGACTGAACTAGGATAAATCACAATTTGCATATTCTCTTCCCTAAACTCTTATATTTCCAGCATATATTATTTAATCTAACTGTTGATTTATAAACCTTCATACTTACCACTTTCGTTAAGATACAAAAAGATTTCTAAAGTTCTTAAGTTTTTATTATACACCCAATTCACCCCCACTTGGGTGATAGCCGGTTCTAACAAAACTCATAGGTAACTTAAGGATCAATGGCTAGCATTAATTCTTGAATGATCAATGGGGCATAATCAAGTGTGTATGTGAGTATGTGAGTCCATGGAAGGAAGAATAAGATTGTGACAAGTGACAAAATATATACCATTGGATTAAAGTCAAATTTTCAACATATTTTCTCTTCCCTCTTATGGTAAAGTCGGCTAGGGAGCTTAGGGTAAGGGAAAATCTAATCACCATCATCATTTTCTCATTTCTCTCTCCTTGTCCTCCATTTTCGTCTAGCTTAAGGTAGAAAGAGAAAAGAAAAGGTAAGATTTTGACTTGTTAGATGCCTTCTAATGTTCAAGTGATCTTCTTTAATATTGCTCATGGTATTGAGGGCTTCATTGCCATGGTTTCAAAATTTTGAAAGGTGGTGATTTGGTGTTTGAACAAATTTAAAAGTTGGAGAATCAAGGATTTGGTCTTAGCAAATTGAAGAGGTGAGTATTTGTGGCATATTGATATATAAGTTGTGATTTTTTGTTAAGCTTTGACATTTGTAGAATTATACCCTGGTTTTCATGTGAAATTGAAATGGGAGAATTGGTGGCATATTGTGTATTTGAGTTATTAGAATTGGTTTGGAATTGGGAAGTAGAAGAGGTGAACATTAGGTGATTTTGGTGAACAATGTGGTTGGGAGTATGGAATGTGTCATTATGGTGTAATTTTGGTTATGTTAGTGTTCCCAATAGGTTCCTTGTGAAATTTTATGTGGGAATGAGCTTTAGTATGAGTTTTTGAACCATTGGGATCAGTTTGGGCAAGTCTGTAAAGTTATATCAGTTGCTGTGATTTGGCTTCTAATAAGCCTCACTCGAGTGAGGTAGGGTCTCACTTGAGTGCAGTATGATATTTCCAGTGTTTCAGTGAGGTCTTCAGGCGAAAGGCAAGAGTGCACTTTCTCATTTGCGAGTGGCATGTATTATAACTTGAGTGCATAGGGTATCACTCGAGTGCATATGCATGCAGCACTATGGATACGCATCTCAAGTTGGCACTTGCAGGAAAATTGTCAAGAGTGTGCATGGGCACTCATGAGTATTGGGAAGTCACTTGAGTGCTAGGGCTAGTGCTCGAGTGTACTTGCCACTTTAGGGTTTTAGTTGCTCTCGGGTTGTCAATTCCTACACCTCACTTGATGGCACTTAGGTGAATATGTGTCTTCAATTGAGTGCCAAGGATAGTGCTCGAGTTAACTAGCCACTCCAGGGTGTGTTGGTGCTCTCAGGTACACACTTTCTGCTTCTTACTTGTTGGGACTCGAGTACAAGTAGGGGCATCACTTGAGTGACTCAACCAAAAATCAGTACTTTTGCTTCCAAAAAGGGATCTTCACGGTAGTTTTCCTGAACCCTTTAGGTATGTGTTTAGCCTTCTAATAGTCACCCAAAGAGTTCAAATGATAACCAACTTGCAGTGTTATGAAATTAAGAACTTGGAAAAGCGATTGATATGTTATCCTTAATCTTGATTATAGGGTTCAACATTTGCCCTGGTCATGAATGAATAGTACCGGAGAAAGTCAGGGAGGAACAAGGTAGTGACTCTTTCTCTTATATTGTGTATAGAACATTGTATGTATATTGTCATGCATTGAGATGCTTTGTGATGCTTTGAGATACTGCTTCCTTTACAACGAAAGCTATCGCATTGAGCATAATGATTACATCGTAAGCTATCGAATTGAGCATATAGATTACAAAGAAAGCTATAGCATTATATATACAGCCGTGAGTGCTATCTTATGTGGCGGGAGCCATGTATCATTGTGTTGCTACTAAATATGATCTTACATGTTGTGTGTTTATGTACTGTATGAGTGATTTGTTGCTACTGGGATTCTCTTGAATCTAATTCTTTCCATTGACTAACCTTTAGACAAGGCAAGTGGCTCCAAGGAGAAATGGACGGCCAGGACCGACTAGGACCTTGTAGGGATATTACTTTTGGATTGTTGGTTATCCATTTGGATCTAGGATTACTGTATATTATTTTTGGGAATATACATAATATTTTGAAATGTTATTGTAAACCCCTATATGGGAAACTTTAAACCCTTAGTGAATGAATCCCGGGAGTTGCCGGGACTTAATTATACACTCTGATATGTATAAATGTGATATAACTGCACTGGTAATTATATTCGATATTTGAACTTTAGACTAGGATAAGGAAGGAATTTTGAAAGATTTTGTGAAAATCCTCCCATAAGGAAGGGATTGTAAATGACTTTTGATGATTATTGATCTCTATTTTATCTTAATTACGAATTTCGAATTATAATTACATAATTTAAGGCAGGGGGTTACATTGGTGACACCCTATAAGTGGGTATGAGTTAGACGAGTATGTGGCCTAGAGCCAAGGCCAGCATCACCAGCCGGGTCATTAATGGGAGAGTCAGGACATCCACTGTCAGATGGATTTGAGGAGGACCTGAGCATAGTTGACCGCTCTTGAGTGGAGGTAGTACACGTACCCTATGACCTATAGCCAATCGAGGAGCTATGGGAATATATACAAGGCAGGTACAAACGAGCAGTGTAAGCAACGATACCCTAGTAGATCAGTACCTTGCCTACCTGGATGCAATAAACACTCTATATGGAGGCAGGTACTGTTGGAGATAGATATGCCAGACGAGTTTTGGATCTTTACTACCATGGCCTTCTTTCTAGACATGACCTTTTGGAACCAGAAGAAGAATGACATAGTTAAGCAAGGGCCAAACGACTATTTTGGGGAGTTCATGGAGTATATGATTGACTATGTATAGAGATATTTGTACCAGGTGGTCCTAATGCAATATTTTGGGTAACCAGAGGTAGCTAGCAAGCTTTCTTTACAAGGTCAGCCACAGGGAATTGGTAGATGGAAGCAAATAGCTCTGGTGTCTGTGTTTTGTACGGGTACATAGAAAGTGAAGCGTGCTTAACTCAAGGCAATTATAGGATGGGTGACCCCCTGGGAAGCTATATGTATAGTTAAGACATAGTGTATAAAAGGAACAAAAACTCATTATACAATAGTTTCTGGACATGATTCGTAGTATGACTTCCTTACTATTGTTGCGACTTTCTAACTACTGTAAATATCTGATGTATGAGATATATAACATACCTGTGTACCTGACATTTTGAAGAATGGCAAAAATGCCCTTGTGTTCATATGAACTTATTTCTTCTCTATTTTCATATAGTGAAATACAAAGATGGTACGACTATAAGGGAGCAACATAATGAAGTACCAGACCCTTGACCTGATCCAATATAGTAATAGATTCTTAGTATGCTCACACAGGAATAAGCCATAATGAACAATATTAGGAAGGAGCTACGAGAAGTGTAGCAGAGATAGGATCACCTAGAAGATGTAGTGAGGGGAGATGGTGAACCTAATCTGCCTGAGGGACCTCAATCAAAAGATCCTCTACCTGATCCTAAGGCTAATATTCTTCAGATTTGGGAGGAAAGATTTAGTAAATAATAACTACTTGTATTTAAAGGGAAGTTTGATCCTCAGCAAGCTAAAGATTGGCTATCGCGGCTAGAGAAAATTTTCAACATCCTAGCTTGCCCTGATGAAATGAAAGTCGTGCTAGTAATTTAAAAGCAGGAAGGCAATGCTGACAGATGGTGGAAGAACATTGAGTTGATTCTTCGGGGAAAGAATATTCTGGTAATATGGGAATTATTCAAAGAGAAATATTGTCCTTGTCCAATCAAGCTAGAAAAGGAGAAAGAGTTTTTCAATATACAACAAAATGACAAAGAGAGTTTTGACCAGTTCCTGGCTTACTATATTTGGTTGTCTTGATATTTTGCATACCTTAAATATTGGGAGGACGAGGAATAGAGCTCAGATATAATGATATAAGGGATAAAGCCAGAGCTAAAAGAGAAACTTGTTTCGAAACATTTCACTAAGTTCAATAAGGAAGTTGGAGAGTGTTGGATCATAGAGCACAATTTGCTAGATCTATACTCCCACATAAAAGCTAACAGCAAGAATACAACTGGTAGTGGGAACTCTTCTCAGAAGCACAGTTATTAGGCTGGTGCTTTTGGCAAAATTACTAATAAAAAGCCCTACCAGTCTGACAGCCGTAGTAGCTAAAGAACCCTGGGAACAGAACTTACAAATACTGTGGAAATCCTTATTATCCTGGTTAGACATGTGGGTAAGAGAGGTAGGCATCATCACCCATAAGGTAGGTGAAATAGATAGCTTGTTACAATTGCCATAAACCAAGACATTTTGCAAAAGATTGTTGGCAACGGCAAGAACTCAGAGAGGCTAAACAGTAAGTTCAGTATAGAGTTTTTGCTTTAATGCAGGAAGAAGCCCAGAAATCACCTGAGCTAATCTAAGGTACTATTTCTCTCAATGGTAATCTAGTACAAGCATTGTTTGATTCAGGAGCTAGTCATCCATTCATTGCATACAATTATGTAAGACGGCTAGGCATGAGTGTGTATCGATTACTATATGATATGATGGTCTCTACGCTTATGGGTAACGGGTTCATCATAAATGAGGTTTGCTTAATTTGCATCATGAATGCAAAGGGACACAAGTTTATGGTAGATATGATTTGCTCACTGTTGAGTAGACTGGAAGAAATTCTTGGGATAGACTACATGACCGCCAAAAATGTATTACTTGACTATGGAAGAAAAAGAGTTATTTACAATAATCCACTATCAAAGGTTAATGCAGAAATTAACTTAAAATTTCTCTCCGTAGTTGAGGCCAAGTGATGATTACATATAGATTGTCAGGGATACACCTGTTTTTCTCCATGCAATTAAAGGCTGGAATAGCATTGGAGAGTATCCCTATAGTAAATGAATTTCCTAACATATTTCCTGAGGATATCAGCGGATTACCCTCGGATAGGGATATGGAGTTCGCAATTGAGATTAAGCCTAAAGTAGGATCAATATTCAAAGCCCTATACAAAATGGTGGTAAATGAGATGGCAGAGTTAAAGAAGCAGATTGAGGAGCTGTTAAAGAAAGGGTGTATCAAACACAGTGTCTTGTAATAGGAGCTCCAGTGCTATTCGTTAAAAAGAAAGACAAAAGCCTATGACTTTGTATTGATTATAGGGAGTTAAACAAGGTGACTAATAAAAACAAGTACCCAGTTCCTAGAATCGATGATTTACTCAACCAACTATCAGGTTCCAGTGTGTTCTCGAAGATTGATCTCAGATCTGGGTATCACCAACTCAGGGTGATGGTAGATAATGTGTCGAAGACTGCTTTTAAAACAAGGAATGACCATTATGTGTTTTTAGTAATGCCATTTGGGCTGACCAATGCACTATAGTGTTCATGGACTACATGAATTGAATTTTTCATCCATACTTGGACCAATTCATGGCAGTCTTTATCGATGATATTTTGATATACTCTTAGAGTAGGGTGGAGCATGAACACCATTTAAGGACTATAATGAACACATTGAGGGACAAGCAACTCTATGCCAATCTAAGAAAATGTGAGTTTTGACTTTCAGAAGTTAAATTTTGGGGTATGCGGTCTCACAACAACGCGTCTCAGTAGATCCAAACAAGGTGGAAGCAGTACTGAACTGAAAGAGGCCATAAACTATTTTTGAGATACGTAGTTTTCTCTTGTCGAGTATTATAGGCGGTTTATATAGAATTTCTCCAGAATAGATTTGTCGTTGACAAAGTTAACATGGAAAACTTAATATTTTATGAGAAAACAATTGTGAGAGGAGCTTCACAGAGCTGAAACAGAAATTAACAATAGTACCAGTGTTGACAATCCTAGATCCACAGTTAACCTTTGTAGTTTATACAGATGCCAGTAGGCATGGATTTGGATGTGTTTTGATGTAATAAGGCCAAGTAGTGGCGTATGCATCCTATTAGCTAAGGCCTCACGAATAGATATATCCCACACATGATTATGAGTTAGCATCAATTGTGTTTGCACTCAAAATCTGGAGACACTATCTTTATGAGGTGATAGAGAGATGTACTGTGACCACAAAAGTTTAAAATATCTGTACGATCAGAAAGAGCTTGACATGTGGCAGTACAGGTGGATGGAATTGCTTAAAGATTGGAACCTGGAGATCAAATATCATCCAGGCAAGGCTAATATGGTGGCAGATGCATTGAGCTACAAAGCAGTACAGGTAGCAACTCTCATGATTTATGAGCAAAGGCTGATTAAGAACTTTAGGCATCTCAACTATTGAATCAGATTATGATCAACAATAGCAATATCAGTAAGGTAGAGAATGACCTGAGAGTAGATATAGAAGAAGCTCAGATGTAGGATAGATGTGCACAATCTATCAGAGATATGATCACAAGGGGTGAGACTCAGGAATATGACTTGTCACTAAGTGGGCTACTAAGGTTTCATAAACAAATATACGTCCACCACGAATAGAGTTGAAGCGGCAAATCCTAGAAGAGGTGTACAAGAGTAAATTTAGTCTGCACCCAGGAGCAACCAAGATGTACCATAATCTGAAGTCCACATATTAGTGGCCAGGCATAAAGAAATATGTGACAAGGTTCATTACTTGTTGCCTTACTTTCCATAAAGTGAAAGCCAATCATCAACAACTATCAAGGCTTCTACCCTGAGTGGAAATGGGAGACCATCAAACTGTATTTCGTGACAGGATTACCCAAGGTTTGAAATGATGATGCAATTTGGGTAATAGTGGATCAATTCAGAAGACAACCCATTTTCTCCTTATTAGTACTCACTATCTCCTGATAAACTCATAGAAATCTATATCAAGGAGAATGTGCATCTACATGATACGCCAAAGAACATTTTATTTAACAGAGATCCTTGATTCACTTCCAAGTTTTGAAAGGCAGTGCACGAGGCTTTAAGTACCAAGCTCAGATTCAATACGGCCTATCATTCTTAGATAGACGGGCAAACTGAAAGAACAATCCAGACACTAGAGGATATGCTTAAGGTATGTGTGATAGATTTCAAAGGCTGTTGGGATTAATTCTTTCCTTTGGCGGAATTCGCATACAACAATAGTTACCATTCAAGCATTCAAATGAATCCCTATGAGGTGTTGTATTGAAGGAAGTGTCAGTCATCTTTGTGCTAGATAAAGCCATCTAAGAGGCAGATATATGGTTTGGATATTGCCAACCAAACAATGGAGGAGATCATGCTGATAAAACAACGACTTTTAGCTACTTAGAGTAGGTAGAAGATGTAATATCTTGAATTTTGGTATTAGAGGCTGAGAATAAGCCTGAATCAAGTGGACTATTAAGCCCCATTTTAGTAAGAGTCTCAGGAATGAGGATTTGTTGCTAGTGTTTTTTCCAACGTGGCAGTCTAGTTTTGTGACATTTTTCTTTAGGCAAATGATGTTCAATGCCTATGATATTTTCTAGTATGAAAGTACACTTATCAAACTTTAATTTGATAGATCATATAGGTCATTTGGAACTGTACACAAAGAGTTATGTGTTTTTGAAGTTTGCCCAGTGATATTGGCGATTTTTAGTAGCAACATCCAAAAATGGAATTTTTTTGGAATTATGAGCTTCTAGTTGGCTAAAGACTATATTTGTCCTTGAAAATAGGCTTAATAAAGGTCACATAGCTTTTGAAATGGCACCAATTGAATCTTTACAAATAAAGATATGAATTTTCAAAGAGTTTGATAAAAATTCTACCTAGTTTTCCAACAAGTAAAAAAATGGAAAAAGAATGTAAGGGCAAAATGGTAATTTTCCATATTAAGCTAGAAGATAAATACTTTTCCCTTTTCTAGAGCAACATGACGTCTAAAAGAGGAAGCATGAAGGGAAATTAATGTTTGGGATAAATATTCTAAAAGTTGAAGCAATATAGGCCATGCAAATTGAGGTTTGAAAAGTCAAAAGTAAACTTGTCATAAATGGCCATTTTGTGTAGCTTCCAAGAGAATAAGTGAAGAAGCATACTTGGCTATTTCTATGGGCTTTCATTTACGTCACTTTACCAAGAAGAAAGAAAAATAATTATGCCAAGTAAAAGGGAAAGTGAAAAGGCCAACAATTTTAACTAGAAGTGCTTTATAATCAAGAACGCAAATTGTGATAAAGCAAGAGCTATTAATTATTCCCCGTTTTGATGTGACTTTCGGTCAAGAGGGAAATAAAAGAGGAGAAAATGTTTACTTGGTAGCTAAAGGTGCCATGTGGAATAATCTTAAGCCAAGTAGAAGAGATGTAGTCATAAAGGAAAAATGCACATGGAAATTAGCATTAAAATATATTATGTTGGGGAGGTGTAAGAGGAGATATTTTAAGTGATCATCATCCTCTTCTATGACCATATTTTCATCCAACAATAGAAAATAGATAGAGAGAGGGAGTTGGACAAAAGGGAGCTCAAGAACAAGGAAGAGCTAGGGTTCAACCAAAAATCCAAGGTAAGATGTTATAATCTTGGTGTTGAAGCCTCCTAGTTCTTTTAATACCTCTTCTAACCTCTATATCTTCATGAATATGGCTTGTAGCAAGAAAAATCAAGAGGTTAGAGAGAGAGAGGTTAACCATGGTTTAGAGAGAGAAAGAAGGAAAAATCAAGGTGAGCTTTGTTGGTTGTTTAGTGGTTTGATTGGCTTGTTTTGCTTTATTTTGTAAATTTGGGAAGATGAAACCCTAAAATGTTGTGTTGCCCAAATCTTGATTAATCATGTGTAAAAGGTGTTTGAGTGGTTAAACAAGTGATTAGGGGTGCAAAGAAGGTGTTTTATGGATTAAAACCATAAAACTCTATTTTCCCAAATTTTTATGGAGTTTCGACCAGACTTGTTTTGGGCTGTGTTTGGATTGGATTTTGGTGTTTTTGAGGATTCCATTGTGTTTAGAATGGAAAATTGTGTAGCAATACAAGTGGTAATGAGTTTTGGATAATTGTATGCAAATCTGGAAATTTATGAAGTTAAGGGGAGGTGCTGTTTGCTTTGATTCACTGGAGGCAGAGTTGTTGTGTAATGAATTTCGTTAATCAAACCAAGTCCAAATATTATGAAATTTGGTATGATTAAAGTAGACATATAGAGCTTTAATTTAATGGGTGGTACATAATTTTTGAACTTGTATACTAAAAGATATGATTTTCAAATTTGAGCTATGTTTCTGGAAGGAAATCTGGCACAAGGGAAGTTTGATGAATTTCTGGGCACTATGTGGCTGTAATGATGCTCTATGATATTTTTTCCTTAAAGAGGACTTAAATAGCTTTAACCAGCCACTAGAACTAACCTATTTGGATTTTTGTAGAATTAATTATGAATTTCCAAAGTTGGTCAACAAAACTAGCAGATTAGGTCAAGCCCATGAATTTATGGCAATTGTGTTAAGTTGTCATAAGTATTGGGCCAAGGATGAGAGACAGGGCCTAAAGGCCCATGTAGCCCCATTGGATATTCATTTTCATGACTCTAATAATGGGCTATGTATTTAGGACCTTGCGAAGTCAAGAAGAATCATCTTCAATGGTTGGAAAAGAAAAGGTACAAGAGGAGGACTTAAAGATACAAGGTAGTGAACTTTCCCCTCTTGCATATATTTGATATTTATGCTTGTGTATTGATACATGTGATTGCTTTGCTTGATTATGTGAAATATACATGAATGATTGAAGCTCTTTTTTTCTTTATTTTATGGCCATAAGTATGATGTTTGAAACATTGATCATGCAGATATGTCATTGAGTTAGTATGAGTTTATGTAATACAAGCATGTCATGCATTAAGCACTTATCTTGCATGCATATTGGTACTTTTTGCTATTAAGATTCTCCTAAATCTCATCTCCCCAACCAGCCATTTAAACAAGTGTAAGTAGAGAAGAGAACTATATGAGAGGAATGTAGTGGTAGAATGAAGACGGAAAGATGTCTACGTTTCATTGGAACTAGTCTAGACACCTTGGTAGCCCTCTACAACTATATTATTTGCAATTGTTATATACAATCCCTGTAGGGAATTTCTATAATTAAATACTTATTATCAGTATGTTTATGTTATTCCTTTGTTCCCACTGAACTGCACAATTGCTACTCTGATTAATATCGATAATAAGTGGTTTGTAAGATGGGCCTTACAAAAGAGCTATGCTGGCAAGAGGTGAAACCTCTGGAATTTCAAGTTGGAGATTAGTGTTCATGAAGGTTTCACCTATTACCGACATCATTAAGGCGCTAAAGGTGAAAAAGCTGAGTGCTAGGTACATTAGTCCTTTTGAAATCTTGTCTAAGATTGAGCTAGTTATTGGAAATTATGCCCTAAGGGCCAATCATTGTACTTTGAACTTTATTATTTTAATGAAATTTCTCCATTCTGTTATCATATTATTTGCATGTTAACTGTGATAATTGTATCCTTGGATAATTCATAAAGATTGTCCTAAAATGTCCCTGGTCGGTCATCTATGCGGGAACAGAGATGAAACAAGATCAGTATGACTTTGATAAGATATGGAGATACGAATCAAAGTCTTAGGCACTTGTAAGAGTACAAGGTGCTGGATCGACCCACTATGAGAAAGCTACATGGATCAAGTCATAAGCTTTTCTCATGTATACCCACGTCACAATGCCCTTAGACCTGAGGTCATCATGGATTCCTACATGAGAGTTGCTAAGCTTTGAACTAGTCAAAAGTCACTTTTGACCGGGTGATGATAAATGCTATGATCGGGCTTGGTGGTTTTTCATGCAGAGGAATAAGAATGATCAAGATGGAATTTGTCCCTCACATTAGTAGAGAGATATTATTGGGCCCCTCGATGAGTGAGTATGAGAAATGTATGGCCATACTATGATGAAAGGAGTTTCCGTCTCTATTATCAGGCTACTTAGGAATCAAGAAAGTAATGGTCAGGAACAAGAGGATGACATTATCCATGCCTTATCCTTGATCGATATATCATGTGACAAAAGGGACGTGACATGGTTGCATGACAGGTTGCATCGCGATAACGATCCTCATATGAATTGGGTAGTTGTAATGTCTTGCTAGAGGCCACTTGCGACTTTTGGGTTAGTATAGTTATTGGCCCATTGCCAACTTCATATGGGCCTACAGGGTCACACACAAGAATGGCCCAACATGAGATAATGTTTAATTTAGGGTGGACGAATTCTATATTTATATATAAAATATAAAATTCATTAATAATATTATATAGATATATATTTTTGAAATATATATATCTTATATATATATGTATATATATTATATGATATTATTATATTGTGTTAGTTTTAAATTTAATTTATTAAGATATATTAAATTTAATAACTAACATAATAGAGATATAGTATCTCAGATTTAATTTTTGAAGATAAATTAAATCCAATGGCTCTTTATTTGGATTAAATAAATAGGTTAAATTAAAGCTGTTGGACAGATTTAATTTAAAATGAATTTATTTAATTAGTTCATCAAGATAATTAATAGTTAATTAATTTCAAAATTAATGATGATTAATTTTTGAAATTTGAAAATAGCCCTCATAGGTTATAAACTTGATAGAGCAGATATACTGTGATACACATCAGAATTGAGAGCCGCAAGGAAACACTAGGAGACATTAGAGGCGCTAGCACGCAGTCTCGGTTGGAGAGCATTCATGTGGATACCGGTAGAGGGAGCTGACCTGACGTGTTGGCTCCTAGAGATCATGAAAACCTTGAATCATAAAAGGTATGAATTCTTCCAACTTGGTTTAAACGCCGTTGATAGATCCTCGATTAGGATTGGTAAAATTTTAAAATTCTTCCGCTGTGCCTGCCGATCCTAACGCCAGTAGCATACCAAATAGCTTTACCCCTAAGCTTGAGCAAGCTACATGATGTCTTCCATGTCTCACAGTTGAAGAAATATCAACTTGACCCAAAACATGTGATCGAATACAAATAGCTAGACATGCTAGATGATCTTAAGTATAAGTTCACACTTGATCGAGTCATTGATCGACAAGAAAAACAACTGAGGCATAGTAGTATCCCATTTATAAAAGTGATATGGAAGGGGTTATCTCTTAGAGAAGCTACTTGGGAAGCTGAGAGAGACATGTGAAAGCATTACCCGGAATTCATGGGCTAGTACATGTAGGAAATTTCGGGTATGAAATTTATTTAAGAGGGGAGAGCTGCAACATCCCATTTATAGTCACCAATATTCCTTGTATGTAATTAATATAGTTAAAGGAATAAAATGGTGAATTGTGATGTACATGAAATAATTGAAACACTCCAATAAGTGGTTACACTCACAACTTGGCTAAGCTAGGACATAAATGAGTAATTATTGTCCACTTAAAGGCCTAATATTGTAACCCAAATTGGAGCATGAAAGGACATAGGTCTTGGCCTAATTAACATGCCAAAAATTCTGCCAAGCCAAAAGAAAAAGAGCAAGAAATGATTTATTTCAATAAATCACAAAAATGTAATGGTAAAATGGTAATTTGCCAACAAAACAAGAAGCAAATTATTTTTCCCTCTCTTCTTAATAATTTTGTCCAAATTAAGAAAATAAGAAGGCAAAATGGTTATTTGGTAATAACTATTATATTTTGGAGCTTTTGTTACCAAGTGAAATTAAGTGGAAAAAGTCAAAAAGGTAATATGACAAAATTTAATTATGTGGAAGAGGATAAATGTGGTAATTGAAGATATATTATTACTCCCTCCTAACATTCATTTTTGGCTAAGTAAAATGGCCAAGGAAAAGATGATGATAATTAACACAAATGAGCATGTGTTTATAGGCAATAAAATATAATAAAGAAGGGAGGTGGATAAAGATATTATAAGAGGGTTTTTATCTCTTTCTCATTGCATATTTTGGCCAACAAAAAAAATATATATATATAGCCTTAAGAAAACCTAAGAGCAAGAAAGGAGAAGGAAGTTCAAGAGGCAAAATCCAAGGTAAGTAGGCTTGGATTCAAGTAATCTTGCCTTCTAATTCACTTAGAATCTCTTCTAATATCTTCTTTTCTCGAAAATCATGGTTAGCAAGCAATGTCAAAAGGAAAGAGAGAGAGAGAGAGAGAGGGCAAAGACACCTAGAGAGAGAGAGAGAGTGAGCAACTAGGAGGTAGTCTCCAAAACTTTGATCCTCTTGTGTTATATGATGTTGTTATGGTTGTTGTTGTTGAATTTGGCTTGGTTTTGAATGGTTTTGTGAAAATGGATGATAAAACCCTAAGATATTATGCTGTAAACTTTTCATGAATCATATTTGTTTAGTGTTTAAGTAGTTAATCTTGTGATTACAAGTGGAAAAAAAGTGGTTAATGAAGAGAAATCAAGAAAACACAATTTCCCTCCTAAGAACCTAAGTTTCGGCTAGATGCAAAACCTAAAGGTAGAGTTGGAATTTTGAAATTATGATGGTTCCATTGGATTTAAAAGGGAAAATTGTGTAGGAATACTTGTGTTTTATGACTTTTGGATGTTGGTATGCAAATCTAGAAATTCTTGAAATTGAAAGGAAATGTTGTTTGATTTGCTTCATTGGAGGTAGTATTATTGTGCAATGAAATTCATTGATCAAACCTAGTTCAAAAATTATGAAGTTTGATAGCATTAAAGTAGACATATAGAGCTTTAATTTGATAGTTAGATCATGATTTTTGGACTAGTATATTAAAATATATGGATTTTTGAAGTTATGCCCTGTTTCTATAGGGAAATTTGGAACAGGGGAAGTTTGATGAATTTTTGGGAATAGTATGATTGCAGTGGTCAAACTTAAGTATTTTTCCTTAAAAGAACACTGAAAAGGCTTCATATAGGCTTTGAAATCAGTCAAATTATATTTTCCTAGAATTAATTATGAATTTCCAAAGTTGACTGAAAATATGCCAGTTTCTGAAACAATGAAATTGCACTATGCAGAATTGTATTGTGCATAAAGTCTTATAATTGGATTAGACAACCAGCAGAATTTGTTTAAAGGCACAATAGTACTAGCACTAGCTAGTTACTTGTAACTCTAATTTTTATAGGAATTGGAAATAGCTCAAGCCGAAACCAAAGTTCAGGACTGACCGAGGAATTGAAAAGGAGTCAGGTAGTAACATTTTCTTTCATACACTATTTGATTATTGTATGTTTGCATATGCCATCTCTTGTAACATAAGTATAGTGTCTGGAACACACATATTAGCTTGGTTGTGGTTTGGGACCCAATGGGCAGAGTAAGCTAGGGTTGCAAACATTCATTTGGGCTTGGACAATATGCACACAACATTTTATCATTCTATATAATATGGTGCATGACATATTTATTTTCACATTTTGCATGTCTAACATGCATGTTGCTACTGAGATTTGTTTGAATCTCACTGATGAACCCATGTCGTATGAGTTCTCAAAATAAAAATAGGTTTGAAAATGTAGCGTAGTGGCTCAACCTAGATCGTTCTTCTGAGGAGATTAATTTCCAAGTTTCTAAATAGTAAAGTGACAAAAACCTTAAAGTTGTAAGAAATCATTTTGAGAAATTGATTTTTAAAACTAATGAAATAATCTAATCTAATTCAATTATTTTTTATTTTTCAGTTTTCAAGACAAAGAAGTAATTGAAATTGAAATTAACACTAACAAGATAAATTCAATTAACTAGTATAGTGCTAAAATGGGATTCCCTTTAGTTGAGGTTTAGTCTTCCTTGTTTGCTAATGATTTGAATTCCATAATTAGGCAAGAGGATGTAACTAAGATACCACTTGCTCCATACTTGCAATAATCATTTAATTCATTCAGCTGAAGCAATTAAATGAATACCACCAATTAATTGTGACTCAAGGAGATGAATAATTAACTTCCAATTCTAAATTGTAATTACCATTACAACAATTCAAAATATTTAGTTTAATCATTTAAATCCACTCAACCGAGTTGGAATAAACAATTCAACCTACTCCTAATATGAATCATACAAAGCTTAATTAATCAACTCCTAGCTCAACCATCAAGTTTATTCACTTAGCATAGAAGAATAATCTAGATCATAATTACATACTTAACCAAGATACATAATTATTAACTAGAAAGAGAGCTTAAAGGAATTCCATTGAAGTTTAAAAGCTCAAACCATTACCCAACTCAAGAAAATAACCAACACTTTAGCTACTCATAGAAGGAGAGGAAGATAAAGCTTAATGAATAGAGAAAGAGTTAGCCCTCAACATTGCAACACCGAACAGCTCTCTTATTGCCCAGCCGTCACTTCCCCTTTTTTTTCTAAGTATCAGCTCCCCTTCTTCATTCAGTGTTCTCCTTTCTTTTATTACAACATCCGCCTCTCCTCTCGATTCCCTCCTCTTCTAAGTTGCATCTCTTCCCCCTTTTCACACTATCACAGCTGCAATATTCCCTTTTTGGTCCACCAGGTCAGCTTGCTTTCTCCATTCATTTCCTTTTAACATTTGGTTCAAGCTAGCTCCAATTTGGTCAACAAAATTGGCTCCTTCTCCTTTTTCTTCATTTCCCTTTGTTCTCAGTTCAATTCATCTTCCTTTCTTTATTCAACTCCTCCCTCTCGGTTCAACTGCTCCTCTTTTCTTCAATTGATAAATTCATTTGGTTCAACCCCTTCACTCTCATTCAACCATTTCGGCTATCTCTTCTATTCATCCGTTTGGTCCAGTTGTCCCAATCCTTCAATTCTGTTCATTTGTGCTTTTTATTTATTTCGATACAGCTTCCTTACTCATGATTCAGCTACCACCTCCTCTCTTTTCAATTGTCTTTAGGTTAAAATGAGTTAAAAGTGTGTTTGGATAAGAGATAAAAATCTGTTTTGGCATTAGACACAAAATTGTAACCACCAAACAAGGCCCTTACTCATTTAACCTCCTCGTAGAAAAAATGTGAAAATAAATTCTGTACTTGTGGTGTTTCACTTTTGTTCTTCATTAAGCTCCAAAATAACATCTTTGACCTTGACCACTCAAGTTGTGGCACATCATCACCTACAAAATTAAATTCACAAAGGTAATATCTTTTGGTCATAATTAAAGAATAATGGGAATAATAAATATTAATTAAAAATACAACAATTTAACCACTTTAATTCCAAAATTATTCTTTCACTAAAGTTTCACATTAACATTTGATTATGCCCAAAATATTCAATTAAGTCCTACAAAAGCCTAAGATTAATTAATAAAAATATATAAATATTGAGCTCTATCAATTCTCCCACACTTAAGCTTTTACACTCCTGAGCAAAACATTATACTCAATACTAGGCAAAGAGGGATGAAAGTTGAAAGAATAGGTAAGATCAAGCTTCAAGAATCACATTTAGTCAAATAACAATGTATCCACCTATCCAAATTCAATGAACATACCAAAAATTGAAGTAGCTAAAGCAATGCAAGGTTTAATTACAATTAGCTTAATTGGAAACATTAACTAGGATAAGTTTTTGCAATCTTCTCCATATAAGGTAGTTTTTCACTCACATCCACTTTAACCATACTCTACCATAGGCTTGTAGTATTTCTAGGTTCTCTACTACTTGTAATAATGGCATAAATAAATCCAAAGGACTTTGTAGGATTGTAATGTTGAATAGGCCAAATGATGGAAAGTATAACAAATACTATGCTTGCACCAAATAATTTGCTAGATCACTTAGCACTATAGAACTAACTTAATTCACGTATTTTACCATTATGACTTTATTTCTTTCTTTGAATTTTTCTTTTTCTTTTTTTTATATTCACACTTTTTCTCTTCTTTCTCTTCTTTTCTATTTTCTTTCTTTTGACTATTCACATGACATTTTTTTTCTTTTCCTTTCCTAATATATAATAGTACTCTCTCTATTTTTTTCAATAGTGTTAGGAAGAAATTGATAAAGGATGCAAACATAGCATTTGTATAATGAAATAGAAATGAAAGTGAAAGGCTCAAAGGGGTAAACTAAGTTGAATGATGAATGGTTTGTGTTTTGGTTAGAAGGTGTAGAAATGAATGCCAATGTCATCTCTATCCATACCATTGCAAAATGTAGCCTCAAGCAAGAAACAAAATAAGTTCTAGAGAGCTATAATCTAAGTGGATAAATCACACAATGAAATGAACAATCAGGCCCAAAACACCTTCCAACTAGGCTTTTTATTTCCTAGCAAACTCATCAAAATTAAACCATGCATCATTAAAATACTTGACAGACTTTTTGTCTCTAGTTAGCATTGGGGTCCACAATCAAAATTAATCAAGGATTGTGTATAGGCAAACCTAGAATCATTCTCTCTTCTTGAGGAGCCTTTTATTGAATCCTAAGTAATCTAAATGTCATGCAAATGCAATAAAACAAAAGGAAATTGGTTTTGGTTTTTTTTTTGTTAAAATAGATAAATGAAAAATTTAATGAAAAGCTAAATTACTATTTTTGGTCTTTTTATAAAAATGGAGAATGAGTTAATGGAATGGTATGAAGTGGAAAAATATGAATAAAGAATGCTCTTGCTAATGAAGAAGTGACAATCCTTGCTCAAAATGATTATGAGAGTTAAAACTCATTAAGTCTTAAGAAAAGTTTCAAAATAACACTTGAGTCCAATATTCCCAATTAATATTAGCTCCTACAAACAAAGCTAACTACTACCTCTTGAAATATTGTTTAAAACCACTTAATGTGCAATTGAAATTGGAATAATGCAACATGAGTTTTCTTGAAATTGAGTTCGAAACAGCCCTTAAGGGTACAAATTAACCACAGTACCTAGACAATAACATGTTAATTAACATAATATCATTACAACCACAGAGAAATTCAAACATATATAATTTTCACACTACAAAATCCAATGTCAACTACAAATATCAAACCAATAGAGGCAATTAACATCAATCTTAGTTCCAGAATCATATATATAACAATTCCTAAAAGTAGGCAATTCAAATATATACTTCTAGACTAATGGAATAATAGAAAAACTCCCCTATGTATAGTCCATGAAGCTCAAGTACAGATAATCATCACCAAGGAGCAAGAGTTTTAATAATTCCTAAAAGTAGGCAATTCAAATATATACTTCTAGACTAATGGAATAATAGAAAAACTCCCCTATGTATAGTCCATGAAGCTCAAGTACAGATCATCATCACCAAGGAGCAAGAGTTTTAGTCATGAATAGCCACTGCCACAGGGTCCAGATCAATTTCCCAACCAAAATGTCCAATGAAGCTAATGGCAATATCGACTTAATAGGAAAGAAGAGAGTGGTGTGTCAGGTTCTATAAGGAAAGAATGGAAGGAATGATGATGATGGGGCTGGATAGGGGAAAGAGCAGGTGAAGGTTGACAGTGATGGAGATGAAGATCACAATAGAGGAAGGAATAGTGATGATGGTGGTTTAGACACTTCGGCTATGACAATGAAGGAGAGTGACTATGAAAGTGGTAGTGAAAGAGAAAGTTGACGATGGAATGAAGGGAGGAGAGTGGCCAGAATAGGGAAAAGAGTTGCTGAAAACTAGGTTTATGCCGTCGGAATCTAGAAAATGATGAAGATTGCCATAAATGGTGAACTCGACGAGAAGGTGGTGGTTTGCTGTGATTTCGTCGACGTTGGGAGATCATTGACAGTGGTAGTGTTGTTCGTCTCTTTCCCTCTCCTCTCACCATCCAAACTCAAGCTCTCATGGTGTGGATGTCTTGCCGCCGCGCTCACCTATGTTTTTCTCCCTCCCGGTCCTATGATGCAATGTGCTGGAGAAGCAACATTGCCAGCATTAATGGATGGTGAGATGGTTGTGGTTGCCGGTGACATTGGAACCAAGGTGGAGGAAGGAGATCGAGCTTGCACTTAATCCGTGACACTCACTGTCTCCAATTTCCCTCAGCTCTAGTCTGTCTCCTTAAGCTTGCTGAAACAGTTTTGACTAGGGACCTAAATGAAGGATGAAATGTTTTGTGGAGGGACTAAACTGAAACTTTTCAAAAATATTTATAGGCCGGACTAAAATTTCCAAAGATTTTGGGTAATTTATTGTAATATTTTTCTAGCCCCTTTTCCTTATAAAATTGTTATTTTCACAAATCATGGGGCCCTTTTATGTAATTTTATCTAAACCTTAAAATATTATTTTGACCCTCCAAAATCTCCAATTTTTTTCCAAAACACCTACAATGCAAAATTAAACACAAAATAACATCAAAAGTCCAAGAAAACAATTGTATGAATAATTAACAAATTTATTATCATTTTGCCCCTATTTACAATTAATTCAATACAAATGCGCTAATTAAAAATAGTGTTTAATCATGCAATAATGTCCCAAAAGATACATTAAAAATACCAAATTAATCATGAAAAATCATGTAAAAATATAGTTTAATCACTCACCTTTTTTCAAACTGAAAAACATTACAGTTGAGGCTAGTGGCTCGAAGGGCAAGGCAATGGCTACCAATGAATAGAGTCCCGATGTATACTGAAGCTGCTGTAGTTATCTATGCTTGTACTTTTGTTTCTTTTGAATACTTGTACATTTGAATATATTTTTTAAACCCTATGGGGAATTCTTGTATTGTAAACAAGTACTAAATGTCAGTATATTCGTTATTTATGTATGCCTTATTGAACTATGCGCTTAATGCTCTATGAATATCAAAATGATAAGGGGTTTGACATCAAACATGATTTAAATAATATAATGTAGTTAGAATTTTCAAAAATATTCATAAATAATCCTTAAAAGAGAGATATTTAAATACAAATGTATTAATCCATAAGTATATGGAACATTTATATATAAAATGGATATAATTTAACAAAATAAAATTACTAAAGAACAAATATAATGGGTTGTTATTTTTTAAAAAACCTCAAAACGGTGTTGTTTCAGGCTAAGAAGGGGAAAATATGAAATCCAACTAGATCAACTTGAATAAAACTCTTAACTAGACTAACTAGAAGACCGGTTCCCCAGTTCATTGGCCTAATCGACCAATCTATGTTGAGATTTATTACCATGATCCATTCTCATTTTATAACGGAGCTAAGGGATTCTATTCACATATTTTGTTAAAAAAGGTTAATTAGGTTGTTTGAAACTAGAAACAAATCTCATTCATATTGGTTTGAAAGCAATCAATTTTCTAATATAGATTCTCCAATTTATTCAAATCTGTACAATTCTAATAAGTGTTCTCTCGTTGGGTTTTAGAAAAATGTTTAAGTTCAACTTCTTGTAACGGACAAAACTTGCCCATGTTGGTTGATAGAAAGTCAATTTTGTATACTTATAGAGGATTGCTTAATATGCACGGAGGACAAGATAAACTATCTCAAAATTTGAATGAGGGAAATTAATTTAGTACACATGCAGTATTAGAATTAAGTTGGATGGTTTATAACAATTATTTTAAGTGAATTAGGACTAAGGAAATGTCATTTTTTCAAACTATCAACTTACAAAAATAATAATTCGACTTAAAAAAAATTATAATTAAGTTATATACCTTCCAAATCTTACTTGGAGAAAATAATCTTCTAAACATAATATTCAGTTAGAAAAAATTAATTATGAAATCCATTGAAAATTGTGGATAAAACTAAAGAAACATTAGTGAAAAGCAAATTAATTAAAATTAACTAATCAATTATGAGAAAATTATAGTAAAATCACTGTTAAAAATTTCCTTAACATTTGGCTGCATAAATAATTATTATTTAGGGTGAATAATTAGTCTGGTGAGAAGTCATTTTCCATCCATATTTAAATGGAAAAAGTTAGGGCTTACTTATTATACAAGGTAATTCATGGAGAAATACCTTTTTTCTTATTTTTTCTTTGCTGACAAGAGTGTGGAGTGAAGATTATAGAATTTATACGATTGTTTGGTTGCGATTCTTGCAATAACCACTAATTTTTCGCAAAAATAAAAAAACTGAACCAAAGCAATAAATTTTGAGAAAGCTTTAACCCTAATCGGTTCTATCTCTCTCTCCCTCTCTCTTTTTTTTTTTTTTGTTCTTTTTGCCAAAAAACCTAATCGGTTCCCGTACAAGTCGATTTTGTTCATGTTTGATTTAATGTGGATTGGTTAACATTATACTAAAATGAATTTATTTTGGTACTTATTGATACCATTTTCCCCTTCTTTTAACCTTCATTCTTTTTTATGATGCATGCTTGATTGATTATATTATCTTCTTTTTTATCCAATAAATTTTTTAATTTAATATTCATTGTTTTTGCAATTTCAAACCAGTATGTTATCGTTTATAGGTTGCACCATTACTTTACTAAATTAAATAACTTTGCATTATCTTTAACATAATCATGTACAAATTGACAAAAGTATTCACTATATTAATGAGAAGCTATGGAAATACAAGGGAGAAAACAACATAAGCACCATTAAAGTAAGATAATTCCAAAATGACTCCTTGAAATAACTTAATGACGCATTATATTATCTTCTTTTTTATCCAATAAATTTTTGAATTTAATATTCATTGTTTTTGTAATTTGAAACCAGTATGTTATCTTTTATAGGTTGCACCATTACTTTACTAAATTATATTAAATAACTTTGCATTATCTTTAACTTAATTATGTACAAATTGACAAAAGTGTACACTATATTAATGAGAAGCTACGGAAACAAAAGGGAGAAAACAACATAAGCACCATTAAAGTAAGATAATTCCAAAATGACTCATTGAAATAACTTAATTCCTATGAAATTCTTAAGAACTATTATTAAATTAAATTCATTTGAAATGACCTAATTACGCTCATTTATATGTTGTTTTAGTTTTTTGCCTGTGTGTGTGTCTCCTTTTGCTCAAATAAAATGGCTACACACACCTCAAGAGAGTCCTACATCTGGCCCTAAATATAGGGATCTGGCTTCCCTCCGTTGCCTTCATATCCGTTGCCCAACATTTTCTTTAAATGACATCGTTGTTTTGCTCTATTTTAGCTTAGATCCCAGCTTTTCATTGATTGTAATCTAGGCCATTGGTTGTTGCCTACCTTTATCTCATAGAAAGGGAACCAACGACAGAAAGGGAACCCATTGCCCTCCATTGAATGCTGATTGCAAGCAAAAAAGGATGAAGCCTCAGACCAGCCAAGCCCTCAAGCATCGATCTTTTCAACATCTTCCTCTCTCATCGAGATGGCCACAATCAACAAGTTTGCCACAGTCAAGGGGGAAGAAGATGGATGCTTATATTGGCCCTAAATTGCTCTGTTGAAATTATCATGATTTTTCATGCTTGGATATATTGTAATTGGTGTGCCTTCTAGGTATTATAATTTACAAATGTTCTTGAGATTTGATTTCCACTTTTTGTGTTTGGCCATTTCTTCCTATTTTTGATGGTGTCTCCAAACTTAACAAGAGGCTTATATGCATATGCGATTTCTTGAAGTTGGCTGGCATTTTTATATTTTCCATTTCTAAGCAATCACAATTATCTTAAATTTATGACCTTTTTGGCCAATCAGTTCCCAATAGCTTGTGAACTAAGTCAATACCCCAAGTGAAGTTTTGACAAATCTCATTTTGCAAGAAATCAAGATTCTTGGCTCTAATTACAATCTAATGCCAAGTTGGTTTCTGCTGGGAAAATTCTATCTTCCATAGTAAATACTTTTTAATTGTGACAAGTTCATTTCTAAACTTTACTTACCATTGTGGTTTATTTGATTAACATAAATGCATGTCATTGAATTATTGAGTCAGGATGTTCTTGGTTCAAGTTATTGGTTGTCTGCCAGAGTACTGAACAAAGTTCATCAAATTAAAGAAGGCTTATAATCAATCTTTGGCCACCTGGGTTGATTTCTATTTCCAAAGAGCTTTTGTATTTGGTCATTCTAGTATTTTGTCTTGGGAGCATTATTATGATTTTTGTCTCTGTTTCCTGATGATTGTTTTATAAATGCTTGTAGTCAAATAATAATGTAACTGGTTTTAGGTTAATCACTAAACTCTTCTGCTAAACTGATGAGTATGAGTATGAGTTTTTGCTGGTCTAAATTTTCTTGCTTGGTATCTATTTGGAAAAATTAACACACACCTTATGTTAAATACCAAATTCCTATTTGCATTTGACTAAATATCATCACATGCCTTTTTCAAAATTCCTTATTTTAGCTTATTTAGTGTAGGAACAATAATTACTTCTTCTTTTTTACTTGCAATTATGTCGTCCACCATATGATGTAAATGGTAAGTGCATGTGTCAACACCCATTTTCATTTCAATATTCAAAGAGTAATAAAGACTAGATTCCATAGGCATATATAAAAATACATATATACTGATAAAAGTATTCGTTAACAATCCAAAGTCATCAGTCGACAAAATATAGAATACTACAGTATTTCCAATAATTACAGGATTTTCCAAAATATCTTAAGCATAAACTAACTATAACCACCGACTTCAACTTTGCCTTGAGATATGTGCCAATCACTTCTCGGCGTCTACGCCTTTGCCTTTCGATCTACTGGCACTCGCTGAGATATTTGTTTAGAAAATTGGGTGAGATTCCAAGGAATCCCAGTAGAAAGATGCTATCATTCATATAAAATGTGAAAAGTAAATATGATATGCACCATGTATTTACCAATTAATGAACAATATAAACACATGATTATCATGTATACATGAGTAGGGCTTAGCCGCCTTAATCTACACCGGTTGGATTCTTACCAACTCCCATTATAAGTGCACCCCTGGCACTAATTGCCCCTCTCTAGGTAAAACATATCGATTAATAAAGTACATTTACAAACAATGGCATTCACACAATTATATAGCTGTGGCATGATATATGAAGGATAATTTCCCTACCTCAAAGTTCTTTCAACCCCTTTTTAGTGTGCCTCGTAAAACGTGTCCCTTCCGATTTCCAACTCGGTCCTAAAATGTTAAACATACAAGAAATAGGTCATAACCTATCCAAGTATTATCTTAGGCGCTTCCATACTATTTCTTGTAGTTATATTAGTCTATGGTGAAAATTTACCAAAATGCCCCCAGGACCTTGGCCCGGCCGTACCCGACCCAACAGCACGTTTTTCCAAAATTTTGACTAGGGCTATCCTAACGTATTTTTTCCTAAGGAATCCATTTATGGGCTTGAAATTACCAAATTCAGTATCAAATTATGAAATTGCCCTTGATAGGATCGTTTTAGGGTTTAAGGGGCGTTTTCACAATTATGTTTTTTCGGGCTTTTCCGAAAATGTGACCAACTATAACCCCACCTATTTTTGCCTCCTCAATCCAGTGGAACCATCAAATCATTGAAAATACAACTCCTTCCCCCATATCTAGTCTTGGCCAAAACATAGGTCAAGAAAAAGGGAAAATGCAACTTTGTGTTTTAACTTCTAAAGCTTACTCCTTTCCACTTCTAATCCCTTATTAAGTCATTTAAACACATACTAACCATGATTTAAGGAAATTTGGGCAGCATAACCCCTTAGGATTAGGCCTTTACAAATTTACAAACTTAAACAAAAATCACCAAATCCAACCACAAACCTCAACAACAACATCATACTAGTATAGATCTAAGACTTGTGAAGTTACCTCTTGAGTTCTTGAGTTATCTCTCTCTAGTTGTCCTCCTCTCCCTCTCTTTGAGCTCAAGATGTGTCTTCTAAAAAATGATTCCATAGAGAAGAAGAGTTTAGAGAAGATTTCCAAGCAAGATCACAAGAAACTCTTAAGAAATCACACTTACCTCAAGCTTTCTCTTGTTTCTTATCTCTAGAACTTGAGAGCTCTTGAACTCTCTCTCTCTCTCTCTCCTTTCTCTTATGTTGGCCGAAAGAAGGAAGGGAAGAGAAGGAAAGAGTTTTTTATGGAATATCTCTAATCTCCTTTAATCACTTGATTTCCATCAACGCATCACATGCTGACACTTGGCATTAGCTTTATGTGTTTCCAATTGATGTCATAAGGCTTCAATTAGCCTTCATCTAATCTTCCTCCTTTTTTAGTTAGCTCAAAACCGTCCCCCCTTATGTCCTCTCTAACCTAATGGCTTCTTCCAACTAATCCAACCATGCACTCAATTGTTGTACCATAATCATGATTTCTTTGTAAAAGTAACATTATTTTAACACAATTAGATATGTACTCATCTTCATCAATTATGAACTAATCCCTTTACCATAGGATAATGACACTTGGCATGTTCAATTCCAAAAATCATTTTTCCCTTCGATTTTCTTGTTCTAGGTGAAAATTTACAAGAGAAAGGGAAATAAAAATTGTTTCAATACTTCCATAATTCAATTAAAGGAATCATGCACAAGTCCTTCCAATTTTACAACTGATGATTTATCCTACCAAGAATATTCAATATATATATATATCTTATCCTTTATTTCCTTAATTAATTGAAATTAACTTCAATTAATTTGAAAATAATTAATCTTGTGCTAAATTGGCAAAGTTACAATTTTGCCATAAGCTTTGTAATCTAATTTCCTTTTTTGAATTAATTTTCTCATTTTCTCGTGAATATTTACCATTTTATTGAATTTCTTGAATTATTACAATATATTTGTTGAATGTAAATTTAGGATGTTACAGTTCTTCCCCACTTAATTAAATTTTGTCCCCAAAATTTGCTAGACTTATACATTCATAAACTCCAGGTAACGTTTCTTCATGCTTTCTTCTGTTTCCCATGTAGCCACTCTGAGTGATAACCCTTTCCAGGCGATCTTGACGAACAAAATGCTCTTGTTTCTAAGTTGCTTTTCCTGCTGATCAATGATTCAGTCAGGCATGACTTTGTATGTCAAATCTTCACACATTTCCACATCTTCATACTCTATTACACTTTCTGGATCTGGTTTATACTTTTTCATTTGGGAAACATGGAAAACATCTTATAACCTGCTTAAATTTGGGGGCAACGTGATATGGTACACTACAGGCCTAATCTTCTCTAAGATCTCGAACAGACCAATGTACCTTGGTTGCATCTTCTTTACTTTCAATGCTCTGCCAATACTCGTAACAGGTGATACTTTCATGAACATGCAGTCATCGACTTCAAATTCCATATGTTTTTCCTCTTATCTGCATAACATTTCTATAGGCTTTGAGCAGCTAGCAACCTCTGCTGGATCAACTTTATCTGCTCTGTTGTCTAATCAATAAGATTTGGCCCCAACAATCCCTTTTCAGACAACACAGTCCAGCATAAGGGCGATTGACACTTTCTTATATAGAGTGCCTCATATGGAGCCATTTGGATGCTTGAATGATAACTGTTATTGTAGATAAACTTTGCCAACGGTAGGAATTTGTCCCAACTACTTTTATAGTCAGGCACACAAACCCTTAGCATGTCCTCAAGGGTTTGAATCGTTTATTCTGTTTGCCTATCAGTTTGAGGATGATATGCTATGCTAAATCGGATCTTGGTACCCAAAGCTTCATGTACCGCCTTCCAATACTTGGAAGTGAACCATTTATCTCGATCAGAGATAATGTTCTTCAGTGTACTATGTAATCTCACAATCTCCTTAATGTAGATTTCTGCCAGTCTGTCAGGAGAATAGTGAATACTAATCAGTAGGAAGTAAGCTATCTTTGTGAATCTATCAACTATCACCCATATAGCGTCATGGTTTCTGACTTTAGGCAACCCTGTCACTAAATCCATAGAAACACTTTCCTACTTCCACATAGGAATCTCAGGGTTTGTCAAAAGTCCTGATGGTTGTTGCTGTTCAACTTTCACTTTCTGACATGTCAAGCAACGAGCGATGAACTTAATCACCTCTCTTTTTAATCCCTGGCCAATAGTATTGAGCCTTTATGTCATGGTAAATCTTTGTAGTCCCTGGATGTAGAGTGTACTTACTCTTATGTGCTTCCTCTAGGATTTATTATTTCAATTCTGGTTACGGTAGAATATAAATTTGCTTCTTGTACCTAACTAATCCGCTGGGTAGCAAGTTGTATTCTTGAGTTTCTCCTCTATCAATCATACCTCTGATAGATAGTGCTTTTTCATCATGCTGTTAGGCTTCTTCAATCGCTACCCTCAGATCATTGTATACTTGGCTAACCCCACAACCTAACAGAATCTGACTAGACAGATTTAGGTCTCTGAAATCCTTGATCAATTTCTGCTCATAGATCATCATGGCTGCCACCTGTACTAATTTTTGGCTTAATGCATCTGGGACGACATTAGCCTTATTGGGATAATACTTGATTTTTAGATTATAGTCTTTCAACAACTATATCCTTCTGCGTTGTCTCATATTAAGCTCTTTCTGATTATACAAGTACTTCAAGCTCTTGTGGTCGTAGTATAGCTCTACAGTCTCATTATGGAGATAATGTCTCTAGATTTTCAAAGCAAACACAATTTCCATTAACTCAAGATTGTTGTTAGGATAGTTCAATTCATGAGGTTTCAGCTGTCGAGATGCATATGCAACTACTCAGCCATATTGTATCAATATGCATCTCAATCCACGACCACTGGCATCTGTATAAACAACATATAAAAACTACGGATATGGGATTATTAACACTGGTGCTGTAGTTAATCTCTGCTTCAACTCTATGAAGCTCTTCTCACAGTTCTCATACCACACAAAATGTTAAGCTTTCTGCGTCAATTTTGTCAACGGTAATGCAATTTTGAAGAAATTTTGTATGAACCTTCAATAATAACCAAATAGACCCAAAAAAAATACCTACTTCAAATATCGTCTCTAGTCTCTTCCAGTTCAATACTACTTCCACCTTACTAGGATCAACAAAGACCTCTTGCTATAAGACAACGTGGCCTATAAACTTTACCTTTGAAAGCTAGAATTCACACTTGCTCAGCTTGGCATAGAGTTGCCTATCCTATAATACATTTAACATAGTTCTCAAATGTTGTTTATGTTCAGCTTTACTCTAAGAATACACCAGTATATCATCAAAGAAGACTACAATGAACTGGTCCAAGTACAGATAAAAGATTTGATTTATATAGTCTATGAACATAGCAGGTGCATTAGTAAGCCCAAATGGCATTACTAGGAACTCATAATGCGCATATCTGGTGTTAAAAGCAGTCTTTGATACATCTTCTGCTTTTACCCTCAACTAGTGGTATCCGACCACAAATCAATCTTTGAGAATACACAGGAACTAGACAGCTGTTCGAGCAAATCGTCAATTCTAGGAGTGGATACTCGTTCTTAACGGTCACCTTATTCAGCTCTTAGTAATCAATACAGAGATGCAGGCTTCTGTCTTTCTTCTTTTGAAGAGTACTGGAGCACCCTAGGGTGATACGCTAGGTTGTATGAACCCTTTTTCAAGTAATTCCTCAATATGCTTTTTTAGCTTTTCCATTTCACTTGGAGACATACGGTCTGGAAATTAGACCTGCTCTAGGCCTCAAATCAATCAAGAACTCCACTTCCCTATATGAGGTAATCTACCGGCATCCTCAGAAAAAACATCAGGGAACTCGCTCACTATAGGGATACTTTCTACGGCTACACCGGCCTCTGATTGCATAGAGTAGAATACCATGTACCTCTCACAACCTTTCTGTAGATATCTCTCAACCTTAGTAACGGAAAAAAGGTTCAGAGTAATTTCTGTGTCAGCTTGTGGTTGTGGATTCAGATATATGACTCTCTTCTGTTTATAATCCAACAACACACCATTCGCTGTCAACTAGTCAATCCCCAAAATTACTTCCAATCCTTGCAATGGCAAACAAATTATATCTATATTTGACTTGTGCCCCTCAGCATTTTCGATGCAATTTAGATAAACGTCGGCTGTCACAATTTATGTGCCCATAAGTGCATATACAACCAAATAATATGGTGATTCATACACAGGTAAACATAACAACCTCACGCAGTCATATGCAATGAATGAATAGCTTGCACCAGAATCATACATAACATGCATTAAACTGCCGTTCAGAGAAATCATACCTTGAATCAACTCTGGATACTTTTTGGCTTCTTCCTATGTTAGTGTGTAAACCCTACATGAAACCCTAGGTGAGTCTCCTCTAACTACTGCTTTTGTGGACAATCCCTAGCCATATGTCCCAGCTTGTTGCAAACATAACAGATAAGTGGCTTACTCGGGTCTAGCCTAAACAGAATCCCACTGCAAGATCTACCAGGATGAAGTGGCTTTCAACAACGCCAACAACTCTTACTTCTAGAAAAACTCTAGCCTCCATGGCCCCCAGATTGATTCGATCTCTTAGGATCTCTTCCGGAAAATCCACTCTGTTCCTTTTGTTTCGATGTCGAGCTACCGCTTCTAGAAGTACCTTTGTTCCCAGTCTGTGTTGCCCAGTTTGACGTGCACTTCTCAATGTATCAGTACTCTTCTGCCACTTTGCTGAATTTAGTAAAGTGTTAAGAAATCAATCTCTCTTTGAACTAGGGTCTTAATCCTTCAATCATCATGTCTGCGTTCCACTCTTCATTATCATTTAGCTTGTGATATGATGAGTATCGCGACAATTGAATATACCAAGCCAAATAATCATCAAGGCTCTCCCAGTCTTACTGTTTGATACAATGGAATTCTTTCCCTTTCCTCTTCTGACAGTCAGGGGAAAATACTTCTTATTGAACTTTTCCTGGAATAATTCCCATGTGATAGGAACATTCCTCCCTTTCAGGATAAGATATATACCCTTCCACCAGCAGCCAACATCACCTTCCAGCTTGTATATAGCTAACTGGGCTTTCACATTGTCTGGGCATTATAGCATATCGAATATCTTGTCTAAACGAGATAACCAATCTTTCACTAGTTGAGGATCGAACTTCCCCCTAAACATAGGTTGTTGTTGTTTGCTGAATCTGCTAAGCCAAGTTTGAATATCCATTTCAGGCTCATGTATATCCCCCTTTGGTGGAGGTTCCTCATGTATTTCTTCATAATTTCCCTACATAAACTCATCCATACAATTCTCCAAGTGATCCTACCTTTGCTGTACTCCCTGAAGATCAATTCTTATTTCATTCATTATAGTTTGTTGCTGTTCTAACATATCTAGTATTCGCTACTGAATAGGGTTAGGCCTTAAATCTTCCTCGTTGTTACCATGTCTACCATACCCTCAGCCTCGACCTCTACCAGGTCTTCTATCACCTTCTTCTAGTAGTACAATTTCCATAATTCACTCTACATGAAATTATAGAAGAGTAAATTTTGATACACGAGTAAGGGTATTTTTGTCATTTAATAAAATCAGGGTACAAATATTTCACACATAGCACATAACAATTATTTATCGTAGTTATGAAGAAGCATAAAATCAAATATCCTACATACTACTGTTCATGACATATTAGTCCTTTACATAACCAAAATATTAAGTTAATGCCACTTCCTAGGGGTTACCCATCCTAGACTACCCTGGGTCAAGCATGCTTATCTATCCTTGTACCTTCCCAAAACTACAAACTCTGGCTAACTCTTTTTCTATTTTTCAGTTCCACCTGACTACCCTTAACTCAATACATGTCGGTTAGCTCTGGTCACCAAAATAGCTCGCTTAGGCCCCACATCATAGCTCAATATACATGAAATCTCGCACTAACCCTCTGATATGCCTCTGGAAAACCCATAAGTTCTCCTTCGGAGCCCACTCAACAATGAGATTTTTCTGTCGGTTCTAAAATACTGAGTTCAAGAAAAAGTATATTGTAAAACAAACCCAGCACTCATCAAACACTGTAACTCCTAATGGTATATGCATTCGATACATGGTCTCTATGCCATCCTGTAGTGCCCTGTGATATTTGGCCTTGAGAATGTATGACAACTCCATATCTAACTATAAATTGTACGGCACATGTATCGAGTCTGCCTGAAACTCACTATCACTCAGCTCATCTTCTGATATCTCCTCTAGATCATTGTCAGAATCCCACTCTAGGTACTTGTCTAGCACATCTCTGGTTTCTCCAACCTTTGTCACTCCTAGGGACACCAGCCTCAGCTCTGGATCATCACAGGAAGCCTCGGTATGCTCTTCCATGCTATGTATCTCATATGCATTCCCCCATGCCCAAAATAGTCTATCATCAGTCGTATGTCAGGAACACGCTGGTTCACCATTGTCACGGCCCCAGATGACTTACTACTATTACTTATCACTACCATCAGGTTACTCAGAATATCCATGCATAATCCTATTGTCATGCAAACAAAACCAATCAGTATACCATTTTGATAATACTAGAACCGCTTATTATCTTGAAACAAAACATGTCAACACTCATTTCCATTTTGATATTCAAAGAGTAATAAAGACTAGATTCCAAGGACATACAAAAAAGTACATATATACTGATAAAAGTATTCGTTTACAATCCAAAGTCGTTCGTCAACAAAATATAGAATACTACAGTATTTCCAATATTTACACGATTTCCCAAAATATCTTAAGCATAAACTAACTATAACCACTGACTTCAACCTTGCCTCAAGGCACATGCCAATCACTTCTCAGCGTCTACGCCTTTGCCTTTTGATCCACTGGCACCTGCTGAGATGTTTGTTTAGAAAAAGGGGTTAGATTCCAAGGAATCCCAGTAGAAACATGCTATCGTTCATATAAAATGCCAAAAGTAAATATGATATGCGCCATGTATGCACCAATTAATGAACAATATAAACACATCATTATCATGTATACATGAGTAGGGCCTAGCCCCCTAATCTACACCGGTTGGATTCCTACCAACTCCCAGTGTAAGTGCACCTCTGGCACTAGTTTCCCCTCTCTAGGTAAAACATGTTGATTAATAAAGCACATTTAGAAACAATAGCATTCGCACAATCATATAACTATGGCATGATGTATGAAGGATAATGTCCTTACCTTAAAGTTCTTTCACCCCCTTTATAGTGTGCCTTGTAAAACGTGTCGCTTCTGACTTCCAACTCGATCCTAAAATATTAAATGTACAAGAAATAGGTCATAACCTTTCCAAGTATCATTTTAGACACTTCCATAGTATTTCTTGTGGTTATATTAGTCTATGGTAAAAATTTACAAAAATGGCCCTAGGACCCAATCCGACCCCACATACCCGGCTCAACAACACGTTTTCCCAAAATTTTAACTAGGGCTATCCTGACATATTTTTACCCAAGGAAACCATTTCCAAGCTTGAAATTACCAAATTCTGTGTCAAATTATGAAATTGCCCTTGACAGCCCAGTTTTAGGGTTCTAGGGGCGTTTTCGTAATTATGCTTTTTTAGGCTTTTCTAAAAATGTGACCAACTGTAACCCCACCTATTTTTGCCTCTTGAATCTAGTGGAATTGAAAAATCATTGAAAATTCAAATCCTTCCCCTAAATCTAGTCTTGGGCAAAACATAGGTCAAGAAAAAGGGAAAATGCAACTTTATGTTTTAACTTCTAAAGCTTACTCCTTTCCACTTCTAATCCCTTATTAAGTCATTTAAACACATACTAACAATGATTTAAGGAAATTTGGGCAGCATAACCCCTTAGGATTAGGACTTTCCAAATTTACAAACTTAAACAAAAATCACCAAATCCAATCACAAACCCCAACAACAACATCATACTAGTATAGATCTAAGACTTGTGAAGTTACCTCTTGAGTTCTTGAGTTCTCTCTCTCTAGTTGTCCTCCTCTGTCTCCCCTTAAGCTCAAGATGTGTCTTCTAAACAAATGATTCCATAGAGAAGAAGAGTTTAGAGAAGATTTCCAAGCAAGATCACAAGAAACTCTTAAGAAATAACACTTACCTCAAGCTTTCTCTTGTTTCTTATCTCTAGAACTTGAGAGCTCTTGAACTCTCTCTCTCTCTCTCTTCTTTCTCTTATATTGGCCGGAATGAGGAAGGGAAGAGGAGGAAAGAGTTTTCTATGGAATATCTCTAATCTCCTTTAATCACTTGATTTCCATCAATGCATCACATACTGATACTTGGCATTAGCTTTATGTCTTTCCAATTGATGTCATAAGGCTTCAATTAGCCTTCTACTAATCTTCCTTCTTTTTTAGTTAGCTCAAAACCATCCCCCTTATATCGTCACTAACCAAATGGCTTCTTCCAACTAATCAAACCATGTACTCAATTGGTGTACCATAATCATGATTACTTTGTAAAAGTAACATTATTATAACACAATTAGACATGTGCTCAACTTAATCAATTATGAACTAATCCCTTTACCATAGGATAATGACACTTGGCATGTTTAATTCCAAAAATCATTTTTCCCTGCTATTTTCTTGTGCTAGGCGAAAATTTACAAGAGAAAGGGAAATAGAAATTGTTTCAATACTGCTATAAATCAATTAAAGGAATCATGCACAAGTCCTTCCAATTTCATAACTCTTGATTTATCCCACCAAGAATATTCAATATATATATATATATATTCTCCTTTATTTTCTTAATTAATTGAAATTAACTTCAACTAATTGGAAAATAATTATTCTTGTGCTAAATTGGCAAAGTTACGATTTTTCCATAACCCTTGTAATGTAATTTCCTTTTTTGAATTAATTTGCTCATTTTATCATGAATATTCACCATTTTATTGAATTTCTTGAATTATTACAATATATTGGTGAATGAAAATTTGGGGTGTTACAACATGAGTTGTTCCTTGTCCTTGTTTGCACATATTCAATTGTTGTGACGGTCTTGTTAGATCCCATATGTTTTGATAATAATAGAGATTGGACTAATGATAAAAGAAGATATGATAACAAACAAAGGAACAAAGTTATCAAATGGCATAAAACATTACTTGAAGTAAGCACTGGAGTAATGAAAGAGCGGTAGCATATTTTGTTATGGCTTTCTCGAGTGACTACTCGAGTAAGGGAAGCTATTACTCTAGTAAGCACTCGAGTAATCATGAAGAATATCATCTAGAGAAGCACTGCCAAAATTTAGAAGAAGTCACAAGAGGGGCCACTCGAGTAATCTGCAAAATTATATAAACCGTTACTTGATAGCCACTCGAGTAACAATATGAGTATAAGGCATTACTCGAGTAGCCACTTGAGTAACCAAAGCAAATTTCTTCCAGTAGCTCTCAGCCAAGAAATGCAATAATTTACTCAAGTAGCTGAGTAACCAGGTGAGAAAAAGGCATTACTCGAGTAATCTGTAGAGTTATTTGAAGCATTACTCGAGGGGTCACTTGAGTAATTAGGTAAGCAAAGAATAGGTACTCTCAGCCAAGAATTTGATGCTATTACTCGAGGGAGTAATCAAGTAATCAGCAAACTTATTTGAAATTTACTCGAAGGCTCACTCGAGTAACTTGGGAAGAAAAGACATCATTACTCGAGTAACCACTCGAGTAATCTGGTATTTCCAAGGTTTGTGATGTATCTTACCCCATGTCTTACCCGAGTAATATTTTATGAAAAATGTTGAATTACTCTCTGCCATGTTTTTTATAGGTTTACTTGAGGGACTACTCAGGTATTGAGCATGATCACTCGAGTAGCCACTTGAGTAATGAAGTCCAAAAAATATATCTTTAATCCAATGTTTATTGAATTGTTTTCTATATGATTAACCATTCATTGTATTAGTATACTAAGTACATTTACAAAGAAACAATGAAGAGATTATGCTAGAATTGAAAAGTCAAATAAAAGGTCCGAACAGTCACCACCGCTACCTACCGCAAATGGATAATTTTCAAATTAGAAGAATGGTCAACCGTTGCTTCACGACTCTAACGGACATATTTGAAATGCTTCCAACAGACACTACAAATCATCTATATATATGGAGCATTCAAAGAACAACAACAATAACTGAGAACAAGCAATCACACATTGATCAACATACTATTTGTGCTCTATTTTCTTATACTTATTCATTATACTTTAGTGATTATATGTTTTCTCTGTGAGAGATTTTTCATTACAAATTCAATATTTGTTGTTGAGACAACTTAAGGTTGTGGAACCTTGAGTTGGGGATTTGATTACAACGTGTAAGGGGGAGCGAATGTCCTGGTAAAGGAACTTGCTGTGTACTGAGGTGCCAAGAACCCACTGAATCTTGGAGAATATAGTGAAACTCGTAGAGACGCTCTGAGGACTGAACATAGGTCAAGGTGGTTGTGGCCAAACCAATATAACTCTCAGTGTACACTTCGGTGATATTTCTCTTTGCTCTTAACTGATTTAAAAATTCTGTTAATTTTCTTATACGCAACAAAATTTCTTGTATCACCCAATTCACCCCCCCTCTTGGGTGAAATGCTTGTACTAACAGGTCTTCCTTCCCTCTTTCAACATAGGTGTTTGTGGTAGTGTTTTGGTTCAGTATGTTAAAGGTGTGCTTCAAAGATAGATATTAATCATGCTTGGAGCTCAATTTATTACATAAATCAATGAAAACCAATCATGAAACATTTCTCATTCCAAACAAATAGAATAGATTCATGGGAATTGCAAGAAGTAATAGACTATCATCAATTGTATCCATGTACACTTTTTTTATCCTTCCTTTCACATTAGTAAATGATATAGATTGGAACTATTTTGTGACCATCTTTTTCTATCCAAATACAAACAAATGATTGTTTTTTGACTTTATTTCATAATAGATTACTTTAACAATGAGCTTCCTTGGCCAAAAAATAGAGCAACACAAGAGAACAAAATGATGAGCTTGCGTGACCAAAATAGAGAATAGCCCAAATGAAGAATATGATGAGATTATTTGACAAAAAAAGAGAGCAGCCCAAAGCAAGCCAAAAGCTGTATAAAGGATCTTGACAAAATAAGTTGGAGTAAAGACTTCATGTAGGAAGATCTAAACCAATCATTGAACCTGTATTGGCAAGACAATGTACTTGTATTGTTAATGAATATATAGTGAGAGTACTGAAATTATCGACTGTCTTGAGATGAGATAAGGATATGTAATTAGATCTCAATAAAAGTGACTACGTTTTGTTCTTCCATTATCATCATTCTTTATTATTACTAGAATTATACATTTGGCTAAAATCCAATGCTTCCATTAATGTGATGTCACAGTCAAGTAGTGCCTACAATCAAGAAATATAAAAAAAATGTCTCAATATACATTTCCTATATAAACAAAGTAGTTGATTATGTTGTTCAATATCGTATGACATACCATTAACAAATTTGTAAAAGTCATTTGACTTGGTTGAGAGTTATCCAACATCACATTATCATGCTATGCTTAAAGTTGATTTAGTGTCCCAAAAAAACATTTGGAAAAAATCAATAAATATATAACAAACATCTTAAGAGGAAAAGTATAACTGTGAATCATTAAGAAGCTTTTTAGAGGCTTTTGTTCCTCTTATTCTTTGACTGATCTCAATATTACTTATATTTCTACCATATCTCATTTTCAAGCCAATAACTTTGCCATCACCATTACTATCATTTGATATATATTTTATGTGAAGTTCATCAACTTTCTTGATTTAGTTCTAATGTGGCTTCATGAATAAGAGAGAATGCCTCTGGACTTTCTGATGCATCATTAGCTAATTTAACAAGAAGGGGACATAATTGTCTATATCGATTTGACCTTTGTAATTTAGGGTCAACTTCAATTTGTTTTTCCTTGATATCATACATGACACCAAATTCTGCTTCTCTTATCATCCTCTTCACTATATATTTTTTTGGGGAGTAATTTGATATCACATTCATACAATACCCTCAATGCATAACAACATAATATGCCCACTCATTCAAACTTTTTCCAACTGCGGGTAATTGTCCTTGTTGAAGGATCATATGTCATGCTATGCTCCCGTTTAGTACCATCTATGGTAATCACATAATCAAACATGATAACATCATCATTCTCATGTGTGGTGACCTTTCTTTCTTTTCTACATGTAGCATCATGGAGATCACACTCGTGATGGAACAAGTCAAAAACAGGGTGAGTATACACATAAGAAAGTTGATGAAGCATATTTGAACTCGGTAATATCAACCTTAGGAACTTATCAAGTAACTCAAAATCACATTTCAATTCATTATAGTGCTTATTTTATAGAACCTTTTCAAATTGTTGGAAGAATTGATTGATATCCAATTTAACATAGGTGCAATCTTTAACAGATTGACACTTTCACTTATTTGTACGCTTCTTATGCCAAGTGTCCTTAAGTTCTTCATATAGCATGCTGCCCAATTCTCTTTTATTTGGTACATAGATATTAACCATGAGGTTTTTGTCATATCCTATTTTGATAATAATTCTTTCCAACATTCTTCAAACTTAATTTCATCCCAACAATTATACATATAATGGTTAAAATCACAAACCATTTAGTTTGGGAGGTGCTTCATTGCATTTATTGATATATGCCAGGTGTATAGGGCATGCTTTACATCTAGCATCACTTCTTGTAATGCTCGTGACATAGCAGCGTCTTGGTCAGTAAAAACGATGAGTGGCCTTATATTTTTGTCAGGACACACAAAAGTCTTGAAAGCTATTTGAAACTCTTAATAGTCTCATCATATAACAACGCTACTTAAAATATCACTCCTTTGTAATGGTTGAAGCCAGAAAAAATTGCACGAGGGTTTTTATTACAATTCGTGCAATGAGTTGTATAAAGTGAAATAACTTCTCCAAAGCAAGTGTAGTCGACTAGCATACTCGCATCATCCTAGAATACATTTATCACTTACTCATCGAAGCTTATTTGGTGAGCATGAAAAAATGATGGATTTTCTACTAATTGTTTCTCAAAATAATGAAATATACATCTAGCACCATTGTATTTCTTGGCTCGCTACCTTCTTGAGTTAAGATAATTCTTTATATCACTTCTTGTAAATCCCAAATTGGTTTGACCTCTTACATATTGGCTTTGCAAATTGAATGCTGATTTTTTATTATTCTAGTTTTTTCAGCATTATCTAATTCATAACATTGAGCTAGTAATTGTTCTTGAAAAGATGCAAACAAGTGAACAGCTTCAGGAGGCTGAAGAGGATGATTATGATCCAATAAAACTTTAGTTATTTTATATTTTCCATCTACTTGTTTAACGTTCATTCTGGCATTGCAACCTATTCTTTTCTCATCCCTAGGCTTCTTAGTTGTCACATCTCGTTTGTTTGACTTTCTTACCCCTTCTTCAAGGCAAACATATAATAAGAAGTGTACGAGGACTTATCCTTTTTACTCTTGTTAAAGCTTTCTTTTTGAATGCCAAAACCAGTTCTTCTACCATATACCCTCCAAAATTCCCATGCTTCTTCTAAATTGTCAGATTCAAGATTAAGTCTGGGGGTTAAATCCATATGCATGGTATAAACCTCCTGCAAAATTAAATAGGATAAACCCAATATAAATTGTGATCTCAAAATTGACAAAGATGTATATACACAAATAAAAAAAATTATACACACACAAATAGAAATATTTTAGCTAAAGATATACACACACTTATATATGTGATAGATTATCTTATTATCTATATTGCTAAATAAAACCCCTAACTTAAATCAATGATTAACCTTACTAGCAAGCCGTGAGTTTGAGAGGCATGTATGATAAATTATATATAAATAAAAACATTATATAATAGAAAATAGCAAATAGGGGATGAATCAAAACTCACTTTTCTCAATACATTAATCAAAATGATATCTAGTATATAAAAGGAAGTTATATAAGCCAAACTAATAAAAAAACACATATTATACCTACATCATATATACATAAAAAACAATATCTAGTATTAGTAATCTTAAAGATTATCAAGTTAGATTATAAATCATAAATGTAAAAACTAGATATGAAGTATCAAGAATATTGTGGGTATTTGATAAAAGATTATTATTTTACACTCCAATCTTTAATACCCAATATCCACAAACCCACACTTATTGTTTGTCTTCTCTAATATTGTAATACAACATCCCATAAAGCTCCTATGGTTTTCCTACTGTGGAAGAAGAATAGGAAATGCCAAAGTTGAAAATTGAAAGCAACGTGTGGCTGCCTACTACTAAAGAGGAGATATCTAATGGGAAATTGCATAGTGTAACATAACGGTCAGGTACTCCTCATTTCCCCACGGTGCTGGACACAAGTATTGCATATTTCCCTATGCCAAGATTTGTCCCTCCTTTACCTTTTTGAGGCTTAGGGATTTTTCTCTTCGAGGTGCTCCACATTTCCCCCAATGAGTCCCTTCCCTATGGATCGAAAGCATGACCTGAGGGTCAAGTACAAGCTTTATGTAATCCTTGGTAGCCAAGTGCACCTAGGGGCACTTGGCATGACCTGAGGTTACATAAAAAGGTGCCTTTTTATGTAACGGTATGGCTAGGTACTCCTCATTTCGCTATAGTGCTGGATATAGGTACTCCGCATTTCCTCATGCTAGGATTTGTCCCCCCTCCACCTCTTTGAGACTTAGGAATTTTGCTCTCTAAGGTACTTAACATTTCCCCCAAAGAGTCACCTCACCAAGGATTGAAGGCATGACCTGAGGGTCAAGTACAAACCTTATGTGATCCTTGGTGGCCAAGTGTGCCTAGGTGCACTTGGCCACCAAGGATCACATAAGGCTTGTACTTGACCCTCAAGTTATGCCTTTGATCCTTGGGGAGGCGACTCTTTTGGGGAAATATGGAGCACACTCAGCCACCAAGGATCACATAAGGCTTGTACTTGACCCTCAGGTCATGGCTTCGATCCTTAGGGAGGCAACTCTTTAGGGGAAATATGGAGTACCTAAGAGAGTGAAATCCCTAAGCTTGAAAGAATTTGAGGGGGGACAAATCCTTGCATAGGGAAATGTGGAGTACCTGTGTCTAGCATCGCGGGAAATGAGGAGTACCTTGTTGTGCCGTTACACGTAGAGGGTTGAGATTAAGTAAGGAATTCAACAGATGAGATCAGCTATTTAAAATGACATCATTTAAATTAGTTTCTTTTTATCTATACCTATTTAATTGTTATAAGGGAAAATTCTAGAAAAATACAGTCAAAATTAATAAAGGACAAAAAGGTGTGGTGAATTTGTGAAATCTTGAAACATAATCTGGGATTTGAAATTTTGAAGGAAAGATAATAATACCCTCGTTAAGTTTAGAAAAATAAAAGGATGAAACCGCGGTTATGAAGGGCTAGCTACCACTCGGTCTTTTTACTAAGCTTCACTCAGTCGTCCCTTACTGTCAGCCAACACCCATTAACATTTCAATATAAGCTGAGTAATAAAGGTACAGTTCCACAAGAATACAGAAACAACATAATTATACTGATAAAAGTACTTGTTTATATATAGAAACATGGGCCGTAGGGTTTGATAATATTTACAAGTTTGTCCAAAATATTCAAAAATTAAGAATACATATAACCACCAGCTCCTATCTCGGGGTCCACACCCATCCGCTTCCCATGTCTGTCACTTTACCCTTGGAGCCACTGGTTCCCGTTGGAACATTTATTATTTATGAAAAAGGGTAAGATTCCAAGGAATCCTAATAGTAACAAACAGTCGTTCATATAAACTACCAAAGTAATTATGTTATACACAAATTAATGAACAATATAATAGCATGTATACATGAGATAAGGGCTCAACCCCCACCATCCGTACCCTTTGGTTGGATCGTTACTCAATAACCAGGTAAAAGTGCATTTCTAACACTAACTGCCCCTTCTCGGCAAAACCATGTTGATTAATTACAATATAATAAATGGCATGCACAAACACATATACAATGGCATAGTGTATGAAGGATAAAGTTACCACCTTAAACCCTTTAATCCTTGTAAAGCGTGCCTCAAAGTTCATGCCAATGACTCGGCTCTCAATTCGATCTTAAAATTTCAAATATACAAGAATTAGGTTCAAACACAGTCATGTACCACTTTAGAGACTTCCAAAGTATTTTTGGTGGTTATATGGCCGGGTCCCCTTTATACCTGGTTCGACTGTATTTTTCCTGAAATTTTGACCTAGGCTATGTTGGAAATTGTGCCCTAAGGGCCAATCATTGTACTTTAAACATTATTATTTTAATGAAATTTCTCCATTCTGTTATCATATTATTTGCATGTTAACTGTGATAATTGTATCCTTGGATAATTCATAAAGATTGTCCTAAAATGTCCCTGGTCGGTCATCTATGCGGGAGCAGAGATGAAGCAAGACCAGTATGACTTTGATAAGATATGGAGATACGAATCAAAGTTTTAGGCACTTGTAAGAGTACAAGGTGCTGGACCGACCCACTATGAGAAAGCTATATGGATCAAGTCATAAGCTTTTCTCATATATAACTACGTCACAATGCCCTTAGACCTGAGGTCATCATGGATTCCTACATGAGAGTTGCTAAGCTTTGAACTAGTCAAAAGTCACTTTTGACCGGGTGATGGTAAAGGCTATGATCAGGCTTGGTGGTTTTTCATGTAGAGGAATATGAATGATAAAGATGGAATTTGTCCCTCACATTAGTTGAGAGATATTACTGCACCCCTCGATGAGTGAGTCTGAGAAATGTATGGTCATACTATGATGAAAGGAGTTTCTGTCTCTATTATCAGGCTACTCAGGAATCGAGAAAGTAATGGTTAGGAACAAGAGGATGACATTTTCCATGTCTTATCCTTGATCGATATATCGTGTGACAAAAGAGACGTGACATGGTTGTATGACAGGTTGCATCGTGATAATGATCCTCATATGAATTGGGTAGTCCTAATGTCTTGCTAGAGGCCGCTTGCGACTTTTAGGTTAGTGTAGTTATTGGCCTACTGCCAACTTCATATGGGCCTACAGGGTCGCACACAAGAATGGTCCAACACGAGATAATGTTTGATTTAGGGTGGATGAATTTTATATTTATATATATATAATATAAAATTCATTAATAATATTATATAGATATATATATATTTTCGAAATATATTATATATATATATATGTATATATATATTATATAATATTATTATATTGTGTTGGTTTTAAATTTAATCTATTAAGATATATTAAATTTAATAACTAACATGATAGAGATATAGTATCTCAGATTTAATTTATGAAGATAAATTAAATCTAATGGCTCTTTATTTAGATTAAATAAATAGGTTAAATTAAAACTGTTGGACAGATTTAATTTAAACTGAATTTATTTAATTAGCTCATCAAGATAATTAATTGTTAATTAATTTCGAAATTAATGATGATTAATTTTGAAATTTGAAAACAACCCTCATGGGTTATAAACTTGATAGAGCTGATAGACTCAGGGTACATCAGAATTGAGAGCCGCAAGTTAAACCCTTGGAGACATTAGAGGTGCTAGCACGCAGTCTCGGTTGGAGAGCATTCGTGTGGATACCGGTAGAGGGAGCGGACCTGACGTGTTGGCTCCTAGAGATCGTGAAAACTCTGAATCATCAAAAGGTATGAATCCTTCCAACTTGGTTTAAACGCCATTGATAGATCCTCGATTAGGATAGGTGAAAATTTTTAAATTCTTCTGCTGTGCTTACCGATCCTACAGTGGCATCAGAGCCAGATCAATTGTGCGTTTAAATTGAGTTTATGATTCTTATACATGTGATATATATATGGGATGTGTACATATGTTTATAAGAAACACTCGAATATATATGTGATTCTTGTTTTGAAACAAGCGTGAAATCGATTCCGAACATGTATATCTTGAAACATGTATGTGATTTTCGTTTTGAACAAGCATGAAATTGAGTAGGGTACCTGAGATCGTAGTTGGCGGCAATCAAATTGGGTCTAGGTTCGGATATCTATTCGGGTAATAGGGATCTGAACTATGGGGAAGACAAATTGGATCAGAAGCGTTCTGGGCCATTGTTGTTTTTTGTTTTGAAAAAAATTGGGTCCGAAATTTAAAAATTTAAAATTTTCAAATATTTCTTTTAAAAGGAATGTGCCTTTTTCAAAAGCTTCAGGGGCGCCGCCGTGACCACCTCTGCGTAGCATAATATAATCTGATCATGACATTTATTGCTTTTCATATTGTATGAATTCTTGTTGTGGTTTATTATTTATCCTTGCTTGGGTATGGTGAACAACATGGCTTTAGAATTTTACAAAGGTTGTAATATTTAAATACGGCCTGCGTGCCGTGCCTTTCTCTAAATACTCTCGATGTACATTCTCTTCTCATCTCACTCCCCTCGAATGTTTAAACGAGGTTTCTCTCAATGTATTTCTTTTTTTTAGAGAACTCCTCTCATTGACTTGGGAGGATTTTAGGTTAGGTAAGCCATGTTGTGTCACGATTAAATTATGCTTTTGATAAGATCATTGCATGATTACTTTTACGTTTATATGTATTTATCTGTATGAGATACGACCACGATTGCATCCATATAAAAACAACTAATTAATTAAGCCCTCTAAATTAAATCTTAAGTCATAATGCCGTCAATTAATGAATACTTGTCAAAACCTAGATCGCTCAATTGTGGAAACCACCAAAGTGGATGCACTTGAGTTATCTTGATGAGACAAGCTTGAGTAATTGTGCTGCTCATAATATTCATTATTGTTTTGACTTAATTGAGATTAACAAAAGGGTTTTGAATCTCAAGGCATTAGATGGGGTTAAACATGCCGGATCATATGATGATTAAATCCCATAAAGATCTAAGAGTTACATGTGATGTAATTGGTAAATAGGTTACCTACCTAAATAACTTGAATTTAAGCGTCTTGCCAAAGTGGACTTAAGTTTAAGCCAAATATGGATCTTAGCCCACTAATTATTATATTGAGGGTTGTTAATTTAGTGGGAGATTACTAACTATCTTTGCATATTTTAATTGTAGAATCATGTCGACTAGTAATACTGCTACACTATCATTGCGATCGGTCCTTGAGAAGGATAAACTCAATGGGACAAACTTTCTTGATTGGTTCAGGAACTTGAGAATTGTTCTCAAGCAAAAAAGAAAGGCTTATGTCCTAGATCAACCCATTCCTGAGGAGCCTGCAGCTAATACTCCAAGAGCTCAGAGAGATGCTTACACAAAGCATAAGGATGACTCTGTAGATGTAGGTTGCCTGATGCTTGCCACTATGGTTCCAGAGCTCCAAAAAGATCTGGAACTCATGGAGGCTCATGAGATGATAGTACATCTCAAGGAAATGTTCCAGCAACAGGCAAGGCAAGAAAGGTATGAGACCACAAAGGCCTTACATTCCTGTAAAATGGCTGAAGGTGCATCAGTTAGTACTCATGTGTTAAAGATAAAAGGCTATATTGATCACCTTGAGAGGCTTGGATTTCCCATGAGCCAGGAGTTAGCTACGGATTTGATCCTCAACTCACTCCCGGAGAGTTATTGTAATACCCCGAATTTTGAGACTTGAGGCTAGAGATTAAGCCTGAGATAAGTGGATTGCTAAGCCCCAGTTTAGCAAGATCCCAAATTGTAATTAAGAGATAATGACTCCAAAAGTGGATGTGGTTAGTGATAAATAAACCCTTTTGGAGATTATGGTGTGAGTTGGCACCCGATGTGATTCGTATGTGCTGTGAGCAGCGCCAAAACCCTGTATTTAAGCTCAATTATGGATTAACATCTAAATTGACTTAAAATAGAGGGAAGGCGCATATTGTGGTTAAATGAAAAGATGTGAAGTGTTGGTGGTGATTCAATGAGAATTACCGTAATCAGGGGCAAAACGGTAAAGTTACCGACCAATTGGTCAGTTACCGAAGAGGAAACTCATTGGTAACTTCAAGATCAATGGTTGAAATTGATTTGTGTAATAGATCAAAGGGTGGAATCTCATGTGGTGTGCTCATGTGAACTCATAGAGATGGATTAAGGGTGTGACAAGTGTCACAATTTGAGCCCTTGGATTGGGTCAAAGATTCAAACTCTTCCCTCTCTCCTCTCCTCCCTTATTTGGACGTTTTTGGGCCCAAAACATGCATCACTTCATCATCTTCATCTCATCATCTCATCTCTCTCTCTATTCTCCATGGACGCAAGGTTGGGAGGGAGGAAAGAGAAATCAAAAGGTGAGATTTTGGTTGGCTTCTTGTCCTCTAATGCTCAATTCATCTTCTATAAAGTTGTTCATAGTGATGAGAGCTTCATCTCTATGGTTTTAGATTCTTGATTGGAGGTGTTTGATGGCTTGAGGAAATTTGGAAAGATGGAGAATCAAGAAATTGGTTTGGGAAAGAGGAAGAGGTGAGTATTTGAAGCCTTTTGATCTAAGTTTTGTGATTTGTGGATGAGCTTTGTGAATTTCAAATTTTTCCCTGATTTTCATGTGATTTTGGATTTGAGGAATTTCCTTGTGTATTGTCGTGAAATTGGTATTTTTTTGTGTTATATGGCCATTGGAATTGGTTTGAGAACTTGGAATGAAAGGAATGACAATGTGTGATTGTGTTGTGGTTTTGTGATGACATGTTATGATTATTGGTAAAACATGTCAATATAATGTGAATTTGGTTGTTTTGGTGTTTCCAATGGATTCCTTTTGAAATTTTGTGTGAGAATGATGTTTGATATGAAAATGGAACCATTGGAAGCCAAATTGCAAAATCTGGCCAATGTAAATCTGTTCTGGACAGTTAGATGGTGTGGACGTTTTGACTGGGCAAATGATATTGCAAAATTATGAAACTTTCCAGTCTTAAAGTTCACTTCCCAAGCTTCAAAATGGACATAAATTTTGTGTCATTTTGCTTTTTAAGCTGGGACTTTGGACTGTCCAAAGTTTGGCATCAAAACTGGACCCTGTTTTGGTACAATGTTAGGTTTTTGGTAAATCTGGACTTTTGTAGTGATTTCCAGTAATGGCCAATATTTTTCCTTGAAATAGGACTTAAATAGATTTCATTTGGCTTTGGAATCACCTTATTTCGATTTTTCTTGAATTAGTTATGATTTTTGGAAGTTCAGCCAAGAAACTGGATTTTCTGGGCCGCAGCCCAAATGTTTCTGAGCGTTTCTGGGCCGTTTTGGGCCGCAGCCCGTGGATTGTGGGCCGCGGCCCACCCCCAAAAATCAGCATTTTGGACTTTTAAAAGGTGATCTTTGGTCAAGTGTTTCCCAAGCCTTTAGGCATATGTTTAGGCTTTGATTAGCCACCTAAAGGTCATGAATGGTAACCAGCTTTAAGTGATATGAAAGTAAGGTTTTGGAATAGAGAATAACCCTATGTCCTTACTTTGATTATAGGGTTGATGTTCGCCTTGGACGTGGTTCGGTATTCGTTCTAATCGCGAGTAAGCGGAGCTGGAGCATACTTGGAAAGAGTGTAGGGAACTTACCTCTTTTGCATGCTTTGATATTTGTGTTTGTGTTTTGATGCATGTATTGCTTTGCTTGATTATGTGAAACATGTATGAATGATTGTAGCTCTGTTTCTAGTTATGCTATGGCCATGAGTATGTTGTTGAAACATTGAGCACGCAGAAATGTCATTATGTGAGCATGAGATATAGATTGCAAGTATGTCATGCATCAAACACATATCATACATGCATATAGGTATCTGTTTCCTACTGAGATTCTCTAGAATCTCACCCTCCCCTATCAACCATTTCAGACAGGGTAGGTGGATCGAGGATGGAGTAAGCAGTCAAGGGCGGCTAGGGCTCCCATTCGAGTTTGGTTGTGATAGTTGGTTATCATAAATGGGATTATTTGTATTCGTATTTGGATAAAGGTTGTATATATATTGTGGAACATATATTTGAATATATGTTTGGATAAGAATATTTGATTATGTATTTAAGAGGATTTGTGTAATCCCCATTTGAGGAGTTGTATAGGCTAGTGTGCCTATGATTGTTTAGCGAAGATATGAAACCCGAGGTTACCGGGATAATTATATTGTGCACTCTGATAGTGGTATAAATGTGATTTATCTTCGCAAAGTAATTGTATACAAAATTTGAATATGAGACCAGGTTATAAATGATTTCGAAAGGTATTTGTGAAAAACCTATCGTGAAGATGGGATTTTGAAATAGTTTTATTTCTTATTGGTCTCTATTTCACTTTTAATCGCGTATTTCGGATATAATTACGGCAGGGGGTTACAGTTATGACCAGTTTGTTATAAACTACAACATGAACAACATGGAGAAATCAATTTTTGAGCTGCATAGGATGCTCAAAACTACTGAGCAAAGCGTTAAGAAAAAGCTTAGCACAGTTTTGATGGTTCATAAAGGAAAGGGTATGAAAAAGAAAGGGAAGGGCAAATGGATGGGTAATGGCTCAGGTGGTAAGACCAAAGAGTCAAACAAGCTCGAAACCAAGCCTGCACCCAGGAAGGCAAAGCCTCCAAAGGAAGGAGTCTGCTACTTCTGCAATGAACCCGGTCATTGGAAGAGGAATTGCAAACTCTACCTGGAAGATCTGAAAAAGAGGATAAAATCAAACGATTTGAATCCAACCTACCTATGGCATTGTCGTCTAGGCCATATAAATGAGAAACACATTTCTAAACTCCATCAAGATGGATTTCTAAACTCATTTGATTTTGAATCATATGATACATGCAAATCTTGCTTATTAGGAAATATGACTAAGTGTTCGCCGTTTAGCTTCCGCAAGCGCACGGGTCGCAAGTAATAAAATGATAAGTAAAGATCGTTCCCACGAGGACTATGACGAAAGTGAGTTAATTATTGTAACTATGTTCTTAACTAGGTTGAATGAAATCATTTGAAATTGAGTATGTCAAGTAAGGAAATTTGCTAAAAATAATAAGGTAAAACAAAGGTGATTATAAAATTGATTCTACTTCAAGGTTTAAAGGCTTAGGATTACTTCTTCCTCATTGTATTTCATAAAACTATGCAATTAATTCACTTATGTTAGTTGCGTGAGTCCATATGCTAGTCAAAGATTCTAAGATCATCAATCAAGCTCTCTCAAGTCAAGATCGATTTTTAATCTTCATTAACAATGTTCAATCTCTTGTCTATCATTAATGAAAATCATCTTTCCCAAATCAATTCTTCATTAGACTATGCTAGGTTATTAGATATATCTCTATTCTAACAACAAACCATCCATTTAATCCCTAAACTTCAAGTCTAACATGATTTTTCTCAAGTTCTACAACCAAAATAGCTCTCTCAAGCATCATTTAATTGAACTAAACTAATCATGTGGTGATCAAGCACAAGATAGTAATTAAGCATAGAGGAAAATCAACATATATTCTCAACAACTATCAAAAGCAAGAAAATATAGTAGTTTTAATCCATACAATGAGTAGAAGTAATCCTAAATGAGAGTTTTAGCCACTCATAATCAATACAAACCAACAACTCAACATAAAACTCATGACCATATCAGCAAATGAGAAGAGAAGAGGGGAAAAACCAGAAAAAGAGAAGAAAAATCTTGAATTTCTCCAAGAATCTCCTCCAAGAAGCACCAAAATACTCCTCAAGCTCTCCAAGAAGCCTCCTTGTAGTCCTTGAGCTCTTCCTTGTGCAGAATAGCTTCAATTCGGCGCCGCCATTAGGTTAAAAAGTCAGCTGAAGCATCAGTTTTTTCAAAACGCGTAGTTGCAATATCGTGACTTTGCTTTCGCTTCGCTATAGCGAACCCACAGCGTACGCGGTTAGAAGGGCCTATTTTTGATGAGTTTTCGCTTTCGCTTCGCTATAGCGAACCCACAGCGTACGCAGTCAGAAGGGCCTATTTTTTATGTGTTTTCGCTTTTGCTTCGCTGTGGCGTAGCAAAAGTAACCGGGGACACCTTCAAGCTACTTTGATCTTCCTTCTTGGCTTTTGTTCTTCTTTTCTTCACCTCCAAGGATCCATGTAAGCTTTCATTTCTTGTCATCATCCTCCTACAAAGAGAAGGATTTTATGAGCTTTTCAATTCTTCAATTTAATCTAAAACCCTATACATTTAGCTTAAAATTTGCACTTTTTCAAGTATTTTCAACATATCACATTTTTCTTCATATGTATAAAACTTATGCACAATTTAAGTTTAAAATCACAAATATATGAGAAAAATGTGATGAAATACACGAATTTCCAGAGAATAACACTAAGGCACCTTTCACTGGGCACAGTGAGAGGGCTACTGAATTATTGGGCCTCATACATACAGATGTATGTGGACCATTAAATATAGCTGCCAGAGGAGGTTATGTCTACTTCCTTACATTTATAGATGACTTTAATAGATATGACTATATCTATCTAATGAAACATAAATCTGAATCTTTTGAAATGTTCAAAATATTCTAAAATGAAGTATAAAACCAACTTGGTAAAACAATTAAAGCACTTAGATCTGATCGAGGTGGTGAATATTTGAGCCAAGAATTCACTGACCATCTTAGGAATTGTGGGATAATCTCATAACTGACTCCTCCAGGAACACCACAATGGAATGGGGTTTTTGAACGGAGGAATCGAACACTATTAGATATGGTTCGATCTATGATAAGTCAAATAGATCTTCCACCATCCTTTTGGGGACATGCCCTAGAGACAGCTGCGTTCACACTAAATCGTGTTCCATCTAAGGCAATTGAAAAGACACCATATGAGATATGGACTGGAAAGAAACCAAGTTTATCTTTTCTTAAGATCTGGGGATGTGAGGTATATGTTAAGCAACAAGCCTCTGATAAATTAGTGCCCAGATCCATAAAGTGCCTTTTGTAGGGTATCCTAAAGAAACGAAAGAATACTATGTCTACAATCCCACCGATAACAAAGTGTTTGTTATTCGAAATGGCAAGTTTCTAGAAAGAGAGTTTGTCTCTAAAACAACCAGTGGGAGCGACGTACATCTCGAAGAAATTCAAGATCCACAAGATGGTACAGAACCACAGATGGAAATTAGAGAAGACTCACAACAAGTTGTTGAGCCTCCTCAAGTAACACAAGGTCCACGAAGATCTGATAGGACACAGCATCAGCCTCAGAGATATGGATTTCTGATTACTGAAGGCCATGATGTGTTGCTCATTGAGCAAAATGAGCCCACCAGCTACCGAGAAGCCACAGTGGGACCAAACTCTGAGAAATGGCTAAATGCCATGAAGTCTGAAATGCAATCCATGTACGACAATCAGGTATGGACCTTAGTCGATCCACCTGAAGGTGTAAAAACCATTGGGCGCAAATGGGTTTTCAAGGAGAAAACTGACATGGATGGCAATGTAAATGTCTTCAAGGCATGACTGGTTGCAAAAGGATTCACTCAAACTCATGGTGTAGACTATGATGAAACCTTTTCCCCAGTTGCAATGGCCAAATCAATCAAAATCCTTCTTGCCATTGCAACATATTATGACTATGAAATATGACAGATGGATGTCAAAACAGCCTTCCTTAATGGAAAGCTACTTGAGGATGTATACATGACACAACCTGAAGGTTTTATGCGTCCAGAGGACTCTGGTAAAAAATTTGCAAGCTTTAAAGATCCATTTATAGATTAAATCAAGCATCTCGGAGCTGGAATCCTTGTTTTGATGAAGTAGTCAAAGAGTTTGGATTCATTCAAAACATCGATGAACCTTGTGTTTACAAGAAGGTTAGTGGGAGCATAGTTGTATTTCTAGTGCTTTATGTAGATCACATCCTACTCATTAGGAATGATATTCCTACCTTGCAGAGTGTCAAGTCTTGGTTAGGAAAGTCTTTTTCAATGAAAGACTCAGGTGAAGCCACCTATATCCTAGGGATTAGGATCTATAGGGATAGATCCAAAAGACTAATAGGCCTAAGTCAGAGCACATACATAGATAAGATACTGCATAGGTTCAACATGCATGATTCAAAAAGGGGTTACATTCCTATGTCTCATGGCATCCATCTTAGCAAGGATATGTGTCCTAGTACACCTGATCAGCGAGAACGCATGAGTAAGGTTCCATATGCCTCAGCCATTGGATCCATCATGTATGCCATGTTATGTACTCGACCGGATGTCTCATTTGCCTTAAGTATGACTAGTAGATACCAACAAGATCCTGGTAAAGGTCATTGGACTACCGTTAAGAATATCCTAAAGTACTTAAGAAGGACTAAGGACTTATTTTTTGTCTATGGTGGATTGGATGATGAGCTTTATGTAATCGGTTACACAGATGCAAGTTTCCAAACTGACCAAGACGACCTTAAATCACAATCTGGATATGTATTCCTCATGAATGGTGGAGCAGTAAGCTGGAAGAGCTCCAAACAAAGCACTATAGCAGATTCTGTGTAACACCCCGATTTTCGGTTAAGGACTAATGATAATTATTGAGATTTAAGCCTGAGATTAGTGGACTGCTAAGCCCTGGTTTAGCAAGAGTCCAAATTGTGATTAAGAAATATGAAAATGAGTTTATGGTAATTCCAAGTGAATTTCCGTAATCAGGGGCAAAACAGTAAAGTTACTGACCAGTTGATCGATTACCGAGGAGGAAACTCATTGGTAGTTCCAAGATCAATGGCTATGATTGATTTGTGTAATTGAGCAAGGGGCATAATCATGTGTATGTGTGTGCATGTGAGCCCATGAGAGTTGGAGTGAGATGGTGACAAGTGGCAAAGTGTGGACCCTTGGATGGGTCATAAGTGAGACACATCATCATCATCTCCATCTCCTCTCTTCTCTCTCTCTCGGTTTCTCTCTCTTCTCTTCCTTCCTTCATTTTCGCTGAATATGCTTGGGAGAGAGAAAGGAAAGTTGGATTTTGAGGTAAGCAAATGGCCTCTTTAGCTCAAACTCTCTTCTCTAATGTTAATCCTTGAGTTGAGAGCTTCATTGTGGTGGTTGTAGCTTCTCCATTGGTGGTGATTTGAGGATCACGAAAATATGAAGCTTGGAGAATCAAAGAGTGTCTTTCAGAAAGTGGATAAGGTATGTGAAACCAATCCTTCTATCTATGTTTCATGCCAAATGATTATGTTTGGAATTTCTGGAATTATTGCCCTAATTTCGAAAATATGGGTCAGTGGGTAGTTTGGCATGTTATGGTTATGGAAATGGTATATTGGGGTGAGTTTGGAATAGATAGAATGGATTTGGGATTGAAATGTGTGAGGTTAATGATTTTGGAAAATGGATGATTATATTGCCTTAGGCCAAAGCTTGTTAATGGAATGGGATTTTGGTAATTCTATTGATTCCATTGAATTCAATGAGTGATTTTGTGTGGGAGTAGCTTTGGTAGAGGTTTTGGATCATTTGGGCAAGAGTTAGGAAATGTGGTAAGTGTTGCTGCGTTTTCTGGAATCTGATAGATTCACTCGAGCAGACAGGGGTGTGCTCGAGTGAGGGATGAATGTTGCTCGAGTGAGGAAGAACCTGCTCGAGTGATATGTGAGTTTTCCCTTGTTTTGCTGCGAGTGCGCCTGGGTTTTCATGAACGCTGCTCGAGCACATCGCTTTGTGCTCGAGTGAGCGAAGAACATGCTCGAGTGAGCATGGTCTGCTCGAGTGATGGTGGGAGTCCAGAGTGAAGGGTTGCTTTCTGGTCTTCACTCGCAGGCAAGGTGCAAGAAGTGTGCCTTCTCACTCGCGGGTGGAGGGCATCTGCTCGAGTGAGCCGTGTGTGCTCGCTGGTGAGAGGTGTATGCTCGCGGGTGTGCTCGCGGGTGAGAGGTGTGTGCTCGCGGGTGAGAGTGGTGTGCTCGAGTGATCCAGTGCTTGGAGAGTGTTGGGGGCTCTCGGGTCCTCACTTCCTGGATTTCTCTCGCGGGTGCTCGAGTGAGGCTTTTGGCCTTGTGCTCGAGTGAGGATCTGTGCTTGAGTGAGCTTGTGCCTCAAGTGAGGGTTGTGCTCTCGGGCATGTGCTTTCTGTCTCACTTTCTCTTGTGCTCGGGTGTTGTCCGTACCAATGCTCGAGTGAGAGCATTTGTGCTCGAGTGATGTCCGTACTTGTGCTCGAGTGAGAGCTTCTGTGCTCGAGTGAGGCAGTGAAAAATATCAAGTTTGAGTGTTCAAAAGGGGATCTTTGGGGATAGTCTTCCAACCCTTTAGAGCTATGGATTGAGGTGTTTGAGGGCACTTAAAGGGCAATAATGATAACCAACTTGAGTGTCTAAAATTTAAGGAATTGGAAAAGGGATTAATCCTATGTCCTTGATTTTGGTTATAGGATTTGATGATTTCCAAGATCGTGAGCAGCCGGAGCTGGAGCTTACGTGGAAAGAGGGTAGGGAACTTACCTCTCCTGCATGTATTGATAATTGTATTTGTGTATTGATGCATGTTATTGCTTTGCGTGATTATGTGAGACATATGAGAATGATTGTAGCTCTGTTCTATTTATACTATGGCCATGAGTATGTTGTGTGAACATTGAGCATGCGAATATATCATTATGTGAACATGAGTTATTGTGATGCAAGCATGTCATGCATTAAATACTTATCTTGCATGCATATTGGTATTTGTTTTCCTACTGAGATTCCCCAGAATCTCACCCTCCCCTATCAACATTTTAGACAGGGAAGGAAGATTGAGGATGAAGCAAGCATCCAAGGACGAAGAGGACTCGTTTCTGGGTGAGAACTTATTAGTTGGTTATCAATACGTAATTGGGATTATGTATGTGTATGTTTGGACCAGTATTTGGAGTATGTATTTGAAAGAGATTTGTGTAATCCCTATTGGTTGAATTGTTGGGCTATTGTGCTCTATGTTTATTGAGCGAAGATATGATCCCGGAATTGTCGGGAATTTATATTGCGTACTCTGATAATTGTATAAATGTAATTTATCTTCGCATAGTAATTATATTCGGAGTGTAAATAGGAGACCGTGTTTTAAATGATTTCGAAATGTGAGTGTGAAAACCCCGTCTGGTTGATGGGTTTGTAAATGATGTTTTATCTTATTGGTCTCTATTTCACCTTAATCGCGTAATCCGGATATTAATTATGGCAGGGGGTTACATTCTGCAACAGAAGCTGAGTATATAGCAGCATCAGATGCAGGTAAAGAAGCCGTTTGGATCAGAAAGTTCATTACTGAACTAGGGGTGGTGCCTACCATCTCAAATCCAATAGATTTGTTCTGTGAGGCCAAGGAGCCTAGGTCACATCAAAGGACCAAACACATACTCAGGCGATTTCATCTTATTAGAGAAATCAATGATAAAGGTGATATAAAGATATGCAAAGTAGCAGGAGAAGATAATGTTGCTGATCCTCTTACTAAGCCACTTGCACAGGCAAAGCATGAGCGTCATGTTAGGGCAATGGGAATTAGGCAAATTAATGATTGCACCTAGGGCAAGTGGGAGGATGTTGGAAATTGTGCCCTAAGGGCCAATCATTGTACTTTAAACATTATTATTTTAATGAAATTTCTCCATTCTGTTATCATATTATTTGCATGTTAACTATGATAATTGTATCCTTGGATAATTCATAAAGATTGTCCTAAAATGTCCCTGGTCGGTCATCTATGTAGGAGCAGAGATGAAACAAGACCAATATGACTTTGATAAGATATGGAGATACGAATCAAAGTCTTAGGCACTTGTAAGAGTACAAGGTGCTGGACCGACCTACTATGAGAAAGCTACATGGATCAAGTCATAAGCTTTTCTCATGTATAACCATGTCACAATGCCCTTATACCTGAGGTCATCATGGATTCCTACATGAGAGTTGCTAAGCTTTGAACTAGTCAAAAGTCACTTTTGACCGGGTGATGATAAAGGCTACGATCGGGCTTGGTGGTTTTTCATGTAGAGGAATATGAATGATCAAGATGGAATTTGTCCCTCACATTAGTTGAGAGATATTACTGTGCCCCTCGATGAGTGAGTCTGAGAAATATATGGCCATACTATGATGAAAGGAGTTTCTGTCTCTGTTATCAGGCTACTCAGGAATCGAGAAAGTAATGGTCAGGAACAAGAGGATGACATTTTCCATGCCTTATCCTTAATCGATATATCGTGTGACAAAAGGGACGTGACATGATTGTATGACAGGTTGCATCGTGATAATGATCCTCATATGAATTGGGTAGTCGTTATGTCTTGCTAGAGGCTGCTTGTGACTTTTAGGTTAGTGTAGTTATTGGCCCACTGCCAACTTCATATGGGCCTACAGGGTCGCACACAAGAATGGCCCAACACGAGATAATGTTTGATTTAGGGTGGATGAATTTTATATTTATATATATATATAATATAAAATTCATTAATAATATTATATAGATATATATATTTTCAAAATATTATATATATATATATTATATAATATTATTATATTGTGTTGGTTTTAAATTTAATTTATTAAGATATATTAAATTTAATAACTAACATGATAGAGATATAGTATCTCAGATTTAATTTATGAAGATAAATTAAATCTAATGGCTCTTTATCTAGATTAAATAAATAGGTTAAATTAAAACTGTTAGACAGATTTAATTTAAACTGAATTTATTTAATTAGCTCATCAAGATAATTAATTGTTAATTAATTTCAAAATTAATGATGATTAATTTTGAAATTTGAAAATAACCCTCATGGGTTATAAACTTGATAGAGCTGATAGACTCAGGGTACATCAGAATTGAGAGCCGCAAGTTAAACCCTTGGAGACATTAGAGGCGCTAGCACGCAGTCTCGGTTGGAGAGCATTCATGTGGATACCGGTAGAGGGAGCGGACCTGACGTGTTGGCTCCTAGAGATCGTGAAAACTCTGAATCATCAAAAGGTATGAATCCTTCCAACTTGGTTTAAACGCTGTTGATAGATCCTCGATTAGGATCGGTGAAAATTTTTAAATTCTTCCGCTGTGCTTACCGATCCTACAGGCTATTTTTACATATTTTCTCCCAAGGAATCCATTTCTGGCCTATATTTTTATAAAATCACTGCCAAATGATAATTTTGCCTCGGCAGCCCCTAATTAGGTTTCAGGGCTATTTTTTTCAATTTCTCATTCGGGGGCTTTTCAAAAAAGTGTTCAACACTAACCCTATTTAATTTTCCCTCCTAAACACACTAGAATTATCAGATTATTTAAAATCCAACTCTAACCCCTCTAATCAGCCCTGACCAAAAGTTTAAGTCATAAAAAGAGGAAAATGAAATCTTTGATTTTTAACTTCAAATCCTTATTCCTTTTTACTCCTAATCACTTGATTAATCGTTTAAACACTAATACCTAAGATTTGAGGAAATTTGGCCAGCATAACCCTTCAGGGTTAACACTTCCCAAATTTACAAATCAAAGCAAATCAACCACAAATCCACTAATAAATCCAACAACAACATCAATAGCAACAAGGATTCAAAGGTTTTGAAGTCACCTTGGGTTTTCTCCTTCTTTCTCTCTCTAGGCAAAATTCCTCCCTCCTCAAACCTTAAAATTTTGCCTGCTAAACCCACCAAATTATGGTGAAGAGAAGCTTAGGACAAGGATTAGACAAATTAGAAGCCAAATCACAAGAGATATCAAGTTTACCTTGTGAATTTCTTCCTCCTTCTCTCTAGGTTTCAAGCTCTCAATCACTCTCTCTCTTGCTCATGGATGGCTGATGGAATTTGAAGGAGAGGTGAAGGGAAATGTTGATAAATATCTCCTATTTCCCTTATTTAATTATTACAAGAAAATTAGATTTTATGACATAAAGGTCTTTGACCTTATCTTGACCCAAGTTATGACATAATGTTCAATTGAAATCGAACTAATATTTCCCTTCTATTCAGCCCATATTTATGCCTAGGAGGGTTCATCAATTAGCCGAAATGGCTTTCTTCATTAATCTCATAATTATAAAATTGCCATCACATTGTTTTTTCATATGCGGATTAATTGGCAATTCTGTCAGATTTTCTGCCCAAATTTTGAAAAATCACAACTTTATTTGTAGATATCAAATTGGAGTAATTCCAAAGGATATGGAACCCTTATTGAGTCTAGTTTCAAGGAAAAATATAGCCTTTACCCAATTGGGAGCACAAAATCTCTAGAATTTAAGTTTTTGGATGTTGTTCCAGAAAATAGATAGTTTTTCTAAGCTAACTTCAAAAATTCATAACTCTTTGTATATAGCCTTAAATGATTCATATGACCTATCAAATTAAAGCTTAGGATGCCTACTTTCATTCTAAAAAATTTCACATTTGTTAGACATCATTTTGTCTTCCAAAACCACATGACAAGCTCACTACTTCACATAATATTTTCACTGGCAACATAATCTCATCCTCCAAAATTCACCCTTCAATTTTTATTAAATGCCACAAATACTTACAAGGCTTATTGGGGAATAAAATTTGGGGTGTTACACTGTCTCCGTTTCCAATTGCCTATACCTATAGAAAAAGCCTAGCTCTCACTCTCTTTGCCTTTTACCAAATTTATTTCACTCGTTTTGGCATTTATTCTGAATTTACATTAACAACACATCTCCCTTATTAACAACACAAGCTTCTACATTAACGACTTCAGTTTCTTGTTTAACAACTTCATATGGAAAGGTGGCAAAATAACAAGTTGCGGAGCCAGTAACAACTTCATATGTAATTGTTACACGTGTAAATAATTTATTAAAAATCGCAAGTGTACACTATCATAAACAAGTAATATAGAGATGAGTAGAATGTTGTTCTCATGAGAATTGATCACTAAGTACCAAAATTGGTAATCTTAATTCTATTAGGTCTAACGATTAGTTGGTGATTGAGATTACAAAATAAAAAATGATTAAATATGAATGCAATTGATATGAAAACAACTATAAGAAAAAGTCCTAGGGATCATATTTCACTTAGAAAATTTCAGATTGAATCACATATCTATTCTATTCCAATTTATTCCACAAGATTGATAGCCAAGTTTCCCTTATTTAATTACTAGCCTCTTCCAAGGTCAAGCAATTATATAATTAATTGATAATCCAATATATCGCTATATGAATTAAAACAATTAATTATGTATTAAGATTTATAGAACTTATTAAGACTACACAACCTATATGAATATATTCCTATTTCATATATAGGTTATGGTTTTAATTATAAGACCTACACACATGCATTTCCTTCTGGCCTCAACATGCATATTGAAATCAATCAAAAGATTACCAATAAATTGAAAGCATTAAGAATAATAATCAAAACTCAATCATGAAGGAAAAAGTAAAACTAGATTTAATAAGTTAAGATTCAATCTGTCATTAGAAAGCTATATCCCTATGAAAATGGAAATTTGACTCAATGAAATTAAAAACAAAACCAAAGTAAATTGAAAACTTTATAAACATTGCATAAAATTTAATTACTAAATTCTAAAACATACAAGATGCATAAAAATGGAAAAATCTAGGCTTCCATATAGGAGGTAAAACCTTCCATGTAGGTGGCAACCTATACCATCCATAAAGGAGGACTACCTAAGCCTTCCATGAACGAGGCATGCAAGAAACATTACAATGCATGAAATTAAACCCTAAGATAGTGTGTCTTCCTTGTGTCTTTCACTCATCTATTTATAGATGAATGGGGTGCAAAGCTTTCCACTTGTTAGGTATGAATCTTGACCTTAAGCCACCAATGTTTGTTAGATTCCAAGTTTTGATGATAACAAAAGGTTATTGTGTTCAAAGTATGTTTTTACAAGTCTAGATAATGGTTACAAGGTTATTAAATGCATATGGCAAAGTTTAGAAATGTCTGCTGTCAGTTTTACTGATACACTCGAGCAATAGAGTTAACACTCAAGCATGAAGCTATGTTTCACTCGAGCATATGCAAGTGTTGGACAGAAAGTGTTTGACTGAGAGCAATTGTTGTAAGTTTTACTAATGAACTCGAGCAATAGAAGTCACACTCAAGCATCAAGCTGTGTTGCACTCGTGCCATGAAAGCGTTGGACATAAAGTGTTTGACAGAGAGAAAATTCAGAAACAAGATATCAACACTTTACTCGAGCACAGTCTTTATACTGAGTGATGGCCTTAGGTGCACCCGAGTCTTAGCGAGTGAGGGACTGCGAGTGTTTGGCCAAGACTCATTCAGAATAGAGAAGCATAAGCATGCCCGAGTGAGAGTACATACACTCGAGTGATACATCAGCACCCGCGAGTGAGAAATCTAACTCTCAATTCTGATGCAAGTGCTGAAAACAAAGAGTATATTATAGAAGAATATTCTTCTCACACGATTAAGAGTAAGTATGCTCGAGCAAGGGCCCACATCACTTGCAAGTGCAAAATCACACTCTTGATAAAGTAGGGTGTGAGTGTTGTCCAGAAACATGGCTCATAGTGTAAAATTGAAGAAGCACTCAAGTGAGGACCCATATCACTCGCAAGTGTGAAAATGCACTCTCTCAAAATCCATGGAAATGCAAGTGTAAAACTAAAGCAAAAGGAGAAAATATGGTATTGCACTCGAGTGAGACATCACAGCACTTGAGTGATACTCTTCCAGAGGCCAAAACGTACCAGTCTTACAGCGTTCAATCCGAATATGGTTTAATGTTATTTATTCATTCTATTTCTACTTATTTTTATTATATAACATCATTTAACATATATTATGAGTGTGATACAAGAGTTTGAATATTTGAATTAGAAAGACAGAGGAAGTCAAACAACGGCAAACAACATCATTACGACCATCCAAGCACGTACCTATCGCGTTCAAAGATTTCAAACGTATGCATGTTGTTCCATAATAAAATGCCCCGCTCCCCAATTATTATTATTCAAATGGGCAAAAAAAATGTCTATAAATATATAGCTCTAGATACCATCAAAAAATAATGAAGTATAAGAATTCACACAAGCAAATTCACGAGTCTCTATTATTCATATTTCCTCTGTATTCATACCGTTCTTCAGTGATTATCATATTTGCTCTGTAAGAGAGTCTGTATACACTTCAAATTCTATTTTCATTTGATCTCAAGGTACTGGGACCTTGAGAGGGGAGATTTCCTTACGGGAGAATTCCTAGTAGGACTTTCTGCTTATAAAACTTACAAGATACAAGCAGTAGAGAATGTTGCTGCTCGTATGACTTACAGTAGTGTAAGTAGGAGAGAACGTTGCTACTTATAAGAATTATATATGTAAGCAAGAGATAAAGGTCATAGGTTTGTTTTTCTGCACGTAAGACTTGTCATAAGGGGGATAGAAATTTTTAGTATTTCTACTTATAGTCTTTCCAAGGATGGTTGTTGTCTTGCTGTGTTTCGAGAGCCCACTAAATCTTGGAAGAATAGTGAGAATCTTAGTAGGTCTTGATCTTTAAGGACTGGACGTAGGCCTAGGTTTTGGGCCGAACCAGTATAATTCTCTATGTACTTATCTTCTTAACTCTACTCTATCTACAGCTATTACTATATCACCGCATCAACCGAAAAATTTATCACATCACCCAATTCACCCCCTCTTGGGTGAAGCTTGCCTCTTTCATTTGGTATCAGAGCGAGGTCTTCTCGGAAGAGCCTAACAGCTTGAGAAGGATCCGATAAAAGGCAACAATAGGTGAAAACATTCTTCTAGATGGAGCTTCAATCACTAGACCTCCTGGTTTTGTTGGAGAACATTTTTCGTTTTAGAAAACTAAGTTCAGAGTGTTCGTGATGGCTAATGAATACGGTTTATGGAATGTGATACAAGATGGTGACTATGTTCCAATGAAGAAAATCAAAGATAGAGTCATTAAAAAGAACCCAGAGGAGTTTGACGAAGATGACAAGAGGTTAGTAAGGTTAAATAGTAAAGCTATTTTAATGATACAGAGTGCTCTCAATCAAAAGGAATATTTCCGAATCTGCACTTTACCAATAGCTAAAGATATATGGGATGCTCTTGAAATCGCTCACAAAGGTATATCTGGAATAAAAGAAAATAGAGTCAATACTCTAATTACAAAGTATGATCTATTTCGTATGAAACCTGAAGAAGGAATATTAGAATTCAAACTCAGGTATACTCATCTTGTTAATCAACTATCTATACTTGGGAAATCATTTGACCAAAATTCCCAGGTAAGAAAGATTCTTAATATTCTTATGAAAGAATGGGAAGCAAAGGTAACAGCTATCGAAGAAGCTAAAGAAGAATCAATAAGATCTGTAGCTGATCTTTTTGGTAGCCTTTCTGAGTATGAAGGGAAGTTGAGATTCAAGAAGGAACTAGAAGAGTTCGATGATAAAAAGAAAAGAGGAGTTGCACTTAAAGCCATCAAGGAAGAAGAATCTTATGAAAATGAAGATGTTCCTGATGATGATGATATAGGAATGATTGTGAGAAAATTCAAGAAGTTCTATAGAAGAGGTCAAAAGAACTTTAAATATTATCAAGGTGGACCAAGCAAGAAAGAAAACAAGGAGCAACAGATAGTATGCTATGAATGTGGGAAGCCTGGACACATCAAATCCGAATACTTCAGAAACAAAGACAAAAAGAAGCAGAAGAATAAAGCATACATATCATTTATCTGGGGTGATAGCTCGTCGGATGAAGAAAGCGACAACAATGAAGTGGCAAATCTATGCTTGGTAGCCAAAAAAGAAGAATCGGATTCTGAGGAAAGTGATTCTGAACCTACTTATGATGAGTTATTATCTGAATATAATGCATTGCATACTGAATTCATTAAGGTAGCTAAAGAAATGGTTAGTTACAAGAAGAAAGTAAAGGAATTAGAAAATACTGTCATATCACCATGTGAAGTATGTAAAGAAAAAGATAAGAAAATAAGATATTTAAACAAAAAAATGTGGAAAAATTTACTAAAGGAAGTGAAACTCTTAAAGTTATTCTAAATTCTCATAGAGTTTCCTTTGATAAATCTAGAATTAGATATAAGTCTGATCATGATAAAAATAGAGGAAATAAGAAAAATAATAGTAGAACTTATCTCAAATATTTCAAGAATTCTGTGCATACATTAAATCCATTTGCATCATATAGCTATTGTAATAGGAAAGGAAATTATACTTCATCATGTTATTTTAGAAAAGGACAAGTCATTGGCACGTAGAAATGGGTTCCGAAAGGGACACATGTACTAAAAGTATTGCATACAAACCACAAAGGACCCAAGAAAGTGTGGGTACCTAAAACCTGATCATCTTACTCTAGTATGTTTCAAAGCATCACAAGTAAACAAGTGGTACATTGATAGTGGATGCTCGAGACACATAACTGGTGACAAAAATAAGTTCACCATACTGGAAACTAGAGAGGGAGGAAAGGTAACTTTTGGAGGTAACCAATTTGGACATATTGCTGGAATTGGTGAAGTGGGAAAATCTGATGGTATTCAAATCAGTGATGTATATTACGTTGAAGGATTATGCCACAACCTCTTGAGTGTAAGTCAAAGCACTGATAGAGATAATTGGGTGATCTTTGATTCAAAAGAATGCTTGATAGTGAACAAGAATGATCTGCCGCTTAATAAAGAATTCATCAAGGCAAAGATCCAAACTCAAAGGGACGGTAACTGTTATACTATTTGTAATATCCCGATGTGATTCGGGCTGATAACTCTGATAATTATTGTAATTATCTTGATTAAACCCTTTTGGAGTTAATGTAATGTGAATTTTGGAATAAATACATGTGGTATTTAGGATCAAGGGTTGTGATTCCTTGACCGTGGGTCGGAATCCTACGTGTTGTGATTTGGTGAGCCCATAGAGGGAATTGAGTGGATGATGACATGTGGCATGGTGTGAGCCATTGGATATGGCACTAAGAGACAAAATAGCACTTTTCTCTCCCTTCTCTCTTATTTTCGGTTGTGTGTGTGTGACTAGGGGAGGAAGTGACATCTCATCATCATCTCCTTCATACCTCACCATTTTCCCTCTCTTTCTCCTCTATTTCCGGTGACCTTGAGGCAAGAAGAGGAAGAAGGAACGCTTGAACCTTGGTGAGTTATGATCCTCTAATGCCTTAATCCTCTTCTCTAATATTGTGTTTCTCATTGAGAGCTACATTGTGGTAATTTCAGAATCTCGAAATAGTGTTGATTTGTGAATTGGTCGAAATTGGAAGTTGGAGAATCAAGATTCTGGATTGGGCAAAGTGAAGAGGTAGGCATTTAGAGCATTTGGATATATTGTTTATGATTTTTGGCTGAGTTGGTAAAATCTGGAAAATTTGCCCTAATTGTGCTAAATGTTGGAAATGTCGATTTTAAGGTGTTTGATAGTGGAAATGGTTTAATGATGAGTTATTTGATTATTGGAAATAATCTGGAATGTTGGAAATGTGTTAAGGGAAATTTGGAGAATGTGTATCTTAGAGACCTTAGTGTTTGATTGTGGTCAAAGTGGTTTTTGGGGTGTTTTTGGAGTTGCCATTGTGTTCCCTAGTTAGTGCTTAGAGTGTATGAGCATTGTGAAGAGTTTGGGAACCTTTGGGTGAGGATTTGACCATCTGGTGTTTTCTGGTTTTGCTGCGTTTCTGGGTCTCTGATGCACATCACTCGAGCACGGGATGATCATGCTCGAGTGATGGGAGAGTTTTTCCCTGTTCTGCTTCGAGTGCGCCTGGGTTTTATGGGCAATGCTCGAGCACATCGCTTTGTGCTCGAGTGAACGATGAACATGCTCGAGTGGGCATGGTCTGCTCGAGTGATGGTATGAGTTCAGAGTGAAGGGTTTCTTTCGGGTCTTCACTTGCTGGTGGATGCCACGAGTGTGCTCTGACACTCGCGAGCAAAGCCTTCTCACCCGAGCACTGGGGATCATGCTCGAGTGAGATTGTGCTTCAGGTGAGAGTTGTGCTTTTGGGTTCTCACTCTTGAGTAAGGGGCTCGAGTGTGTTTTCTCACTCGCGGGTGTGAGGTGTGTGCTCGAGTGCAAATGGCTGTGCTCGAGTGATCCTAGTCTTGGAGAGCTTTGTGTGCTCTCGGGTCCTCACTTCCTGAACTTCACTCGCGAGTAAGGTGCTCGAGTGAGGCATTTGGCCTTGTGCTCGAGTGAGGTTCAGCGTGCTCGAGTGAGCCAGTTCCTGAAAGTTTCCTTGTGCTCTCGGGTGCTCACTCGCAGTCTCACTCTCTCTTGTGCTCGAGTGAAGTCCGTACTATGCTCGAGTGAGAGCATCTGTGCTCGAGTGAAGCAGTCAAAAATCAGTGTTTTGCCTTCGTGTAAGGGGTCTTTTGGGTAGTGTCTTCCAACCCTTTAGGCATATGTTTAGGCCTCTAATAGTCACCTAAAGAGTCCTAAATGATAACCAACTTAGAGTATTATCGAAATATACATATGGATAAGAGATTGATTGGTTGTCCTTAATTGATATAGGATTTGACATCTGTCGTCCTCGTGAGGCTAAGGTGCCAGAGCCAGTCAGGAAGGATACATGTAGTGACTCTTTCTTTATACCTTGTGTGATACATTGTATGTATATTATGTCATTGTTTGAAATGGATATCGTATGCTGCAAGTGTTGTGAAAACTGTGGAAGCACCGCTATACCAATAGTCCCTGAGTCGCTAATAACGGTTCGGGTGAAGGTCATATGCCTTCCCGGCGGTAAAAGGGGATGAGGTTAGGGTGTCATATATGTGCCTAATTGAAATTGTGGAAGCACCGCTATACCAATAGTCCCTGAGTCGCTAACAACGGTTCGGGTGAAGGTTGTATGCCTTCCCGGCGGTAAAAGGGGATAAGGTTAGGGTGTGATATGTGTATATGTGGGCCGAAAGGCTAATTGTGAGCCGACAGGCTATTTGCGAAGGCCGACGGGCCGTTTGTGAAAGCCGAAAGACTATATTTGAGCCGTGTGGCTATTTGTATGCACTGCCACGCCAATAGTCCTTGAGTCTCTAACAACGGTTCGGGTGAAGGTCGTATGCCTTCCCGGCGGTAAAAGGGCATGAGGGTGGAGTGACTTGTGTTGCTGTATGAGATGATTGGTGTGCATATTTTGTGATTGCATGTGGTATGAAATTGTTGTTACTACTGGGATTCTTTAGAATCTCACCCCTTCCATATGACTAACCTTTTCAGACAGGGCGAGTGGCTCGAAAGGGAAGCGGACAACCAGGAGTAGTTAGGCTTACTCCAAGATCTAAATGGTAGTTGGTTATCATAGTTTTGGAGTTGGGGTTATCAAGTGTACATAAGAATGTAAATGATTATTTTGGTTATGTAATCCCCATTTTGGGAACTTGTAAACCCATTATATATATGAAGTAACCCGGGGTTTGCCGGGATTTTGGTTTCCGCACTTTGATATTTATTATGTACTCTGATTTCTCAAGTAATTATATCCGTCCGTGAATGTGAGACCATCAATAAGTCTGCTTTAGAACTGATTTTCAAAATACCCCATCTCTGGGATGTGGGACTATAAATTGTTATTTCATCTTATTGGTCTCTATTTCCCGTAAATTTCGTAATCCGGATGTAATTACGGTGAGGGGGTTACACTATTGATTTAAATTCAAATTATTCTGAAAATTGTTTTCTTAGCAGATCAGAGGAAAGTTGGTTATGGCATAAGTGTCTGGCTCATGTTAATATGAACCAACTTGACAAACTGATTAGAAAAGATTTAGTTGTTGGTCTTCCTAAACTAAAATTCAAAGATAACATGATTTGTGAAGCTTGTCAAAAAGGTAAACAAACTAAATCTTCATTCAAAATAAAGTATGAGATTTCTACTTCCAAACCTTTACAATTACTTCATATGAACTTGGTAGGTCCAGCAAGAGTAAAAAGTTTTGGAGGAAATCTATATACTTTAGTAATTGTTGATGATTTTACAAGATTTACATGGACTATATTTATCACTTCAAAAGATAAAACATTTGTAGAATTTATTATCTTTGCTAAGAAGGTCCAAAATGAGAAAGGTATTTCTGTTGTTTCTATTAGGACAGACCATGGAGGAGAATTTGATAATCAAATCTTTGAAAACTACTTAACAACGAGGGAATAGATCATAACTTCTCTGCACCTAGAACACTCCAGCAAAATATAGTAGAAAGGAAGAACAGAGTCCTCACAGAAATGGCAAGAGCAATACTTAATGAAAAAGAAATGTCACAAGTGTTCTGGGTAGATGTAATGAGTACCACATGCTACATTTCAAATTGAGCATATATTCGCAAGTCACTTGGAAAGACACCATATGAACTCTACAAAGGAAGAAAGCCAAATCTTGCTCATCTATACATCTTCGGATGCAAGTGCTTCATTCACAATAACGGTAAAGAAAACTTGGGTAAATTTGATTCAAAGTCTGATGAAGGTTTATGTTTAGGATATTCTAATAGAAGTAAAGCATATAGAGTTTTTAATAAAAGAACATGTACAGTTGAAGAATCCATTCATGTTGTGTTTGATGAACTTGACTCTCAGAAGAAGCATTTTGATGAAGAAGAAATGGATTTAATAAAGAAAAACAAAACTATTTCAAAATAGAATGATCTTGAAACAAATGATTTTCAAAATATAGAAGATGACGATGATCATGCTCAACCAAAAGCATGGAGACATATTAAAGATCATCCAATTGATCAAGTAATTGTAGATATTCATGAAGGTGTCAAAACCAGAAATAGAATTCTCAATTAGGTAACTTTTTCTGCTTTTATTTCTGAAATTGAACCTTCTAATATGGAAGAAGCTTTATCTGACAATGATTGGGTGATTGCTATCCAAGAAGAATTAACTCAATTCTGAAGAAATCAAGTTTGGGATTTGGTTCCTCGACCTAAAGATCACTCAGTTATAGGAACCAAATGGGTTTTCAAAAAAAAACTTGATGAATAAGCAATCATTGTGAGAAACAAAGCAAGATTGGTAGCCAAAGGCTATAATCAAGAAGAAAGTATTGATTATGAGGAAACATATGCTCCAGTGGCAAGATTGGAAGCAATACGAGTACTCTTAGCCTTTGCTTGCATTAAAGGTTTTAAACTTTATTAAATGGATGTGAAAAGTGCTTTTCTAAATGGTTATATTATGGAGGAAGTATATGTAGAACAACCTCCTAGTTTTGAAGATGAAACAAAGCCTGATCATGTTTTAAAACTTAAGAAAGCTTTATATGGTTTGAAACAAGCACCTAAAGCTTGGTATAAAAGACTAAGCAAGTTTCTTCTTGATCAAAACTTTGTCAAAGGAAAAGTGGATACAACTCTTTTCATCAAACATAGTAAAGATGATATTCTAATTGTTCAAATTTATGTTGACGATATTATTTTTGATGCTACTAATGAATCTATGTGTCAAGAATTTTCCAAGATTATGCATGGAGAGTTTGAGATATCCATGATGGGAGAATTAAATTTATTTCTTGAACTTCAAACTAAGCAAAGAAAGAATGGGATATTTGTATCCCACACAAAATATTTGAAGGAGTTGTTGAAGAAGTATGGATTGGATAATACTAATGGAGCTAATACTCCAATGAGTTCCACAACATTGTTGGATGCTGATGTAAAAGGTCCTAATTACAACATCACTAAATATATAGGAATAATGGTTCATTACTCCATCTTACAGCGAGCAGGCCGAATATTCAGTTCAGGGTTGGAATGTGCGCAAGGTATCAATATGCTCCTAAGGTATCACATGCATAAACTATGAAAAGAATCTTCAAATACCTAAGAGACATTGCAAAACTTGGTTTATGGTATCCAAAAAGAGGAAACGAATATTTGATGGCCTATTCAGATTCAGATCATGGATGATATAAAACTGACAGGAAAAGTACTAGTGGTCAATGTCAATTCTGTGGAGGCTCTCCGGTATCATGGTTCAGCAAGAAGCAGAACATAATGTCATTATCTTCTACTGAAGCTGAATATATAGCTGTAGCAAGTTGTTGTTCTCAAGTACTATGGTTGAAGCAACAACTTTAGGATTTGGGGATATACTTAAAAGAGATTCCAATTTATTGTGACAACACTAGCACCATTAGCTTGGCCAAGAATCCTATGCAACATTCAAGGACCAAACACATAGATATCCAATATCATTTCATTCGAGATCACGTGCAAAAGAAGGATGTCAAAGTAGAATTCATACCAACACATCTTCAACTCGCTGACATATTCACAAAGCCAATAGCTAAAGATCAATTCTTGTATATTCGAAGAGAATTGGGAATGGTTAATCCCAATGAGTTGTAAGTTTTTCTTGTTAATTATTATGTTTAATGCGTTTTTGATGATAACCATACTGACTTAGGCATCAAAGTATGTAGAAAATTTTTTTGCAGGTCTGTCCCTCGAGTGCTAAGCTTATTCTCACTCGAAGTCAGTTAACAATGCTCAAGTCCAGAACTATAGCATATACTCTGCTTCAGGCTATGAAAAACAGGGATTAATAGAGTATGTAAGAACTCTTGAAACTCACTCAAGCATACCAAGAGTGACAGGTCTCACTCGAGTGAGGGAAGAACTTCACTCGAGCATGGTATGAATTTACCTGAAGTGAAGCAAGAGAACTCGAGCAGAAGGAAGAAATTTTTACAAATACTTATTTAAAGCATGGTTACTCGAATGATTTTGGAGGATTTGAGTACAAAGATGAAAAATATACCAAGATATATTTAAATCAGGTACGCTTTTACATGCTTTATCAAATTTGTTTGAATATCACTCGAGCACAATATGATCACACTCAAGCACAGTATGAACAACACTCGAGCACTAGGGTTGTCACTCGAGTATTAGAACTTATATCAGTTACGCACCGTCGCACTTCCTCCTCTCACTCGAAGCATCGTGTCACTCAAAGGGTGTCTCTCCTCACCTCTGATCATTATCCATCGATTAAACGCCTCAGATTGCTTCTAATCACCGTTACACTCTTCAATCTTCTTTATAAGGTGAGATTTATCCTTCAAGCTTCTTATTTCGTGCCCTAACCGAAGAACCTCTCTGAAAATCTCTCTCTCAGTCCTTTGCAATTTGTGATTCTCATTTCATTTTTTAAATGGCTAGAACTAAGATTGCTATTGTTTACCATTCACCTTTACCCACTCATTCAATCACTAGTGCTTCAGAGACTTTGGTGGCCACATCCTTATCTCCTACACCTTCTCTGTCTTCTACTCCTACACATCCTCCTAAACCCAAAACCAGAAGGAGAACTCTAGCCAAGAAACCTTACCCTAAGCCTCAAATGGCTAAGAAAGATCAACATCCGTAAAAGAAACCAAAGGGAGTGGTCTTTAAAGAACCGATTGTTACTCGGTCTCAATCCAAAGAAGTCAAAGGAAAAGGAAAGAAGAAGGACACAAAACAACCACAACAATCTTCTTCCTCCAATGACTCTTTCAATATGCAACTCCGGGAAGCAATGGAGAAATCAAGGCTTGACGCATTGGTTGGCAAAATTGCCTCACAAGCTGGTGCCTCAAGTTCACATCAAGTTGGCTAGTCTAGTGCGGCTGCTTCAGGGGTTCCTTCCACATCACAGGTTCTAAAGGAAGAACAAGTCATAAATCCTCCTAAAGACCTCAATGTTAAAGAACTAAAGGCACTGAAACAAAAGGTATATGATTCTGAGTTTGCACATAGACAATTATATCCCATAGTTTATGTTGACTTAGATTATCTGATGAAAAGTTGTGGTTTGGATTTTCATCCTTTTCTTGGATTTTATGCTCCCTGGCTAAGTGTTCATATTCCTTATTCACCCTCTGTTGTGAAAACCTTCTATTGCAACATGAAATCCCACAACATAAAATCTAGGACCGGAGAGTTGATAGAGGAAGTAGTATCTACCACTGTTAAAGATCAATTTATTATGATATCTACTAATATCATTAATGATATACTTGGATATGTTGCACCTCCTTCTGATCCACCCACTCTGTCAGCCAATGAAGCCTTCTGGCTTTTAATACCAAATGACCCAATAGGCCCTCTTAACTTTAAGCCTATTGACATGCCTGATTCTAATCGTGCCCTTCACTACATATATTCTCGTAGCATTGTTAATAAATCTAAAAAAGTATACCCATTTTGCTCAGAGAGATTACTACTTACTGGCCTCATTCTCAGCTGGTCAGCAAAGAAATGTGGGGGAGATTATCTTTAGTGAGATGAGAAGATTTTGATTTTCTTCATCAAAATCCGCCACCATACCATATCATCAAATTGTGTCTCTCATTCTCAAGAAATACAAAGTATGGTATTTGGAGGGAACTGAGAGGGTAACCATTCCTAGATTTGGTTAGACTCAATTGACACATATGAGTATTAATCTTCCAGTGAGTCAAACCAAGGCTACATCTCAGAGAGAAGCCACTCCATCGAGAGGTGATGAGGCTCAATCTTTTGCTCAAGGTTCCATTCCATCTCCATCTTTCCTGAATGCATCACTTTTAACCCATCTGGCTGAAGTGATCAATCAAGCTATGTCTGGTCTGAAAAAGGAATTGATGAATGAGTATGAGAAATTGGTGAACACGATGGAGTTACAAGTCTTAAAGTTGGTGGACAAGGCGAATACCAACTTTGACTTGATGTTCAAGACTCAAGAAGATATGTCAAGAAGAATCACTAATATGGAAATCTTCTTGAGCACTTATTTTTTGACTACTTCTTATGAGGTGCCACTTGAGTCTACTCTTGCTACGACTTCACCTCCTTAAACACAGACTCATGTTCTCTTTATCGACCTGGATTCCAATGTTGATGTCACTTATGATCGGTCGCCTTCACCACCACCTGCAGCCTCTGTTCCTTAGCTATCACCTCCACTTTTTAAGCCGGAGCCAGTTGACCCTTCCAATGCCATGGTGCTCTTTGCCCCACCATCCAATCTCACTTTTCCTCAGCCCCCTTCTGATGCTGACAAAATGGGGGAGAAGGATCTGTGTAGGTTTCTGAGCTGATATAGTCTGATATGAGGTGTATTGGGTAGTTTTATGTATTGGGGTAGGATTATTGTTATAATGTTATTTTCTGGTTTATTTTTACTGACATGGTTGTATATGGGGTTTTATGGGTAGATGTTGATTCAAGCTTAATATTGTACTTTTCAAGTTCACTAATGGTTATTTTTAAGTTTTTTAAGTTTTCTGTTCATTTTTAATGATTTATGTGATACTATGACTTATCTTGGTTGTTAAGTGTCCATTGGAAGTATTGCAGGAAACATATAAGGATAAGTGCAAAAATCTAAAAATGAGTCTAAACTTTTGTGAGGTATGTATTTGGAAATATTGATAATGTTTTTCAAAATTTTTACTCTAATCAAGATTTTTCTTAAAACTCATCACAAAGGTTTTGTCATCATTAAAAAGGGGGAGAATGTTAGATTCAAAGTGCTGATGATAACAAAAGGTTATTGTGTGCAAAGTATGTTTTTACAAGTCTAGACAATGGTTACAACATTACCAAATGCATAGTCTGCTGTCTGTTTTTCTGATGCACTCGAGCAACAGAGTTAACACTCGAGCATGAAGCTATGTTTCACTCGAGCACATGCAAGTGTTGGACAAAAAGTGTTCGACAGAGAGCAAATTCATAAACAAGATATCAACACTTCACTTGAGAGTCATGCAGAACAGAGAAACATAAGCATGCCCGAGTAAGAGTACATACACTCGAGTGATACATCAACAACCGCGAGTGAGAAATCTAACTCTCTCAATTCTGATGCAAGTGCTGAAGACAAAGAGTATATTATAGAAGAATATTCTTCTCACTCGAGTAAGAGTAAGTATGCTTGAGTGAGGGCCCACATCACCTGCAACTGCAAAATCACACTCTTGATAAAGTAGGGTGCAAGTGTTGTCCAGAAATGTGGCTCATAGTGTAAAATTAAAGAAGCACTCGAGTAAGGAGACTCGTGCTCAAGTGAGGAACCACATCACTCGCAAGTGTGAAAATGCACTCTCTCAAAATCCGTGGAAGTGCAAGTGTAAAACTAAAGCAAAAGGAGAAAATATGGTATTGCACTCAAGTAAGACATCACAGCACTTGAGTAATACTCTGCCAAAAGCCAAAACGCACCAGTCTTATAGCGTTCAATCTGAATATGGTTTAATGTTATTTATTCATTCTATTTCCACTTATTTTTATTATATAACATCATTTAACATATATTATGAGTGTGATACAGGAGTTTGAATGTTTGAATTAGAAAGACACAGAGGAAGTTAAACAACAGCAGACAACATTATTACGACCATCCAAGCACGTACCTACTGCGTTCAAAGATTTCAAACGTACGCATGCCGTTCTACAGTAAAATGCCCCTATCCACAATGATTATTCTACTCAGAGTCTTTCCAAGGACGGTTGTTGTCTTGCGGCATTCCGAGAGCCCACTGAATCTTGGAAGAATAGTGAAAATCTCAGTAGGTCTTGATCTCTGAGGACTGGATGTAGACCTGGGTTTTGGGCCGAACCAGTATAATTCTCTGTGTGCTTATCTTCTCAACTTTACTCTATCTACAGCTATTACTATATCCCCACATCAACCAAAACATTTATGACATCACCCAATTCACCCCCTCTTGGGTGAAGCTTGCCTCTTTCAATGTTGACCTTGTGGCAACCATGCTTCTTGATTGCAGCTGAATTTGGACTTTTAAAATGATGATATTTCACATTGTAATTTTCATGAATGTTGCAGCTCTGGATCTTAGCTTGAAGATGCAAGTAGAAGCTCCTCATTTCAAACTAGGACAAATTCATGTTTTCAATTTCCAAGAAAAATTAAAAACTCTTGGAGACATAACTGAGTTTTGGCCTCAACGGGAAAGTTATAGGAATTTTTCTTAGCTTTCTATCCATGTAAAGAACATCCCAATCCGACATCTAGAGCTCCAAATATTTCCTGAAAAATAAAACAAGGTTAAAATTTAGGATTTTTCGATAAATTCTACTTTATGCCAAATCATTATTTATTTATCAATTACACTCAAATTCATTACATTAAGCTCAAATGTCATCCATAAAATCATCATATAAGGGAAAATAAATATGCAAATATTTTACTTATTAGTAATTGATAAATAAATAATGATTTTGGTATAAAATATAATTTATCAAAAATACTAAATTTTAACCTTATTTCAGTTTTCAGGCAATATCTGGATCTCTAGATGTCAGATTGGGATGTTCTTTATATGGATAAAAAGCTAAGAAAAATCCCTACAACTTTTATGTTGGGGCTAAAACCCAGTTCTATCTTTGAATTTTGCTTAGAAGTTGAGAACATGGATTTGTCCAAGTTTAACCTTTGCCCACTAATTTGACCATAATTTGAGCTATAAATGTTGAACTGAGGAACTCTCACATGCATTTTCAAGCTAAGATCCAGATCAACAACTTTAATGAAGATAAAAATGTGAGGATCCACTATGTTGACTATCAAAATTTGACTACAATCAAGAAGCATGGTTGCCACAAGGTCAACATTAGTGGCTTAATGTCAAGATTCATATCTAACAGGTGGAAATCTTTACACCCCATTCATCTACAAATAGAGGAGTAGAAGACACAAGGAGACACACAATCTTAGAGTTTAATTTCATGCATTATATTGTTTCTTGCATGCCTCCTTCTTAGAAGGCTTAGGTAGACCTTCTTCATGGATGGTATAGGTTGCCATCTACATGGAAGGTTTTACCTCCGATAAGGAAGGCTAAATTTTTCTATTTTCAATCTTCTTGTAGTTGTATCTTTGTTTTAGAATTTAATAATTAAGTTTATGCAATATTTATGAAGTTTTCAATTTATTTTGATTTTATTTTTAATTTCATAATGAGCTAAATTTTCATTTTATTAAGGTGATAATGTAGCTTACTAATGACAGATTGAATCTTAACTTATTAAATCTAGTTTTAATTTTTCCTTCATGATTGAGTTTTGATTATTGTTCTTAATGATTTCAATTGATTGGCCATTTTTTGAATGATTTCAATATGTATGTTGAGGCCAGAAGGAGAAGCATATGTGTAGATCCTATAATTAAAACCATAACTTGTATATGAAATAGGAATATATTCATATGGGTTGTGTAGTCTTAATAAGTTGTATAAATCTTAATGCATGATTAATTGTTTTAATTCATATAGGGATATATTGGGCTAGCAGTTAATTATAAAATTGCTAGACCTTGGAAGACACTAGTAATTAAATTAGAGAAACTTGGATATCAATCATATAGAATAAATTGAACTAGATAGATAGGTGGTTCAATATGGAATTTGCTAAGTAAAATCTGATCCCTACAGCTTTTTCTCATAGTTGTTTTCATATCAATTGTATTCATATTTAATAATTTTTATTTTTTAATATCAAATCACCAACTAATCAATCGACTAAATAGAATTAAGATTACCAATTTTGGTACTTAGTGATCAATTCTCATAGGAACGATACTCTACTCACCTCTATATTACTTGTTTATGATAGTGTACACTTGCAATTCTTAACAAACCATTTGCACGTGTAACAATACATTTTCTAGCCAACCTTCTCACTATGTTCATGGACAAGTTGGGCAACATTTTGTTTTCTCTCCTTCACCATCCATGCATTAAATGATTCAGTAGTGTAGTTATTATCTTATCCCATCTTCAAAAGGGGAATTTGCTGAATGCCCACTTATCAATATCCCCTTGATAAATCAACCACTTATATATACACATGCCCACTCCTATCATTATAGTCAAAAAGGTTTTTAACTTCACAATCATCATTTCAATCTATTAGTGTTTTCTCATTAAAGCTCACTGTATATTTCATCTCACACATGTTACAATCAATACCAAGCCATGATGATATCATCAACCTCAATTCTGTCAGTGTTATAACTTGTTTTAGCCACTTTACTTTCACAAAACCACCATTATATTGAATTTTACCTTCATCATTACACACAAATTTCCCTCTAACATGGAAATAACAAAATAGTTCCTTCAAAGATGATAACCCTTCATTACATGTCATTTTGCATGCTTACCTAGAAACAAAATGTATTCCACTCTTGATAATGTCAGTTTAGTAGCTTGTGACACTATGTTTATTAAACTAAGTAACTTCCCATATCACCCACCACCTACTATTAACAACAACGTTATATGTTTTAATATCTCTATCTTTACTATTAACAACACTCTCATATCATCACCATATATCTACTATTAACAACAACACAATTTATTTTAAGATTTCCATTTTTACAAATAACAACACTCCCCCCACATCATCACCCTACGTCTATTATTAACACCAAGATAATAGCTTTTCACATCTCCATCTTCACTAATAACAACACCCCACCAACCTTACGATCGATGGCCAGCCAAACTTTCTACTGAAGCAACACCCATCATGGTTCATCCCTTAATCAGTCATGAACAACACAAAAGGAACAATCTTCAATAATGCAACCAAACACAACAAAATCCCACAACAATCATGTATGCATTTTGGGCATACCTGAAATTTAATTGACTCACTGAAGTACCAACACAAAACTAGAGCACCAATGCAGACCTTGATCACGTTATACAATAAATACACCAAAGAGAGGATGAGAAGAAAGAACTCTTGTGAGAGAATATTTTAAAGGGAGAATTGTATGTTATTTAAAATTAGCATTCTCCTTTAACCCCATACCTTATATATGGTTTTTGTATGGTCACATAGGAATAGATGCAACCCTTAAACATACAGTTATATGGCAATAGATCTAACCTTTAAACTACAAAGGATATCTCTATTTATAACCTGTCTCTCCACGATAGCCCTTTTTGAATTAGACTTGGGCCCTAATCCACCAAGGGTGGACTAGAATATTCTGACATCTCCCACTCACTCTTGGTGGATTAGATGTTATATTCCAAGTCTCTTTCTCTTCTTTCATACTAGGTGTTTTTCCGTGACAGCGTGGGCATGACGTCTCCATTTAGGCACTTTATACTAGAAATCCCTTTTTACAAAGATCAGTACACGACAACCCTATAGTACAGCTCACTATTTATATAATGTATGAATGTCCTAACTTTACCAAAATACACTTTACTCATGGCCAATCTAATCCCTCTTGAGTTAGTATAAAACTTAGATTGCCTTTCTCATATGCATAGTGTTTACAAATATGAAATCAAAAAATAATATCACAAGGGACCGATCTCAGACACCAACATAGATGTGTATATTTCAGGTAATAATTTTTCTTCCGCCCATATATCACTTTGATATGAATCAACTGATTTCCTAATATAATACCTTTAGGTTGCATCAATTATGATCATAAGACAAAATGATAAAGTAGCAAACATGAAACATATTTCCATAATTATGTCAAAGTCAAAGGACATCATTAAGTGTTAACCTTTCTAGGACTTACATAGCAAGGAAGCAAGGACCTACTCGCTTGCTTCCTATTTGCTATTCTTTAGCACATGCGATATAAATCACATGTTATGGTATGACTCTTATACTTTAAGAGCTATGTCATTTTGATTATATCATTAACATCATATAGACATAAGTTTTGGCACTCCTAGTATCTAAACCCAAATTCCTCAACTCCACTCATATTACATGACGTCAATTTTGAAGAATTTGCTGTCTGGCAATAGGTATCATGGACGTGCATTTCAGTGATTCGATCCATATTTACAATCAAGGATCTCATCTTGACTTACTACACTTTAAGTCGAGGTGATATAGTTTGTGTTTCTTCTCTACTATATCAGAACTCTTGCTGCTTTGCTAGTGAACACAATTATCTCATCTTTGCACACTCCTCCTGAATGTCAAAGGCCATTGCTTGTGTGAAAAAGCTGACCTCACCAACTTGTACGACATACTAAGTATTGTATACTTATACAGACATTAAAACCCAAAATGAAGTATCATTACTTTACACCATATGTATGCCAAAGGACTTAACATGTTTATCATACATGTCCTTGGTCATTAGGCTTAGTTAGGGGACTTTGCATATGAATATGTTGTTCAACAACAAATTTATGTGATATAGCATCTGTCATATAGCTATACCTTTGCATTTAATCTATCTATTATGCTTAGGGTCTTGTTTAAGAAGTGGCTACGTGTACTCACAATATTTTGACACTAGATTTGAATTCTCTCTTTCAAATCTCACATGTTCTATGAACATTATTAGACATATAGCCTCTTGTACTACCACAACACATACTTTGAATGTGCATAATCAATATACTATACAAGTATCTCATGACTCTTCTAGGAAGCCATTTAATTTCTCTCATGATGGTAGGACTAGTATCGAATTACAAATCCTACCATGGCATATATCTAGTCTTGTATACATCATTGCATACATTACACTACTAACAGTATCTATATGGATATTCTTTTCCATTATCTTCTTAGTTAGTTCAGTCAAGTAAATTTATCAAGACTAAAACTCACTCCTAAAGTCACTAGGGTATCCATAAGATTTCATTCACTTATTTTGAACCACTTAAGAATCTTCTTAATATAACTCTCTTGCAAAAGAGAGGAGACTTCTTAAGCTATCTCTTTGGATCTCAAATCCAATTACTTTACCCATAAACTTCTTTTTCCAAATTTTCTAGTACCATTCTTAAAGAGACACTACCAAATTCAAACTATTTAGGGCTAATAGCAGATCATCCACTTAAAGGAATAATACCACAAATCATTTACCAATGGCTATCTTCAACAATTTGAAAAACACATTGGGTTACCTTTCTTTCGAAGCATTAAACATCACTATCTAGACAATTACATCAATCCATAAAAGGACTTCTGCAAAAACACATGAAGTCACCACTATGTGAAACTTCAAATATTACTTTTAGTGAAATCTAATAGTTACTGTATACATATTTCTTCATCTGGATCATCACTCAAAGTGTATGTTTTATATGCATATGATGTAAATTTAAATTTAAATAATTAACTATTGTCATATTAAAACTAATTTAAATACACAACAAGTGAGAAAAATACCATCATGTTATGCATACCCCTATGTAACAAGTCCTATGCATGTCAATTGATTTACCCACTTTTCTCTTAAACCTAGAGAACTCACTAATTCTCAATAGCCCTTATGACTTTATGGTAGATCAACTAATTCTTAACTTGTTTCTTTCTCAAGGAACTCATTTCCCTTTCTATTGCTTTCTTTCATTCTCCCTTGACATGGCCTCTTATATAGAATGTGACTCATCATCTTCCTTTAGAATAATCATGAAACTTTTTCTCAATTATCCCTTTTCTCATGAGCTTTTTGCATTTCATATTTATTTTATTTGTCTCTTTATTAATCATTTTAAGCTCCTACTCTAAAAAACAATTAAGGATTATTGGCCTATTCTATACTACCTTATCCTTGTGTCTTGCAAAGAGATGCAATCTAATTAGTTTCACCCATATTTGAAAACTAATTCACAATAAATATGGTACCTTTTAATTCTATCACCGTTTTTCAATTCTTGAAAGTGTAACCCATATGAGCTCGTACATACAACCATTATGGGAATTTGTAAGTGTCTTTCATGGTTTATGAAAAAACTCACATATAACTTTTGCTTAGTCTGACATTTATAGAGTGTAAAAGTGACTACTTTAGAAGGCACATGGTTAAACTCAAATCCACATACACCTGATGAAACCAAGGAAGTATTCATGTGTACTAACCTACTAAAGGTAGACTAGATAATACTCTCCCACTCACATTTGGTGGGTTAGCATAAGCCATAATATGTTTAACCATGTCTAATAGCATTCCATTATGCCTTTATAAACTCCTTTTTGATGATAGAATGCTAGGGATAATTAACTATTTAATTATATCCTTTTCAAAAAGCATATTGAAACTGATAAGATAGATACTCACAACCTTGATTAGTTTATAGGACCTTTAAAATTCCTATCCGGTTGATTCTTAACCTTCATTCACACATCATCTAAAACACTCTAGCTTTAGACTTGTGTGAAATATAGTAATAACCATAATCATGAGAAATCAACAAAGGTAATAATATACCAAGCTCTATGTCTTACTCTCATACTTATAGGACCACATGCAACAAACCAAAATAATTGCAATGTATACTAAATTCTAGTTCTCTTATAGAAAATATTTCGTTATGCTATTTCTAGAATCAAGTTATGCATCCTTACTAGTAAGACATATATTTAAGTCAATACTTAAATTAGAAGAAAGGGCAATGCAATCATACACAACGAATTTACCAACCAAAGAAATTTATTGAAAAATAGATTGAATCACAACTATACAATTTTATAAGACAACTCATACTATATTGTTTCCCTTATAAGGCTATATAGGTCTTATAGTCTCATCTAGACTAAGTTGACATCTCAACTTCAGTGTTACCATGACCCTTAGTCAATAACTTGACAACGACTTAATATATATGAGACCTTTCAATACCAGATATAATAATTATCCCCATTAAATTTATCAATTTCATTTTTAGTAGCCTTTCTTGGCTTAATCACTAAAATCATCTCTCCCACACATAGGGTTTACACAAATTATTTTACTCCAAGAACTTGTCAATAATATAGCATATTGAATTATACAATGTCATGTACTTGTATAATTCTTAACTAGAAAAATAACAACATTATTGGGTCTACGATCAGGAGAATACATTTGTACCTCCCATCACAAAGATTCCAACATTATTACTATCACTTCTCAATAATTTCATACAAGTACCTTAATTAATATGCTCAATTATGACTCTTAGAAGACTTATTTTCTAAGAGCTCCCACTCATAAAGAGTATTTGTCTTTTGCTTCTTTGTGCTTTCTTTACATTATGTTCATAATGTCTTATTAACCTCTTATCTGGGATTTAGGGTGACTTAACAGTTTATCTAAGTTCTCCATTCCACATATTTTTCAACCAAAATATTTTCTCTAAAGGGATAAGTCTTCATGATTCTCAAACCTAGTCTGATAGGTTCTCAACCGCTATTGTTTTCTTAACATTGCAAGAATTTTATGTCTTCTATCATTTCAACAATATCCCAGAGTTCCTCTCTCTCTATTTATATATATATATATATATATTACAAGAAATATTCCAAATTTCTTATTCAAATCATATTTGTTTCCTAATAGAAACATTTAGTATTTCTTCTTAAAACTCTTATAGTTTCAAGTATTGGGAATTTGGACTTGGCTTAGGACATTATTCTTTACTTAAGATGGACCTTTACTCTTTACCCAAGCAATAATATTTTCCTGAACTCCACCATAATCCAGAGTTTGGACATTAGGAAATCTCTCCATTTTAGATTGTCTTTCATTTTGATCTGACACTGATTCTTCAGTATCTTATCCTTCACTTTTACTTCCTTTCAGGTTGCTATGGATCAAATCTTAACATTGGCTTTCTTAAGATTCAAGGAATTCAAGTCCTTCTCATGCATCATTTTCTTAGTTCTCTTCCAGTTACTCCCCTTATTCCATTTCAGGATCAATTATAACCTTACTCTTGATTCTTTCATCTTAATCTTCTATCAAGATATTCTCCTTCTAGGTTTTCATATTCTAATTGAAAAATCCCGATCTTATTCATTATTCAAAGGCTTACATTTCTTTAAATAATTTATGTTTGGTTCAACATTTAATGGTTTTTAATTGAAAAACTTGTTTATTTTCTAAAGCCATCAAGTTCAAGTTTAGATATATGTTTTTTTAATAAAAATGTTATTCAAAAGACTAAAATAAATTTTATTTCAATGCTTTTAAAAAATCTATTTTGACTCATATTTATCTCAAGTAAAATGGAATAAATTATTACAAATATTTTAAGAATTTTTTTAAACAAATAAAAATCATTATAATAGCACTAAAAAATGTTCAAAATCGATTCAAATATATTTCAAAATTGACATATTGTATGTCAAAATATAGATACTGAATTTAGGAATTTTTTTAAAAAAAACCGCGTCTCAATCGGTGTCCAAACGCTCCTACGCACACCCTTAGAAGGAGGGGAAAAGAAAAATTCTAGAAAATAAAATAAAATCCAGAAGAACCCCATTTTCATCATAGGAAGAAGCAAGAATTCAGTGGTCATGTGGCAGTTAAAGGCTTTCTTTTCTTTGCTCTTTTTTAAACTCTAGCCGAGCCTAGAACCCTTTATATATATATAGGCTAACATATTGCTGAGTCCAGAATGCCTTTTTTTTAAAAAAAAAAATTAAAACGGTGCGTTTAATTTAATGCTAAAAGCCCTCTAGAGGTGAAATGACTTGCCGTTTCTGGTTTAGGCAAAACGTCTTGTTGTTTTGCTTCATCTTTAACCACCATCTTCAACCTTCATCTACACATTGAGACCTATTTTCAAAGTTAGCCCCGTCTCAAAAAGCATACTTTCTTAGTTTTGTTTCCTATGGCAAGTTCTTGGACCCATTTCTTTTGTTCTAGATTCTATGAAAACATATACCATATGCTCTACATTTGTATACCATTTTTGTATCCTAAATCATAAGTTTCTTAAGAACCTAAGTACTAGAATGACAAACTATTAAAGCCGTATGTTCCAGCACGTTCCAATGAAAACTTCATATGCTATATATATATTATTCAAACAAAATATAACACATACTTAAGAACTGGAAAAGGGAAAAACACAGGCACGTGGCTTATATATATACACATTCTAGCGACAGTTTTCAAAAAGGTCACGCATACATATACATATATATATACGACAGAAACTTTCACGAACCAAACAAATAAGGGCAATAAAAAAATTGATTCAGTTAAAGCTTAATTTCGTGAATAAGGGAACAGTCAAGAATGATGGTATTCATGTTGTTTCCTTTCTATTTCATGGTTCTAAATTTTCATACTTCGTGTCTTTCAAAACATTCACACACACTGTTAAGGAACCCAAGAAACACAAGTTTTGCATATCCCGAAAACGAAAAATAAAAAATGTTGGACTACCCAGTTTTTTTTTTAAAAAAATAAAAATATTCAATGTATAACCACAAAAGGAATGTCAAATAACATAGAACAAAGAACAAAGAACAGAGACTCATGAAAGCAGTATATTGATATACACTGGTCTAATCATTGAACAATAATATTGTAGGAATAGGCACTGAAGACACGCATAGCAATTAAGGCAGCAACCGAAGAAAGAAAAATAATATTATACATGTCTCAAGAAAACCTAGCTTTAATACCATGTAAGCATTTTAGGCATATCTGGAATCCAATTGACTCACTGAAGTACCCATACAAAACAGGAGCACCAATGCAGACCCTGATCACGTTACACAGCAAATATACCAAAGAGGGGAAGAGAAGAAAGAATTCTTATGAGATAATCATTTAGAGGGAGAATTGCATGTTATTCAAAATTAGCCTTCTCCTTTAATCCTATACCTTATATATAGTGTTCGTATGGTCACATAAGAATAGATGCAACCCTTAAACATACGGTTATATGGCAATAGATATAACATTTAAACTCCAAAGAATATCTCTATTTATAACCCATCTCTCCACGATAGACTTTCTTGAATTGGGCTTAGGCCCTAATCCACTAAGGGTGGACAAGAATATTCCAACACATCAACAATGTCCTATTACCTTCAAGCCGCTACCTATTCTCCATCTTCACCTAAGAGCCCCCTTACCCATAAAACGAAACCTTCGTTATGATAAACCCCAATCTCAAACCACAACCAATTTTCCATAAATATTGACAAAGCACAATACAAAAAAAAAAATTTTGTCCCAAATTCGCTTACCCGTGGCTTAGCTCTCATTTCCCTTCACTTTTCCTCTTTTGATATTGACACTTTTGGCGCTAGCTTCACTCTCTGTCCTCCCATCCATACACCCTCTTGTCACGACTGTAAATGATCTATTAAATAGTGCAAGTGTACACTATCGTAATCAAATAATACAAAAGTCAATAGAGTATCGTTTCCACAAGAATTGATCAGTAAGTACCAAAATGAGTAATTTTAATTCAATTTAGTCGATCGATTAGCTGGTGATTGAGAGTGCAAAATAAAAAATGATTAAATATGAGTTCAAATGATATGAAAGCAACTATGAGAAAAGCCTTAAGGGTCATATTTCACTTAACAAATTTTAGATTGAATCATTCATTTATTCTAATCCATTTGTTCCACATGATTGATAGCCAAGTTTCCCTAATTTAATTTATAACCTCTTCCAAAGTCAAGCAATTCTATAATTAATTGCTAATCCAATATATCCCTATATGAATTAAAGTAATCAATTATGCATTAAGATTTGTGAAACTCATTAAGACTACACAACCCATATGAATATATTCCTATTTCATATGCAAATTATGGTTTCAATTATATGATCTACACATATACATCTCCTTCCTGTCTCAACATATATATTGAAATCATTCAGAAGAGGGCCAATTAATTGAAAGCATTAAGAACAATAATTAAAACTCAATCATGAAGAAAAAATTAAAATTAGATTTAACAAGTTAAGATTCAATCCATCATTAGTAAGCTACATCATCACCCTAGGAAAATGGAAATTTAGCTCATGTGAAATTAAAAACAAAACCAAAATAAATTGAAGACCTTATAAACATTACATTAAACTTACATTAAACTCAAACATTGAATTCTTAAACACAAAGATACAACTACAAGATGCATGAAAATGAAAAAATCTAGCCTTGTGTCCTGAGCTCCTCTATTTACATGAAAGGTTTTACCTCCTTTGTGGATGATATAGATTGCCACCTATATGTAAGATACATTTGTATTTTCTTCATGGAGTTAATTGCATGAAAATACAATGTATGAAATTAACTCTCAGATGGTGTGTTTCCTTGTGTCTTAAGCTCCTCTATTTATAGATGGAAGGGGTGCAAAAATTTCCAAGAAAGTTAGGCATACATCTTGACCTTAATCCTTCAACATTGACCTTGTAGCTACCAAACTTATTGATTGCTGCCTAATTTTGACATTCAAGATGGTGGAATTTCAATAAGTGATCTTCATGAAAGTTGTAACTCTGGATTTTAGCTTGAAGACAGAGCTGGAATCTCCGCATTTCAACATTTGCATCTCAAGTTACTACACCTAAAAACCAAAACAAGGTCAAATTTAGTATTTTTCAAGAAATTCTATTTTATGCCAAAAACATTATTTATTTATCAATTACACACAAATTAATTAAATTAAGCTCAAATGTCATCCACAGAGTCATCATATAAGGGAAAATAAATATACAAATATTTTAATTATCAAATTCCCCCACACTTAGCTCTTGGACGTCCTCGGACAACAAGGAGTGACTAATAAGTCCTTCCAACAAAATCAGAAGTGTCAAGTCATAAGCAAGAATACAATTGAAAAATAAAAAGATCATATTATTCATGAATCAACAAAAATATAAACTAGTAACTTTATTTGAAAATGAATGAATCGAGTTTGTAATTGTGACTCATTCTCCCAATCTCTCAAGTGTTAAGGGTAAGTGTTTCACTCAAATTCAATCAAAAAATTTGCACTAACATAAGCTTGCTAAAAATCTCAATCTCTACTACCAAATTCACATGCATAATTCAAATCAAAATGACTTATTAAGGGTTGTAATGGGGTTAAGGTAAAAGGAATACACAACATGATATAAAGGGCTACATTTAAGAAATTTAATATAGCAATTGAAAAATGGGCTACTTATGAATAAATTTATCTCATTACAACAACCCACAATCCGAACACTTAATATATTTTTTTTCTTCTTTTTTTCTCTTTCTCTTTCTCTTTCTCTTTCTTTTTGTTTTTGTTTTTGCATAATTATGCAATTCTAGAGTTGATGATATATACACCCCTACAATTGTCAAAAGCCCATTTCACAAACATTTTAAATGCTCTACTAATCTTCCGAATGAGGTAAAAGCACTTGATATATCATTAAAACACATGTTAATGGGTTGAGAACAAAAAAAATCAATTAGGCTCAACGAGGTTTATCAACGGTATAATTACAAGTTTGGCTACTTGGCTCTGACTAAAAAAATGAGTGCCTTTAGCATTTTTGAATATGCATGTGAGATGTAATTTCAACAAGATTTAAAGTAAGTTCTAGAGTGAAAACTTAATAAGTGAATAGCACACACAAGATAAATAATCATTTTAGGCTCAAAAGCTCACGGTCAGGGGCTTTCAACCTCGACTCATTCAATCTCAAAATTCATCACCAATTGCAACAATCAGTTATTCATTCATGCTATGAAATTTCTAAATTCAATTGATCCATACTCAAAACTTATATACTTCTTAAGATTATTAAAAAGCACTTAAACAAGATGATTTTTTTAAAATTTTTTACTTTTTTTTAAAATTAATATTTCAAAAGAAACAAAAAAAACATGCAACTAATAAAATGCATCTCAGGAGTTAAGAATAACTCCTTACTTTGCCATTTTTTCTACACCCCATGCAACTAATGATTTTTACTAACTAACTATTTTTTTTGCTACTCCTCCCTTAACCTAAATCTGATATTGTCCTCAATGTCTTCGAGAACTTGAAGAATTTTTTTTAAAAAAAAACATAAACACATAATAAAATAAACCAAAATGCTAAGAGTAAAACCAAAAAGAGTTACAATCGAAGAGTGGTGTCTGGATTCTACTTCTAACTGCTATTTGGAGTTTGCCTACCTATTTGCTAGACTAGTAGATCTAGTTTAGGTTCATAGGTTTGCAGTTGATTGAGTAGCTGATCAGCAGTTGGTGCAGAAATTATTGAGTGGCGAGTCACTTGGGGAATGAATCATATTTTCACAGCATGATCAAATAAAGACAATAAATCATCATAAAAACCATTAACATGTAACAATCCTAATGGCTTTTTGTCAAAAGTTTAACTTAGCCCAATATGCAATGCTAGAAATCCCATCCAACATCTCCAAATCATCGAGTAGAGTTATAAAAGCTTGAGCATGGTAGAACATTCATCCCATTCATTCAAGCAAGCTTGAAACCTGTAACTCGTGTCCTAAGGAAAAAGTGTGATCTTCCAACTCCTTCACCCTTAGGCTCAAACCCTTGCTTCCATTAATGGATGCAAAAATAACCACACTTCCCCTTGGGCCCTAAATGCCTCCCCGTATATAAAGTTGATCTTTTTGGCAGCTAATACAATTCCAAGTTCTTTTGTTGTAGTTAGAAACTCTCCACCCTTGACAAATCAATTTCACCAAAAATACAGATAAATGTAAATCTACATTTTTGTGATACCCATTTTCTCTTCTTTTCTCTCGAACCATTTATGTTTACAAGTGGAAGAGTGCATATATATAATACTAAAAAACAACAACCAAATCATGCAAATCAAGGTTTTTCAAAAAAAATTTGAAAAAGTTTCTGACACGAATGATCGGTAGGCTATTGCGTGAAGAAATTAAACAACATGAGTAAAGAAAATCAAAAAGTTATTAAAAAGATAAGATAGATTAGACAAAAGTATGATTATGTACAATAGTTATGGTTTTGGCTTACAACTTCTTCTGGTTTTACGTCCAGTAACGGCTTAAACGCTTTCTATGAATCTAGGATTTGCTTCCCTTCCAGTTTTCTTATAAATTGGCAAATAAGGTCTTTTAACATCAGATTCCTAAGAAAGTAGTGCTCTTTTTCTTTATTAAATATGTTCAGTAAATCAAGAAGAATATGATGAACATCACTACTTGGATGTGTCTCAAGAGTTTGAATGATATCATCCAATAACTCCTTACTCAGTCCATCCTTTATGAATTTAATTTTATCTTCTGATTATAGAAACCATACCTTTACTCTTACAGCGCTAATCACATACCCACCTTGCACATTTATGGCAAACATTCATTCTTTTAGCTCTTCTCTTTTTGGAGTAAAAACTTCTTTCCATTCCAGGCATAGGTTTAATAAATGATGTATGAACCTTAACTGCTAAACATACCTTAGCTTCAATGATCCAGCGTACATTATCAGGAAGGCCTAAATGCTTGAATATCTTCATTCATTCAAGTCTACTGCTATAGATCTTCCTAACCACATCTTTGGGGAGGTAGGGAACCTGGTTTTAAGCTTTGCAAGAGATTCCTCCATATTAACTTGAAATGAAAATGATGAGGACTAAAATTTCTAATGCAGTGTAGTGTGTTTTAGTAAGTAAGCAAGGAAAAGAAGTTTTGAGTTGCCTCCCAAATAGCCGCTCTTCTTTAACGTCATTAACTAGACAAAAACCAAACCAATTGACTCTTTTTTTGTTTTGATTTTTTTAATTTTTTTTTTCTTTTTTTATATTAGAAGGAGGGCTTGCCTATTGGTTCCTTAAATCTGGTGACAGTTTTTAAAGTGTTGAGTGCACCATCATTGTACTCCTTTAGCCTTTACCCATTTACTTTGAATTTTCAATCACCATCTTGAATTTCCATGGTTCCATATGGCCATACTTAAATCACAGTAAAAGGCCCTGACCACCTTGATCTCATATTTCCTGGAAAGAGCTTTAACCTTAAGTTATATAAAAGCACTTTTTGTCTTGGAGTGAACTTTCTTCTCAAAATTCTTCTATCATGCCACATTTTTGTCTTCTCCTTGTATAACTTGGCATTTTCATAAGCTTGTTGTCTGAATTTTTCATGCTCATTGAGTTGGAGAAGTCTCTTCTTACTAGCTGCCTTTAAGTCAAAATTTAAGGCTTTTATTGCCCAATATACTTTATGCTCCATTTCTACTGGAAGATTGCATGCTTTTCCACAAACCAATTGATATGGGGATATACCAATTGGTGTCTTAAAGGCAATTCTATAAGCCCAAAGTGCATCATCTAATTTCTATACCTAGTCCTTCAAATTGGAATTCACTATCTTCTCTAAGATCCATGTCAGTTCTCTATTTGAGATTTCTACTTGCTCGCTAGTTTGTGGATAATATAGAGTTGCAACCTTATGTGTTACTCCATATTTAACTACTACTAATTGGAGCTGTTGGTTGTAAAAATGCCTTCCTCCATCGCTAGTAATAGCTCTAGGCACTCTAAGTCTTGTAAAAATATTTTTCCTTAGAAACTTCACAACCACTCGAGAATTATTTGTAGGAAAAGCAGCTACTTCAATCCACTTGGAGACATAATCAATAGCTACTAAAATAAAATAATTGCTAAATGAGGATGGAAAAGGCCCCATAAAATCGATCCCCCATACATCAAAAATATCAACTTCTAAGATGTTAGTTAAATGAGCTTCATGTCTCCTTAAGATATTTCTTGTTCTTTAACATCTATCACAGGTTACTACAGTTATGTGGGTTTCCATGAAGAGTATGAGCCAATAAAACCCTGATTGAAGGACTTTAGAAGCTGTATTATTTACTCCAAAATGACCACCATATGGGGATGAATGGCAGTGATTTAAGATGCTAGCCATTTCTTCTTCAGGAACACATCACCTGATATTCGATCTGCATTATTTATATAAGAATGGATCCTCCTAAATGTAATGTCTTACATCAGCTAGAAACTTCTTTTGCACTTTAGAAATTTTATAAGGCATTACTCCGCTTGCCAGATAATTCACAAAAGCAGCATACCAAGGGGTGGGTTGTGAGTGCATGGCAAAAAGTTGCTTATCTGGGAAATTTTCTTAGATTAGTGATTCTCTCTTTCATTCAGGTGGCTCTAACTAAGAAAGATGATCTTCAATGAGATTCTCGGTCCCTTTTTTGTATTTGATCTCCAAGTCAAATTCTTTTAGCAGAAGAACCCATCTGATCAATCTGGGCTTACCATCTTTCTTCTCAATCAAGTATATGATTATTGAGTGGGCTTACCATCTTTCTTCTCAATCAAGTATTTGATTATTGAGTGGTCTGTCTAGACAATGACCTTGGACCTGATCAAGTAGGCTATGAATTTATCAAATGCAAATACTACTACTAGAAGCTCCTTTTTTATTGTTGCATAATTCAGCTATGTCTGAGAGTGTCCTGCTAGTATAATAAATTGTTTGAAAAGCCTTGTCTCTTCTTTGGCCTAAAACAGCTCCAACTGCTTAATCACTTGCATCGCACATCATTTTGAAAGGAAGGTTTCAATCTAGAGCTATGATAACTGGTACAGAAGTCAAGGCACTTTTTAGAGTTTGGAAGGTTGATAAGCACTCCTTATTAAACACAAAGGGAGTGTTTTTCTCCAACAGCATGTATAGTGGCTTTGTGCTTTTTGAGAAGTCCTTGATAAATCTTCTATAGAAACCCACATGTCCTAAAAAAATCCAAATGCCCTTGATTGAAGAGGGAGGTAGCAACTTTTCAATTGTTTTAATCTTATCTTGCTTCACTTCAATGGCTCAATCAAATACCTTATGACCCAGCATGATTCCTTCTTTCACCATGAAATGGCATTCCTCCCAATTTAGAACCAAATTTGTCTCCACACAATGTTGCAAACTTTTGCTAGATTTGAAAGAAAATGATCAAATGATTCTCCAAAATATAACAAATCATCCATGAACACTTCAATGAATCTTTCTACCATATATGAAAAGATAGGCATCATACTCCTCTGAAATGCTGCTGGTGTATTACATAGACCAAATGGCATCTTTCTAAAGGTAAAGGTACCATATGGACATGTAAAAGTTGTTTTCTCTTGATCCTCTGGTGCAATTATAATTTGATTATATCTTGTGTGCCCATTTTGGAAACAATAATAGGCTTTCCCAGCTAGTCTGTCCTAGCATCTAGTTTATAAATGGTAGAGGTAAGTGATCTTTCTCCAGTCACTGTTCGTTGTGGAATTAGGTCATTTTTCTTATTAGACATCACTGTCATTCTACCGTTCTTTGGCATAACATGAACTAGACTTACCCGTTGATTGTTAGAGATTGGGTAGATTATGCTAGCATCTAGCAACTTTATTACCTCCTTTCTCACCACTTCCTTCATATTTAGATTGAGTCTTTTTTAGTGGTTGAATGATGGCTTATAGTTGTCTTATCAATATCTTATGCACATAAGTTGAAGGATTAATCCCTCTTATATTAGCTATTGACCATCCAAATGCTGTTTTATCCTCCCTTAGAACTCTTAATAGCTTTTCTTCTTCATCGGGAGTAAAAGCTGTAAGATGATTACTGGTAATGTTGAATTTTCTCCCAGATATGCATACTTCACGTAGGATAAAAGTACTTTCAATTCTAGTACTGGTGGTTTCTCTGTTGATGGTACCGGCTTACTCGACCTTTCTCCCAAATCTTTAAATGGTTTCTTGATAAAAATTGGCGAATTTGCTTCAAGATACCTAATCTGCTCCAAGACTTCTAGATTAGTAGATTTTGATACATCTACTATTCCTATTGCTAATGGTTGATCCATACAGATTTTGTTTATCACATCTTTTGTGCAGCTGGTTAATATATCTACTCTGTAATAGGTGTCACCTTTATCTGAAAAGGACAATGCCTTGAAAATGTTGAAGGTTACTTGATTATCTTAAACTCGCAAGGATAAGTTCCCCTATTGCACATCTATTAACATTCTCCCAGTTACTAGGAATGGCCTCCCAACATAGGAATTTCTTGGTCTTCTTCCATGTCGAGTATTATGAAATCAACTAGGAATATGAGTTTGTCTACGTTCACTAGAACATATTCTAAGACACCCCTCGGATGTTTGATTGATCGGTCAACTAGAAGTAATGAAACTGTGGTCGGCTTCACCTTTCTAAGACCGAGTTTCTTGTAGGCAGATAGAGGCATTAGGTTTACACTTGCTTCAAGGTCACAAAGTAATCTTTCAAAGTGATACTGACCTATTGTGCAAGGTTTGTAAAAGCTTCTTGGATCTTTTAACTTTGGGGGTAACTTCTTTTGTAAAATATCACTGCACTCCTTAGTAAGTGCAACTATCTTAAATTCCTCAGGCTTACGCTTATCTGAGAGAATGCCCTTCATGAATTTTTAATAATTAGACATTTAGGCAAGAGCATATACAAAAGGAATTTTGATATGTAACATTTTGAAAACCTCCAGAAACTTTGAAAACTGCTTGTTTAGCTTTGCCTTTGCAAGTCTCTAAGGGTATGGAACTGGTGGTACATATGGAGGAGGATTATCTGGAAAGCCAATTCTTCTTGGTATCACATCATCCTCCTTCATTTTTTGTTCTTCTCTACTTTCTTTTCTTCATCATCCTTTTTAATTACAGGATCTTTCAATTCTTTCCTACTTCTTAGTGCAATAGCTTTTACATGCTCTCTTAGGTTTCTTTTGGTGTCACTTGGTAAAGTTTATGGTTGCCGAAAATTCAGCATATTTGCAATTTGGCCCATCTGGATCTCTAAGTTCTTTATTGAGACTTCTTGCCTTTTGAGTGTTGTGTCAGTCCTAGCCATGAATTGAGATGTATTCATGGTTAGTTGAGCCAATGCATCTTCCATATTCACTTTCTACTGTGATGAGTTTACTGGTTGAAGAACTTGTTGCTAGTAATTCGCTTATGTCCTGAACACATTTTGATTATTCCTCCAACTAAAGTTTAGATGATTTCTCCAACTTGGATTGTAAGTGTTTGAGAATGGGTCATTTCTTTAATTTCTGACATAATGAGCTTGCTCCGGCATAAATAAGTGTCCTTCTTGACATTGTGTGCTCACATGAGGTCATCCACATCGATCACAGGCTTCAGCAGGAGTGTTGATTACATTTACTTGGTTTGTCAATGAGCCCACTTTCTTGGATATAGATGCAATTTAAGAAGATAAAGTTGTAAGGACATCCAACTCATACACTCCAAGTGCTTTCTTTGAACTGTTATGTTTGAAAGGCTATTGGTATGTATTGGCTGCCATCTCCTTAAGTAGATTGTAAGCATCCCCTAGAATTTTTCCCATTCAAGATCCTTCAGCTGCAGTATCTACAAGAATTCTGGAGATATGAGTCATCCTACCATAGAAATTTTGCAGTTACTGTAACCCCCTCACCGTAATTACATCCGGATTACGAAATTTAAGTGACATGGAGACCAATACGATGAAATCCCAATTCATAATCCCACATCCAAGAGATGGGGTATTTCAAAATCTTTTCAAAACATATATATATTCGTGGTCTCACATTCACGTGCGGATATAATTATCAGAGAAATCAGAGTACATAATAAATATCAAAGTGCGGAAACCAAAATCCTGGCAAACCCCGGGTTACTTACATATATAACTTGGGTTCAAAGTTTCCCAACAAGGGGATTACATCACCAAAACATTCATTTACATTAAATGTACAACTTGCAATCCCAAATCCAAAACTATAATAACCAACTACCACTTAGATCTCGGAGTAAGCCTAACTACTCCTGGTTGTCCGCTTCCCTTTCGAACCACACGCCCTGTCTGAAAAGATTAATCATTTGGGAGGGTGAGATTCTAAAGAATCCCCGTAGTAACAACTATTTCATACCACATGCAATCATATAACATGCAAACACATCATCTCATATCAGCAGCAACACAAACTCACTCCACCCTCATCCCCTTTTACCGCCGGGAAGGCATACGACCTTTACCCGAACCGTTGTTAGCGACTCAGGGACTGTTGGCGTGGCAGTGCATACAAATAGCCACACAGCTCACATATAGCCTTTCGGCTTTCACAATGGCCCGTCGGCCTTCACAAATATCACACCCTAACCTCATCCCCTTTTACCGCCGGGAAGGCATACGACCATCACCCGAACCGTTGTTAGCGACTCAGGGACTATTGGTATAGCGGTGCTACCACAATATCACATAAAACATATATGACACCCTAACCTCATCCCCTTTTACCGCCGGGAAGGCATACGACCTTCACCCGAACCGTTGTTAGCGACTCAGGGACTATTGGTTTAGCGGTGTTTCAGCACAAAGTTTTCACAAAACTTGCAGCATACAAAATCCATTTAATCACAATGATATAGCACACATATCATACATCACATAAGGTATAAAGATAGAGTCACTACCTGTATCTTTCCTGACTGGCTCCGGCACCGTGGCCTCACGAGGGCGACAAATGTCAAATCCTAAATCAATTATGGACAACCAATCAATCTCTTTTCCATATGTATATTTCAATAATACTCTATGTCGGTTATCATTTAGGACTCTTTAGGTGACTAAGATAGGCCTAAACATATGCCTAAAGGGTTGGAAGAAACTACCCAAAAGACTCCTTACTCGAAGGCAAAACACTCATTTTTGGTCATCTCACTCGAGCACAGATGCTCTCACTCGAGCACAAGTACGGACATCACTCGAGCACAATAGCGAGTGAGACTGCGAGTGAGCACCCGAGAGCACAAGGAAACCCTCGAGCACTGGCTTACTCGAGCACGCTGACCCTCACTCGAGCACAAGGCCAAATGCCTCACTCGAGCACCCGCGAGAGAAATCCAGGAGGTGAGCACCCGAGAGCACCCTAAAGCTATCCAAGCACGGAATCACTCGAGCACAGCCATATGTGCTCGAGCACACACCTCACACCCGCGAGTGAGAAGGCACACTCGAGCACCTTACTCGCGAGTGACCACCCGCAAGCACAACTCCCACCTGAAGCACAACCTCACTCGAGCATGACCCCCAGTGCTCGAGTGAGAAGGCTATGCTCGCGAGTGTCAGAGCACACTCGTGGCATCCACCAGCAAGTGAAGACCCGAAAGAACACCCTTCACTCTGGACTTACACCCTCACTCGGGCAGACCATGCTCACTCGAGCATGTTCTTCGCTCACTCGAGCACAAAGCGATGTGCTCGAGCAGCACTCGCAGAAAACCCAGGTGACTCGAAGCACAAAGGGAAAAACTTGCGCATCACTCGAGCACGTTCTTCCTCTGCTCGAGTGATGTGTATCAGAGACCAGAAACGCAGCCAAACACCAGAAACACCAGATGGTCAAATCCACTTCCAAATGGTTCCCAAACTCTTCCCAATGCTCTCACACTCTAAGCACCAACTAGGGAACACAATGGCAATACCAAAAACACCCCAAAAACCATTTTAACCACAATCAAACACTAAGGTCTCTAAGATACACATTATCCAAATTTCATCCAAACTCATTCCAACATTCCAGATCATATTCAATACTCAAATAACTCCATAATACATCATTTCCAATCATAAATCACAATGAACTTCATATCTCCAAAAATAGGCATATTTAGGGCAAAATTCCAGATTTTACCAAACCTAGCCAAAACTCATAAACAATATATCCAAATGCTCTAAATGCCTACCTCTTCCCTTTGCTCAATCCAGAATCTTGCTTCTCCAATCTTTCAATTTCGTCTCACACACAAATCACCACTTCTCAAGATTCTACAACCACCACCATAAAGCTCTCATTGAGATGAACAATATTAGAGAAGAGGATTGGAGCAAAGGAAAATCACAACTTACCAAGATCAAGCTTTTCTTCTTCCTCTTCTTGCCTCAATCCAGCGGAAATAGAGAGAGAAATGAGGGATGGTAGGATGATGATGATGGTGAACACTTCCTCCTCTTTCCTTGCCCATACTAGCCGAATAGGAGAGAGAAAATGAGAGAAAAGTGAGGTTTTGTCCTCTAGTGCCATATCCAATGGCTCCCCCAATGACACATGTCATCATCCACACAATTCCCTCCATGAGCTCACCAAGTCACAAAACGTAGGATTCCGACCCACGGTCAAGGAATCACAACCCTTGATCTTATACACCACATGTATACATACAAGATTCACATTACATTAATCCCAAAAGTGCTTAATTACACTAATCTCAATGATTATCATATTCATTAGCCCTAATTACAAATCGGGATATTACAATTCTCCCCCCGTCAATTAAATTTCGTCCTCGAAATTTGTTACATCCCTTGAGCCATAAACTCCGGATATCGCCTTCGCATATCTTCTTCTGTTTCCCAAGTTGCTTCCCGCTGGGTCATACCCTTCCAGATCACTTTCACATAAGGAATACTCCGGTGTCTGAGCCGACGTTCTTCTCGTTCAATAATTTGCTCTGGCTCCACTGCATACGTGAAGTTATCTCGCAACTCCACATTCTCATACTCAACGACATGAGATGGATCCGGTTGATACTTCTTCAGTTGGGAAACATGAAACACATCATGGAGTCTGCTCAAGCTCGGAGGTAGGGCTACACGATAAGCAACAGGCCCAATCCTATCAAGGATCTCAAAAGGACCTATATACCTCGGGCTCAACTTCTTTCGCTTTATAGCTCGCCCAATACCGGTGACAGGAGATACTCTCAGGAACACATGGTCACCAACCTCAAATTCTAGAGGTCTTCTCCTCTTGTCTGCATAACTCTTCTGCCGACTCTGAGCTGCAAGAAGCCTCTTACGAATGATTCGAATCTGGGTTAAGGTTTGATCCACAAGATCTGGCCCATAGAGTTTCCTCTCGGACAACTCATTCTAACACAATGGCGATTGGCATTTTCTTCCATACAACGCTTCATACGGCGCCATCTGAATGCTCGCATGATAGCTATTGTTGTAGGCAAACTCCGCAAGTGGAAGAAAATGATCCCAACTCCCTTTGAAGTCAAGAACACACGCCCGCAACATATCCTCTAAGGTCTGAATAGTCCTCTCTGACTGACCGTCTGTCTGAGGATGATAGGCTGTACTGAATCTCAACTGAGTACCCAACACTTCATGCAATGCCTTCCAGAATCTCGAAGTAAAACGAGGATCTCGATCAGAGATGATATTCCTCGGTATGCCATGGAGTTTCACAATCTCACGAACGTAAATCTCTGCTAGCTTGTCCGGGGAGTAACTAGTATTGATCGGTAAGAAGTGTGCTGACTTCGTTAACCGGTCCACAATGACCCAAATCGCATCATAATTTCTGATCTTGGGCAATCCCATAACAAAATCCATGGTCACACTTTCCCATTTCCATTCCGGAATTTCAGGACTCTGCAACAAACCAGGCGGTCTTTGGTGTTCAATCTTCACTTTCTGACATGTGAGACACCTCGCCACATATTTCGTCACATCACTCTTCATACCCGGCCACCAGTACACAGATTTCAAGTTATGGTACATCTTGGTCATACCAGGATGAAGAGTATACTGGCTCTTATGCGCCTCATCTAAGATCTTTTGTCTCAGTTCCGCCTTAAGTGGAACACAAATTCTATTCTGATAACGAATCAATCCACTAGGCGACACGTCATAGCCCTGAGCTTCACCACGCTTTATTTTGGCTAGATTGCGCTGTATCCAGTCATCTTGCCTCTGAGCCTCTTCAATCTCGGCTCTCAAGTCACTTTCCCTTTGGGAAACATTATAGTTGGCACAGATGATCTGGTTCGACAGATTCATATCACGAAAATCAGCAATCAACTTCCCCTCGTGTATCATCATAGCTGCCACAACCACAGTCTTTCGACTAAGAGCATCAGCGACTACATTTGCCTTACCCGGATGATATTTTATTTCCAGGTTGTAGTCCTTAAGCAATTCCATCCAACGCCGTTGTCTCATATTCAATTCTTTCTGATCATACAGATATTTGAGACTCTTGTGGTCGCAGTACAGTTCCACAGTCACACCATACAAATAATGCCTCCAAATCTTCAAGGCAAACACAATAGCCGCAAGCACCAGATCATGAGTGGGATAGTTCAATTCATGAGGTCTGAGCTGTCGAGAGGCGTAGGCCACCACACGTCCCTGCTGCATGAGGACACACCCTAATCCCTGCCCACTGGCATCAGAATACACAACGTATGTCAAACTGGGATCAGGCAAAATCAACACAGGTGCCGTCATCAACCTCTGTTTCAGCTCCACAAAACAATTTTCACATTTCTCATCCCACACAAACGGTTGATCCTTTCTCGTGAGCTTGGTCATCGGCAACGCAATACGGGAGAAATTCTGAATGAATCTCCGATAATAACCAGCAAGACCCAGAAAACTGCGTACCTCCGCCACAGATTCTGGCCTCTTCCAATTCAGTACTGCTTCCACTTTACTAGGATCCACAGAGACCCCTCCTTGCGAAATAACGTGGCCTAGGAATCTCACTTCCGATAGCCAAAATTCGCATTTACTCAATTTGGCATAGAGTTGCTTCTCACGCAATACATTCAACACAATTCTCAAATGATGCTCATGCTCTTCTCTACTCTTAGAGTATATCAAAATATCATCGATAAATACCACAACGAACTGATCTAGGTATTGCCGAAAAATACGGTTCATGTAGTCCATGAAAACCGCAGGCGCATTGGTCAACCCAAATGGCATCACCAAAAATTCATAATGACCATATCTAGTCCGTAAAGCAGTCTTCGGAACATCTTCCGCTTTCACACGCAGCTGATGATACCCCGATCTTAGATCAATCTTCGAAAATACACGTGAACCCGATAATTGATCTAACAAATCATCGATTCTAGGGAGAGGGTACTTATTCTTAACAGTAACCTTATTCAACTCCCTATAGTCGATGCACAAACGAAGACTCCCGTCTTTCTTTTTCACAAACAAAACTGGAGCACCCCAAGGCGACACACTGGGTCTAATAAACCCTTTCTCAAGCAAATCTTCAATCTGCTTCTTCAACTCAGCCATTTCATTTGGCGCCATACGATATGGGGCTTTGGATATCGAACCTGCTCCAGGCACAATATCAATCGGAAACTGAACTTCCCTTTCCGGAGGCAATCCACTTAAGTCATCCGGAAAAACCTCAGGGAATTCATTCACTATGGGTATACTACTCAAAGTTTCACTGGTTTCTCCTTGCACAGAAAAGAAAACCATATACCCCTGACAACCTTTTTGCAAATATCTCTCAGCTTTAGCTGTCGAAAGGAAATTCAAACTGACATTTCCATCCTCAACGTTTTGAGGGGCAGGATACTCTATCCTCTTGTTCCCACAATCTAATAACACATTGTTAGCTCTCAACCAATCAAATCCCAAGATGATTTCCAATTGGCAGAGAGGTAAACAAATCAGGTCTATCACAGACTCATGACCCTCTACGGTTACAACACAGCTTAGACAAGCTTCCGTAGTCACAACCTTACCACCCATTGGCGTTGACACTATCAAATCGAATGGCAATTCATGCACATTCATTCCTAGACGCTTCACACATTCATACGCAATAAAGGAGTGACTGGCACCCGAATCAAATAATGCTTGTAACACAAATCCATTAAGAAGAACTGTACCTTGTATCAACTCTGGGGATTTCTGGGCTTCCTCATGAGTCATAGCAAATACTCTGCCCTGAGTCCTCGGTCTCTGCTCCGCTTGCAGTCGTGGGCAATCTCTGGAAAAATGTCCGGGTTGCTTACAATTAAAACAGGTCGTCTCGCCCCGACAATTCTTTCCATAATGTGACTGATTACAGCGAGGACATTTCCTCTCAGTCCCAAACATCTGGGGTTCACGGTCTCTGGGCTGATAGGGCTTCTTACCACTGCCCCTAAACGAAGATGACCCCAAACCCTTCCGCTTCTGAGGAACACCGCCCTTATTGGACTCGCTATAACCACCAGTAGACTTAGCCGGGTACAACTCCCTCAGATTACTCTCTGTGATCCGACATTCTTCAACGGCCTTGTTGAACTTAGAAAACTGATGAGTGGCGATTCTCTTTCTCATATCACGTCTCAAACCCCGAATAATTAAGTCTGAGCTCAACTCTTCATCATCCCTCTTCTGAAGATAAGAGGAGTATCGGGATAGGCGGGTGAACCGGGACAAATACTCGTCAAATGACTCCGTGTCCCCTTGCTTGATTTGTAGGAACTCGGTCTCCTTCTCAAGCCTCACCGACTTGGGAAAGTACTTCTCATCGAAGTGCTGTTGGAACACTTCCCAGGTCAATGCCATATTCTTGCTCTTCAGCGACAAAGCGATGTTCCGCCACCAGCGATCTGCATCACCCTCAAGCTTGTACACCGCCAACTTGGCTTTCACTTCCGAGGGACATTCTAAGACTTCGAATATCTTCTCAAGGCGATTCAACCAGTCTTCAGCCGCCTGAGGATCAAACTTCCCTCTAAATGCTGGAGGTAGGTGTTTACAAAACCTAGAGACCCAAAACTGGAGATCTCTTTCCTCACCGACCGACTTTCCATGCCGCCTTGGATTTACTTCCGTACGAGGAGGCGATTCAAGCGATCGTGCTGACCCTTCCGCTGTATCTTCTAGTCTAGTCTCCTCTCGGGTTTCCCTTCGTGTCCCTTCTTGAGTAGACTGGCCTCTGCCCTCATTGTTCTTTGCTTTCTCGGCTCGAAGCTCTTCTCTAAGCTCCGTAATCATATCCCTCTGATCCTTTATCAAGCCCATCAACTCTTGCATAGGATCCGGTGGATTGTCATCGACCAACTCCACGTCGGGATTTACTTGTTGTCCTCTGGGGCGACCTTTCGTTGTTCTTTTCATTCTACAAAGAACTCACCCCATTAATCCAACAATTATAGTATACACATGTGTACAATTCTCAAATATCCACAATCATAACCTAAAGATGTGTATACAAACAAACATTCGCAGTTAGTCTTCTATTATTAAGTCCAAACTATGGGAGCTATCCTAGCAAATTCTACCCTTGCCAGGAACTGCAGCTCTGATACCAAAAATGTAACCCCCTCACCGTAATTACATCCGGATTACGAAATTTAAGTGAAATGGAGACCAATAGGATGAAATCCCAATTTATAATCCCACATCCAAGAGATGGGGTATTTCAAAATCTTTTCAAAACATATATATATTCGTGGTCTCACATTCACGTGCGGATATAATTATCAGAGAAATCAGAGTACATAATAAATATCAAAGTGCGGAAACCAAAATCCCGGCAAACCCCGGGTTACTTACATATATAACTTGGGTTCAAAGTTTCCCAACAAGGGGATTACATCACCAAAACATTCATTTACATTAAATGTACAACTTGTAATCCCAAATCCAAAACTATAATAACCAACTACCACTTAGATCTCGGAGTAAGCCTAACTACTCCTGGTTGTCCGCTTCCCTTTCGAACCACACGCCCTGTCTGAAAAGATTAATCATTTGGGAGGGTGAGATTCTAAAGAATCCCCGTAGTAACAACTATTTCATACCACATGCAATCATATAACATGCAAACACATCATCTCATATCAGCAGCAACACAAACTCACTCCACCCTCATCCCCTTTTACCGCCGGGAAGGCATACGACCTTTACCCGAACCGTTGTTAGCGACTCAGGGACTGTTGGCGTGGCAGTGCATACAAATAGCCACACAGCTCACATATAGCCTTTCGGCTTTCACAATGGCCCGTCGGCCTTCACAAATATCACACCCTAACCTCATCCCCTTTTACCGCCAGGAAGGCATACGACCTTCACCCGAACCGTTGTTAGCGACTCAGGGACTATTGGTATAGCGGTGCTACCACAATATCACATAAAACATATATGACACCCTAACCTCATCCCCTTTTACCGCCGGGAAGGCATACGACCTTCACCCGAACCGTTGTTAGCAACTCAGGGACTATTGGTTTAGCGGTGTTTCAGCACAAAGTTTTCACAAAACTTGCAGCATACAAAATCCATTTAATCACAATGATATAGCACACATATCATACATCACATAAGGTATAAAGATAGAGTCACTACCTGTATCTTTCCTGACTGGCTCCGGCACCGTGGCCTCACGAGGGCGACAAATGTCAAATCCTAAATCAATTATGGACAACCAATCAATCTCTTTTCCATATGTATATTTCAATAATACTCTATGTCGGTTATCATTTAGGACTCTTTAGGTGACTAAGATAGGCCTAAACATATGCCTAAAGGGTTGGAAGAAACTACCCAAAAGACTCCTTACTCGAAGGCAAAACACTCATTTTTGGTCATCTCACTCGAGCACAGATGCTCTCACTCGAGCACAAGTACGGACATCACTCGAGCACAATAGCGAGTGAGACTGCGAGTGAGCACCCGAGAGCACAAGGAAACCCTCGAGCACTGGCTCACTCGAGCACGCTGACCCTCACTCGAGCACAAGGCCAAATGCCTCACTCGAGCACCCGCGAGAGAAATCCAGGAGGTGAGCACTCGAGAGCACCCCAAAGCTCACCAAGCACGGAATCACTCGAGCACAGCCATATGTGCTCGAGCACACACCTCACACCCGCGAGTGAGAAGGCACACTCGAGCACCTTACTCGCGAGTGACCACCCGCAAGCACAACTCCCACCTGAAGCACAACCTCACTCGAGCATGACCCCCAGTGCTCGAGTGAGAAGGCTATGCTCGCGAGTGTCAGAGCACACTCGTGGCATCCACCAGCAAGTGAAGACCCGAAAGAACACCCTTCACTCTGGACTTACACCCTCACTCGGGCAGGCCATGCTCACTCGAGCATGTTCTTCGCTCACTCGAGAACAAAGCGATGTGCTCGAGCAGCACTCGCAGAAAACCCAGGTGACTCGAAGCACAAAGGGAAAAACTTGCGCATCACTCGAGCACGTTCTTCCTCTGCTCGAGTGATGTGTATCAGAGACCAGAAACGCAGCCAAACACCAGAAACACCAGATGGTCAAATCCACTTCCAAATGGTTCCCAAACTCTTCCCAATGCTCTCACACTCTAAGCACCAACTAGGGAACACAATGGCAATACCAAAAACACCCCAAAAACCATTTTAACCACAATCAAACACTAAGGTCTCTAAGATACACATTATCCAAATTTCATCCAAACTCATTCCAACATTCCAGATCATATTCAATACTCAAATAACTCCATAATACATCATTTCCAATCATAAATCACAATGAACTTCATATCTCCAAAAATAGGCATATTTAGGGCAAAATTCCAGATTTTACCAAACCTAGCCAAAACTCATAAACAATATATCCAAATGCTCTAAATGCCTACCTCTTCCCTTTGCTCAATCCAGAATCTTGCTTCTCCAATCTTTCAATTTCGTCTCACACACAAATCACCACTTCTCAAGATTCTACAACCACCACCATAAAGCTCTCATTGAGATGAACAATATTAGAGAAGAGGATTGGAGCAAAGGAAAATCACAACTTACCAAGATCAAGCTTTTCTTCTTCCTCTTCTTGCCTCAATCCAGCGGAAATAGAGAGAGAAATGAGGGATGGTAGGATGATGATGATGGTGAACACTTCCTCCTCTTTCCTTGCCCATACTAGCCGAATAGGAGAGAGAAAATGAGAGAAAAGTGAGGTTTTGTCCTCTAGTGCCATATCCAATGGCTCCCCCAATGACACATGTCATCATCCACACAATTCCCTCCATGAGCTCACCAAGTCACAAAACGTAGGATTCCGACCCACGGTCAAGGAATCACAACCCTTGATCTTATACACCACATGTATACATACAAGATTCACATTACATTAATCCCAAAAGTGCTTAATTACACTAATCTCAATGATTATCATATTCATTAGCCCTAATTACAAATCGGGATATTACAGTTACCACCAATCGAGTAACCCATGATGAGGACATCTCTTTAACAACTCCTTGTATCTTTCTCATGCTTCATAGAGGCTTTCTTGTTCATGATGGGTTAATGAGGTAATTTCATTCCTCAATTTATCAGTTTTTCCTGAAGGAAAGTATTTTTTCAAAAATTTATGTTTCATGATATCCCATGTAGTTATGCTTCCCACTAATAGTGATTGTAACTAGCTCTTAGCCTTATCCCTGAATGAGAAAGGGAAAAGTCTAAGTCTAATGGCATCTCAGTAACACCATTATACTTGAATGTGTCGTAGATTTCTAGGAAGTTGGTTATATGTGAGTTAAGATCTTCTGTTGGTAAATCACCAAATTGATTTTCTTGCACCATTTGGATAATTGAAGGCTTAATTCAAAACTGTTGGCTGTTACTGGTGGTTTTCTGATTCCGTAATTTGTCCCCATAACTATTGGTGTTGCAAAGTCACGGAGTGTTTTGGTATCTGTTGTTTCTCCCTCCAGATTTTCCATCGAATTGATTAGGATTGAAGTACACTACTTTTGAACTCTTTGATTTCTTCGACACGTTCTCTTTATCTTCAAATCAAAAGGCAATAGTTCAGTCTCCTTTGATCTGGTCATACAAAAAGCACAAGCCTGAAAAGAAACACAAGACATCAAGAAGAAAAACAAATGTAATATGAAGACCAAATTAGCATCAAAATTACTTGGTATTGATATTAATGACAACAATCCCCGTCAATGGTGCCAAAAACTTATTACGAGTGTAAGTGATCTACTAAATAGTGCAAGTGTAAACTGTCGTAATCAAGTAATACAAAAGTGAGTAGAGCATCATTCCTATGAAGATTGATCACTAAGTACCAAAATGGGTAATTTTAATTTCATTTAGTAGATCGATTAGTTGGTGATTGAGAGTACAAAATAAAAAATGATTAAATATGAGGGCAAATGAAATGAAAGCAACTATGAGAAAAAGCCTTAAGGGTCATATTTCACTTAATAAATTTTGGATTGAATCACTTATCTATTCTAGTTCAATTTATTCCACATGATTGATAGCCGAGTTTCCCAAATTTAATTTATAGCCTCTTCTAAGGTCAAACAATTCTATAACTAATTGCTAATCCAGAATATCCCTATATGAATTAAAGCAATCATTCATGTATTAAGATTTATAGAACTCATTAAGACTATACAACCCATATGGATATATTCCTATTTCATATGTAAATTATGGTTTCAATTATAGGATCTACACATATGCATCTCTTTCCGGTCTCATATATATATATATTGAGACCATTCAAGAGATGGCCAATCAATTGAAAGCATTAAGAACAATAATTAAAACTCAATCATGAAGAAAAAATTAAAACTAGATTTAATAAGTTAAGATTCAATCCGTCATTAGTAAGCTATATCATCACCCTAGAAAAATGAAAATTTAGCTCATGATAAAATTAAAAACAAAATCAAAATAAATTAAAAACTTCATAAATATTGCATGAAACTCAATTATTGAATTCTAAAATATAAAGGTACAACTATAAGATGCATGAAAATGGAAAACTCTAGCCTTTCATATAGGAGGTAAAACCTTTCATGTAGGTGGCTATATATACCATTCATAAAGGAGGACTACCTAAGTGTTCTATGAAGGAGGCATGCAAGAAACAAATGCAATGCATAAAATTAACTCTCAAATGATGTGTTTCCTTGTGCCTTGCACTTCTCTATTTATAGACGGAGGGGGTGCAAAAATTTCCAAGAAAGTTAGGCATACATTTTGACCTTAATCCTTCAATATTGACCTTGTGACTGCCAAACTTATTGATTATTGCCTAATTTTGACATTCAAGATGGTGGAATTTCAACATGTGATTTTCATGAAAGTTTTAGCTTTGGATCTTAGATTGAAGACACAACTAAAATCTCCCCATTTTGACATTTCTAGCTCAAGTTATGGTCAAGTTAGTGGGCAAAGATCATTCAGGAACAAATTCACATTCTCAACTTCCAATCAAAATTTGAAACCCTTGAAGGCAGACTGGGTGGCTTTGGGCTCAACATAAAAGTTGTAGAGCTTTTTCTTAGTTTTTTATCCTTAGAAAGAATGTCCCAATCCAACATCTAGAGCTCTAGATTTTGCCTAAAAACTAAAACAAGGCCATATTTAGTATTTTTCAAGAAATTATATTTTATGCCAAAATCATCATTTATTTATCAATTACATCCAAATTCATTAAATTAAACTAAAATGTCATCCACAAAGTCATCATATAAAGGAAAATAAATATACAAATATTTTATTTATCACCTCTATATTTCTTTTGCCTGTCAATAAACTAAGGGCATTTTCATCTTTGCCTTAAGATTTCAAATCCCAAATTCCTACGATTGCTTTGATTTGGGATTTTTAGAATTCACCACACCATTTTATTCTTTCCTAATTTTGATTGTATTTTCTGGAATTTTCCCTTGTCATAAATAAACTACACAAATTTAATTTCCCTCATCAAATGACGTCGTTTTAAGAAAAGGATACGTAGCGGATGGTGAGGCAGCAGAGGAAAGCCAAATCCTAAATATAAGAGCTAGACAAGGGATTTACATTGGTCCTAAATAAGACTATAATCCACTTTATCTTCCAAAAAATTTTTTCTTTTAGTATTCCTATTGATTGCACATATTAAGGGGGTTTGTATTAAGAGTAGTTACAATTTATATGATTAGGCAACATATTCTATGGAAACCAACACATATTTATTACAAATCACAAACTTAATTAATTTTCTTAATATTTCTATAGATTAGTTATCTATCTCTTGTCTTAAGGAGATGTGGGAGTATATCCTTACCTCGTTACTTAAAAACAATACAAATTGCATATGACCTTTTTGTGCATATGAAAGTAGTTAAATAATTACTTCACCAGTTATAAATAAAGCCTAAAAAGATTAGGTTAACATGATTTCCCAGCATTCTTAGAGCTCACGTATATTTTAATGTGTATGTTTGAACAACACACATAGAAAGACAACAATTCCAAGGTCTAATGTAGGAACAAAATTAAATGAATGCTGATGGGCCCCAAATCAACTGAAGTTTTCCATTTTCCTACAATCCAACATGCCTGAATTGCATAAAAGCCTAATAGTGTGTATCCGTCATTGGGTTTTTATTACAAGGCACTTCCAACCAATCCACTGATTCAACTCACTGAGATCAATTGAGGCATTAACGGCTAAGTCATTAAATTTATTTGAAAATGATTTTTATTTTCAAATTCGCCCGTATTTAAAAACATGAACTATAACTTAAAAAGCGACAAATAAAAATTGTATGTTGAGCTTTAAATGGGGTAAGTTTTCAAAAATATAATTAATGTCCCACTTGATACCTTATGATAATGATCGCTCCTCTTTGTATATAAAGTGCCTTATAATAGGTACAAGAGGGAATATATTATGCACAAAACTTATGAATATTTAGAATTTCATAATTCATCTTCTCCCTCTAAATTGAATAATAAATTATTTGAACTGTTAAATTTATGTAGATAATTATATGCAAGATTAATGTATGTTGATAATTTATCTAACATTTGTTAGATTACATTAGTATTAGAGCATATATAAGGATTATTTGAATATACTATGTAACATTCTGAATTTCGGCCACCAAAATTCCTTATATTTAAGAGAATAAAATGGTGAATTAAAGAGCACATGGAATGACAAAATTAAGCAATTAGTGATTATACACAACATTATTATGTGGAAACACAAGTTGTACAAGTTGAGATTTGCTACCGATGAATTTCCTTGTGTAGCAATCTTGTTGAGTGACATTTTTAAATAAGGTGGATGATGTTCAATGCTCATGATATTTTTCAGTATGAAAGTAGACTCATCAAGCTTTAATTTGATAGGTATATAGGTCATTTAGAGCTATATACAAAGAGTTATGTATTTTTGAAGTTAGCCCAGTGAAACTGGTCAGCATCCGTGGCAGCGTCCAAAAACAATAATTTTGGGAATTTTGAGCTTCCAGCTAGTTAAAGGCTATATTTTTCCTTGAAACTATATTCAATAAGAGTCACATAGCCTTTGGAATCACGCCAATTTGATCTCTATAAATAAATATATGCATTTTTAAAGTTTGGTGAAAATTCTACTAGCTTTTAGTCTATATACGAAATTGCCGAAAATGTATGGGCAAAATAGCCATTTAGCTAGATTAAATCTAAATCCCATATTTTTTCCTTTATTGGTGGATATTTGCTACCAAAATATTAAAGGAGAAGGAAAATATTTATTTGGATACAAAGTGTGCCAAGTGTCATCATCTTAAGCAAGGAATTGAATAATAATTAATCAAGATATGAGCACATGTGAGAATTGTCATAAAATATTATATTTTGCACAATTGTTGCTCTGATTAAAATCGATAATAAGTGATATGTAATGTGAGGTTTTACATACAACCTCCACTCATTACTATAAGATCCACTACCAGCAGTACTTTATATCTATATTGTATTATTATTTCACAATGTGTTCAAGATAAGTTAATGATTTATAAATGGGAATGGGTGCAACTTTAGCAATGAACAATTTTGCTATGAGCACCAATAAGCATTAATTATTTTTGGGTGCAAGAGTAGACATAAAAAAATAATTTATTCAGAAGCATATATAACAACACAGTTAAAGAGACTTAACTTTTGTCATTTTTTTTATTGTGGGTCCCACCAGCCTTCTCTCTATTATTTTAATATTTTTTTAATGGGAAAATATCACTTGGACCCCATGGAAACAATTTCATTTCATTTAACCCCAAAAGATTTTGAAATTTCAATGCACTCTCTTGGGTCAAAATGAAATTAAGTTTTGTCAATAAAAAGACAATAATACCATTCTTTTAATTTTTTTATAAGACAAATATGGGTATTTTCAAGATAAATAAAAACATTTACAAGACAAAAATGTGAATGTCTAGAGAGTTAAAAAAATTTTGGTCATTCAAATATTTGTCTTGTAATGGCCTATATTTGACTTGTAAAAACAATTTTAACTTCCTGGATTCTATTAAATCCCTTCATTTATCTTGTAAATGCATTTATTTGTTTTATAAATGCTCTTATTTCTCTCTTGCATGGCCAAAATATTCTTGTTAACTCTTTGATTTTCTTTGAATCCATTTATTTATCTTATGAATGTCTATATTTGTCTTGTAAATTCCCTTATGAAAAAAGGGCATTATTGTCTTTTCAATGAAAAAACTTAATTTCATTTTGACCTAAGGGGATGCAGTAAAATTTTAGAATCTTTTGGGGGTTAATTGAAATAAAATTGTTTCCATGCAATCTAAGCAATATTTTCTCATTAAAAAAATATTAAAATAATTGAGAGAAAATTGGTGGGATCCATAGTTCAAAAAATAACAGAAGCTAAGCCTTCTTAACGGCATTGCTACATATGCTCCCAAATAAATTGTTTATGTTTACTTTTGTACCCAAAAATAGTTAATTCTTGTGAGTTTTCATAATGAAATTATTCATTGCTAAATTTTCACCTTTACCCTTTATAAATAATATGAATTTCTACATATATTTTGTGAAAAAACTTAAGAAAATCATTACAAGATCACAGTATATATTCAAAAAGATACGGAGCAATTTAAGTCAAATTAGGTAGGATTGGTGGAGTTTCTTTATCTTATGCTTTTCAAAACGTGTAATATATATATATATATATATATTGAATCGTGTCAAAAGGCTGCATGTGAGTTTTAAGTAGTATCTTGAAACAATAGTGGTGTTGTTCTAGGAAGCTGCAAGTGCTGAGGCAGTTCAGATAATCCAATGAAACATTAATGTTAGACAAGAGATGCAAAAAAAGAGAAGGATTAGTGAATTGTAATTTTTCCCATTTGAAGGTTCAGATTTCATTTTAAGCCGATCAAGACAAAATTGCATCCAAGCAAGTGGTATGCATTTGAAACTTAACCTTTGTCATAAGATTGTCAGGCCTTCTGCAAACCTAAGAATGTTGATAATATCACAACTGAGCATTGAAGCTATAGGCTCTACCAGGAAAAATAAAAGGCCCTTTAAGACTGCCACATCTAGATCTCTTATGTTACATAAACGGTTAAAATGTTATGACCAGTGGAATTTTTGTAAATATTGATACAACTTAAGATCGGTTGTGCTTCTACGTCGTCTGAGTAATATTTTCTAGATTGGTTACAAGATAATGCGGTCTCAATAAGTATTTAACATTTTGAAAGTTTAGAAATTTAAATTCTTCTTAAACTGATCGCTCATATAATCAGTTTAAACATCTTTTTAGAAATCATCGTTTCATTATTGTTTGCTATTTTTCTACCGCAAGTATACGAGTTGCAAGTAGTATAAAAAGACATTGTTCCCACTAAGACTATAGCAAATATGTGCTAATCAATGAAATTGTGCTCTTAATTAGATAGGCCAAAGTCATTGAGTATTTCAATTTGTGAAAATAATTTGGTTCAAAACAAACTAATTTGAAAGAAGCAAAGTAAAAGTTGATTCTAACTTCAAGAAAACAAAGCTCTAGGATCACTTCTCTCCTATATACTTCAAGAGACCAATTAATTCCCTCTCAACTAGCTCTAATGAAAAATTAAGTGTTTGTCTAAGATTCACATGTATTGGAAAAGCTTTCTCAAGTCAAAACCAACATTTATTTTTAAAGAACTCATTCAATTTCTTCTAACAAGCTAGTGAAAATAGTCAATAAGATCTAACCTTATAATAATAATGCTAAGTAAATAGGTAAATCTCTTTTTTGTTAACAAATTATCCATTCAAGTATGAATTTCAAGACTAGATGAATTTATCCAAGTTCTTAAACAAGATAATCTCTTTCAAGCATTATCTCATTTAGCAAAATAACCAAGTGGTAATCAAGCACTTGTAGGCATTAAGCATAGAACGAAATAGAGAATAACAAAGTCTCAATCCATATAGAAGTGCAAAGTAATCATAGAATGAGAGTTTAGCAACTCATGTTCAGAAAATAATCATAAATACACCTAATAGTTACAGCCATATTAGAAAAATGAAGAGGAAAGGGAAAGGAATTACCAAAATAAAGGAAAATGAGCTTGAATCTCTTTTAATCTTCAATCTCCACTTAAATCTCCTATAAGAACACCAAACCCTAGCAGAGAAAATGCTCCCAAGTGGTGCTATGCTATTCCAATTTCTCAGCATAACTTTATTAATTCCCATTGGCTACAACTGAGAACTTTCTGACTCATCGATGGCTGAGGTCAGAAAGTGTATTAGTTAAAACCAAAGATGTAACCCCCTTCCACCATAAGGCCGAAATTAAGTTCATAAATATGTGATTATGTGGAATTAGAGACCATAAGATGATTTGGGACTTAATAAAAATAAATTTCCCAAAAATCAGGGTTTTCAAAAACTTTTCTAAACCTATTCAACAATGATCTCATATTCCCATTTCAATTACATAAATGGCCTGTATTGTGCGATTTCATTCATAAATATCAGAGAACAATATAAATTCCCGACACACTCAGGTTCCATTAATCAATAAAGGGTTTACAGGGCACAAAAGCTCATAATCAATTTCCCAATCTAGGGGATTAAACAATTACTATTTGATAATCCAAAATATCATATACAATTATCCAAAATGATAACCAAGATCCAAAATAAACTCCTAGCCTAGAGCTCTAACTACCCTTCATTAGTTGCTTCTCTTTAGATTCACCAACCTGTCTAAAATTTGTTTTGGGTGAGTGAGATTCTATGGAATCCCTGTAGTGTCAAATCACTCATAGTACGCAAAACCATAAAGCATGAAAGCAAATCATCACACAACACATAGCAACTACAACAGTAGTTACAGTGGCAAGGGTAGGTATGATGTGTGTCACCCTTATGTTTGCTCACGCTGAAGTGCTCAGTTGTATTGCGCATTCACATGTTCATATCACATATACCACTATAATTGGGATCCATATACAATATTTCACATTACATTCAAGCCACACTGGCATATTCTCAAACAAGAATCCCTGATTCCACAATGCAGCCTCGACAATTACAACGACAGATACAACGACGGGGGTAGGTGTGATAACCATCACCCCCTACTACTGCTCATGCTGAACTGCTTACACTGTAATGCCCTACGGTTGATAAAACATCCACAATATCACAATGGCCTCATGCCAAAGATTTTCACAACAAAAAAATGATAAGTCATGCATACCAAGCATCATACACAACATGAGAGCAAAGTCAGTACCTTGGTCCTTCCATGCATGCTCTGGCACTGGTCTCTCCCGAATAGGGCAAATGTCGAATCCTATAATTCATAATTAGGGAGGAAGTGTTATTCTCTATTCCAATACTTAAATGATTGCATATCACTTACATTGGTTATCATTAATGTCCTTTAAGAAGCTACAAATGCCTCTAACAAAAGCCCTAAAGGTTGGAAGAACTATCCCAAAGATCCCCTTTTAGAAGCACAAGAATTCACTCGAGTGATAACCCACAACACACACAAGTGAGACAACACTCTTGGCTTTTTACACAAAAGTGCACCCAAAAATTGAAAGGGAAAAGAGAATATGCATGAATTTACTTGAGTAAGACCCTTGATCACTCGAGTGATGCATATCAGAAGCAAAAAATGCAGTAGAGTTGATAGTACTTCCTAAATTTTACCCAAGTGATTCAAATGATCCCAAATTCTAAACCAACTCTACTCCCACATAAAATTGCACAAGGAATCCAACGGAACCATTAAAACTATCAAATTCCTATTCCATTATCATGCTTTGGTTTTAGGCTTAATCCGACACCAAAATCCCAAAATCATTAAACTTAACATTTCAACCTCAAACCAATTCTATCTATTCAAAACTCATCCCAAGACACCACATACATAACCATATCATGCCATACTCTTTAAGACCTTAATTTTTGAAAATAAGGCCCAAAAATCCTAGAAATTCCAAGCTTCATCAAGTGCCATAAAACATAGATAGAATGGTCTCTTTTACTCACCTTAACAACTTTCTCAAAGGTGATCCTTGGTTCTCCAACTCTTAGATTTCCTTGGGTGCTCAAATCAACTCCAATGGACAATCTAGAACCATCAAAATGAAGCCTCAATTCAAGGAACATTATTAAAGAAGAGAGTTTTGGCATTTAGAGTCATTTCCTTACCTTAAAAATCAAGTTTTTCTTTCTCTCACTGGCACATCCATAGCTACCGAAATGGAAAGAGAAAATGAGAGAGAGATGGGTGAAGAAGAAAAAGGAATGATGGCATTTCCCCCCATAACCATGCTTGCTTCATCGAAAAGGACGGAAGAGGAAAGAGAGAAAATAATTTTTTATTGAGTTTGACTTCTCCCATGGCATTTCTCTTATCCTCATCTTGCCAAGTATCACAATTTCATTGGCTCTCATAAAGTAAGTAACCAATTAGTTACTCTAACCCCTCCATTAGAAATTTAGTCACACATCTCATTTCCAATTAGTTAGTAATTAATTTCCTCATTAATCACTGACTAATTAACCAACAATTTTCCACTGATTTTGGCACATTTACCAAAATTGCCACAAGTCACATAATAATTCAATCTTTAATTTACGAATTATCCTCAATAATTATCATTAGCCCTTCATCAAAATTTGGGCATTACAATTCTCCCCCTGTTCAATAAATTTCGTCCTTAAAATTTGTTACACATCATGGGGCATAAAATCAAGAAAACATTTCTTCATGTCCGCTTCTACTTCCCAAGTTGCTTCTCTTAGAGACATTCCCTTCCAGACCACCTTCACAAATAGTAAGCGTCAATGCCTGAGTCGCCGCTTTTCTTGATCAATGATACGCTCTAGCTCTACCGCATAAGTGAAGTTTTCTTGCAACTCAAACTCTTCATACTCAATGATATGCTTAAGGTCTGGTTGGTATTTCTTGAGATGCAAGACATGAAACACATCATGAAGTATACTTAAACTCGAGGATAGTGCTATCCGATATGCTACCGATTCGATTGTTGCCAGAATCTCAAATGGACCAATGTACCTCAGACTCAGCTTCTTCCACATGATTGCTCTTCTGATGCCTGTAACTAGAGATACTCTCAAGAAAACATAATCCCCCTCTTCAAACTCTAGAGGCCTTCTTCTTTTGTCAGCATAGCTCTTCTATCGATTCTGTGCTGCAAGGAGCCTTTTTCTGATGATTTTGATATACTCTGAGGTTTAATCAGCAAGATCCGGCCCATACAACTTCCTCTCAGACAACTCTGACCAGCATAATGGTGATTGGCACTTCCTCCCATATAGTACTTCATATGGAGCCATCTAAATGCTCACATGGTAGCTGTTGTTGTAAGCAAACTCGACCAGTGGGAGATAGTAGTCCCAATTTTCTTTAAAGTCTAGGACACATGCTCTCAGCATATTTTCCAATATTTGGATGGTCCTTTCTGACTGTCTGTCTATTTGAGGATGGTAGGCCTTGCTAAACGTCAACTGCGCACCCATAGCTTCGTGCAGAGCCCTCCAGAATCTAGAAGTAAACTGAGGATCTCTATTAGAAATAATGTTCTTTGGTGTATCATGAAGTCTCACAATCTCTTTGATGTATATCTCAGCAAGCTTATTAGGAGAATAGCTAGCATTAATAGGTATGAAGTGCGCTAACTTTGTGAGTCGATCAACAATCATAGTTTCTAATCTTGGGTAGACCCACCACTAGATCCATGGTTACATTTTCCCATTTCCACTATGGAATTTTCAGACTCTGAAGCAATCCTGGCGGTTTCTGGTGTTTAATCTTCACCTTTTGACAGGTAAGACACCATGGTACATATCTAGTCACATCACTCTTTAACCCTGGCCACCAATACATGGATTTCAAGTTATGATACATATTGGTCATACCTGGGTAAAGAGTATACTGACTCTTATGAGCCTCATCCAGAATCCTCTATCTCAAGTCAGCTTTCAGTGGAATATAGATCCTCTTCTGGTAATGAACTAGTCTACTATATGACAAATTATAATCATGAGTCCCTCCTTGCTCAATCATAGCTCGGATAAATTGGGCTCACTCATCATGCATCTGAGCCTCTTCAATTTTAGTCCTCAGGTCATTCTCCCCTTAGACAACACCATAACTAGCACACAAGATATCATTCGAGAGATTGAAATCTCGAAAAATCCTCAATCAATTTCACCTCTTGAATCATCATTACTGCCACTAGCATCACCTTCTGACTCAAAGCTTTTACGATGACATTAGCCTTACACAAATGATATTTGATCTCCAGGTTATAATCTTTCAGCAACTCTATCCACTAACGTTGTCTCATATTCAACTCTTTTTTATTATAGAGATATTTGAAACTCTTGTGGTCCTAGTACAATTCCACTGTCACACTATATAGGTAATGACGCCAAATTTTTAATGCAAACGCTATTGCCGCAAGCTCCAAATCATGAGTGGGGTAGTTCATCTCATACTGTTTTAGCTATTGAGAGGCATAGGCCACCACTCTTTCCTATTGTATCAGGACACACCCTAACCCCTGCTTACTCGCATCACTATATACGACGTAAGCCTCACTGGGATCAGGTATAATCAACATTGGTGTTGTAGTCAATCTCTCCTTTAGCTCAGTGAAACTCCGCTCAAAATGTTCTTCCCACAAAAACGGTTGATCCTTCCTTATGAGCTTGGTCATTGACAAGACCCAAAACACTGTGAATCTCAGAAATAATTTATGGCCTCTTCCAATCAAATACTGCTTCCACCTTACTAGGATCCACCGTAACCCTTTCTCATGTGATAACATTGCCAAGAAATTTTACTTCCGTAAGCCAAAACTCACACTTGATCAGCTTGGCATAGAGTTGCTTTTCTCGCAAGATTCTCAGCATAATTCTTAGATGTTCCTCATGCTCTTCTCTACTCTTAGAGTATATCATAATGTTGTCGATAAACACTACCACAAACTGGTCAAGATACTATCAGAAGACATGGTTCTTATAATCCATGAATAACACCGGTGCATTAATCAACCTGAAGGGCATCACAAGAAAGTCATAGTACCCATACCTTGTTCTGAAAGCAGTTTTTGGAACATCCGCTACCTTTACATGCAACTGATAATATCCTGACCTTAGATCAATTTTGGAGAACACATACGAGCCAAATAATTGATCTAACAGGTCATCGATTCTCAAGAGAGGATACTTGTTCTTAACAGTAACCTTGTTCAACTCTTTATAGTCAATACACAACCGTAAACTCCCATCTCTCTTTTTCACAAATAACATTGGACCTCCCCACGGCGATACACTAGGTTGAATGAACCCTTTCTTAAGTAATTCTTCAATTTGTTTCTTCAACTCCCATTTCATTCGGGGCCATACGGTATGGGGCTTTTGATATTGAACAAGCTCCAGGTACAATCTTAATTGGGAACTGCACTTCCTTTTCTGAAGGCAATCAGCTAAGATCGTCTGGAAATACCTCAGGGAACTCTCTTACCACGGGTATATTTTCTAGAGTTTCATCTGTTTCTCCTTGAACGGAAAAGAACACCATATACCCTTAGCATCCCTTATCAAGATATTTCTCGGCTTTAGCCGTGGAAAGAAAGTTCATACCAAAAATCACATTAATATCCCTCTTTAGAGTAGGCTAAACTATCTTCTTATTACCACAATCAAGTAGCACATTATTCACTGTTAGCCAGTCAAAACCCAGGATAACTTCTAGTTGTTGAAGTGGCAAACAAATCAAATCAACCACGGACTCAAGTCCCTCAACAACTATCACACAATTGAGACAAGCTTCAGCTGTCACAGCCTTGACACCCATTGGCGTTGACACAACCAAGTCAAACGGCAATTTATACACATGCAATCCCATGCGTTTTACACAATCATAGGCAATAAAAGAATAACTTACACCCGAGTCAAATAAAGCTTGTAACTTATTACCTCCGAGAAGAATTTTACCTTGGATCAATTCAGGCGACTTCCGGGCCTCCTGATGTGAAATCATGAACACTTGACCTTGATTCCTGGGCCTTTGTTCTATTTTTAGTCATGGGCACTTAGTAGAGATGTGACCTGCCTGTTTACAATTAAAGCAAATCGCTTCCCCTTTGCATGTTCTACCCGGATGATACTTTCTACACTGATTGCATACTGGTCCCACTGGAGGTCTTTGATCATCACAACCCCTATATTGATAGGGCTTCTTGCTATTGCCCCCAGATGAGGACCCTTGTCCCTTCCGATTCTAGGAAGTATTGGCCTTGCTAGGCTCATTACGGCTGCCACTACCTTTAGTTGGGTATAACTCTCTCAGATTATTCTCGGTTATTCTGCATTCTTGCACCGCCTTGTTGAAGTAAGTGAACAGATGAGTGGCTAATCTCTTCCTCAGCTCACGCCTTAACCCTCGGATAAGCATATCAAAACTCTACTCCTTATCATCCTTATGTCATAGTTAAGAAGAGTATTAAGATAACCAGATGAAGCAGGATAAGTACACATCAAAGCTCTCCATATCCCCCTGCTTGATAGCTAGGAATTCAGATTCCTTCTAAAGTCTTACCAACTTAGGGAAGTACTTCTCATTGAACTTCTCTTGAAACACCTCCCAAGTCAGTGGTATGTTCCAGCTCCGCAGTGTCATAGTGATATTTTGCCACCATTGGTTTGCATCACCACCATTGATTTGGCACCGTGTGAGATAGGGTCTCTTGAGACCAATTGCACCCCTCAGCTGTCTCCTCATGATGAGTCCCTGCTTGGGTTTCCTCCTAGGTTTACTCATGTGTAGACTAGACCTTTTCCTTATTATGCTTAGCCCTTTCTTCCCTGAGCTCTTCTCTTAGCTCAGCAATCATGTCTCTTTGCTCTCTAATCAGGTTCATCATTTCTCTATTAGATCATATGGATTATCATTCAATTCCTCCACCTCTGGATCCCTTGGTCTGAGTCTAGGGCAAACCATTTTGTCTTTCAAGTCTAAAAATGATTCACCATGTTAGTACCATAGCAAATGTAAACACATAATCCTTATAATTTATATATATCCACAAACAGCATAATTACTCATGTGTATACAAAAACAATCCAAAGTCATCATTTACGACTAAGGCAACAACTATGGCAACTATCCTAGCAATTCTCACCCTTGCCAGGAATTACATCTCTGATACCACAAATGTAACCCCCTTCCAATATAAGGCCGCGATTAACTTCATAAATACGTGATTATGTGGAATTAGAGACCATAAGATGATTTGGGACATAATAAAAATAAATTACCCAAAATAAGGGTTTTCAAAAACTTTTCTAAACTTCTTCAACAATGGTCTTATATTCCCATTTCAATTACACAAATGACCTATACAGTACGATTTCATTCATAAATATTAGAGTACAATGTAAATTATCGACACACTCGGGTTCTATTAATCAATAAAGGGTTTACAATACACAAATGCCCATAATCAGTTTCCCAATCTAGGGGATTACACAATTACTATTCTATAATCCAAAATATCATATACAATCATCCAAAATGATAACTAAGATAAAATATAAACTCCTAGCCCGGAGCTCTAACCACCCTTCATCACCTGCTTCTCTTTAGATTCACCAGCCCTGTCTAAAATTTGTTTTGGGAGAGTGAGATTCTAAGAAATCCTCATAGTATCAAATCACTCATAGTATGAACAACCACAAAGCATGAAAGCAAATTATCACACAACATATAGCAACTATAACAGCAGTTACAACAGCAAAGGCTGGTATGACATGTGTCACCCTTTTGTTTTCTCACGCTGAAGTGCTCAAGCTATATTACACATTCACATGTTCATATCACATATATCACCACAGCTAGGTTCGATATACAATATTTCACATTACGTTCAAGCCACACTGGCATATTCTCAAACAACAATCCATGATTCCATAACGCAGCCTCGGCAATTACAACGGCAGATACAATGACAAGAGTAGGTATGATAACCATCACCCCCTATGACTACTCATGTTGAACTGCTCACACTATTATGCCCTACGGTCGATAACATATCCACAAGATCACAATGGCCTCATGCCAAAGATTTTCACAACAAAATAATGATAAGTCATACATACCAAGCATCATACACAACATGAGAGAAAAGTCACTACCTTGGTCATTCTGTGCGTGCTCTGGCATTGGTCTCTCCTGAATAGGGCAAATGTCGAATCCTATAATTCATAATTAGGGAGGAAGTGTTATTCTCTATTCCAATACTTAAATGACTTCATATCACTTACATTGGTTATCATCGATGTCCTTTAAGAAGCTATAAATGCCTCAAACAAAAGCCCTAAAGGGTTGGAAGAACTATCCCAAAGATCCCCTTTTAGAAGCACAAGTACTGGTTTTTCATTACACTTGAGTGAAGAAGACCTCACTCAAGTGATGATGGACTTGCACTCGAGTCTTGAAAGAAACACTTGAGTCATAGCCAAATGCCCACTTGAGTCCTACAAAGTAAAGCACCATAAATGATCACCCAAGAGCAAAAAGAAATGACAGAAACTATAATTGATCACTGCACTCAAGCATAACGCAACTCACTCAAGTGATAGCCTAATGCTTAGCCGAGTCCCCCAAAGTGAGGTTTCAGAAGTGCTCACCTGAGAGCACAAGAAACTTTCAAAAGTGAACATCACTTAAGCAGGGACCTTTGCACTCGAGTGATAGCTTAATACTTGTGAGTGTTAAGATACACTCTTGAAAATTGATTGTGAGTGACAACCAAAGATGTGAGTTCATAGTGTCAGATACACCTACACTCGAGTGAGACAAGGTTCACTCCAATGATAACCTACAACACCCGTAAGTGAGACAACACTCTTGGCTTTTTACACGGAAGTGCACCCAAAAACTTAAAGGGAAAAGAGAATATGCACGACTTCACTCAAGTGAGACCCTTGATCACTTGAGTGATGAATATCAGAAGCCAAAAACATAGCAGAGTTGACAGCACTTCCTGAATTTTATCCAAGTGATTCCAATAATCCCAAATTCTAAACCAAATCTACTCCCACATAAAATTGCACAAGGAATCCAATGGAACAATCAAAACTACCAAATTCCTATTCCATTATCATTCGTTGGTTTTAGGATTCATCCAACACCAAAATCCCAAAATCATTAAACTTAACATTTCACCCTCAAACCAATTCTATCTATTCAAAACTCATCTCAAGACACCACATTCATAACCATATCATGCCATACTCTTTAAGACCCTAATTTTTGAAAGTAAGGCCCAAAAATCCTAGAAGTTCCAAGCTTCATCAAGTGCCATAAAACATAGATAGAATGGTCTATTTTACTCACCTTAACAACTTTCTTAAAGATGCTCATTGGTTCTCCAACTCTTAGATTTCCTTGATTTCTCAAATCAACTCTAATGGACAGTTTAGAACTATCAAAATGAAGCCCTCAATCCAAGGAACAATATTGAAGAAGAGAGTTTTGACATTTGGAGTCATTTGCTTACCTTAAAAATCAAGTTTTTCTTTCTCTCACTTGGACATCCATAACTGCCAAAATGGAGAGACAAAATGAGAGAGAGATGAGTGAAGAAGAAGAAGGAATGATGACATTTCCCCCCCATAACCATGCTTGCTTCAGCGAAAAGGGTAGAAGAGGAGAGAGAGAGAAAATAATTTTTTATTGAGTTTGACTTGTCCCATGCCATTTCTCTTAACCTCATCTTGCCAAGTATCACAATTTCATTGGCTCTCATAAAGTAAGTAACCAATTAGTTACTCTAACCCCTCCATTAGCCATTTAGTCACACATCTCATTTCCAATTAGTTAGTAATTAATTTTCTAATTAATCATTGACTAATTAACCAACAATTTTCCACTGATTTTGGCACATTTACCAAAATTGCCACAAGACACATAATAATTCAATCTTTAATTTACGAATTATCCTCAATAATTATCATTAGCCCTTAATCAAAATTTGGAATATTACAAAAGACTCCTCTTCTTCTTGGCTCATCTTTTCTTTTCTTGGCATGGTGTCTTGATTTTCTAAACTCTGTTCCAACTTCTCAAGCATTGATTTGAGTTTTAAATGTCTCCGCATGTAACTCAAATGATAACCTATAAGAACAAGAAAGTCTCTAAAAGCCAAGGTTGATGAAATATGACAAAATATTCACATTTCAGCCAAGAATTCCATCACTTTGACCCATGTATCAACTAGGCATATTTTTCTTGAATATCAGAATATGTATCCCCAAATATGTTTGAATTCCTTAAAAGTGTGATAAATTATAGGCAAATGTGCCGAATATGACATAATATTCACACTTCAACCAAGAGTTCCATCACTTTAAACCATGTATCAACTAGGCATATTTTTCTTGCATATGTATCCCCAAATATATTTAAATTCACCGAAAAGTGTAAGAAATTATAGGCAATTGTGCCAAAATGACTAAATTTCATGAGGTTAACAGTTATAATTGGTCTTAAATATTTCAGAGTTTCTATCATTTCAGCTTCCTGTGGAGGTGGGGAAAATGTAAGAAAAAAAAGTAAACCTTGAAAAAATAAATACTGGAATTCAGATTCAATTAATAGTATTGGTAAGATTCATGTGTTAGTTATAATTATTTTTTATATTAATTGCATTTGTATTCCTAGAGTTGTTTGTTGAATTTATATTGCATAATATAACTAAATAAAATATTTTTTTTTTATAAAATTGCCCACTTTTTAAATTGGGTATGAAATTACTGGGTCCAAAAAAATGTGGGCACTTTTTATTATAAATTGATAATTTTTAAGATCGGTCAATAATATAACTGGTCTTAAAAATTAACTTTTTAGATCGGTTGTAGGACAGATCTAAAAAATAACAGACTTTTTAAACCTATCAATAGAAGACCTAACCTAAATCTATCTAAAAAGTCATTTTCTACTAGTCTAAAATGTCTTTTTTTCCCCTAATAGTGAGGAGTTGGATTAAGATTACGCCAATTACAAATTTCTGATGTACTGAAAAGAAGCACTGAAATTTTGTATTGCATGTTCTGGCTTGGTCATGAATCTTTTGTGAAAAGTTGCATTCCATTTATCCCAAATTAGGTTAAGTAAAATAATGATGCCCTTGAGCATTAACAAATTGTCATTAAAAAACAGCTGATGCAATGTCTCTGAAAGCCATGCATGAAAACCTTAGCTATTTGCTAGTCAATCTTTGTTATTCACTAAAGATCCTAGTTCAAGTTCCTTCTTAAATTTGTCAATGCACAACTCAAATAACTTGCCATTGGTTAAGTTGTTCTTGATATTTGTTAAGTGAAAGTTGTTATTAGCTTAACTTATCTAATCATTTCATATATCCTTTTTTTTAACTATAACATCCCCATTTTTATTCCTAAATTTAAGTAATATTATAAAATATTATTTCATGAAAAATGGAATTTATCATGTAATTATTTGTGTCAAAGGAAATTTGCAAAAAATGTGATTTTAACTAAAAAAAAAGATAAATAAATATAAAAGATACTCAAAATATTGTCTTTGCTCAAAAATATGAATTTATATTGATTAAATTTGGGTTAAATAATTAATTTGGGCTATTGAATATGTTATTGAAGTTTTAATCGATTCATAATGTTGAATAAACTAAATATTCATAATTTAACAATTTTAAGTTTGAAACGCTAAACTTTAAATTGGAGATTTTGTACAATAAGATGAAATTGATGATATTTAATAATTCAAAGCAGTTGTTTGGGGTGAGTAAAACATTTGAATTAAGGTTAAAATAAATAATTAGGATTTTAGTGTGGAAGCAGAATTTTTGTTTAATTAATTCAAAATTTTAAATTCATATAATTAAGTTAATAACTTAATTCATCTATTAAATTTGTATCTACATTATTTTGTAGATTAATATGTGATCTGGATTTTGAATTGTGCTTTTGACTTCTAAAGCTCTCAAGGTTGAGCTTGGAGTTTAAATTCTTGTGATAAGCTTAGGTTTGTAAAAAGTAACCATTTTCAACTTGTTTATATGTGATACTATTAAAATTTGAATAAGCATCTCAAGTGTACGAGTAGTGAAAATAGTATAATAACGAAACAAGATTGTCTTATAAAGACTCAGTTAAACTAGTGATTAGACATCAAAATTCCTATTTTTATTTAAGTTGAACAAAATACAAGGATGTGATAAAGATAAAATGAGAAAAAAGTTATAATTAAAATAATAAAATAAGCAAATCTTAACTAAAAACCAAGGCTATGGGTGATTTTAAATTAATTATTTGTGCAATGATTTGGATTACTATAGCTTTAATTATTTTTTAGTGTCTAACATCTTCCCTTAATTGCAATTAAAGCTAAATTTGCTAGTCTATAACTCTTAATTGCTTAATAGGGTCATTTGATCCTCTAAAAAACAATCCAATTAGGTTAATCCCTAATTCCTTCAGTGATTAGTACTTAATTAGATTACTTTAACTGCAAGCCTAATAAAACTATATAAAATCTATCTTACACACAAATTAAGTTCAAAAACTTAATCATACAATGTTTAATTGAAGGTCTATTCTAAATTTTGTATGTTTAGATTTCTTTAGAATACCAAATTATCTTCAAATTAAATTTCTCATCTTTTAGAACAATTAATCCCACAATTAAATTAATCAACATAACATTAAAACAATTAAATATTGAAATTGTCATCCACTGGTCCATAATCAACTATATAATCTCAACATTCTCATAACAGAAACAGAGAGTAAACCAAATCCAAAATCTAGCATAATCAGTCTATTTGAGAATCAAAAATCAAAAGGAAAATGAGAACAATGAATTTCCATTCCCTTCCTCCTCTCAGCAAACACGATTCAAGAGCTCAGAAGAATAAAACTAGAGCAATCAACCACGTTCCCCCTCTCTCTGCTTCACCTCACAACGGAGATAATGATGAAAAGCAAAAATGGAGCCGTGCTGCTCTGATTCAGTCGCTACTCAAATCTCCACCAACAACCATTCGCTTCTTCTGGTCCAAATCGTTTAGTCTCAGCTCCCCTCTCTCGCTACACTCAGTTGCTACCAGAAGAAGAAGACTCAAGAATGGCTTCGAGCACTCTGGAGACGAAGAAACAGAGGACAAAGACGGCACGCCGGAGTTCCTTTTGTAACCCCCTGACTTTTAACACGTAATGATATTCTGATAATGCATAATTAAGTCAGTTTAGAGACCGTAGGATAGTTTAAATTCATTTCAAACTTCCTACTATACTGTAGGGTTTTCACAAAAATCTTTCAAAATCTTTCCTCTATCCTGGTCTCATTTTAAACATTCGAATATAATTACCTATGCAGTTGATTTACATTCACATATCAGAGTGGATAGCTAAATCCCCGGCAACTCCCGGGTTCATACATATATATAACCTGAGGGTTTATAAGTATTTACTAGGGGATTACACATCCAAAATTGAATATGATCTTCATGCTTCAAAATATACAGTAATCCCGAGTTTAAACTAGATAACCAACATCTCAAAAATCCTTAGTATCACTAAAGATCCTAAGTGCTCCGGGTTGGCTGCTTCTCTTTTGAGCCATACACCCTGTCTGAAAGGTTAGTCATAGGAAAGAATGAGATTCGAGAGAATCCCAGTAGTAACAAACCGCTCACACAATACATAAACACAAAGCATGTATATAAATCACAAACAGCAACAGCAGCAGCAATCTCAGAGATATATGGTTTTCACCACAAATGACAGCACTCAAGGCTGTATACACAATACGACAGCTCTCGCTGTAATCATAATCACGACAGCTTACGCTGTAATCACCATCACGACAGCTTACGCTGTAAACGACAGCTATCACCAGCAGTAACCGCAGCAGCATCAAAGATTCATCACAGAACAGTGATAACACACACATATAGAGCATTACACATAGTATAAGAGAGAGAGTCACTACCTTGCCCTTTCCTGACGTCCTTCGGCGCAGTTGGCTCTCGAGCGCGGCAAATATCGAATCCTACAATTCCAAATGCATCATTTAGACACTTCCATAGTGTTACTTGGGGTTATATGAGTCTATAATAAAAATTTACAAAAATGCCCTCGGGGACCCGGCCCGGGCCCGTCGTACCCGGTCCAGCTGTACTTTTCTTGAAATTTTGACATGGGCTATCCTGACATATTTTCGCCCAAGGAATCCATTTCCGGACTTGGAATTATCAAATTCAATGTCAAATTACGAAATTTCCCTTGGCAGCCCTACTTTTAGGGTTTTAGGGGTGTTTCCGTAATTATGCTTTCTCGGCCTTTTTTGAAAAAGTGCCCAACTGTAACCCCACCTATTTTCGCCCACTGAATCCAATGTAATCATCAAATCATTGAAAATCCAACTCTAAGACCCATTTACAGCCTTGGCCGAAATATACATGTTCTCCGGGAAAAATTGGGGTTTTACGATTTCGGCTCCGTAAACGCGTTCCTTTCTACTCCTAACCACTTTATTCACTATTACATTAGGTTATAACTACCATTTGAACCAAAATTGGGCAGCATAACCCTTAGGAAACTCAATTTCCAAACTTTAAAACCAATGGCAATCCGGCGAAATTTCACCGATTAAATTGCCCACAGCAGCCAGAATAAGCAATATACGAAAGTTTGGAAGTTACCTCAAGCTCCCTCTGGCTTTTCCCAAATTTGGCTGAACCCTAGCCTCTTTGAAACACCAAATTTTGAGCTTTACAACCTTAAAGAATAAAGAGGTGTAGCTTAGAGTCGGAATTATACGCGTTAGGAGCTAGATCGTCGGAGAAATCGGCTTACCTTGCGAGATTTCTTCCTCTTTTTCTCTCTTTTCTCCAAGCTCTCTTCACGTCTTTTTTTTCTCTGAAATGGGTCGGGAATGGCTGATCAAGATGATGGAATTGCTTTTAATTCCATGTTGATGTCACCTTACCACATGATGATGTCATAATTTCTAAGTTCACATTTTCGGATTTTCTGGCAGATTTTCTGCCCAACTTTGAAAAATCATAACTAATTCTAGAAAAATCTAAATGAGGTGATTCCAAATCCAAATGAAAGATATTTAAGTCCTCTTCATCGTAAAAATATTGGTCATTACTGAAAATCACCACAAAATTCCCAGAATTTCAATCTTTGCATACTGTTCCAGAAAATAATTAATTTCGCTGGGCAAACTTCAAAAATCCAAAACTCTTAGGTCACAAATCAAAATGATACAAATTATATGTTCATTTTGAAGCTTGACATGTGAACTTTAATACTGGAAAATTTCAGAATTTTTAGACACCATTTGCCTATTTAAAACATCCATACAAATTGGCTGCCCTGTACAGAGTTTTAATGGACAGAGTTTTCAACTTTTGCACGATTGTTCCCAATGGTTCCAATTTCACAATAAACACTCTCCCCACACGAATTTTCATAAGGAAGCCATTGGAATCATTAAAATATCCAAATTCCCATCACACATTCTCCAAAAGTGTTTATTCAACAATAATTATATTCACTTTTAAAGTCATTAGCCCTTAATCACTTTTTGAGATATTACACTTTCGTCCTCATTCCGGTCACCGTCAATGGAGAAGAAGATGATTGATGATGGTCAAAGTCAGCGCCCTCTTTTTCTCTTATTTCTTGCTTCAAATTAGGAGGACGAGGAATGTCGTAATTTGTGAACAGTAGCCGCCCCTCCTCTTCAGCTCGTGTTCCCCGTGGCTTTTCTTTAGGTCTCCCAATTGGTCCAGCTACAAACTTTCAAAAACGATGGCTATTAAAAAAAGACGTCACCTGGGCACATAAAAATTAAAACCAAGGAGAATAAAAATAATATGACCTCTCTCTTCTTCTTCTTTTTTAAATTAAAAACTATTGTTATTCTTTTAAACTAAACTATCTCTATCTTGATTTAAATATAATATATTTACATTAAAATCCCACAAATAATGCACTTTTATTTGATCTTATAATAATAAAATATCATAGAAGTCTTTCAAAATTACATAGATAACTCTTTAAATATCTTCAAAATATACTTTAAATATACAAAGTATGGAGAGTTATTAATGTCTTAGTATGTTCTTTGCCAGGTAATTAAATTCGGACTGGTCGGTAATTAAACCAACCCGATCCGTGCATCAACTTGGTTCACCTTTTTTTTAAAAAAAATCGATTTTTCTTAATTTTCTTTATAATGTCATATTAATGACTCTGAAATCTTCAATTTCTCATTGGTTTAGCCCCGAGTTAGCTTCGATCTGACCCATTGACCTTTGACCCAATACCCCAGCCGGTTCAGTAGCCAATTTGGGTTTAATAACCTTAGTTGTTTGTGCGCATTTTGTGAAATGATTATGAGAATGAATATGTTATATTGATATTGATAAGATATGTTAATGAGTATATTGAAATATTTATTGAGATTGAGAAAGTCATCATAATGCTAATGAGCATTTAGATAAAAATGGCCTTGTGGAATCTTTTGTGTGTGTGTGTGTGTGAGAGAGAGAGAGAGAGAGAGTAATTGAGATATCATGACATGTATATGAAAATGATTTGAATGGCATAATATGAATAAAAAAAATCTTTAGAAAATCTCGTTGAGTTATTTATTGATAATTATTGTGATTATTGGATTGAGATGAGATGGAGTAGTTTGTTCCACCATGCAGTGTAGCTTCCTTTAGTGCATAATGGTTGGCTTTTTGTTGTCCCACTAGTTCAATAAGGGACTGTCTCACTATTTCAATAAGGGACTACCCTTGTAGTTTAATGAGGGGCCGTGACACCCCACTAGTTCAATAGGAGAAAAAGACACATGGTCTAAACATGTGTTTTATGGATCTTGCCTGCTCCTCATCACCCAAATAGTGAGCTTTTAAGTGAACAGGTTCATAGATAATAACTTAACTCATGGGTTTAGTCCGCGAAAATAAGCAGAATTAGTTGGGTTAATGGGAGACAACTTGGAATTTTGTGATATGGAATTTGTAGTATGGAATTTTGTGAACTATATCTCTAATACTTTGTTATCTAAATTGTTCCACTTGGTACTTAATGAGCATATATTAGCATGTGTGATAAGTTGGATAGCTATTTATTGAGGCTATTGTCTCACCCTATTACTCTTAACATTTTCTAGGTGATAGTTACTATGCATGAACATCAGGGAGAGCTTTGCAGGCTTAGATAGCTCCTTATCTTGGCATAGCCTCTGCTGTTTATTTATATGTTTAGATTGATGTATATTACCACTCATATGTCTTATTTTGTATACTCTGATTTAACTACATCATTTTGATTGAACTATCTCTAGCTTATGAGCTAGTAGAAGGCCAGAGGCAATTTTGTTAGAGGCACTATCGGGAACTAAATGTTGACATCTCTCTCATTAGGAATCAAACCTCTATTTACCAAGTTGTAAGGGATTAACCCCTTTTGCTAGACCCAACTCCATTGGTGATATTTTCTAATATTGGAAATGTGTTTTGGTATTAAGTGGAAGATAGTTTCATTACTTAGGCTTATGGTTGAATGTTATATTCTAAACTTTGAGAAGCTCAAGACCCAAGTGTTGTTTTAGTGAGTCATTGTAACTGTAAGGGACTTTTGTTTTAATAATCATGTTAGATGGCTTGTGTTCGTTTTCCAACATGGTTTAGTGTGTTAAATGATAAGAAATTTTTTATTATCCATGATAGCTTTTAGTGACTTGGTTTTAATCTTTTCCATCATAGTTAAAGTCTATTTTAGTTAGCATTCAAGAAACACATTCACGCAAGTCGAGACAAAACTCATCTCACATATTTACCTTGTATACCATAAATCAAATTAGAAAAAGCAACTTCTACCGCTAATCCAAACATGCACTTAATAATTGTTTTAAAAGGAAAAGATTTTACGCCAACCATTTCCTATATCTTAAATCTAGATAATTATCTTATACATTAGTTTGTAATATATTATTAAAAAATTTAGTAGATCAATGCTTAATAAAAACCTGTTTGGGATGATGTTTTGCCATCCTAAACGTGGCACTTTCTTTGAAAAAGCACAGTTGTGTCTGGCTTTTGGAAAATTAGGGTATTTAGGTTAGCATTTTGGCAACTGGGGTTTTTTTCCAAAAGTAGCTTTGAGAAGAAGCTTAAAAGTCTGGCTTTCTGAAGAAAAAAAATCATTTCTGCCACCACTAATCCAAACACAAATCACGTTTACAATCTAACTTTCATCCCCTCTTAAGTTTGTAAAAGTCCGATTGAAAAAAAGTTACTTCTACCACCGATAACCCAAACGGGCCCTAAGTTTAACACTTGTTCCTTATGCCCCTTTATTGTGTACACGGAAGTGTTAACTTTATTATTATGGCTCAGGAGAATCAATAAATAAAGCTCCCAGCCAAAAATTTACACCCTTATTCTTGGGGGCACTATTCATTCGATAAAACCATATTTACCAGATTAGTATATTTACGTATTTACTTTTTCACATTAACTCATCAGTTCTTCCATTCATTACCGTCAGAGTTTCTCTATTTAATAATTCCTCTACTCATTTAACTAATGGGCTCATACTGTACGATTACCCATTTCTAGTTCATTTACCGCGCTTTCAAAACAATTCATCCATCATACAAATTATACAATTAATCACTTTCTAGTGTTAATTTATACATGACGATTGGTGAGTAGTAATCTTCAACTCTTTATTGCAACTTCTTCACCTGACACATCGTCCAACACTCCTTTCCTATGCTCACCTACTAGAATGGTTGCTTGGGGGACAGTGAGATTCAAGGCAATCTCAGTAGCAAATAGTACCACCATGCATGCAAGATATATATTTAATGCATGACTTTCTTACCTTACATAATTTCATGCCACATAATGACATAACTGCATGCTCAATGTTACAACATACTCATGGTCATAGCATAAATATAATAGAGCTTCAATCAATCAAATATGATCAATACCATTAGGCAAAATAGTCACATAAATCAATGCCCAAACATATATATCAAGTACATGCAGGTTAGGTAAGTTTACTACCTTTTATCTTCGAGTCCCATTTTTTGTACCTTTTCTTCCAACTAATGAAATTGTTTGGAAATTCTCCTATTCTTCTTCCATGTCATCTCATAGTCCTAGGTACATAACCCTACATTAGAGCCATGCTTAAAGAATATCCAATGTGGCTACATAGGCCTTTAGGACATGTTTCTTATATTTGGGCCCATACTTGTCCCAATTTTAATAACTCAAAAGACTTTAGTTAGTTAATTTTAAAGTTAACATATTAGGCTCAATGGGTATTTAATGTGTCTGCACTAACTCCAAGTGCTTAACCTAACACTTGGAAATTAATTTTATTACCAAATGCCAATACTTTTCCATTTTCACACTATTCCAGAAAGTCATCAGATTTTTTACTTAAATGTGAAAAATCATAAACAATTCTAAAAAATCATAATTGAGTGATTCTAGTTTTTTGTAAAGCTCTTAATGTCCAACTTCAAGGAAAAATATCAAAGTATCAATTATAGCTACACATTTCCCAAAAATTCATCAAACTCAAACTGTCACATATTTCATTCTAGAATGAAGGTCAAACTTTGAAAAATCATAGCTATCAATATGCTTGTCCAAATGGCTCATATTACCTATCATATTAAAGCCCAAGATGTCTACTATAATCCTGAAAAATTTCATAGAATTGCGACTAAGTTTGACTAATCAAAACAATGTTGCAAGTTCTTTGCCTCTAGAAAATGAATTAAGCCAAACTTGAACATAACTTCCAAAATCATAATAAATCATCATTTAACCATAAACACATTATTAAACCATGATTAAATATCAAAAATACCCCATGGAAGGAAAATGAACAGTACCCCCTTTATGAAAACTCATCCAAACAGCAAACCGATCGGTTCAAAATGAAACCCACGATTACCTCTATGCATTTCCGCTACCGGTTCGAAAATCAAGCAATACTCTGGCAAGTGAGACACCACCAAACACGTTCAAATGAAAATCCAAAATAGTAGAAATGAAGCTTGAGATGAGTAGAAGAAGGTTTGTGAAGGATATTTTGAGAGAAAATGCCGATTCTGAGGTGAAATAGGGTTCGGAGCTAAAGAATGGTTACTATTCATGCTTTCTCTTTCCTCTAACTTTTTCTCATTTTTTCATGATTTTTCTTTAAATTTTGTATGGCTAGATGAAAATATATGGCCAAGAATGGATCTTGAAAAGTTATGCCAAGTGTTAAGCTTTCATAAAGTTATTTTATTGGTGCTTACTCAGGATTCTACTTGGGACCGTGGCATACATATCGAGGCACACCAAATGATGCCAGGTTAGAGTATATGTGTATGGGCCCCATATGGCACCACACACGGCTATTATCTCTAAAAACGTAGGGTACACATGTCTGCCTTGAAAATGCCAAGTGCACTCCTACATCGGCATATTTCGCTCGACCAATCAGCCCCATACCTCATGACATAACTGGGTGGCATCTTTCTACTAACCCAATGGCACCGTATATGTGTCCTGTGCACATCTGAACCAACACTTAATCATACTGCCTACAAATACCGAGCCCTCTGCCTGGTAGAGCCAAATCATATAGTCCCTGAGAGTCATTCTATTTCCCATCATTCTTGGAACTCTTTCCAAAATGGGCTTAGTAGTTCACCTTATTCAAGCTTATTCCCTAGCCTTCAGTCCCAAAATTTGGGATATTACAATTGTCCCTCGTTTGATAAATTTTGTTCTCAAAATTTGAACGTCTATAGCTTAGGGATCATCTTAGATACTTAGTCTATCCATCTCGCGGGCAGCTCAATAAGCTTGCCACACAATTTCTATTTTCAATCTATCTCTTGTTGGAAATTGTGTCCTATGGGCAAATCATTGTACTTTAAACATTATTAATTTAATGAATTTTCTTCTTTGTTATCATATTATTTGCATGTTTATTATGATGGTTGTATCCTTGGATAAATCATAAAGAATGTCATACAATCCCTGGTTGGTCATTAATATGGGAGAAAAGATGAAATAAGACCAGTATGACTTTGATAAGATATGGAGATACAAATCAAAGTCTTAGGCACTTGTAAAAGTACAAGGTGCTGGACCACCCGCTATGACAAAAGCTGCATGGATAAAGTCATAAGCTTTTCCTATATATAACCACGTCACAATACCCTTCGACCTGAGGTCATCATGGATTTCTATATGAGAGTCGCTAAGCTTTGAACTAGTGAAAACTCACTTTTGACTGGGTGATGATAAAGGCTATGATCGGGCTTGGTGGTTTTTCTTCCAGAGGAATATGAATGGTCAAGATGGAATTTGTCCCTCACATTAGTAGAGAGATATTACTAGGGATGAGTGAGTTTGAGAAATGTATGGCCATATTACGTTGGAAACGAATTTCCATTTCTATTGTCAGACTACTCAGGAATCAGGAAAGTAATGGTCAAGAAAAGGATGATGACATTATCCATGCCTCATCCTTGATGAAAATATTGTGTGACAAAAAGGACGTGACATGGTTGTATGACAGGTTGCATCATATTAACAATCCTCATATGAATTGGGTAGTCGTAATGTCTTGCTAGAAGCCGCTTGTGACTTGTGGATTAGTACAGTTATTAGCCGACTACCAACTTTGTATGGGCCTATAGAATCGAACATAAGAATGGCCCAACATGAGACAATGTTCAATCCAGGGTGGATGAATTTTATATTTATATATATAATATAAACTTCATGAAAATAGAATTAATAATGTTATATATATGTATTTTTGAAATACATGTTTATACACACACACACACACATATATGATAATTTTAATATTAGTTTTGAATTTAGTTTTATTAAGATAAATTAAATTTAATAACAAACATGATAGAGATATAGTATCTCATATACAATTTATGAAGATAAATTAAATATATTAGCTCTTTATTCGGATTAACTAAATAGGTTAAATTAAAATTGTTGGACAAATTTAATTTAAACGGAATTTATTTAATTAGCTAATCAAAATAAATAAAGGTTATTTATTTTGAAATTAATCAAGATTAATTTTGACATTGAAATATAGTCCTCATGGGTTATAAAAATGATAGAGTAGAAAAACTCATGTACAGATAAGAGTTCAGAGTCGTAAGGAAACCCTATAAGACATTGGAGGCATTAGCACACATTTCATGTTGGAGTAGGATTCGTGTGGATACCGGTAGAGGGAGTTGATGAACGTGTTGGCTCCTGAAGATCGAAAACTCAGAACGACAAAGAAAGGTATAATCCTTTCCAACTCGATTTAAACACCTTTAATAGATCAACAATTGGGATTGGCAAAATTTTAAACTTAAACTTCCTTTGAGCCTACCAATCCTAGCAATGGCATCAGAGCCAAATCAATTGTGTGTTCAAATTGAGTTTATGTTCTTATACACGTGATATATATGGGATATATATGTATGTTTTTAAGAAGACAACTGAATAAGTATATTATATACGATCTTGAAATCTCTTTTCGGTTTTAATTAAGTCAAACTGTATGTGATCTATTCCTGGTGTTGCGATTTCGATTTCTGTTCTGGATTGTATTCGAAACTAGAATTCATCATTTTTGTTTTTGAATTGGTTGAAGCTCGTGGCTAGTTATAAGAAAAATTGGGTCTAGTTCATATCTCTATTTGGGTTTTAGGGATCCGAAAGTGTGGGGAAGACGATTCGTACCAGAAGTATTCTACGTCGAAATCCTTTTAAACTGAACTGAAACAAATATTTTATAATTAGGTAAGAAATTTTTAAATATTTTAAATTTTCAAGTATTTCTTCTAAAAGGAATATGCCTTTTTTTCAAAAGCTTGGAGCGCCGATATAACCTTTTCACGACATTTATTGCTTTTCATATTGTATGAACTGTTACTCATTGTGGTTTATTCTTCAAACTTGTTTAGGTATGGTGAATAATATGGCTTTACTTTTTACAAAGGGTTGTAGTATTTAAATACGACCTGCATGCTATGCCTTCCTTTGAATACTCTCAATGTACATTCTCTTCTCATCTCACTTCCGTCGTATGTTTAAACGAGGTTTTTCTCAATGTATTTCTTTTCTTATTTAGAGAAGTCCTCTCATTGGCTTAGGAGGATTTTAGGTTAGGTAAGCCAGGTTGTGTCACATTTAAATTATGCTTTTGATTAGATCATTGCATGTATACTTTTGCATTTATATGTATTTATTTGTATGAGATAAGACCACAATTGCATTCATATAAACCAAACTAATTGATTAAGCCGTCCATATCAAACCTTAAGTTATAATGCCATCAATTAATGAATACTTGTCAAAACCTAGATTGCTCACTTGTAAGAACCACCAAAGTGGATGTATTTGAGTTATCTTGATGAGACAAGCGTGAGTAATGGTGCTACGCACAATATTCATTATTGTTTTGACTTAATTGAGATTAACAAAATGGTTTTCAATCTCAAGGCATTAGATGAGATTAAACATACCAGATCATATGATGATCGAATCCCATAAAAATATAAGAGTTACATGTAATGTAATTGGTAAATAGGTTACCTACTTAAATAACTTGAATTTAAGCATCCTGCCAAAGTGGACTTAAATTTAGGCGAAATATGGATCTTAGCCCACTCATTATTATATTGAGGGTTGTTAATTTAGGGGGAGATTACTAACTAAACTTTGCATAGTTTATTATAGAATTATGTCAACTAGTAATGCTATTACAATATTATTGCGATCAATCCTTGAGAAGGACAAACTCAATGGGACAAACTTTCTTGACTAGTTCAGGAATTTGAGAATTGTTCTTAAACAGGAAAGAAAGGCTTATGTCCTAGATTAACCTATTCCTGAGGAGCCTGCAGCCAATGCTCAAAGAGCTCAGATAGATGCTTACACGAAGCATAAGGATGACTCTATGGATGTAGGTTACCTGATGCCTGCCACTATGGTTCCAGAGCACCAAAGAGATCTAGAACTCATGGATGCTTATGAGATGACTATGCATCTCAAGGAAATGTTCCAGTAACAGGAAAGGCAACCAAGGTATAACACCAAAAAGGCCTTACATTCCTACAAGATGGCTGAAGGTGCATCAGTTAGTACTCATGTGTTAAAGATGAAAGGCTCTATTGATCATCTTGAGAGGCTAGGATTTTTCATGAGCCAGGAGTTAGCTATGAATTTGATCTTGAACTCACTCCCGGAAGGTTATGACTAGTTTGTCATGAATTACAACATGAATAATATGGAGAAATCACTTTTCAAACTACATGGGATGCTCAAAACTGTTGAGCAAAGTATTAAGAAAAAGCCTATCACTGTTTTGATGGTTCATAAAGGAAATGGTATGAAAAAGAAAGGGAAGGGAAAATGGAAACATAATGGCTTAGGTGGTAAGACTAAAGAGTCAAACAAGCCCAAAACCAAGCCTGCACCCAAGATGGCAAAGCCTCCAACAGAAGGAGTTTGCTACATCTGCAATGAACTCGGTTATTGGAAGAGGAATTACAGACTCTAACTCAAAGATTTGAAAAAGAACAAGATGGATATGGGGCTATCGCTTCAAGTATTTATGTTATAGATATTCATTTTTATACATTCTCTATATAGGTATTAGATACTGCATGTGGTTCTCATATTTGTACAAATGTGCAGGGTCTAAAGGATTGTAGAAAGCTGAAGAAGGACGAGGTAGACCTACTAGTTTAAAATAGAGCAAGAGTTGCTGCTTTAGTTGTAGGCACTTATCAATTAGTTCTGCCCAGTAGGTTTTTATTAGTTTTGAACAATTGCTATTATGTTCTTACTTTGAGTAGTAACATTATTTCTCTTTCTTATTTGGATAGGGAAGATTATACTTCCATTACTGGGAATGGTAAATGTTCTATTTATCGTAATGACGTTTACCTATGCTAATGGTGATTTGCATGTTGGTTATTATATATTAAATTTGGAACATCCTAGTAGTGAAAATATCTATAAAATAACTACATAAAGGATAAAATAAAACAATTTGAATATGACATACAGATGTATGTGGACCACTGAATACAACTGCCAGAGGAGGTTATATGTACTTCAACACATTTATAGAGGACTTTGGTAGATATGGATATATCTATCTAATGAAACCCAAATCTGAATCTTTTGAAATATTCAAAATATTCCAAAATAAAGTACAAAACCAACTTAGCAAAACAATTAAAGCATTTTGATCTAATTGAGGTGGTGAATATTTGAGCCAAGAGTTCATTGAGTATCTTAGGGTTGTGGGATAGTCTCAATATTAACTCTCTAGGAACACCACAATAGAATGGCATTTCTGAATAGAGGAATCGAACACTGTCAGATATGATTCGATCTATGATGGGTCAAACAGATCTCCCACCGTCCTTTTAAGGCCATGCCCTAAAGACAGCTATGTTCACACTAAATCGTGTTCCAACTAACGCAAATGAAAAGACACCATATGAGATATGGAATGGAAAGAAACTCAATTTATCTTCTCAAAATTTGGGGATGTGAGGTATATGTTAAGCAACAAGCCTCGGATAAATTAGTGCCCAGATCCTCAAAGGGCCTTTTCGTGCAGTATCCTAAGGAAACAAAGGGATACTATGTCTATAATCCCATCGATAAAAAAGTGATTGTTCTTCGAAATGGTAAGTTTCTAGAAAGAGAGTTTATCTCTAAAAAAACCAATAGGAGCAAGGTACATCTGGAGGATGTAACCTCCTTCCGTAATTATATCCGAAATACATGATTAAAATGAAATAGAGACCAATAATAATCAAAACTCATTTACATTCCCATCCTTAAGATAGGGTTTTCATAAATTTCTTTCACAAACACTTTAACTTGGTCTCATAATCATATTTCAAATACAATTACCTCATGAAGATACATCAATTTCATATAAAAATCAGAGTGCACAATAATAATACCGGCAATTCTAGGTTCATACCTTCACTAAAGATACGTAGGGCATAATTGCCTATTACAATTCCCCAATGGGGATTACACAAATCCATCTCCAATACATAACCAAATAACCCATTATACATCAAAGCACATATACATCCAATATCCAATTATACATAATCCCAACTACCATGATAACCAACTACCAAAATGACAACCCGAAGGAGCCTCGTCGCCCTTGGATGCTTGATCCATCCTCGTTCTACCTTCTTGTCTAAAATGTTGGCAAGGGAGGGTGAGATTCTAGAGAATCCTAGTAGGAAACAGATACCAATATGCATGTAAGATAAGTGTTTAATACATGACATGCTTGCATCACAATAACTCGTGCTCACATTATGACATATCTATATGCTCAATGTTTAAACAACATACTCATGGCCATAGCATAAATAGAAACAGAGCTTCAATCATTCATATATGTTTCACATAATTAAGTAAAGCAATAACATGCATCAGTACACAAACACAAATATCAATACATGCAGGAGAGGTTAGTTCCCTACACTTATTCTTACACGTGTGCTCCAGCATCGGCTACTCACGATATGAGCGAATATCAAACCATGATCAGGGCAAATACCCAACCCTATAACTAAATCAAGGACATAGGGTCATTATATTTTCCAAATTCCAATTTTTATAACACTTAAGGTTGGTTACCATTCATGACCTTTAGGTGGCTAATCAAAGGCTAAACACACGCCTAAAGGCTTGGGAAATACTTGACCAAAGTTCACCTTTTAAAAGTTCAAAATGCTGATTTTTGGGGGTTGGCCATGGCCAGCCTACCCATGGGCCATGGCCAATGAATGCACAGAAAGTCTTGGGCCGCGGTTCATAACCTTTGACCGCGGCCAAGAAAATTCTGTTTCTTGGCTGAACTTCCAAACATCATAACTAATTCGAAAAACATCGAAATGAGGTGATTCTAAAGCCAAATGAAAGGTATCCAAGTCCTCTTTATATAAAAAATATGGATCATTACTCAAAATCACCACACAATTCCAGAATTACACAAAATCAACCACTGCCATAAACAGAGTTCAGTTTCCATCCCAAACTTTGGCAAAGCATAACTCTTAGTAAACAAAACGAAATGACACACTTTATATGTCCATTTTGAAGCTTGGGAAGTGAATTTTAATACTGGAAACTTTCATAATTTTTAGATATCATTTGGTCATTTAAAACTTTCGTGCAAACTGACTGCTCAGAACAGAGTTTACACTTGACAGATTTCCAATTTTCTACCAAAGTGTCCAATGGCTTCAAAATTAACAATCATGCCTATTTCCACATAAATTTTCATAAGGAACACAATGGTAACCTCAAAATGATCAAAATCACAACCCATTGACATGCCCTGTTTTTGTCCAATACACAAAACCAACACAAAGGTGTCAAACTTTACATTTAGGCTTCAATTCAATTCTATTAATTCAAAACACTAAACAAGGCACCATTTCCATGACAACAACATACCATACTCCCCCATGACCCTAAATCACAAAAATTAGGGCAAAAATTCCAGAAAATCCAAACTCAATCAATGGCTACAAAACCTATATGAAAAGGTTTATCTTACTCACCTCTACAACTTTCCCCAAAGGAGTTCCTTGATTCACCCAAGTACAATTTTGTGAGAGCTCAAACACCACCAAATGGACAAACTAAAACCATGAAATTGAAGCTCTCAACACAAGGAACAACTTTATAGAAGATATTTTTTCCATTATAGGCTATTAGGAGGGTCAAAAACCTACCTTTTATCAAAGCTTTTCTTCTTTCCTCTAGGCTACCATAGAGGTCGAACAAGAGAGAGAGAGAAAATGAGAGATGAGAACTTGAAGAAGGAGTGAAATGATGATAAAATAAACCACTCCCATCCCTCCCATACATGTCAGCCACGTAAAGAGGAAAGAGAGAAGAGAAAATCATTTAAAAATGTAGCATGTGACTTTTCTACTCCTCTCTCTTCATCCTCACCTTTTGCCACATTTCTCCACCTCATTGGCTCTCATAAAGCAAGTAACTAATTAGTTACTCTAACCATTCCATTAGTCATTTAGTTATACATCTCATTTATCCTTAGTTAGTAATTGATTTCTCTATTAATTACTAACTAATTGACCAATAATTTCCATTCTTTCTATTTTTCACTAATCATGGCATATTAATTAATATTGCCATAAAACCTATAATAATTCCAATTTAAATTCACAAATTATTCTTATTAATCATCATTAGCCCTTAATCAAAATTTGGGGCATTACAGAAGAAGCTTGAGAGTCATAAGCAAATACAGAATCACAGATAGAAAACAAAGAAGACTCACAACAAGTTATTGAGCCTCCTCAAGAAATACAAGGTCCATGTAGATCTAATAGGACATGACATCAGCCTTAGAGATATGGATTTCTAATTGTTGAAAGCCGTGATGTGTAGCTCATTGAGCAAAATGAACCAACCACCGATCGACAAGCTATAGTGGGACCAAACTCAGAGAAATGGCTAAATGCTATGAAGTCTGAAATGCAATCCATGTACGACAATCAGGTATAGACCTTAGTCGATCCACTTAAAGGTCTAAAAAACATCAGGTGCAAATAGGTTTTCAAGGAGAAAATTGACATAGATGGCTGTAAATGTCTTCAAGGCACGACTAGTTGCCAAAGCATTCACTCAAACTCATGGTATCGACTATTATGAGATCTTTTTACCAGTTGCAATTGCTAAATCAATTAGAATCCTTCTTGCTATTGCAGCATATTATGACTATAAAATATGGCATATAGACGTTAAAACAGCCTTCCTTAATGGAAAGCTGCTTGAGGATGCGTATATGACACAACCTGAAGGTTTTGTGTGTCCAGATGATGTTGGTAAAGTTTGCAAGATTCAAAGATCCATTCATGGATTAAATCAAGCATCCCAATGCTAGAATCATTGTTTTGATGAAGTGGTCAAAGAGTTTGGATTCATTCAAAACATTGATGAACCTTGTGTTTACAAGAAGGCTAGTAGTAGTACAGTTGTATGTCTAGCGCTTTATGTAGATGACATCCTACTCATTGGGAATGATATTCCTACCTTGCAGAGTATCAAGTCTTGGTTATGAAAGTCTTTTTCAATGAAAGAGTTAGGTGAAGCCACATACATCCTAAGGATTAGGATCTATAAAGATAGATCTAAGAGATTAATAGGCCTAAGTTAGAGCACATACATAGACAAGATACTGCATAGGTTCAATATAAAGGATACAAGAAGGGGTTACATGGCCATGTCTTATGGCATCCATCTTAGCAAGGATATGTGTCCTAGTACACCTTATCAGCGAGATCGTATGAGCAAGGTTCCATATGCCTTGGCTATTAGATCCATCATACATGCCATGTTATGTACTTGACTGAATGTCTCATTTGCCTTAAGTATGACTAGCAGATATCAACAAGATCTTAGTGAGGGTCATTGGACTACTGTCAAGAATATCCTAAAGTACTTAAAAAGGACTGAGGACTTATTTTTGGTATATGGTGGATTGGATGATGAGCTTTATGTAACTTGTTACACAGATGCAAGTTCTAAACTGACCAAGATTACCTTAAATCATAATCTGGATACGTATTCCTCTTGAATGGTGGAGCAGTAAGCTAGAAGAGCTCTAAATAGAGCATTGTAGCAGATTCTACTATAGAAGCTGAGTATATAGCATCATCAGATGCAGCTAAAGAAGCCATTTCGATCAAAAAGTTTATTACTGAACTAGGGGTGGTGCCTGCCATCTCAAATCCAATAGATTTGATCTGTGATAATAGTGGTGCTATTCAACAGGCTAAGGAGCCTAGGTCACATCAAAGGACCAAGCATATACATAGGCAATTTCATCTTATTAGAGAAATCAACGATATAGGTCACATAAAGATATGCAAAGTAGCAAGAAAAGACAATGTTGTTGATCCTCTTACTAAGCCGCTTGCAAAGGCAAAGAATAAGCGTCATGTTAAGACAATGAGAAATTGGCAAATTAATGATTGTACCTAGTACAAGTGAGAGGATGTTGGAAATTGTGCCATAAGGGTCAATCATTGTACTTTGAACATTATTAATTTAATGAATTTTTTCCATTATGTTATCATATTATTCGCATGTTCACTGTGATGACTGTATCCTTATATAAATCATAAAGATTGTTCTAAATATCCCTGGTTGGTCATCTATGCAGGAGCAAAGATGAAATAAGACTAGTATATTTGATAAGATATGGAGATACAAATCGAAGTCTTAGGCACTTGTAAGAGTACAAGGTGCTGGGCTGACCCGCTATGAGAAAGCTGTATGGATCAAGCCATAAATTTATCTCATGTATAACTATGTCTAAATGCCCTTCGACCTGAGGTCATCATGGATTTCTACATGAGAGTCACTAAGCTTTGAGCTAGTCAAAAGTCACCTTCACCCGGTGATTATAAAGGCAATGATTGGGCTTGGTGGTTTTTCATGAAGAGGAATATGAATAGTCAAGATGAAATTTGTCCCTCACATTAATAGAGAGACATTACTGGGCCCCCTCGATGAGTGAGTTTGAGAAATTATGGCCATACTATGTTGGAAAGGAGTTTCCATTTCTATTATCAAACTACTCAAGAATTAGGAAAGTAATGGTTAGGAACAGGAGGTTGACATTATCCATGCCTTACCCTTGACCAAAATATCATGTGACAAAAGGGACGTGATATGGTTATATGATAGGTTGTATCGTGTTAATGATCCCATATAAATTGGGTAGTCGTAATGTCTTGCTAGAGGCCGCTTGTGACTTGTGGGTTAGTACAGTTATTGGACCACTGCCAACTTCGTATAGGCCTATAGGGTTGCACACAAGAATGGCCCAGCATGAGACAATGTTCAATCCAGGGTGGATAAATTTTATATTTATATATATAATATAAAATTCATGAAAATAGAATTAATAATATCATATATTTGTATTTTCGAAATACATATTTACACACACACATACACATATATGATAATATTATTCTATTAGTTTTAAATTTAGTTTTATTAAGATAAATTAAATTTAATAACTAACGTGATAGAGATATAGTATCTTAGATTTAACTTTTGAAGATAAATTAAATCTATTGGCTCTTTATTTGGATTAAATAAATAGGTTAAATTAAAAATGTTGGATAGATTTAATTTAAATTGAATTTATTTAAGTAGCTCATCAAGTTAATTAAGGGTTAATTAATTTCAAAATTAATCAAGATTAATTTTTACATTCGAATATAGCCCTCATGGTTTATAAAAATGATGAAGCAAAAAAACTCATGTATGGATGAAAGTTTAGAGTTGTAAGGAAACCCTAGGAGACATTAGAGGCACTAGCATGCATTTTTTGTTGGAGCATAATTCGTGTAGATACTGGTAGATAGAGTTGATCTATGTGTTAGCTCCTGAAGGTTGAAAACTCATAAAGATAAAGAAAGGTACATTTCTTTCCAACTCAGATTAAACGCCTTTCATAGATCCGCAATTGGGATTGGCAAAATTTTAAATATTAAACTTTCGCTATGCCTACCAATCCTAACATCTCCTTCATATGCAAGCTGACAGAGCATGGAACGCAATCATCATATTCTCATTAAAGGTCTCAGATAGAATTTAGCAATTATTGCACAACATTCTTATTCATTCAGTACACAGTATGTAGCATTCACATCTAAGACCCATAGGTATATTCTCGCAATACTTGGTTTCTTAGGCCAAACAGCCTCTTCGAGACTTTACCCGAATCATACTGTATGCGTAATAGGACTTATAGCCTCTTTGAGACTCTGCCCAGATCCTAAAATCAAGCCTTACAGTCTCTTCGGGACTCTGCCTAAATTGTATTGCATGCATATCTAGTCTTACAACTTATTCTGCTCCCACAGTGCTGGATATTCCTGTCTTATTGCCCAGGGAATCACCCCCATGCCATAGGCATCTCGGGACTTTCTACCTTGCTAGAACTTGGTATAATATGAATGTTCTGTTAACCTCACGACATACCCTGGAGATACTGGTCCAATGTCATCAAGCTAGGTATCAATCACAACGCTCAGCACACAAGTTTTATGGCCCAGGGCCTCTGCTCCAAGCAAATTTGCATATCGAGTCTTACAGCCTTGAGCTATCGCTCGTCACAATTCTCAAATATATAACATTTTATCAGCCTAAGGACATACTAGTCCCTCATCTCTCATAGCCTCAGGATATTTAGTCAATGATCTTTGCTAAATACATATCGAATTTAGCAACCTAAGACATATAGTCCATTAGGTATTTTGAATTCATCCGAGACTCTAAATCTTGCTACTCAAACCCTTCATATACTTGCGTAATATTCACAAAGCATGCAAAACAAACATCCAACCATAATTATTCAAATATCATAACAAATCATATGGCCCCGAGTGTCTACCTACGCAATAGGCCCTGGCCAACTGCTCATGCATAATATATAATTCACATGGCCCTGAGTGTCTACCTGTATAATAGGGCCCAGGAAACTACTCGTGCTTAACAGATATCTCTTGGCCTGGGCATCCACCTGCGTAATAGGCCCTGGGTGTCCACCCCATAAATTTTGAATGATCATCAGGTTTTACTACCTAGGGAATCACCCCTATGCTATAGGCATTATGGGACTTACTATTAGTGCAAGCGTTTTACCCAAGAAGGGGGTGAATTAGGTGATCACAGAATATTCGAACTGTTTATAAAAATTGAAAGAATTTAAAGTGGTTAAGAGCTAGGAGAGATATCACCAAAGTATACACTGGGAGTTATACTGGTTCGGCCACGACCACTTTGACTTGCGTCTAATCCTTAGAGTTCCTATGAGAGTTTCATAATATCTTCTAAGATTTAGTGGGTTTTGGCACCTCATTACATAGCAAGTTCCTTCACTTAACACTCACTTCCCCTTAGACAATGTAAACCAATCCCCAACTCAAGGTTTCACAACCTTAAGTTGTCTCAATAACAAATATTGAGTTTGTAATGAAAATCTCTCTCACATAGTAAATATAGAATCACTGAAGTATAGAGTATATGAATAAATGAAAACATAGCAACTTTGAATTGTTTGTTGACGGCTCAATATCTTGTTCTGTTTTGTCTATGTTGAATGCTTCTATATATATGTTGAGTTGAGATAGTTGTAGGTAGCATTTCAACATGTCTGTTAAAGTTACACAGCTTCTTTTGACTATTCTTCACATATAAAAACTAGTCATTGTGGTAGGTGAGTGTTACAAACTTACATTGGGCTTCTCTTTCTTTAGCATGATCTCCTCATTATTTCTGTGAAAATATACTTAGAATACTAATATAATGAAGGGTTAACCATAACAAATCAATAAACAGTAGATTATAAGCATGCAATTTGGATTCTATTATTCAAGTAGTCACTTGAGTAATCATTGGTCATCACTCAAGTGATCACTTCCAGAACTTTACAGAGAGTTAAAGCAATAATTCTGACTCCATCACTCGAGTGATTTAGAGTTATCACTCAAGTGTTCACTTGAGTGATCCCTTACAAATCATGGCAAAGAGTTAAACCTTCATTTCTTGCCTCATCACTCGAGTGATTACTCAAGTAATTCTTAGACATTGCCCGAGTGATCACTCGAGTGATTCCTCTCAAATTCTGGCAGTGAGTTTCTAGACATTTTTAGCACATATTATAATGACCCAAAATATGAATAAGTGTTCGTGATTCCAAAAGTGGACATAAAGAACATTAGCCAACCACTTTTAGAAAATATAGTATAAGTAACGACCCATGTTAGTAGTAAAAGAAAGTGCTCGAACTCAGTATTTAAGCTCAATTATGGTGACAAAGCTTAAATTGAATTAAAATATAGGGGAATGCACATGAAGAAGGGAAAAGAAATTAAATCATGTGTCAAGTGGCAATTTAAGTGAATGTGCCATAGTTAGGGACAAAATTAGAAGAATGAAAATTTACTGGCCAATTAGTCTGCAACTGATGAAGAAATTAATTAAGAGTTAGAAATGAGGAGTGTGACTAAATGGCTAATGGAATTAATTAGTGTAATCATATAGTTACATGCTATATGGTGAGCCATAGAATTTTGGACACTTGGCATGATTTGGATGAAGGGAGTTGAGTTGAAAAGTCAAATACTTAATTGTTAATTCATTTTCTCTCCCTCTCTCCTCTCATTTTCAATCAAGAGCATGTGGCACATGGAAAAATCAGATTATCATCATCTTTTCTCTCTCTTCTCAAGCTCTCATGGTCGGTTGGCATAGTGGAGGAGAAAAGAGAAAGGAGCTTTTGTAGAGGTGAGTCTTCTTCTATTTTAGCCTAGAAGATGACTCCTCTTCCTCAAAACCTCTTCTTTAATCTTGTTCATCTTATTGAAAGCTTCAAATTTAGATTTTCAAGAGGTGGTGTTTGGTGAACTCAAGAAAATCTAGTGGAAGAGGAATGAAAGAACAAACTTGGGAAAGTGAAAGAGGTGAGCAAAAGCTATCTTTTGACACCTATGTTGTGGTCATTGGTTAAGTATCTTGATTTCTTGAAGTTTGCCCTATTTTTGTTGGATTATGGTCTTAGAGAGTTTGGGATGTTTTGATTGTGGTAATGATGTTTTGTATTGAGGTTTGGATAAATGGAATTTAATTGAACCTTGAATGCGAAGTTTGAAGTTTTGGGGTTTTGTGTTAATTGAAGCCCCAAAACATAACTTGTGAAATGAATGAGAATTAGGTTTATTTTGATGATCCATTGGATTCCATGTGAAAAATTTTGTGGGAATAGCGTTATTGTAAAAATTGGACCATCGGAAACATATGTTGAAAAATTGGAAATTATGTCCTGTGAAAAATCTGTGCAAGGTAGTCGGTATGCATGGCAGTTTTGAATAAGTAAATAGTGTCAAAAAATTCTAAATCTTTCCAATCTAATAGTAAATATGCCAAGCTTTAAATTGATATATAATGGTTGTTATTTTGATGTGTGTTCTGGAAGTTATGTATTTCCAAAGTTTGAGGTTGAAATTGGAATCAATTCTGGAATAACATGGACATTTGTTGAATTCTATATTTTTGTGGTGGTAGCTGGTAGTGGTTCATATTTTTCCTGTATAGAGGACTTAAAAAAATTCAATTAAGACTTGGAGTCACCTCATTTTGATTTTTGTCGAATTAGTTATGAGTTTTGGAAGTTCAACAAAGAAATAGGATTTTTCTTGGTCGTAGCCAGAAGGGTCTTGGCCACGGCCCAAAGATTTCTAACCTATTTTTGGCCACTGCAAAAGCATTCCTTGGCTGCAACCAACCCCTAATTTCAGGATTTTGAACTTTTGAAAGGTGGTTTTTGGTCTAGTTCTTCCTAAACCTTTTAGGCTTTCATTTAAGCTTCTAATAGCCACTTAAAGGACTCAAATGATAACCAACCCTAAGTGTTTTAGAGTCATTTAGGAATTGGAATAGGGAATAACTCATCATCCTTGATTATGATTTATAGGACTTGGCGTTTGCCCAGAGCATGTGAAATTGGAGCCTGAGCGGGAATGAAAAGAATGAGGTAGTGACTCTTTCTCTTATATCATGTATAATATTTGTATATTTGTGTTTATCATTGAATTGTAAAGAACATGGAAGCTAAATTACGAAGAAAGTGGTAGCTGAACATAGCAAAAGCTGTTGTGACAATCATCATGTATCATTGTGATTACAGCGAAAGTTGTCGTAAAAATGCTATTATGAACACAACGAAGCTGTCGTAATGCCATGGAATTGAATACAGTGAATGCTATTCTTATTTATGGCCAAAAGTCCTGGTACAATGTATAGGTGAGGGTAGGCTGGCCAAAAGTCCCGGTAGAATGTATAGGTGAGTTCGTTAAATGTTCATGTCTTTGTGAACATAGTGAAAGCTATTGTAATGTTGTGGAAGTGAATACGGTGAAAGCTATTGTTATTTTTGCAATTGTGAATATAGTAAAAGCTGTCATTTGGTGACTTTTGAGTCACACATAAACATAGTAGCTAAATATAGCAAAAGTATTGTGACACTCGTCATGCATCAATGTGGAAAACTATGAAGAATGTTGTTGATAATTTGTCGCTGAGAATGTTATCGTTATTATAAATGTTGTTGTGTTATTGCTTTGTGATAATTGCTTACATGTCTTGTTATTATATATCATATGATTGAAATTGTTGCTACTGAGATTCCTATGAATCTCAATCTTTCCATTACTAACCTACAACTAGGGCAAACTGATAGAAGGAGAAGCTGGTATACAAGGACGGTTAAAGTTCATGGCTGGGAGATTAGATTTTTGTTGGTTATTAAATGTTGAGATAATTGTATATGTAAATATAGACTGATATAGTAAATTGTGTAATTTCCTGTAATCCCCATTTGAAAATGTAGGCTCTTATAGGTAAAGACCCGAGTATCGTCGGGAATTTTGTCAAGTACTCTTATATGAATTAATGGAACGATACCATATAGGCCAAATAGTTTTGAAATATGGGCTTGAGACCTGATTAGAATAGATTGTGAAAATTTTTGAGAAAACCCTCTTTACCACAGGCTCAAGTCCTATCTTGAAGTTGGGATTGTGAATGAGTTTTAAATTGTTTTTTGGTTTCTCGCTTGCTTTATAACACATTTTCAAACCATATTATCGGCTGTAAAGGTAGGGGTTATACACATTACTCGAGTGGTCACTTGAGTGATAAAGGGTCATCACTCAAGTAAGCACTCAAGTGATCCCTTCTTAAATCACCTAGAGACTTCTTGACATGTTCATTTGCTTCTTCTTTCTTCATCACTCCAGTAATGGTTTTGAATGCTTAAAAAACCTTTATTTCTTAGTTCAAAAACCTTTACTTGATTAAACTGTTTATAACACTATGTGTTATCATCAAAATATGAGATCTAACATTCTCCCCCTTTTTAATGATAACAAAACATATTGGTTTTTGAAATACTCATCTTGAAAGTGATTTTTACAGATTCACTAATTCAATTGAAAGTTATAACATCTCATGATATCAGTGTTTATTTGAAAATTAATTTGTGATATAGTTATTCTTCTCACATATCAAATACCAAAATATCAAATATAATTGCACAAGTTAAATATATGTTGCATAACGTGACATTGCATAACCATCATAAATATGTTCAAATGCCGTGCAAAAAAAGAAAAGCTCCCTAAATCCCTATACACCTAAATGCAGCCCATACTATAACATCTACAATCTGCCAAATCATAACAAAATCATTATCCAAAAACTTTTCCAAATCTTCTCCCCCTTTTTGACATCATCAGAAAGCGTGGATCAGTAAAGAAAGGAAGAGCTGGAATTAGATGGTTTAAGGGTGGAGATAGGTGTAATGTTAAGAGGTATGGCTCAGTATCTTATGTGTCACCCTGCTGAGCAGAGAAGGTAGGAGATGATTTCTTAGGCTCAGGGAGATTCACAGGGGGAATATGAAGGAATCATCTAGAGATGGTGTAAACATAGCAGGTCATATGGTGGTATGGTCTGTAAGGTAACTACCACCTCCGTAATAGTAGTGGGTGAATGATATGAATGATCACTAGAGAAGTGGTGTAAAGAAAGTGGCTTAGTGCCTGCAGGTGAAGCAATAGATTATAGCACAGTTTGGGGTTGGACGGACTCATCAAGAGTAATGTGAACTTGGTGAAATGTGGTTGGATCAGTCATAGTGAATAGAAGGTTACTAGGTATGATGGGAGGTATAATAGGAGTAGGGATAGTAACAGGCTTAGTAACCAGAATAGAACCAGAGGTAGGGGCAGAGGTAGGTATGGATTAACCAGAGGTTTAAGAACTATAAGTCAAGGCATCCACCATCACATGCAAAGACCTCAGAAGATACCCAATCTCTCGTAAAGCACTAGTATGTGCCTGCTGCTGTGCCAATACGGCTTGATTATGTTTGTTAAGTACACATGTCTGATCCAACACAACATGATTGTATTGGTTCACATGATCGATCAACTCTCCTATCTTGTGGTTTATATAGGTTATGAGTTCTATGTTGGTGTTGGCTATGTCCACATGAAAACTATCAATGACATTCTTCAAATAATTATGTCTTGCAGAAAAGAATAATGATGGAGCAGTGGTAGTGGTAGGAGCAAAGGATTGAGTGTCATCCAACTTACTTAACTCAGCCTCTATTTTCTTCTTCTTCTTAAGGTTATATTCTAAGGGCTTTTTCAACAGTATCTCAATACCCAATTTTCCTATCTGATTTATCCCCACTTGAAGTAGCCTCTTAATAGGCTCCAGGTACCATATCTCATTCTTCTTTAGAAACAAAGAAATAAGTTGGGAAAATGGCATAGGTGTGGTCCTAGTTCCCAAAAACCTATACTTCTTGATCTTAGAAAAGATGTGCTTACCCATATCCATATGTTCTTTCAAAATTGTGGAGGCCATATTTCTAAAATCCATCTCAATAAAATGAGTGAAGTTATTGGATTTGTTAACTAAGGCTCAAGAGTAAATGTACCATAAGACCCTGTGCATATCACACATATCACAAGGGTTGAAAAAAAGTGGTCCCACTCTCTCACTAAGCATCAATATAGTGAATATTTAGTTTAAGTCTAGATTGGCTTGAATATCATCATGGTGATCCTCTATACCTAACCAGGTGTTTATCTTTGAGGGTGAGATCAACAATTCTTGCCCTCTCACTTTGGCTACCATTTCTTCTTCTATTAAGTTTCTTAACATATCGTCTATAGGTTCCAAATTGTACTAAAAGTGTCTAACTACTTTTATGCAATAAGGAAGTTTCACAGATAGCCAGGGCATATAGGATTCAAGATAAGGACTCAAATCAAATTTCAAAGCTTCATGTAAAATTTAGAGGTCAATGTAAACTATCTTACATTCTTCTCTTCTTAATAAGTGTTCTTTATACTTTGGGGATTCTTTGAGTTTCCTAATATTGAATCCCTTTGGAGGAATGGTAATTTCTTCTTCCTTTTCTGCTTCTCCTTCCTTCAATGGTGACTTTGGACCCTTGGAAGATGGTCCTTGCTTCCTTTCTTTAGACTGATAGGCCTCATCTAACATACTTGCCATTGCCTTTGGCAAGTTTGGCATCATACTTGGGTCCCTTTAAAGTTTTCTCAGTCCATGAAGGAGTCTCGGATGAATTTGAGGATGGTGAAAATGAGGATATGACTTCTTTGCCATTTCCTAGAGGTGTTGCCTTGTTTTTTCTAGCCCTTGTGACCATGGGTTCATCAATTACAACCCCCTTGCTTCTGGGTTTTGCTTTCTTGGATTGAGATTTGGGCTTGGTTTTAAAAGGAATTGTAACCCCCTTCACGATTAAAGCCGAGATTAGTTTGGAAAAACGTAATTAATGTGGAATTAGATACCGTAATAGATTTTAGGACTTAAACAAAGTCAATCTTCCCAAATCAGGGTTCACAAAAATCTTTACAAAACCTGTTAGATAATGGTCTCACGTTCACATTTCAATACAAAATGGCCTCTACCAATTGGTTTCATTCATACATATCAGAGTACAGCATAAATTCCCGACATACTTGGGTTCCATTCATTAATAAAACGGGATTTACACAAGGCGCAAAGCCTACAATTCATACCCTTTTTCTTGGGGATTACACAAAATCTACTATATACAATCGTTTCTACCAAAAATATCCAAAAAGGTATACAATGATATCCATTAACCCAAAATATACTCCTAAACTGGAGTTCTAACTGCTTTTCGTCGCCCGTTTGCCTTTCGATCCTTCAGCCCTGTCTAAAATGTTTAATTTTGGGAGAGTGAGATTCTGAAGAATCCCCGTAGTAACAAATCAATCATATAATGTACAATAATAATGCATGTAAGCAAATCATTAACCACAACAAGCAACTACAACGGCAGTTACAACGGTAATGGTTAGTATGACACATGTCATCTCTTACGATTGCTCACGCTAAATTGCTCACGTTGCATTGAATCACAACAATCCACACAATACATTTCACCACAGCTGGGATTCATATAATGCATTTCATATACAAGCCATACAGGCAAGATACACACAGCCCACAGCTGAATTCACAAACGCCGCCCCACGGGTCGGATTCACAATATCCATGACGATTACGACGGCAGTTCAACGGCCGACCTAGAGATTACCACCATCAATCCCTACACGGCTCACGTTGACCTACTCACGCCGTAATGGACCATGGCACACATTTCACAAATTCTACGATAAGTTATACATGCCAAAACATCATACATAATATGAGAGAAGAGTCACTACCAGGTTTGTTCCGTGCGTGCTTTGTCGCATGTCTCTCCCGAGGAGGGCAAATATCGTATCCTATAATTATAATTAGGGATGAAGAGTTATTCTCTATTCCAACACTCAATTGACTTCAAAATACTTAGATTTGGTTATCATTTATGTCCTTTAAGTAGTTAAAATTGGCTCTAATAAAAGCCCTAAAGGATTGGGAAACATCGGGTTAGAAACCACTTTTCAAAATCACAAGGTGCTGAAAACAGGGGCTGGCTGCAGCCAAAAAAACCTCTGGCTACGGCCAGAAATAGCACAGAAAGTTTCTGGCTGTAGCCAAGAATTTTCTGGCTGCGGCCAGAACGTTCACAGAAGCTTTTGCGCTGCAGCCAAGAATTTTCTGCTGCAGCCAGGGCAACTTCAAAAATTCATAACTAATTCTAGAAAAATCAAAATAAGGTGATCCCAAATCCAAATGAAAGGTATTTAAGTCCTTGTTCAAGGAAAAATATTGCTCATCACTGGAAATCACCACAAAAATACAGATTTCAAGAAAAGTCCACACTATTCCAGAATTGTTCCCAGATTTAACATCAAACTTTGGACAGTCATAACTCCTAGCCCAAAAATTGAAATGACAAACATATGTCCATTTTGAAGCTTGAGATGTGAACTTTAAGACTGAAAAGTTTCATAATTTTCCAACACCATTTGCTATTTTAAAATGTCCATGCAAGATCACTGCCAAAACAGAGTTTCTTACTAACCAAAACTTGCCACTTTTAACACTAAGTTCCCAATGGTTCAAAATTCATATTCAACACTTCTCCCACACAAAATCACTCAAGGAACACAATAGTGACTTCAAAATGACAAAAATCACAACCCAATTACATGCCTTGTTTTTGCCCAATGCACAAAACCAACATAAAGTTCCCAAACTTCACCTTTAAGCTTCAATTCAATACCATTCATTCAAAACACTTAACAAGGCACTAATTCTATGAAAACAACAATTCAAACACCACAAGACCCTAATTTTTGAAATTTCAAGCCAAATTTCCAGAATTTCCAAGCTAAATTATTTGGCACAAAACTTATATAGAAAGGTTTCTTAAACTCACCTTAACAACTTTCTCAAAGTAGCTTCTTGATTCTCCAACCTCCACAATTCCTTGAAGTCTCAAACCAACATCAAATGGCAAACTATAACCATAGAAATGTAGCTCTTAACTCAAGGATCAACTTTAATAAATGGTGATTGAGCAATGGAGGGCATTTACTTACCCAAAGATCAAGCTTTTCCTTCTTCCTTTCTTCCTCTTCAATGGCCGAAAGAGAGAGAATGAGAGGGATGAGATGGAGTGAAGAAATAAAAACAATGATACTCCCTCCATGACTTCAGCGAAAAGAGAGGAGAGGAAGAGAGAGAAAATAATTAAAATACTCTCCCATTTGACTTTTCTCCACATCACTCACCATACACACTTTTGCCACATGTCCACATGCCATTGGTTTACACAAAATATGTCATCAATTAACTTATCTAATCTCTCCATTAGCCATTTTAATCACACATCCCATTTTCTCTTAGTTAGTAATTAATTTCTCCCTTAATTACCAACTCATGGCCAATAATTCATTCTTCCAATTTTTTTCAATAATTATGACATATTAATTAAAATAGCCATAAAACACATAATAATTCCCATTTAAATTCATAATTATCCACAATAATCATGATTAGCCTTTAATCAAAAATTGGGATATTATAGGAATCGTTTGCTTCTTGGATGGTGAAGATGGAGGAGAATCAGATGATTTTTAAGACTCAGAAGATTCTATAGGGGGATCATTGTGAGCTACTTTAGTTCTAACCATTATAAATTGAAGAAAAAGATGATTTTCCTTCTTTTGGAGGTTTGACAGACTATAGTTATGGCAGGGAAGTCTGAGAGATTTAGGAAGCTTTTCAAGGTGCAAATTAGTGGGTAAGTGTTTATGAAAGATTTTTAAGAGAGCACTAGATGAATCACTGAAAGAGATTTTGTTATAATGACATAGTGCCAATAGATATAGTCACTGTACCCAACATCACTCGAGTAATTATGGGGCTTCACTCAAGTGGTCACTAGAGTGATTATGCCAAAAAAATAGAAAATAATGCAATTTTAAAGACATACCTGGCATGAGTAATACTATAATTAGCCATGTATATTCCCTCTATGATTAGAAGGCACTGGAGGATATATTTGAATTGAATCTTGATTGATCTTACAATCTAGACTGATAATCACTCGAGTGCTCACTCGGGTGATCAGATTTAACTGTTATGCCATTTCAATTTCAATAAATTTGAATTAATGCCTACTGCCTTGATTTTCATGTTATAACTCAAGCGGTCACTCAAGTGATGCTACCCACACTTCCAGTTATCACTCGAGTGATCTATTGATCACTTGAAGTTTTTACTCGAGTAATTAACATCTTTGTTTACCTCTACTTTACTTACCACATAATAGAGTATCAAGGTCTGCAAAAACAAATTACTAGATACTCTGATACTTTAGTTAGTAATCATCAAAACATGATCCAATTACATTTTCTAACTTAAAATAACTTACAATTCATTGGGATTTATCACTCCTAATTTTCTTCTTATAAATAGGAATTGATTTTTTGATAGGGGTTTTGTGAAGATATCAGCTAGTTGGAGATAAGTAGGGATGAATATCACTTTAACATCCTTCTTTTGAAAATGATCCTTGATAAAGTGATGTCTAATATTGATATGCTTGGTTTTGGAATGTTGGACCAAATTCTTTGTCAAGCTTATCATGCTGGTGTTGTTACAATAGATAGGTATCTCTTTTAAGTGCATACCAAGGTTTTGTAGTTGTTGCTTTAGCCATAATACCTGTGCACAATAAATTGGCGCTGCAACATACTCAGCTTCCGTTAACGAAAGAGACACTGTGTTTTGTTTCTTGCTGAACCATTACACAAGTGAGCCTCCAAGAAACTAGCATTGCCCACTGGTACTATTTCTGTCAGTCTTATAGCCTTTGTGATTAGAGTCTGAGTATACAACTAGGTATTTATTTCTTCTTGTAAGATACTAGAGACCTAATTTTAATGTGTCGGTAAGATATCTAAAGATTTGTTTGAAGGTTATAGAAGGTGATTCCTTTGGTGTTGATTGATATCTTGCAAACATTCCAACATCAAATTGTATATCAAATCTACTTGCAGTAAGATAGAGTAATGAACCAATCATTCCTCTATATTCTGTGATGTTATAGTTTTTTCCCTAAACATTGGCGTCAAGCAATGTAGTTAAGCTCATAGGCGTGTCTACTCCATTTTATTCTTCCATCCCGTATTTCTTCAATAGCTCTTTTAAATATTTCATTTGAGATATGAAAATTCCGTTCTTTCTTTGTTTGATTTGTAAACTAAGAAAAAGTTCAATTCTCCCATCATTGACATCTCAAACTCCTCCTGCATTATCTCAGAAAATTCTTTGCACAGACTTTCATTAGTACCACCGAAAACAATATCATCAACATATATTTGAACTATCAAAATATCATTTCATTTTTGTTTTATATATAGTTTTGTATCAACTTTTCCTCGTACAAAACCTTGATCGATGAGAAATTTACTAAGTCTTTTAATACCATGCTATAGGGGCTTGTTTTAAACCTCATAATGCTTTTCTTAGTTTGAAAACATGATCAAGTTTAGTTATATCCTCAAAACATGGAGGTTGTTCTACATATACTTCTTCTATGATATAGCCATTTAAAAATGCACTTTTTTATGTCTATTTGATAAAGTTTGAATACCTTGATGTACGCCAGGCTAAAAGTACTCGTATAGCTTCCAATATAGCCACTGGAGCATACATTTCCTCATAATCAATACCTTCTTCTTGATTATAGTCTTTGTCTACCAATCTTGCCTTGTTTCTGATAATGATTGCTGATTCATCAAGTTTGTTCTTGAATACCCATTTTGTGCCAATGATCGAATGATCCTTAGGCTAGGGTACCAAATCCCAAACTTGGTTTCTTTCAAATCGATTGAGTTCTTCTTGCATTGCTATAACCCAACCATTGTCTGATAGGGCTTTATCAATGTTAGAAGGTTCAATCTCAAAAATGAATGCATAGAAACTAACTTCATTTAAGATTTTGTTCCTAGTCTTGATTCCATCATTTATATATCCTATTGCTTGATCTAGAGGATGACTCTTGTTATACTTCTAGGCTCTAGGTTGATCAAGTTTATGTGGTTGTTCTTCTTTATCAGTTTGATCTTCCTTTGGATTGAAAGGATTATGATTAGGTTGTCCATTCTTTTGATTTAATACTATTTCCTGCTCATCATCAATAATTTTTTTAGGGGATTCAAATTCATCGAATACAACAAGAATTGATTCTTCAACTACATATGTTTGTTTATTGAAAACTCTCTATGCTTTACTTCGGTACGAGTATCCTAGAAATATTCCTTCATCATTTTTAGATTCAAACTTTCCTAGATTATCTTTACAATTATTATGAATCAAATATTTACAACCGAAGATGTGTAGAGAGCAAGGTTCGGCTTCCTTCCTTTGTATAGTTCATATGGTGTCTTTCCAAGTTTTGTTCTGATGTAGGCTTTATTTGAGATATAGCATGTTGTTCTTATTGCATTAGCCTAGAAAACTTGAGACACGTTCCTTTCATTCAGTATGGCTCTAGCCATTTCAGTGAGTACTCTATTCTTTCAGTCCACGACTCTATTTTATTGAGGTGTCCTTAAAGCAGAGAAGTTGTGATCAATGACATTAGTGTCAGAGTATTCTCAAGGGCTAGATTCTCAAATTCTCTACTATGGTATGTCCTGATAGCTGTAATAGACATACCTTTACCATTTTGCACTTTCTTGGCAAAAACAATAAATTCATTGAAGGTTTTATCCTTTGATGGTAAGAAAATAGTCCATGTAAATCTAGAGAAATCATTAACATTGACTAATGAATATAAGTTGCCCCCAAGACTTTTAACTCTTACTGGTCTAACTAAATCCATATGCAGCAGTTGTAGTGGTCTGTTAGTTGTGATTTCATTTTTTGATTTGAAAGAAGATTTTGTTTGTTTACCCTTTTGACATGTAGCACAAATTCAATCATTTTTGAAATTCACTTCGGGTAAACCAATTACTAAATCCTTTTTGAGTAACTTGCCTAGATAGTGCATATTGACATGAGCTAGTCTCTTATGCCATAAACATTTTTACTTATATCAAGAGTATAGCAGTTACCTTCATTTTTTGCTTTGAGCTTTACTTTAAGATTTTTCTTCTCTAATTGTAAGTCTTTCGTGCTTACAATTAGACATTTTTTTGAGTCGAATATCACCCAATTGTCTTTATATGTACTTTAACTCATGCTTAGCAAATTATGGCACAAACCTTCAACATAATATACATTTTTTACTTGTATACCTTTATCAGTTTTGATTTCACCAATTCCTGCTATCTTTCTGGATTGATTTCCCCTAAATTTTACCTTGCCACCTTCCTTAGGTTGTAATGTGGTAAAACTTTTAGAATCACAGGTCATATGTCGAGAGCATCCACTATCTATATACCATTTGGTGGCTCTGGATGCTTTGAGGCATATCTTATCCTCTTTCATTTCTTCTTAAGAAACTAGACAGATATTGGCAACTTCTTTTTCATCGCTATCTTCATCAGAGGAGCTATCTACTGATATAGCGGATACAAATGCTCTCTTTTTATTGAAGATCTCACCTTTTCTCTTTTCTTTGTTCTTCCAAATCAGCTCTGGACATACTTACTTGATGTGTCCTGGCTTTTCACATTCATAACAGATTATGTGCTGCTTGTTTTCTCTTCTATACCTTGTTCCTCCTTTTTGAAGATTTCTAAATCCTTAGTATTTCTTGTAAAACTTCTTGAAGAATTTTATTTTCAGGCCCATTTTTTATTATCAAAATCTTCATCATCATGTTCTTGAGTTTCCTATTTTATGTTTAGTGAAATGCTTTTCTTTTTCTTGTCACCAATCTCTTGAAGTTCTTATTTAAACTTCAGTTTGCTTTCATATTCAGAGAGACTTTCGAATAGAGAAGCGACCGATCACATTGATTCACCTTTTACTTCCTCTATCACAGTGACTTTGGCCTCCTACTGTTTAGAGAGTATGTTTAGTATATTTCTTACTCAGGTATTCTGATCATAGGCTTTCTCAAGTGCTATAAGTTGATTAACAAAATGTGTTTATCTAAGTTAAAATTCAGCTATTAACTCACATGATTTTATTCGAAGTAAATCGAATTCAGTAACCAAAGTGTTGATCCAGTTTTCTTTTATTCTTGAAGTTCCTTCTTGAGCTATTTCCAAGGCTTGCCACATTTCCTTAGCTGTTGGAAGTGTACAAATCATGAAGTACTCATTTTGATTTAAAGCACTTTGGATCATTATGATTACCTTTCTATTGAGAGTGATAAGATTCTTGTCATTTTCATCATACTATACTGGTGTCTTGGGAACTTTTTGTGAATCTACAATCTTTACAGGCGTGTAGTTTCCATTTTCAATCACCTCCCACAGTTTATGTACAGTAGCCATCACAAATACTCTAAACTTTGCTTTCTAGAAAGAAAAGTGTTCGCTATTGAAACCTAGTGGTCTGGTGCTAGAAGCTCTGTCGATAAGTATTCCTTTACCCATACTTACCATTGGATCCTTCTAAGGTCGTTATACCTGAACAAGAAGAATTAGGGTATGATATCAAATGTTAGTGCAAGCGTTTAACCCAAGAGGGGGTGAATTAGGTAATCATAGAATATTTGAACCATTTATAAAATTGACATAATTTAAAGCAGTTAAGAGCTAGGAGAGATATCATCGAAGAGTACACCAAGAGTTATATTGGTTCAGCCACAACCACTTTGACCTACGTCCAGTCCTCAGAGTTCCTCTAAGAGTTTCACTATATCTTCCAAGATTCTATCGGTTCTAGGCACCTCAGTACACAGCAAATTTCTTCACTACACACTTACTCCCCCTTACACGATATAAACTAATCCCCAACTTAAGGTTCGACAACCTTAAGTTGTCTCAATAACAAATATTGAGTTTGTAATAAAAATTTCTCTTACAGAGTAAATATAGAATCACTGAAGTACAAAGTGTATGAATGAATGAAAAACAAAGCAAATGTGATTTGATCAATGTGGCTCAATATGTTGTTCTACTTTGTCTACGTTGAATGCTTCCATATATATAGCTGAGTTGAGATAGCCGTTGGTAGCATTTCAGCATCTCTGTTAAAGTTATGCAGCTTCTTTTAACCATTCTTCACATTTGAAAAATAGCAATTATGGTAGGTGAGTGTTACAAACTTAAGTTGGGCTTCTCTCTCTTTAGCATGATCTATTTATTATTTCCTTGAAAATATACTTAGAATACTAATACAATGAAGGGTTAATATAATAAATCAATAAACAATAAATCATAAACATGCAATCTGGGTTCTATCACTCAAGTGGTCACTGGAGTGATCCATAGTGGTCACTCGAGTGATCTATAGTGGTCACTCAAGTGATCCCTTCCCGAACTTGGTAAAGAGTTGAAGCAATAATTCTGAATATATCACTCGAGTGGTCACTTGAGTGATTCAGGGTCATCACTCGAGTGATCCCTTATAAATCATGGTAGAGAGTTAAACCTTCATTTCTTACCATATCACTCGAGTGATTCTTAGACATCACTCGAGTGATTGCTCTCAAATTATGGCAGTGACGTTCTAGATACTTTTAGCACACATTACTCGAGTGTTGTGAGCACTTGAGTGATCCCTTCTAAAATCAACGAGAGACTCCTTGACTTGTTCAGTTGCTTCTTCTTTCTTCATCACTTGAGTGGTCACTCAATACATACTTCAAAAACCTTTGTTTGATTAAATCATTTATAATACTATTTGTTACCATCAAAACATGAGATCTAACACTTACAGCCTTGGCCTTTACTCATAAGTTCTAACTGCCAACGGACATACTAGCCCAATAGGTCTTACTGCCTACCATATATTTATAACACGAATATATCCAATGGTAAACACATACATTCAAAACCATTACACAAGATACAAGGTAACAGTTGTTTTCCTTTATACCATCGACCATGTTCTTCCTTAATTTATTTCCTTGTTTTTCTTTCTACAAATAGCACTAGAACACCCTATGGCGATTCATTTGGTCATATAAACCCTTTTCTCAAGGAAACCTATTTGATGGAAGACCCATTACAATGCACCACCATTAAGAGTCAACGTTCCCATAGCTCTACTCTATGGTTGGAAGTCAGGGTGGCTTTACTCTATAGTTTGATGTCACGGTAGCTACACACTACTGTTTGACATCATGGTGGCTCCACGCTATGGTATTACACACGATGCTTCACTCAGTCACCTGAATGGTCAGCCCCTCTAGCCAGAACTCTCCGTAGGTAGCCCTCCCCGATTATATCTCTCTATAGGTAGCCTTCTCTTATCAAAACTCTTTGTATGTAGCCTTCTTCGATTAGAATCCTCTGTAGGTAGTTGTTTCTTATTGATCATCTCTGAATGGAAGTACAATTATAATGGGAATCTAGATCTTATAAAGTCCTTCTTCTCTAGCAGTTCCATAATCTGCTTCTTTAATTCCGCCATGCTGTTTGGGGTCATTTTGTATGGACTTTCGAAATCAGTCTAGCTCCAAGCATAATCACAAACTCTACCTCTCTTACCAGGTATATTCTACTTATACCTTTCAACACATTATCTGTCATCCACCAATCAACTCCTAATATAGTCTTAAGCTAGTAGAATGGCAGGTAGATCAATTCTTTCTCTTATTTTATTAGAGAGCTATCACCTCAATCAATCCTTTAAGGGAATATTTTATTATTAAGATCTTTCCCTATACTAGATTAGCAACTAGAAACCTTGAGAAACCTCATACACATTTTAATACATTCTACTACCATGTTCTAGTACCTCAGACCATCTAGGTCAATTCAAATTCCTAAAGAATTAATTCAACTATTGAGTTTAATTCTTATATCACAATTCAACTCTTAGAACCTCGATATCAGCTGAGCTGGGAAATTACTTTCCTTAATTATACCTAATAAGCATGCTAAAATTAAGATCAATAGTGCATATTCAGGTAATATCCACAAAACATTACTGAAGGTTCAACATCATCCATAAGGTTCACAAGGTTCAAAGTTCCTTCATGAAACAAAACCAAAGTACAATCCTATTCACATTTCGACCTAAGCACTATTTCAGCTTAGATCTAATTCAAACTTATCCTCAACCTTTAGTATCACCAGATCGAATCCTCTAGAATCAATATATGGCATAATCACCACCCATAATGTACCACCGCATATTATACCTACATCCCTTTAACACAACAGTGTTACTAAGGATCATTACTTTGGACAGAGAAACCTCAAAACAATTACTATGCCTCGAGTTTCCATAGCCCCATCAAATAAACTTTTCTAAGCAATACTCATTGCAACAGAAATGGTTTAGATTAAAGATCAATACCTACCTCATCATCTCCATGCCTCTAATCATTATTCATGTTATCTAAGAACTTATAATCAAAATCTCAAACCTTTAATCAAAAGGTTTCAAATTTCTAAAGTACTTCCCAAGGAATCACCCATCTCAGGATTTCTCTCACCTAAGCACTATCACCCAAAATGTGTATAATGACTCGTGACTCCAAAAGTGAATGTAATTAATGTTAGACAAACACTTTCAGAGACTACAATGTGAATTATGACCTAAATTATCAGTGGAAAATGCCCAAACCCTGTATTTAAGTTTAATTGTGTGGCAAAGTCTATATTAGACTAAATGAGAGGGAGAGGGTGTAAAGCATAAGAGATGGGGTCAAATAATGTGTTAAGTGGTAATCAAATTGAAATTGCCATAGTCAGGGGCAAAATAGGAAGGAAGAAAATTTCTCAACTAATTAGTCAGCTACCAAAGATGAAATTGGCTATTAACTAAAAGATTAAGTGGTGTGACTAAATGGCAAACTGAATTAGTTAGTGTAGCCATTTAGTTACATGCATTTTGGAAGAAGCCATATGATAATGACACTTGGCACCATTAGATTGAGTTTGACAAAGTCAAAAATTTCAACTCCCTTACCTCTCTCTTCTCAAGTTGGTTAAGTGTGTATGAGGGGATTGAAAAACCTGAATTCATCATCTCATACTCTTTCTCTTTGGCTCTCCTGGTTGGCCAAACAAGGAGGAGGAAAGAGAAAGTGAAACCAAGGTAAAATGAGAACTTCCTCTTTCATTTTAACCTTGAAGATGACCCCTAATGCTCAAATAGTCTTCTTTAATCTTTCTCCTTTTAATGAAAGCTCCATTTTTATGGTTTTAGATTTTCAAGAGGTGGTGTTTTGTGTGTTAGAACCGGCTGACACCCAAGAGGGGGGTGAATTGGGTGTAAGATAAAAACTTAAGAACTTTGAAAATCTTTTCGCATCTTAGTAAAAGCAATAAGTATGAAGGTAATGAATCATAAATCAAAAGTTAGATTAAATAATATATGCTGAAAATATAAGAGCTTAGGGAAGAGAATATACAAACTGTGATTTATCTTGGTTCGGTCCAATCTGTGATGGCCTATGTCCAGTCCCCAGGCTCCTTCTGAGATTTTCAAATCTACTATCTTCTTGTTTAATCTGGGCACAAGAAAAGCCTTTACAATTCCACAAGCTTAACCGGGTACTTTGAAACCTATTACAAACCTCTCACTAAAATACTCCCCCTTACGACAAGTCTTACAAGTAGAGCAATTCCGAAGATCTTCCTCTCCTGCTTACTCATGCAAGTCTTACGAGCAGCAACGTTCTCTCCTGCTTACACCCCTATAAGTCTTATGAGCAGTAATGTTCTCTACTGCTTGCACCTTGTAAGTCTTACGAGCAGAATGTCTTATTGGCAATTCTCTCTACAGCTTCTCCCTTAAGGAAATGAACCCTCTTAAGGTCCCTCTACCTTGAGATCAACTCAGAAATATAGTTGAAAGTGTTTATAGACTCTCTCACAAAGTGGGTATAATACTCACTGAAGTACAATACAAATAATCACTCTCTTATTGATAAGTAATACAGAAGCTGTAGAACAGAGAGTGTTTGGGTAGAAGCAGAGGATTCATATTTCCATCATTTTTCTCGTAGTTGCTCGCTGTCTCTGTTATCCATCGACGTTGAATGCTCTCTCATTTATAGTTGATGAAGATTATGACCGTTGTGAGCATTCATCAGTTGGAGTCATTTTGACCGTTGAACATATTTAAAAAACAAGCTACTATGAAATGTCCATTGCAGAGTGGAGTGTCTCGTTGAACAGCAGGAAGATTCATTTTGAGCTGTACGTCACGTTGTGGAGCGTTTTGTGTTTTAGACATTTATTCATAGTGGGTCAATCTTTTGTCGTGGTAGGTAGCTGATACTCAATGGGTAATGATGTCGCCTGCCACAATTGACTCTTTCATTTGAATCTGTAAGCTCACTGTTAAATTTCCTGTTTCACACTGTAAAATGCTTAATCACTAATATGATGAAGTATTAGTCATGGGTATGTTGGATCATTGGTCAAAAGCTGAATTTCTGGCTTCTAGGACTCATCACGTTGAGTGAAGACTTTTTCCTTACGTGATCTCCGTTCTTGAAGATGCAATCCAAATATTTCATCTCCTGTTTTACACTTGAAATATATGTTAGTTAATGTTTAGGAGCAATAACAAGTAAAAACATAATGATTGTATAACATTTAACCACGTTTGGATTGATGGCCATGAGAGTCTGAACTTCTACGTTGCTTCTATCAGACCTCACTCGAGTGCAAAGAAGCCTCACTCGAGTGCATGTACAATTTCACATTTTGGCTTCCTCTCGGGCAAACACTTTCTGTCCAACACTTGCATCTGCTCGAGTGAATTCCAGACATGACTCGAGCACAACCAGTTATGCTCGAGTGCGCTTCTTGTTTTCACGTACATGCTTCTTCTCGGGTTAACACTCTCATGTCAAAACTTGCATGTTCTCGAGTGAGAAATAGTCTAATGCTCGAGTATGGATCCTAGTGCTCCAGTGTTGTAAATTTCTTCACGTTTCAGCTGCTTCTGGACATCACTCGCATGACATTTTTAGAGAGTTCGTTTTTGCACTCATGAGTGATGTGGGGCCACTTTAGAAAAAATTTATTTATTTGATTCTAATGATGTATCATAAGAAAGCTCTTACCATATGCATTCCAATGCAAAAAGAATCAGCTCTAAACTCCTTGCATTTTGCAAGTTATGATCGAAAGAGTGTCTATCCCACTAGACTGCACAAGCGTCAACTTCCAGAAGGCATAGCTCCTAGAATATTAGTTCACATTAGGCAAATTACCTATCCATGGAAAGCTCTTTGAGTCTGGTTTCATTTGGCACTGGTCTCATCTCAATCTGATGTGTGGTTTGTGAGTTATGCTCAAAATACCAAACCTGTGTTGAAAAGTGACGGTAATTTCACTGTCATCTTCCACGGATCATATCTCCTTCATTTGAGCTTCTTTCAATGTGATCTTGGTGCACATTTTACGTGTTGTGAGTCTTTGTTCATATGCCACCGTTTTGGGTCAATCCGATGTGTGGTTTGAGAGATATGACCAAAATACCATACCTCTGTCAAGCTGAACGTAAAATAGAGCTGAACAGAGTATTCATCCCGTGCTCGAGTGTGTACATCCATGCTCGAGTGAAACACCTCTGGCACTCGAGTATTGAGCTCACACTCAAGTAAAACTCCCCTAGAAGTGACATAACTCACATATAAGTCATCTTAGCTTCATATTAACCTATTCCAACCATCATTTGATCATAGAAGCCTCGGTATCATCATAGAAACCTCCAGTATCACTTCTAACAACTTGAATTTTGATATTCTTGATAGATCTTCCAAGTTCTTCATTCTTCAATATCTTTCTTTTAGATTTTCCTCTTGATAATCATTCTTCATAATCCGAGTAAGCATCTCCTTGACTATCTTCAAATTCTTTTCTTCTTCTTCCTTTTGTTCATTTTCATTAATTCAATCTTCTTCATTCTTTGCTTGACTAATCTGCAAAATATGTGATATTAAATATAGTAGTTAGCCAAAGAAATACATTATATTAACTTTTTGCTCTTATCATTTCACATCATCAAAACTAATCTTATCCAACATTGTGAACTCAAGAAAAGCTAGTGGTTGGAGAATTGAAGAACAAGTTATTGGAAGAGGAAGAGGTGAGCAAAAGCTATCTTTTAATATGAAAATTGTAATGTCCCAACATGTGTATAAGGTCTAATGACTCCAAAAGTGAATGTAATTAATGACAGACAAACACTTTCAGAGAATTTAATGTGAATTATGACCCAAATTAGCAGTAGACAGTGCCCAAACCCTGTATTTAACCTCTATTATATTGTCAAGGCTAAGGTGAATTAAAATAAAGGGAATGGCGTATGGAAGGAGGAAATAGGGCTAAAGAATATGTTAAGTGGTAATCCAATAGGAGATGCCAAAGTCAGGGGCAAAATGGGAAGAAGAAACTTTATCGACTAATTAGTCAACTACCGAAAAAGAAACTCACCATCAACTAAAAGAATAAGGGGTGTGACTAAATGACTAATGGAATTATTAGAAATAATCATATGGTTGCATGCACTTGGAAGAAGTCCTAGGATGTTGATGTTAGAATCGGCAGGCACATCGGAAGAATTTTAGAAATTTTCACCGATCCTAATCGAGGATTTATCAACGGCGTTTAAACCAAGTTAGAAGGATTCATACCTTTTATGATTCAGGGTTTTCACGATCTCTAGGAGCCAACACGCCAAGTTCGCTCCCTCTACCGGTATCCACACGAATGCTCTCCTACCGAGACTGCGTGCTAGGGCCTCTAATGTCTCCTAGGGTTTTCCTTGCGGCTCTCAATTCTTATGTGTATATCAATATATCTGCTCTATCAAGTTTATAACCTATGAGGGCTATTTTTAAATTTCAAAAAATAATCATCATTAATTTTGAAATTAATTAACTATTCATTATCTTGTAAGCTAATTAAATAAATTCAGTTTAAATTAAATTTGTCCAACAGTTTTAATTTAACCTATTTATTTAATCCAAATAAAGAGCTATTAGATTTAAGTTATCTTCATAAATTAAATCTGAGATACCATATCTCTATCATGTTAGTTATTAGATTTAATTTATCTTAATAAATTAAATTTAAAACTAACACAATATAATAATATCATATAATATATATACAAACATACATACATACATATATATATAATATGTATTTTGAAAATACATATCTATATAATATTATTAAAGAATTTTTATATTACATATATACATATATATATATATATAATTTGTCCACCTTAATTAAACATTATCTCGTATTGGGCCATTCTTGTGTGCGACCCTGTAGGCCCATATGAAGTTGGCAGTGGGCCAATAACTGTACTAACCCACAAGTCGCAAGCGGCCTCTAGCAAGACATCACAACTACCCAATTCATATGAGGATCGTTAACACGATGCAACCTATCATACAACCATGACACGTCCCTTTTGTCACACGATATATCGGTCAAGGATGAGGCATGGATAATGTCATCCTCTTATTCCTGATTATTACTTTCTCGATTCTTGAGTAGTTTGACAATAGAAATGGAAACTCCTTTCCATTGTAGTATGGCCATACATTTCTCAGACTTACCCATTGAGGGGCTCAATAATATATCTCTACTAATATGAGGAACAAATTCCATCTTGATCATTCATATTCCTCTGCATGAAAAACCACCAAGCCTGATTATAGCCTTTATCATCACCCGGTCAAAGGTGACTTTTGACTAGTTCAAAGCTTAGCAACTCTCATATAGGAATCTATGATGACCTCAGGTCTAAGGGCATTGTTACGTGGTTATACATGAGAAAAACTTATGACTTGATCCATGTAGCTTTCTCATAGTGGGTTGGTCCAGCACCTTGTACTCTTACAAATGCCTAAGACTTTGATTCGTATCTCCACATCTTATCAAAGTTATACTGCTCTTGTTTCATCTCTACTCCCATATAGATGACCAACCAGGGACATTTTAGGACAATCTTTATGAATTACCCAAGGATACAATTATCACAGTTAACATGTAAATAATATGATAACAGAATGGAATTTCATTAAATTGATAATGTTCAAAGTACAATGATTGGCCCTTTAGGCACAATTTCCAACAGTTGACACTTAGCATCACTTGGTACCATTGGATTAGTCTACATTTCAACTCTTCCTTCCTTCTCTTTTTAAAGTCAGGCAAGAGGCCATTGGGAAACCAAAAATCTAATCTTCCTCATCATCATCTCTCTCTCTTCAGCTTCCATAGTCAACCAAGAAAGAGGAAGAAAGAGAGAAGAAATCAAGGTATGTGTGCTCCATTTGACAATGTAGATGACCTTAAATGCCAAAAACCTCTTATTTAATCTTGACCATCTTGATGAGAGCTTTATTCCTATGGTTTAGATTTTCAAGAGGTGCTATTTTGAGTTCTTAAGGAAAATTAGTGGTTGAATAATCAAAGAACAAGCTTATCGAAGTGATAGAGATGAGCAAAGGCTACTCTTTGATATGCATAGTATGGTCATTAGTTGAGAACTCTAATTTATGGACTTTTGCCCTAATTTTTTTTGTATATAAGGTTTTAGAAGTTTCATGATGTTTAGATTGTAGAAATGGTGTCTTGTGTTATACTTTGGACAATGGAATTGATTTGGAGTCTTGAATATGGCGTTTAGCAATTTTGAGGTTTTATGTTCAAATGTTCCCAAAATAGAACATGTAAAAGGAGTGAGAATTTGGTTTTTTCAATGTTTCTATTGGATTCTATATGAAAAATTTTGTGGGAATAGTATTGGATATGAATGTTGGACCTTTGGAAACATTTGCTAGAAAATTGTAAATTTCAAGCAATGAAAATTCTATGTAGGAAAGCAGCTTTGCATAGTGTTTTGAATTAGCAAGTGGTGTCAAAATGATATAAATTTTTCCAATTTTGTAGTAGACATTGCAAGCTTTCCAATGATATAAATTTTGTATCAATTTGATGTGTATGCGAAAAGTTGTGGTAATTGGAAGTCAGCCAAGAAACAGGTCACTTCTTGGCCGCAATCAGTAGCTCTTGGCCGTAGCCACAAGTGTTTGACCAGTTCTTGGCCGTGGCCCAAAACCCGCTGACCTGTTCTCTGCTGCGGCCCAAATCTTTCTAAGTATCTCTTGGGCCCGGCCAACACACAAAAATCTACATTTTAAACTTTTGAAAGATGGTCTTTTGTCTAGTTTTTTCAACCCTTTAGGCATATGTCTAGGCTTCTAGTAGCCACTTAAAGGTCTCAAATGATAACCAACTCTAAGTACTTTAGAGTTAAGAATTGGAATAGGGGATAACTCGTCATCCTTGATTATGATTTATAGGACTTGTCATCTACCCTAAGCGTGAGAAATCGGTACATGAGCACAAATAGGAAGAACAAGGTAGTAACACCTTCTCTTTTATCATGTATAACTACTTGTATATTAGTGCTTATCATTAAATTGTGATGAATGTAGATGCTGCTGAGACTACAACTATGAAAGCTGTAGTGATTGTAAATACGACTGTGATAGCTATCGTGAATGGGGTGAAAGCTATGAATGTGTATACAGTCATGAGTGTTATTGTATATAGTTGTGCAAGCTGTCATATATTACTATGAAAGCAGTCATATACAGCTATGAATGCTATCTTTTATAGCAGCACAAGCTGTCATATATTTCTGTATATGCTGTTATGGATGTTATTTTATGATAATTGCTTACATGCTTTGTTGTTATATATCATATGAGTGAAACTGTTACTACTGAGATTCCTATGAATCTTACTCTTTCCAATGATTAACTTATAGCCAAGGCTATCAGATCGAAGGAAAAGTAGATAACCAAGGGTGGCTAGTGTTTATGCCTAGGTCATTAGGCCTTGTATTGGTTATCTATTTTTGGGATTATTGTACATATTGTATTTGTGGTAAATTTGGACAGTGTTATGTAATCCCTATAACGGGAATTGTAACGGGCAAATATGTCCTAAAAAAACCTTTTATGAATGAATGAAACCTAAGAGTCATCAGGAATTTTGCAATACTCTCTGATATTTATGAATGAACCGGACAGCACAGGTTAAATAGATTCGAAAGGTGAATGTGAGACCATATTAAACTAGCTTCAGAAAAGTTTTTGAAACCCACTTTATCACAGGACCAAATCCTATCTTAATGTTGAGATCGATAATAAGTTTTAATATATCAGTTGGTCTCTAGTTAAATCTAATGACACATTTTTTAACCTATTAACGACTTTCAAGGTAGGGGTTACATATATTATGGCTATTGGTTTAGTATTTAAACTTGTGGATTTTTGGCCTGTTCATGATTTAGAGTCTAGACAGTTCAAAGTGTTTAGTTGATTACAATAGTGTCTTGTGTTGTGTGTTGGGTAATGGAATTGATTCAGAAACTTGAATGTGAAGTTTAGAAGTTTTGAGTCTTGTGTTGAATCATTGCCCCAAAACAAAACATAAGAAGGGAATGTGAAATTGGTTTTTTTGATGTTTCTATTGGATTCTATGAGAAAAATTGTGTGGGGAGTTTCCCCGATGGTGAATTTTGACCTTTGGAAACTATTGTTGAAAAACTGGAAATTCTGTCAAGTAAGAATTTTGTGCCAGGGAGCTACTTTGCATGGTGTTTTGAAATAGAAAATGTTGTCAAAAAGTTGTGAAACTTCTAGTTATGTAGTAGACATTACAAGCTTTAAAATGATATAAAGTTTGTGTCATTTCAATGTGTGTGTGAAAAGTTATGGTTGTTGGAAGTCAGCCAAGAAACAAGTCACTTGGCCTCGGCTAGTGGTTCTTGTTGTAGCTAACAAGTTTCTTACCAGTTCTTGGCCGCGGCCAAAAGGTTCTTGGTCGTAGCCCAAAACCTTTTGACCTGTTCATAGCCATCGCCAAAGGGTTCTTGACTATGACCCAAAAGTTTCTGACCTTCCCTTGACAGCAACCAGAGAGGGTCTTGGCAGTAGTCAACCCCTAAAATCTGGCATTTTGAACTTCTGAAAGGTGGTTTTAGTCTAATTCTCCCAAACCCTTTAGGCTTTTGTTTAAGCTTCTAATAGCTACCTAAAGGTCTCATATGATAACTAACCCTAAGTGTTTTGGAATTGAGAATTGAATAGGGAATAACTCATCATCCTTGATTATGATTTATAGGATTTGACATCTGCCCTGAGTATAAGAAACTGTCGCCTGAGCAGGAACGGAAAGAACAAGGTAGTGACTCTTTCTCTTATATCATATATGATGCTTGTATGTTTATGCTTATCATTGAATCGTGCCGAATGGGAAGGCCACATGGCAAGATGAAAGTGAATACAATGAAAGCTGTCATTATTGTGAATACCGTAAAAGCTGTCATGAAGGCCACATGGTAAGATGAAAGTGTATACATCTGTGAAAGCTTTCGTTATTATGAATACAGTCGTGAGAGCTATCATTTATGTGGTGAACGTCACAAGTGTGATTGCTACTATAGATGTTGTTGTGTTGCTACTTTATAATAATTGCTTACATGCTTTGTTTATTATATATCATATAAGTGAAAATGTTACTATTGAGATTCCTGTGAATCTTATTCTTTCAAATGACTAACCTTCAACCAAGGTAAGCGGAGCAAAGGAGAAGTAGGTATACAAGGGCGGCTAGTAATCCCGGCCAGGATATTAGAGTTTTGTTCGTTGGATATCATACTTTTGTATAAATGTATAAATTATAGTTTTAAGTTCTATGTAGTGATGGTTGGCGGATGTATCTACTATAGATTTGTATAGTTGTATGTATTCCCCAGTATGGTAAACTAAGAATAGGCGATCATGCCCTGTAAACCCCTTTTGTGAATGAATGAAACCCAGGAATCCGTCAGGAAATTTTATTATGCACTATAATATTATGAATGGAACAGAACCGACCAAGCCCAATAGATTCGAAAAGTAGAAGTGAGACCATATTAAATAGATTGCGAAAATTTTTTGAAAACCCACTTTAGGACAAATCCAAATCCTATTTTGAAGTTGGGACTTCTAATGAGTTTTGAATTAACCGTTGGTCTCCTGATTATTTTATGACACATTTTCTAACCTTATTAACGGCTATCAAGGTATGGGGTTACACCCTTAGTACCATTCTTATACCACTATTACAAGTGCTAGTATCATTACTGTGTGCACTGGTACCACCAAACTACAAACTAGGTACGGGTCCACCTCTACGTGCACTGATACCATTGCTCTTTGATACCACTAATACTACTATGATACCAGTGATACTAGTACTTAGGTACTAATACCTCTACCCCTTCCTTCTAAAAGTTGGTTAAAGGATAGGGATGGTCTAACTTTCTGGTTTCCTATGCTATTTGTAACTCCCAATTACAGTAACACTATCAGAGGATCACTACACTACTCACACGAGCAATGAACATATCCTAGAGTCAGAACCCTTTACCCTGACTAGACCTCTAACTCTAAGCTAAATATTCAAATGCCTGAATCACTGCTTTGATACCAAATTGTTACACCCGTTCCTTATGCTCCTTTATTTGTATATGGAATCGTTAACTTTATTATTATGGCTTAGGAGAATCAATAAATAAAGCTCCCAGCCAAAAACTTACACCTTATTCTTGGAGCACTATTCATTCAGTAAAACTGTATTTACTTTATTAATATATTTATAGGTGTACATTTCACTTTAACTTATCAGATCTTCCATTCATTTCTGTCAGAGTTTTCTCCGTTTATTAATTCCTCTGTTTATTTAACTAATGGGCTCGTATTGTGTGATTACCCATTCCAAGTTCATTTACCACACTTTCAAAACAATTCATCCGTTATGCAGATTATACAATTAATCACTTCTAGCATTAATTTATACATGACAATTGGCGCGTAGTAATCTTCAACTCTTTATTGCAACTTCTCCACCTGACACATCATCCTGTACTTCTTTCCTGTGCTCACCTGCCTGAATGGTTGGTTGGGGGAGGGTGAGATTCAGGGGAATCTCAGTAACAAACAGTGACATTATGCATGCAAGATATATATTTAAGGCATAACATGTTTGCCTTAAATAATTTCATGCCAACATAAAGACATAATTGCATGCTCAATATTACAACATACTTATAGCCATAGCACAAATATAACAAAGCTTTAATCAAACAACTATGCTCAAAATATTAGGCAAAGCAGTCATATAAATCAATGTAAAAACATACATATCAAGTACATATAGGTTAGGTAAGTTCACTACCTTTTGTCTTTGAGTCCCTTTTTTAGTACCTTTTCTTCTAACGATAGAAGTTGTTTGGAAATTCTCCCATTATTTGTCCTTGTCATCTCATGGCCCTAGGTACATAACCATACATTAGAGCCATGATAAATGAATATTCAATGTGGCTACATAGGCCTTTAAGACATGTCTCTTATATTTGGGCCCATACTTATCCCAAATTTCATAACTCAAAACACTTTAGTTGGTTAATTTTAAAGTTAGCACATTAGACCCAAAGGGTATTAATGGGCCCACACTAACTCTAAGTGTTTAACTTAACCCTTGGAAATTAATTTTATTACCAAATGCCAATACTTTTCCATTTTTGTACCATATCATAAAGTTGTTAGATTTTTCACTTAAATTTAAAAAATCATAACTAATTTTAGAAAAACCCAAATTGGTTGCTTCCAGTTTTTGTGTAAAGCTCTTAATGCCCTATTCCAAGGAAAAATATCAAAGTATCAATTATAGCTACACATTTCCAGATATTCGTCATTCCAGAATCAATGTCAAACTTTGAAAACTCAACTTTCAATATACTGGCCCAAATGACTTATATTACTTATCAAATTAAATCCTAGGATGTCTACTTTAATCCCATAAAATGTCATAGCATTTAGACTAAGTTTGACTAATTAAAACCACGTTGCAAGTTCTCTGCCTCCAGAAAACGAATCCAACTAGACCTGAACATAACTTCCAAAATCATCATAAATAATCATTTAACCATAAACACATGATTAAACCTCAAAAATACCCCTGGATAGAAAATGAACAGTATCCCCCTCATAAACTAATTGGTTCAAAATGAAGCCCATGCTTACCTATGCGCGTTTCCACAACCGGTTCAGAAATCCAGCAATGCTTTAGAAAGTAGGATAGCACCAAACACCTCTAAATGAAAATCCAAAACCATAGAAATGAAGCTTGGGATGAGTAGAAGAAGGTTTGTGAAGGGTATTTTAAGAGAAAATGCTGATTCAGAGGTGAAATCGGCTCTGGAGCTCAATAATGGTTACTATTAACACTTTCTCTTTCCTCTAACTTTTTCTCATTTTTTAATGATTTTCCTTTGAATTTTGTATGGCTAGACGAAAATATATGGCCAAGAGGGAGTCTTGAAAAGTTATGCCAAGTGTCAAGCTCTTATGGTGCCATTTATCAGGTAATTTACTGGTTCGGTGACGCGTGTCTTAAAATGTGGGTCCCTCTCCTTTTAGGTATCCTTGATTGATTAGGGGAAGAAGAGGCCAAACAATTTTATCTGACTCCTAGGTTCGGTGTTTGGGAAGTCAAGTACCCAACCCAGCCAGAGACCAACAGGTTTCCCTGACTCAGGTGACATGTAGCACTCTCTGGGGATGCTAACACAAAAGGCATAAAGGTGGTGTAATGATGATGAGGGACACTTGTCACCTCCTTTTTTGGCCAGAACAAAAGTGGCTTCATCCTTTGTCATGATTAAGGGACACATGTCATACTCTTATTTAGCCAACTAAAAAGGTGTGTCATCTTGAGTGATCATTGCATACTTTATTAGCATTACTTTAATAAAGTTACTTTATCGGTGCTTACTTGGGATTCTACTTGGGGCCGTGGCATACATATTGAGGCATGCCAAATGATGCTAGGTTAGAGTACATATGTATGGGCCCCACATGGCACCACAAACCGGAATTCAATCTCAAAACTCAGGGTACACATGTCTACCCTGAAAATTCTATGTGCACTCCAACACCAGCATATTTCGCTCGACCAATAAGCCCTATATCTCATGACATAGCTGGGTGGCATCTTTTCACTAACTCAATGGCACTGTATAGTTTTCCTATACACATCTGCACCAATACTTAATCATACTACCTACAAATACTGAGCCCTTTGCTTGGTAGGTCTAAATCTCATAGTCCCTAAGAGTATTTCTATCTCCCATCATTCTTAGGACTCTTCCCAAACTGGACTTAGTAGTTCGCCTTATTCAGGCTTATACTCCAACCTTCAGTCCTGAAATTTAGGATATTGCACTAAGTATTTGGGAACTAAAGAAAAATGTTGGTAGGATCAAATCCCACATTGACCTACCTTTGTTAAAATTGTCAAGGGATCAAAGATTCACACGTCCATCATTGGTAGTCTAGGCTCTAGCCACTGGTGGTTGTGGCCGTTAAAAACCAACACAGGTTGGATTTTTTTTTCCCTCTTTTTTTCACTTGAGGAGTAGCAAAGTCAATTTACTAAATTCTTTCAACCTAGTGGCCTCTAAACTTATCTAACATTTTTGTGAATTTTGATAAATGTGAAAAATCTTTGTGCTTTAAATTTTAAAAGAATACTCTTTATCAAATAAGAAAAAAGGTCATTTCCCAAAAATGATAAAAAAAATGTTACAATAAAAGGGGAAGAAAATATAAACATTAGTTGGAATTGAATAATGGAAAGATATGATTGGTATGTTTCCACTTTCCAAGGTGCGAATAGTAAACTAGGGTAATAGGATAGGGGGAGTATTGAATGGTTGATTTTGAATAAATATTCCTTAGGTCATACATATCTACAACTTCTACTTATAAAATATCATATCAAATTAAATATGTACATAGATAAAAAAGTAAGGTAAAAATCCCTAACAAAGAACTTTTAAAAACCCTAAAAGACAAAAAGGTATTTTGAATATTCATAATCCCATAAAGATGTTAGGTTTAAATTGTTGTTTTTGAAATTACAATCAAATGACCAAATTGCCCTTAAATATATTTTTCTAAAAAAAATATTACCCCCACCAGCCAATCACCGGCAACCACCCTCTACCGGTAGCAGGAGTTTCCGGTGGCCGGCCGCCGGTTACTAGAGCTCTAACAGGAATATTTCAATGGGTGGGAATAAATATTCCCAAAGCGCCAAGGGTAGGATTTGAACCCCTACCACTTAGTTTGCAAATATATATTTGTTAGTGTCATGGGTTTCACCCAATGGGATGAATTGGGAGATAAAAATATTTAAAATTTTACAATTAAAATGCTTAAATAAAAGATAAGATTTGAAGAAATATCACAAAAGTGTACACAAGGGTTTATAATTGTTTGGTCTCAATAACTTAACCTACGTCCAGTCCTCAGAACGCCTATAAAATTTTCACTAAACTTCCAAGATTCGATCAGTTCTTGGCACCATAGTATAAGTAAGTTCCTCGATAAGACACTCACTCTCCCTTACATTTTTAAATTTGATACCCACTCAAGGTCCCACTCCCTTGAGATTCTCTTCACCTAATTGTGAATAAAAGTAATAAAGTCACTCTCAAAAAGTAGATAGATGAATACTGTTAGACTCTTATCTTATTTTCCTTGTTATCAGAGTGCTTACACACAGTTCGGTGAGCAACACAAGAATAGCATAAAAATACCGATATATAGTACATGATTACAGTGAGGAATTCTCTTTAGGGTAAGTAATATACAATATTTCTCAAAGTATTCAAAAGTAAAGACTATATATAACTACTATCTTAGTCACGGGAAATGTGCCCTTTAGTTCCTCGTGTCTACATTCTTGCCTTTCGAGCTGATAGCACCCGCCAAGACATTTTATTTATAAAAAGGGGTGAGATTCCAGAGAATCTCAATAGAAACATACTATCAACATATAAAATGCGAGAATTAAATATGCAATGAACCATATCAACTAAAATGAAAATTCACATCAATCCGTGTGTGTACATAAAGTTCAAGGCCAACTATCCAGTTGAAACCCCTACGTGTACCTCAGCCGAGTCACCGACTAAAGCTAGGCAATACCAATGTATCTTGGCTGGGCACTGAACCACAACCAAGCAATATTCCTCTCGCACCTGTTCAAATCACAAAATACAATAACACGGATCATACATATAGTCACATAGCAAATGAGAGATAGTAGTCCCTACCTGAACCCTTTTGTAGTCTCGAATGGTCTGCTTCGTGAAACGTGCGAACTACAGACGTCTAACTTAGTCCTAAATATCAAATAGACAAAAATTAGGTTATAACCTATCCATATTCCATTTTAGACACTTCTATAATGTTTATTGTGGTTATATTAGCCTATGGTGAACATTTACCAAAATACCCTAGGGACCCTGGCCCGGCCCCGCCTCACCCAGTTCGACTGTACTTTTCCTGAAATTTTAGCATAGGCTATTCTACCATATTTTTACCCAAGAAATCCATTTCTGAACTCAGAATTACAAAATTCACTATCAAAAGACCAAATTGCCCTTGGCAACCCCACTTTAAGGGTTTCAGGGGCATTTTTGAAATTATGCTTTTTTCTGGCTTTTCCAAAAAAGCAACCAATCGTAACCCTACCTAATTTTTTGTCAGGAACTCAATGGAACCATCAAATCATTGAAAATCCAAATCTAACCCCTAGATCTCAGCTTGGTAGAAATATGGGTATCCTCCGGATAAAATTGGGGCTTTCCAATTTTGACTTCGCAGACGTGTTCTTTTCTACTCCTAACTACTTTATTGACTATTCAATTATGCTATAACTACCATTTAGACCCAATTTTGGCAGCATAATGCCTAGGGTTCAACATTTCCCAAAATTTAAAACCACAGTAAATTAGTCAAAATTTCACTGATTAAATTAACCTCAATAACAAAATCAACAAGAAATTGAAGCTTAGGAAGTCACCTTTTGCTCCTTCTTTTTGTTCCCTCTTTGACTGAAAATACACCCTTCTCATATCCTAGGATTTGCTTCTTAAACAGATTGAATCAAGTATAGAAGAAGCCTAAGAGAAGGATTATACAGGTTAGGAGCTAAATCACCGAAGAAATCACTTACCTTTCTGATCTTTTGCTCCTTCTCTCTCTAGGAACTCAAACAAGCTCTCCCTCTCTTCTCTTGTTGCTGGATGTCAGAAATGGGAAGGAAGAGATGAAGATTAGCTTTTTAATATCATCGTGATGTCATCTAAGCACTTGCTTATGTCATAATTCCCATTTTCAGTATTTTCTAGTACAATTTATGCTCAAATTTTGAAAAACCATAACTAATTTTGTAGACATCGTATCAGAGTGATTCCAAAGGCTATAGAACCCTTATTGAGTCTAGTTTCAAGGAAAAATATAGACATTTTCTAGTTGGAAGCACAAGATTCCCCAAATTTTAATCTTTGCATGATGTTCCAGAAAATAATCAATTTTGTTGGGTAAACTTCAAAGATTCATAACTCTTTTTATATAGCTTTAAATGATTCATATGACCTATCAAATTAAAGCTTACGATGTCTAATTTCACCCTATAAATTTTATAATTTTTGAACATCATTTAATTAATGAAATGCATTGCATAACAACACTGCTTTACTGGAAGTAATGAAATGGCAAGAACTTGCGACCTCAACAAATTCCTTTTTTATATACAAATTTCCCATACTCTTTAATTTACTATTTTCTTCCCTTTATTACCTCAAAGATATAAGAAATGTTAAGGAATAGATTTAGGATACCTGCTAAACCGGGGCTTAGCAGTTTACTTAATTTAGGCTTATTCCCAAGCCTCCAATCCCAAAATTCAGGATATTATATTTCTCCCCCTGTTTAATAATTTCGTCCTCGAAATTTAAACGTCTACAACTTAGGGATTAATCTTATCTCACTATGTAATTGATCCCTCGATTATACATACTTATAGAGCATGCACCACATATTACTTGCTATGTGTGGATGAACCACTTATCAACACTTATGTACTCAACCCATTTTGTTCTCATGGATTATCCAATCCATTATTGTACTGATTGTCCATCAGGAAGCTCAGTATATTATTCTAGGCCTTATTGCCTTATTGGAACACTGCCCTAATATACTTAGCCTTATAACGTCTCACAAGCCATACAATACCATAATCATATTCAATCTATCTCGTTCATCTGCAAGCTTATCGAGCATGCAATACAATCACCATATTATCATCACAAATCTCAGATAGTATTCAGCATTTATCATATATTCCGTACACGATATGTAGCATGCAATCTAACACAAGACCCATTGGTCATTTCCCATAGCACTTGGTTCTTTAGAACTCACAGCCTCTTCGGGACTCTACCCAAATTCACAAAATCACCCTTTTTTATGTAACGGTCCACCCCCTATCGGTAAGGCCCATTTAAGCCCAAAGGACATGGTTCCGACCTTGTCGGTAAGCCTAATACACCAAGCCTAAGGCAGGATATCTCCCCCCTATGGATTTCTTTCGCCTCCCCAAACTCGAACCCGTTACCTGGGGGTATGTAGCGAATCCATACCAAGTCTAGTACCATTAGACTAACCATTGGACACCAAAACGTTTTATCACACTGGTCTTATTGCCTCAACTAGTCACACCCCGCACAGTCATGCCACCCCTCCAAGGCTAAAAGATGTATGCGAGGTGGACGCAATCAGACTATCCCTGCTGTCCCCCCATAGCATGTTTCTTTCAACTTCCCAGGTTTTAAACACACAGCCTGGGGCTATAAGATGCATGCCATGTGAAACCTGGTAAAGTTTGAATGTTTTGTCAACCTCAAAACATTACCTTGGACACATTGGTCTAAAGTCATTACGCTAGGCATCAACCACGGCACTAGACACACAGGTCTTACAGCCTAGGGACACCGCCCTGTGTAACCTTGCACATCAGGTCTTACCTCATCGTGCCTAGGCTCATCACCATTTTCAAACATATCAAATTTTGTCAACCTAAAGACTTACTAGTCCATCAAGTCTTATGGCTTAAGCATATACAATTCATCATCTTTGCTGAATACATATCAAGACTAACAACCTTAAAGAAATCATTGGTGCCCCAAAATTAAGCATAAATTTACCATGCTTCCATATCCCACTTTAAGGTCTATCTCCTTATATGAGCTTTAATAATGTCAAGATGTTTTAATAGGACTCCTACTGGAACCTCCCATGACACCTAACGGCACCCACAATCTATATTCCTCTGTGCCTACTCTTGGCACGTTTCAATTCAAATGATTTTAGGCCATTTCACATGGACTTCAACTATCGGTCTAGCTCTAGGCATATTCACAAACTCTACTTCCCTTATTGGGAAACTCTACCTAGAGTATACAGGGAATCCAAAAGGCACTCGTATATTTGATTTTCTGTCTCAACTGTGGACTATATTTTGTGGCTACTCTTTGTTCTATAGAGAACTATTCTCATTCAACAAGAAAATATTCTATTAACAAGATATTTCCCTATGCTAGATTAGCAACTAGCATCCTTGAGAAACCTCATACATATTTCAGTTCATTTTAATATCATGCTCTAGTACCTCAGACCCTCCAGGTCAAATCAAATTCCTAAGGATCAGTTCAGCTATTGAATTTGATCCTTAGATCACAATTCAACTCTTAGAACCTCAATATCAGCTGAGTCTTCATTTCCATGGAGTATCACTAACCCAAAATAAATTTGAGTATATATGCCAACCTAAGAGCACACCGGTCCTATAGGTCTTAGGGCCTTTGGACACACAGGTCCACTATAACACCACATGTATGTAATATCATGTAACCTCGGGTTTCTAACCCAATCTTTAAGTTCATCATGGGATCCAGAACCTTAACAGCACATACATTGAAAATCATTTTCCTCAATTATAAGCAATAGGTTTCGCTAAGAATCAAGATTACTAGCGCCTATTATAACCTTCCTGGTACTTGGGTAATAACCTCAAAACATTACTAAAGGTTCAACACTATCCATCAGATTCACAAGGTTTGAGCTTCTATCATATATCAGAATTATAGTGCAACCAATTACATTTTGACCTAAGCACTATTTCAGCTTAGATCTAATTCAAGCCTATTCCCAATCTTCAATATCATCAGATCGGATCTTCTGGGATCAACATACGGTATGATCACTACTCATCATACAGCACCGTATATCGTAGCTATATTCCTTTGACCCTACAGTGTTACTAAGGATTATCACTAAGTATGGACAAACCACAAAACATTTACTATGCCTTAAATTGCCATAACCCTATCAAATGGACCTTTCTAGCAATATTCTCCGTGATAGAACTATCTGGATTTAAAATCAATGTTTACATCATCAATATCTCCGTGCGTCTAAGCACCCTTTAAACCATCTAACTTAAATGATCATTAGTCATGGAAAACCCTCAAGATAATAACTAATCCTCAAGTGTCCATGACCTTGCTAACTCAACTTCCCAGGGGGTCACTCATCCTAGGATTTCTCTAGGCTGAGCACGCTTAACTTTCATGCACCCGAGCCAAAATGCAGATACCGGCTATATCAGCTTCCAACCACCGATATCCCATGACTGCCTTATCTCTTAGAGTCATGCTGACAATCTCTAACTAACAAAATACTGTGTGGACTGCCCATTGGCCTTAGTCATACTTGCTTCCTTGGGTTTCATAATATCCTTGGTCCATCCTTAATTCGATATTACACCACTTGCTACCCTTCAAATATTGCTAATCTCTTGGGGCTAGCTCACAAATTGGGAGGATACACTTTTTTGTACCCCTATTCGTGTATATCTTCTATCACTTTTTTTCCCAAACTGCCACTCTACTAGAACCACTTGAACTCCTGCAAAATCACTTTGGGCTCTTATACCAAAATATCATACCCTATCTTATTTTCTATATTATCATAGTGCTTGCATGCAGTTCTATAAGTAACATAAGAATAGTGTAAAAATACCAATATATAGTACATAATTACATTGAGGAATTCCCTTCAGGGTTAAGTACTATATACAATTTCTCAAAATATTCAAAAGTAAAGACTATATATAACCACCCTCTTTGTCTCAGGAAATATGCCCTTTAGTTCCCTATGTCTACATCCTTGCCTTTCAAGCCGCTTGCACCCGCTGAGACATTTTACTTATAAAAAGGGGTGAGATTCCAAGAAATCTCAGTAGACACATGCTATCAACATATAAAATGTGAGAATTAAATATGTAATGCACTATATCAAGTAAAATAAAAATTCACATCAATCTATGTGTGTATACAAAGTTCAGGGCCAACCATCCAGTTGAAACCCCTACGTGTACCTCAGCCGAGTCACCAACTACAACTAGGAAATAACCACAACCAGGTAATGTGCCTCTCGTACGCGTTCAGATCAAAAAATATAGTAACACGCATCATACAAATAGTCACATAGTATATAAGAGATAGTAGTCCTTACCTGAACCCTTTTCTAGTCTCAAACAGTTTGCTTCATCAAATGTGCCAACTACAGGAGTCCAACTCGATCCAAAAATATCAAATGGACAAGAATTATGTTATAACCTATCCATATACAATTTTAGACACTTCCATAGTGTTTATTGTGGTTATATTAGCCTATGGTGAAAATTCACCAAAATGCTCCAAGACCCCGGCCCGGCCCCGTAGTACTTGGTCCAACTGTACTTTTCCTAAAATCTTAACATGGGCTATTTTTACATATTTGTGCCCAAGGAATCCATTTCCAAACTCAGAATTACAAAATTCACTTTCAAAAGACAAAATTACCCTTGGCAACCCTACTTTAAGGGTTTCCAGGGCATTTTCGTAATTATGTTTTTTCGGGCTTTTCTGAAAAGGTGACCAACTGTAACCCCACCTAATTTTCCCTCTTGAACTCAATAGAACCATCAAATCATTGAAAATCCAACTCTAACCCCTAGATCTCAGTTGAGCTAAAATATAGGCATTCCCCGGGAAAAATCAGGGTTTTCCGATTTTGACTTCACAGATATGTTCTTTTTTACTCCTAACCACTTTATTAACTATTTAATTAGGTTATAACTACCATTTAGACCCAATTTTGGCAACATAACTCCCCAGGTTCAACGTTTCCCAAACTTTAAAACCACAGCAAATCAGTCACAATTTCACCAATTAAATTAACCTCAGTAGCAATATCAACAAGAAATTTAAGCTTAGAAAGTCACTTTTTGCTCCTTCTTGTTGTTCACTCTTTGACTGAAAATATACCCTTCTCATATCCTAGGATTAGCATGTTGCTAGTGTAAATGATCTATTAAATAGTGCAAGTGTACACTATCATAATTAAGTAATACAGAAGTGAGTAGAGTATCATTTCCATGATGATTGATCACTAAGTACCAACATGGGTAATTTTAATCCTATTTAGTCAATCGATTAATTGGTGATTGAGAGAACAAAATAAAATGATTCAATATGAGTGCAAATAATATGAACTTAACAAATTTCTAGCCCAACTAGGGGCCAGATTTCACTCAACAAATTTCTAGCCCAATTTATTTCACATGATTGATAGTCAAGTTTTCCTAATTTACTTACTATCCTCTTCCAAGGTCAAGCAATTCTATAATTAATTGCTAATCCAATATATTCCTATATGAACTTAAGAAATTAATTATGCATTAAGATTTATGAAACTCAGTAAGACTACACAACTCATATGAATATATTCCTATTTCATATACAACTCATGGTTTTAATTATAAGATCTACACACTTGCATCTCCTTCTGGTCTCAACATACATATTTAATTCATTCAAAAGATGGCCAATCAATTGAAAGCATTAAGCACAATAACTAAACCTCAATCATGAAGGAAAAATTAAAACTAGATTTAATAAGTTAAGATTCAATCCATCATTAGTAAGCTACGTCATCACCCTATGAAAATAGAAATTTAGCTCATGATGAAATTAAAAGCAAAAAAAATAAATTAAAAATTGTTGGATCCTATATGTTTTGATGATAACAAAGATTGGATTAATGATTCAAATGGTTTTAATACTAAAAAGATTTGAACAAAGTAACTAAGTGTTCTATGGCAGACAAGAAGCATTACTCGAGTAGATACTCAAGTAATGACGATGAACCAAGAGATGGAGAAAGGAGCACTGTGAAACTTTGTGAAGCATTACTTGAGTGGGTACTTGAGTAATGGGTCATGTTACTTGAGGGGTCACTCAATTAATGCAGGAGAAATTGTTCCAGAAGCTCTCTGTCAAAATTTAGATGTCATTACTCAAGGGATCACTTGAGTAATCTATAAAGTTATATGAATATTACCCAAGGAACTACTCGAGTACACAGAGAAGAAATCATCCAGTAGCTCTCGGCCAAAAAATGACCCACATTACTTAAGGGACCATTTGTAACCCCCTGCCGTAATTAATATCCGGATTATGCAATTAACGTGAAATAGAGACCAATAAGACAAAACATCATTTATAAACCCATCGACCCAGACGGGATTTTCACAATTACATTTCGAAATCATTTACAACACGGTCTCATATTTTCACTCCGAATATAATTACTATGCGAAGATAAATTACATTTACACAATTATCAGAGTACGCAATATAAATTTCCGGCAATCCCGGAATCATATCTTCGCTCGATAATCATAGGGCACATTAGCCCATACAACTCATCGATTAGGGATTACACAAACTACTCATATACATAACCAAATATTTATCCAAATATACACATATATTATCCCAATTACTTCTTGATAACCAACACTAAGCTCTCACCCAGAAACGAGTCCTCTTCGTCCTTGGATGCTTGCTTCATCCTCAATCTTCCTTCCCTGTCTAAAATGTTGATAGGGGAGGGTGAGATTCTAGGGAATCTCAGTAGGAAACACATACCAATATGCATGCAAGATAAGTATTTAATGCACGACATGCTTGCATCACAATAACACATGTTCACATCATGATATATCCGCATGCTCAATGTTTCAACAACATACTCATGGCCATAGTATAATAGAAACAGAGCTACAATCATTCTCATATGTTTCACATAATTCACGCAAGGCAATAACATGCATCAATACACAAATACAATTATCAATACATGCAGGAGAGGTAAGTTCCCTACCTCCAGTCTTTTCTCCTCGATTTGCGTGCCAGCAACTCGAGGCTTCACATTCGATCCTACAATGTCAAATGTACTATTTAGACACTCCCAAAGTGTTTCTGGGGGTTATATGGAAAAATTACTAAAATACCCCCGGGGACCCGGCCCGGCCCCGCCGTACCCGGTCTAGCTGTACTTTTCCCGAAATTTTGACATGGGCTATTCTAACATATTTTCGCCCAAGGAATCCATTTCCGGACTCGGAATTATCAAATTCAATGTTAAATTACGAAATTGCCCTTGGCAGCCCTACTTTTAGGGTTTTAGGGGCGTTTCCGTAATTATGCTTTCTCGGCCTTTTCCGAAAAAGTGCCCAACTGTAACCCCACCTAATTTTTGCTCCTGAACACAATGGAACCATCAAATCATTGAAAATCCAACTCTAAGACCCATTTCTAGAGCTGGCCGAAATTCTCAAGTATTCTGGGAAAAATTGGGGTTTTTCGGTTTCGGCTCCGTAAACGCGTTCCTTTCTACTCCTAACCACTTTATTAACCATTACATTAGGTTACAACTAACATTAAGACCCAATTTGGGCAGCATAACCCCTAGGCCACATCATTTCCAAACTTTAAAACCAATGGCAATCCGGCGAAATTTCACCGATTAAATTGCCCACAGCAGCCAGAATAAGCAATATACGAAAGTTTGGAAGTTACCTCAAGCTCCCACTAGCTTTTTCCCAAATTTGGCTGAACCCTAGCCTCTTTAAAACACCAAGTTTTGAGCTTCACAACCTTAAAGAATAAAGAGAAGTGGCTTAGAGTCGGAGTTATACGCGTTAGGAGCTAGATCGTCGGAGAAATCGGCTTACCTTGCGAGATTTCTTCCTCTTTTTCTCTCTTTTCTCCAAGCTCTCTCCACGTTTTTTTTCTTGCTTCAGCTGCTGTGTGCGACAGAAATGAGCTGAGGAAGATGATAACATATGTAATTCCATGCTGACATCATCTTTTAATGAGATGATGTCATAATTCCCATTTTCGGATTTTCTGGCAGATTTTCTGCCCAAACTTTGAAAAATCATAACTAATTCTAGAAAAATCGAAATGAGGTGATCCCAAAGCCAAATGAAAGATATTTAAGTCCTCTTCATAGGAAAAATATTGGCCATTACTAAAAATCACCACACAATTCCAGAATTACACAAATTTCATCACTGCCCCAAAACAGAGTCCATTTTTGACCTCAAACTTTGGACAGTCATATCTCCCAGTTCTCAAAACGAAATGGCACAAATTATATGTCCATTTTGAAGCTTGGGATGTGAACTTTAAGACTGGAAAGTTTCATAATTTTTAGACACCATTTGGTCATTCAAAACGTTTATACAAACGGACTGCCCAGACAGAATTTACACTGGACAACATTTTTAGTTTTACAACCAATGTGTCCAATCCAATTTAAATCAATTCCAATGATTAAATACCACAACATGACACCATTTCCATCACAATACCCCATTCAATTCTTCCCTCTATTCTAAGTCAATTTGGATGTTGATCCACAATTGAACTCAAATACAGGGTTTTGGCGTTGCTCATAACACAAGTGACTACAATCCACTTTATATTCTCTAAAAAGGTTCATTAATCACTAACCACGTCCACTTTTATAGTCATTAACTCCTAATCACAATTTGGGATCTTGCTAAACCGGGGCTTAGCAATCCACTAATCTCAGGCTTATTCTCTAGCCTCGAGTCTCAAAATTCGGGGTGTTACATTTCTCCCCCCGTTCAATAAATTTCGTCCTCGAAATTTGTCATACCACTTAATCCAATTCTTGCAAGAATCTCAAACAATGAATGCAACTCAATTGCCCCAAATTGCAATCGGCCCATATCACGATTGCCACACAAACTCGATCACCATACATTTTGCCAAACAGATACAATTGCTTCCACATACGATTGCCACAACACCATCATCAAACGACGGCCTTAGCTGTATACACAAACTCTTCCGCTGTATTCACATCCACAGCCTTTCCCTCACCCGTACACCCACTAGTGACTCCGCTAGTGGTAACCGAGACTTTTGGGTCTCACAACACAATATTACTTCACCGTATCAACTTTTACGGTGTCACCCTCACCCGTACACCCACTAGTGACTCCGCTAGTGGTAACCGGGACTTTTGGGTATCAACACAATGTCACATCATCTGGTCACTCCAGAATCTCAATTTCTTCTATCCTGGCGCCTTTTATTGTCACACCCCCTTAATCGGTGCCCACGCTTCCGCTGCGTGGCTGGCTCCCACATCACACCCGTCCGATGGATGCCCGTGGGTTACCGGACTCACGAGTTTATTGTCACACCCACCCCGGTTTTACCCCCTCTAGGGATGCCCCGTGCCGGTGGTGCCCGGGATTCTTTGGGTATTCACAACAATCACATTGTCGTATCAAGTTTCACGTCATTACCCTCACCTATCCAGGACTTTTGGGTATTACACAATGTCCACGGCAGATTCACATTGATGCGTGACGATTTCCATAAAACGACAGCACCCACGGCTAAATACACAATGATACGTAGCTTTCGCCACTTGCACACATATCACATTGCAAGAATGCCTCGGCTTCCGCCGCTTGCACAAATATGATAGCTTCTCATTGTCTCACAAATACAAATTGCCCTTCTGGCATTCACATCACAGTTCACATTTACAACAACACACATCGCAGATTCTAATTTTACGCACTGCCTTTCGGCCTGGGGTCAACACCGGTGCAACCAACGTGGTGGCTAGCCAGGTTGGCCATGTTGAGGTAATTGCCCTCACGACAAGAATCCTCGAACATGTAGTCGAATTAGCCATCAGCTGAATTAGCTCTGCTCTACTACACAACAATACCTCAGTCCCAGATTATCCACAATGTTCATAGGTTCATCATCACACTCCACTCTCATCCCCTTTCTCCGCCGAGAAGACACACAGTCTTGACCCGAACCATTGTTAGCTACTCAGGGACTATCGACGTGGCAGTGCACACACATAGCCATTCAGGCTTACAATAGTAGATCCACAATCACACCCTACCCTCATCCCCTTTTACCGCCGGAAAGACACACAGTCTAATCCGAACCGTTGCTAGCGACTCAGGGACTATTGGCGTAGCGGTGCTCACACATAGCCTTTCGGCTTCCACATCACACTCCACCCCCATCCCCTTTCTCCGCCGGGAAAACACACAGTCTTACCCGAACTGTTGTTAGCTACTCAGGGACTATTGGCGTGGCAGTGCATACAAATAGCCTTATAGCTCATACAGCTAACCGGCTTTCACAAACGGCCCGTCGGCCTTCACAAATAGCCTGTCCCCCGTAAATTACCGCCCCGAAGGCACGGTCCTCCGCCATAGGAATCACCCTATGCGGCCGCAGGTAAGAGACTCACAAATAGCCGTCACACCCCACCGCCGTCTCACCCCACCGGGCCACAACGGTTAGTGCCCTCTCCCACCAATCGGGTGCGGAGAGGCTGGGTACACTACGTCGACCCAGGACTCACAATGCACAATTGTAACAAGCTGGAACCGGGCGTCTTAACCACTTCACCTTCAACATCTCAAATTCTTTTCACATACTGAGATCCTTCAAGACCTCTCTTTACAATACGACTTGACCCCGAAGTTTTTCCTCCCGAAGCCATAGTTATCATATCATTCTCACATCAACCTTGAGCCTCTGCTCAACACGATTCTCAAACCTATTACATTCCCACGCTTCCGCTGCACACTCTGAGGTCTATCTCCTCATCTGTGCTATAACAATGTCAAGTTGATGTAACAGGAGTCCCATAGGAATCTCCTACTACAACTGACAACATTCACAATCTGTACCAAATCTTGGCTCGATTCAACTCGAATCATTGAAAGCCATTATCAACACATCGTTGAGATCCCATACTCCCAACGTTCCCAGAGCTCTATTCTACGATTCAACGTCACGGCGATTGCTCTCCACGGTTCATTATCAAGGTGGTTGCACTCTAGGGTTCATCGTCACAGTGGCTCCACTCTAGGGTTCATCGTCATGGTGGCTCCACACTACGCTACTGCACTCGGTGCTTCACTCAGTCCACTGACTGGTCAGCCCCTCCGGTCAGAGTTTTTCGTAGGTAGCCCTTTCCAATCGGATCTCACCGTAGGTAGCCCTTTCCGATCAGATCTCACCGTAGGTAGCCCTTTCCTATCAAAAGTCCCCGTAGATAGCGTTCTCCGATCTGAATCCTCCGTAGATAACTTTCTCTCTGTGCTGGATTAACACCCAACACTCTCAGAATAACTGATACACATTTCAATTCACTTCCTGTACCATACCCTGGTACCACAGACCATTGAGGTCAAATCCAATCTCTAAGAATCAACCCAGTTATTGAGTCTAATCCTTAGATCACAACCCATCTGTCCAAACCTCAACCTTAGTTGAACTGGGAAATCACTTCCCCCATTTCCATAGAGCACCATCTGCCCTAACACACAGTCAAATATCTCAGCCAGCCGAAGGCACACAAGTCCCCTAGGTCTTAAGGCTTTTACACACATAAGATCAGTATGACATTACTACATGTAACATCATACCACTTTGGGTTACAAACCCAACATCTAGGTTAGTCCTGATACCTAGAGCATCAATATCAACCACCTCGGAAACCATCTTCCTCGGTTTCAAATCAGATAATGGGTTTGATTACAACCACCTCTGGGTTTACAGCTCAAATTCTAGGACGAATCACTATGTCTTTCGATTACACAATGATCCTCCACTCTAGAATAACCAACAATGTATACACATATTCCTCAAATCTCTTATGTCCACAATGACAAATCACACATGTGTATACATAATCACTATCACAAGACATCATCTACCACCAAGGTAGAGATCTAAGAGAGCCATCCTAGCAAATTCCCATGTTTGCCAGGAACTGTAGCTCTGATACCAAAATGTAACCCCCTGCCGTAATTAATATCCGGATTATGCAATTAACGTGAAATAGAGACCAATAAGACAAAACATCATTTATAAACCCATCGACCCAGACGGGATTTTCACAATTACATTTCGAAATCATTTACAACACGGTCTCATATTTTCACTCCGAATATAATTACTATGCGAAGATAAATTACATTTACACAATTATCAGAGTACGCAATATAAATTTCCGGCAATCCCGGAATCATATCTTCGCTCGATAATCATAGGGCACATTAGCCCATACAACTCATCGATTAGGGATTACACAAACTACTCATATACATAACCAAATATTTATCCAAATATACACATATATTATCCCAATTACTTCTTGATAACCAACACTAAGCTCTCACCCAGAAACGAGTCCTCTTCGTCCTTGGATGCTTGCTTCATCCTCAATCTTCCTTCCCTGTCTAAAATGTTGATAGGGGAGGGTGAGATTCTAGGGAATCTCAGTAGGAAACACATACCAATATGCATGCAAGATAAGTATTTAATGCACGACATGCTTGCATCACAATAACACATGTTCACATCATGATATATCCGCATGCTCAATGTTTCAACAACATACTCATGGCCATAGTATAATAGAAACAGAGCTACAATCATTCTCATATGTTTCACATAATTCACGCAAGGCAATAACATGCATCAATACACAAATACAATTATCAATACATGCAGGAGAGGTAAGTTCCCTACCTCCAGTCTTTTCTCCTCGATTTGCGTGCCAGCAACTCGGGGCTTCACATTCGATCCTACAATGTCAAATGTACTATTTAGACACTCCCAAAGTGTTTCTGGGGGTTATATGGAAAAATTACTAAAATACCCCCGGGGACCCGGCCCGGCCCCGCCGTACCCGGTCTAGCTGTACTTTTCCCGAAATTTTGACATGGGCTATTCTAACATATTTTCGCCCAAGGAATCCATTTCCGGACTCGGAATTATCAAATTCAATGTTAAATTACGAAATTGCCCTTGGCAGCCCTACTTTTAGGGTTTTAGGGGCGTTTCCGTAATTATGCTTTCTCGGCCTTTTCCGAAAAAGTGCCCAACTGTAACCCCACCTAATTTTTGCTCCTGAACACAATGGAACCATCAAATCATTGAAAATCCAACTCTAAGACCCATTTCTAGAGCTGGCCGAAATTCTCAAGTATTCTGGGAAAAATTGGGGTTTTTCGGTTTCGGCTCCGTAAACGCGTTCCTTTCTACTCCTAACCACTTTATTAACCATTACATTAGGTTACAACTAACATTAAGACCCAATTTGGGCAGCATAACCCCTAGGCCACATCATTTCCAAACTTTAAAACCAATGGCAATCCGGCGAAATTTCACCGATTAAATTGCCCACAGCAGCCAGAATAAGCAATATACGAAAGTTTGGAAGTTACCTCAAGCTCCCACTAGCTTTTTCCCAAATTTGGCTGAACCCTAGCCTCTTTAAAACACCAAGTTTTGAGCTTCACAACCTTAAAGAATAAAGAGAAGTGGCTTAGAGTCGGAGTTATACGCGTTAGGAGCTAGATCGTCGGAGAAATCGGCTTACCTTGCGAGATTTCTTCCTCTTTTTCTCTCTTTTCTCCAAGCTCTCTCCACGTTTTTTTTCTTGCTTCAGCTGCTGTGTGCGACAGAAATGAGCTGAGGAAGATGATAACATATGTAATTCCATGCTGACATCATCTTTTAATGAGATGATGTCATAATTCCCATTTTCGGATTTTCTGGCAGATTTTCTGCCCAAACTTTGAAAAATCATAACTAATTCTAGAAAAATCGAAATGAGGTGATCCCAAAGCCAAATGAAAGATATTTAAGTCCTCTTCATAGGAAAAATATTGGCCATTACTAAAAATCACCACACAATTCCAGAATTACACAAATTTCATCACTGCCCCAAAACAGAGTCCATTTTTGACCTCAAACTTTGGACAGTCATATCTCCCAGTTCTCAAAACGAAATGGCACAAATTATATGTCCATTTTGAAGCTTGGGATGTGAACTTTAAGACTGGAAAGTTTCATAATTTTTAGACACCATTTGGTCATTCAAAACGTTTATACAAACGGACTGCCCAGACAGAATTTACACTGGACAACATTTTTAGTTTTACAACCAATGTGTCCAATCCAATTTAAATCAATTCCAATGATTAAATACCACAACATGACACCATTTCCATCACAATACCCCATTCAATTCTTCCCTCTATTCTAAGTCAATTTGGATGTTGATCCACAATTGAACTCAAATACAGGGTTTTGGCGTTGCTCATAACACAAGTGACTACAATCCACTTTATATTCTCTAAAAAGGTTCATTAATCACTAACCACGTCCACTTTTGTAGTCATTAACTCCTAATCACAATTTGGGATCTTGCTAAACTGGGGCTTAGCAATCCACTAATCTCAGGCTTATTCTCTAGCCTCGAGTCTCAAAATTCGGGGTGTTACACCATTCAAGTAACCGGATGTGAAAAAGCTTTACTCAAGGGAGCACTCGAGTAATCTGCAGAGTTATTTGAAGCATTACTCGAAGAAGTACTCGAGTAATCAGGTAAGCAAAAAAGAAGGTACTCTCGGCTAAGATTTGAATAACATGACTTGATTGACAACTCGAGTAATCTATACACTTATTTGAGAGCTTACTTGAGGGATCACTGGAGTAACCAGTGAATAAAAGACATTCTTACTCAAGGGATCACTCGAGTAACCAGGTTTGCAAAAGTTTTGTGAAGAAAATTACTCGATGTCTTACCCGAGTAATATGGTCAGTAAACATTGACTTACTTTCTGCCATATTTTTAACGAGATTACTTGAGGGACTACTCGAGTAATGGTCATGATCACTTGAGTAGCCACTCCAATATAAAGTCCAGAAATCATGATTTTAATCCAACGTTCATTGATTTGTTATCTATATGATTAACCTTTCATTGTATTACTTTCCTAAGTATATTTATAGAAAAATAATGAAGAGATCATGGATTGAAGAGAGAAGTCAAATATATCGTCCGCAACGTCCAAAATGCCTACCTACCTCAAATGGCTAGTTTTTAAATTTGAAGAAAGGTCAAATAAAGCTACATTACTCTAATGAACATGTTTGAAATGCTTCCAACAAACACTACAAATCATCTATATATATATGGAGCATTCAAAGAACAGAAGACAACAACAAACTCATTTTGATCAATACATTCTTTGTGCTCTGTTTTCTTATATTCATTCTTTATACTTCAGTGATTATATATTTTCTCTGTGAGAGAATTTTTCATTACAAACTCAATATTTGTTATTAAGACAACTTAAGGTTAAGGAACCTTGAGTTGGGGATTAGTTTACAACATGTAAGGGGGAGCGAGTGTCCAATAAAGGAACTTGCTGTGTACTGAGGTGCCAAGAACCCACTAAATCATGGAAGATATAGTGAAACTCTCAGAGACGCTCTAAGGACCAGACGTAGGTCAAAGTGGTTGTGGCCGAACTAGTATAACTCCTGATGTACACTTCCATTATATTTCTCCTAGCTCTTAATTGCTTTAAAATTACAGTCAATTTATATATTCGCAACAAAATTTCTGGTATCACCCAATTCACCCCCCCTCTTAGGTGAAACATTTACACTAACATTTGGTATCAGAGCCTAGGTCTTCTTGTTAAGATATAACAACCTAAGAAGGATCCAATGGCAAGCATTGATGAAGGAATTCTTCCTTATAGAGCTTCTATCACTAGACCTCCAGGTTTCAATAGCAAACACTTCTCATTCTAGAAAGTGAAGTTCAGAGTATTTGTAATGGCTACAGAATATGGATTATGGGATGTGATTTAAAGTGGAAACTATCAACCAGTAAAAGTTTTAGACTCTCAAAAAATTCCCAAAATGCCAGTAGAGTATGATGAGATTGATAAGAAACTCATCACTCTCAACAGTAAAGCAATTCTGATGATCCAAAGTGCTTTGAGTCAAAATGAGTACTTCAGGATCTGTACGGTGTCAACAACTAAGGAAATGTATGAGGCCCTAGAAATAGCTCACGAAGGAACTTCAAGAATAAAGGAAAACCAGATCAATACTCTGGTTACTGAAATTGATTTACTTCGAATAAAATTAGGAGAGTCAATAGCTGCATTCGAACTTTGATATACTTATCTTGTTAATCAACTTGTAGTACTTGGGGAAGTCTATGATCAACATACCCAAATACGAAAGATTTTGAATATTCTTTCTAAAGACTGGGAGGCCAAAGTCACCGCTATTAAGGAAGCAAAAGGTAAATCAATGCGATTGGTTGATCAACATACCCAAATACGAAAGATTTTGAATATTCTTTCTAAAGACTGGGAGGCCAAAGTCACCGCTATTAAGGAAGCAAAAGGTAAATCAATGCGATTGGTTGCTTCTCTATTCTGAATTTTTTTCTGAATATGAAAGTAAACTAAAGTTCAAATGAGAACTAGAAGACATTAGTGACAAGAAAAAGAGAGGCCTAGCACTAAAAGAAAAAGAAGAAAATCAAGATAAGGATGAAGAGTTTGACAACGACAAAATGGGCCTGAAAATAAAATGATTCAAAAAGTTTTATAAGAATGGCCAAGGATTCAAAAACTTTTAGAAAGGAGGTACAAGAGTAAAGAACACATCATCTGCTATAAATGTGGAAAGCCAGGACATATCAAATCAGAATGTCAAGAAATGGCTCAAAAGAATAAAGAAAAGAGAAAAGGCAAGTTCTACAACAAAAAGAAAGCCTTTGTATATGCCATATGGGTAGATAGTCCTTTTGTTGAAGATAGCGACAAAGAGGAAGTAGCCAATATCTGTCTAGTTGCTCAAGAAGAAACAGAAGAAAAGGTAACTGATTCTTATCCTACCAATGATAAATTGCTTTTGGAATATAATGCTTTAGATTCTGAATTAATCAAACTAGTTAAAGAACTAATTGTTTTCAAAAAGAAAAAAAAAAGTGAGATGCTAAATGTAATTTTAAAAGATCAATGATTTGTAAATGACCGATCTGGTACTGGATATGATCCAAAATCAGATAGAAGGAAAGGAAGAAAGAAAGCAGGAGGTAAGTCATACTTGAATTATTTTCAGTGTTCTATACATATATCAAATCCTTTCGCATACTATACTTTTTGTAATAGAAAGGGTCATTATACTTTATCATGCATTCATAAGAAGAAAGAAAAGATAGGAACCTACAAATGGGTACCTAAAGGTTCTTATGTTCAGAAAATCATTTATACTAACCCTAAAGGACCCAAAAAGATATGGGTACCTAAGATCCAATCGTATTTGATTGCAGACATGTCTTAAAGCATCCAAAAACAACAAATGGTATATAGACAATGGATGCTCCAGACATATGACCGGTGATTTTGAAATTTTTACCACATTACAACCTAAAGAAGGTGGAAAGGTAAAATTTGGAGGAAATCAATCCGGAAGATAGCAAAAATTGGTGAAATAAAAAATGATAAGGGTATACAAGTCAAGGATGTATACTATGTTGAAGGCTTGTGTCATAACTTATTGAGCGTTAGTCAAAGCACAAATAAAGACAACTGGGTAATCTTTAACTCAGAAGAATGTCTAATTGTAAATAAGAAATATTTATAATTAGATAAGAAGAGTCTCAAAACAAAGCTCAGGGCAAAAAAGGAAGGTAACTGCTATACTCTTGATATTAGTAAAAAATTTTCAAAAAACTATTTTCTAAGTAATGCCATTGGTTATAGCATAAGAGACTAGCTCATGTTAATATGCACCAACTAGGCAAGTCACTTAAAAAGGATTTAGTGATTGGATTACCCAAAGTAAATTTCAAAAATGATTTAATTTGTGATGAATGTCAAAAGGATAAACAAACTAAGTCATCTTTCAAATTAAAAAATGAGATCACAACCAACAGACAACTTCAGTCAAAGGATGAAACCTTTGCAGAATTATTGTTTTTGCCAAGAAAGTGTAAAATGAGAAAGGTATATTCATTGCAGGTATCAGGATAGATCACGGTAGAGAATTTGAAAATCAAGTCTTTGAGGAATGTTGTGATACAAATGGCATTGATCATAATTTCTCCACTCTAAGGACACCTCAACAAAATGGAGTCGTGAAACGAAAGAATAGAGTACTCACTGAAATGGCTAGAGCAATGCTAAATGAAAAGAACATGTCTCAAGTTTTCTGGGCCGACACAATGAGTATAACATGCTACATTTCAAATTGAACCTGCATCAAAACAAAACTTGGAAAGACACCATACGAACTATACAAAGGAAGGAAGCCAAACCTTGCTCATCTGCACATCTTCAGTTGTAAGTATTTCATTCATAATAATGGTAAAAATAACTTAGGAAAATTTGATTCTAAAATAGATGAAGGAATTTTCCTAGGCTATTCTAACCGGAGCAAAGCATACAGAGTTTTCAATAAATGAACATGTGTTGTTGAAGAATCAATTCATGTTGTATTCGATGAATTTGAATCCTCTGAGAAAACTATTGACAATGAGAAGGAAGTTGTTTATAGTCAACCTAATTTAAAATCTTCTATCCCAGAAGTTGACTAACCCAAGGAAGAAGAATAGTCACTAGGACAATCTAAAGCTTGGAAATACAACAAAAGTCAACCCCTAGAGCAAGTCATAGGAGATGTGAATGAAGGAGTCAAAACTAGAAATAGAATTTTCAATAAAGTTAGTTTTTCTACATTTATTTCTGAGATTGAACCTTTTAATATTGACGAAGCCCCTATCAGACAATGATTGGGTAATAGCAATACAAGAAGAATTAAACCAATTTAAAAGAAATAAAGTTTGGGATTTGGTACCCCGACCCAAGGATCATCTGATCATTGGCACTAAATGGGTATTTAAGAACAAACTTGATGAATCCGCCATCATTGTTAGAAACAAGGCAAGATTTGTGGCCAAAGGCTATAATCAAGAAGAAGGAATTGATTATGAGGAAATGTATATTATAGTGGCTAGATTAGAAGCTATACGAGTACTCTTAGCCTTTACATGCACCAAGGGATTCAAACTCTATCAAATGGATGTAAAAAGTGCATTTCTAAATAGCTACATCATGGAAGTGTTAGACATGAATATATGAATAGTTTTGATGATGTCAAATATGAGCAAAAGTTTTGTATAATATACTTATCTTCTACATTGACTAACTAATATATTTAATGTTGTATATCTTGTAGATTAGTCATAAACCCGACAGTGGGTTGATGTTATTTTTCTTTTAATGCCTTATAAATGGAGAATGATCATCAAGAAGACAACCGAGAGGCAAGGGATTGAAGAAAGAAGAAATTGTAAGATCTAATGAGAATACAAGATTCAAGATTAGTCAAGCAAAGAAAGAAGAAGATTGAAGATATTTAAGAAAATATCTAGTTGGGTTATGAAGAATAATCATCAATTCAAGAAGATATCTACTTGGGTTATGAAGAATGATCATCAAGAGAAAAAATAAGAAGAAAGAGATTAAAGAAGGAAGAACTTGCAAGATCACATAAGAATATCAAGATCCAAGCTATTAGAAGTGATATCGGAGGTTTCTTTGATCATATGGAGGTTGGAATGGGTCAATTCGAAGCCAAGATAACTTATATGGAAGTTATGGAACTTCCCTAAGGTGTTCCTTTGAGTTTTAACTCTCTGCCATGTTTTGCAAGGCATCACTCAAGTGGTTACTCGAGTGATGGACATGATCACTCGAGTGACCACTCTAGTGATCTACATTTTATTATGCTCTGTTTTTATGTGGTAGGATAAAGGTTTGGTATTTTGAACATAACTCCTAAATCATATATCGAATTGTGACAAAACTAGTGTCACATTAAAGTAGACTCAAAAAGCTATCCATGGACATATAATTTTCCATATTTCAAGTTATATAATAAGAGCTATGCCTTATGGAAGTTGATGCTCATGGTTTCAGACTTTGTCTAAGTGTAGAAGATATTCTTTGGATCATAACTTTTTGTTTACAATGAGTTTGGAGCTGATTCTTATTGCATTCGAATATAGACGATGAGAGATTTCTGATGATATATTATTTGCCATATTTAGAGTTAAAATGGAAACATCACTTGAAGGGCTCACTGGAGTGATATGCAAAGTTATTTAAAATTTACTCAAGGGACCACTCAAGTAATGTGTGAGAAATTATTCCAGAAAGTTCTCTGTCGTAAATTGTATAGGATTACTCGAAGGGATCACTCGAGTAATCTACGAAGTTATTTGAAAAGCTTACTCAAGGGATTACTCGAGTAACCAAAGCAGAAATCATCCAATAACTCTCAGCCAAGAATTAACAGACTTTACTCGAGGAACCACTCGAATAACCATATGTGAAAAGGCTTTACTCGAGGGAGCACTCAAGTAATATGCAAACTTATTTGAAAGCATTACTTGAGGGATCACTCAAGTAATGAAGTTGGAAATACTCTAGGGCAGATTTTGAACGTGATTACTCGAGGGATCACTCGAGTAATGACCCAGGCTTTCTCGAGTGACCACTCGAGTAATGCTTCCTAGGAGAACAGCATAACGTACTGAAGCTTTCGAAAATCATGGGATTAATTATGAAACTCACTCTTCTGCTTCCAATCATTCTTACACTTTATTGTATTAGTGTTTAATGTATGTCTCCAAGAATACAATGAAGATATGATGTGAAGAGTCAAAATGTGACTTTACGGAAGTGGAGCGTCAACATTCGTAACGGCTAGTTTTCAAATTTAAGAAAATGGATGAAAGAAGCAACCGCACTCTAACAGACAAGTTGAAATGCTTAAACGGTCATCAATCCTCATCAACTATAAATAAAAGATCATTAAAAATAGAAGAGAGACCCGGTGCATACATCGTCTAAATGCCAACATCCTGACATTAATGCTCATCGTACATACTCTCTGTTTATCTAGCTTCTATATCATTTACCTTTGATAGAGAGATTATTTGTATTGTACTTCAGTGTTCATTTTATTCACTTCTGAGAGAGAAGATTGATTGTAAATTTTCATCATCAAGGTTGTATCCTTACGGTGTGTAAGGAGGAGTAACTCGGTTGTAACCTTACAGTATGTAAGGGGGAGTAATCCAGTGAGAGATTTATGAAAGGCTTCACAAGTGCCCGGCTAAACTTATGAGTTGTAAAGGCTGTTCTTATGCCTAGATTAAAAAAGAAGACAGTGGATTTGAAAATCTCAGGACAAGCCTGGGGACTGGACGTAGGCCATCATAGATTGGACCGAACTAAGATAAATCACAATTTGCACACTCTCTTCCTTAAACTCTTATATTTCCAGCATATATTAACTGTTTATTTATGATTCATTACTTTCATATTTATTGCTTCCACTAAGATGTGAAAAGATTTTTAACATTTGGTATAAGAGCTGGACTCTTGTTTAAAGGACTTAACCATCTCAAGAGTTTATAATGGATGATTTTGGGTGTTATATGCTTTCCAAAGGTTTTGACTATACAATTCTACCTATTTTGAAAGATATTGATTTTTGGTTTTGGAAAGCTAGAATGACATCTTTTATAAAAAGCTTTGATTATGATTTGGAGAGCCATAGTCAATAAATCCAACAACTACACTCATTTCATAGAGAGGGACTATAGAAAATTTGCCTCATTACTTCTCAAAAAACAAAAGGACTTAAGAGAATATATCTTTACTAAGATCAAAATATATAGAGTTTAAGGAAAATCTACCACTCCAATGCCTTGTCCTCAGCTCATATCCTTATTCTTGGAAAAGAATAAGATTTGGTACTTGGAGAGAAAAGAGCCAATTGAGAGGCTAACTCCAGTAGGGCAAAATCATATTAGAAAATTGAACATCAATATTCCCCTAAAGACTCCCCTTGAAGCAAGTTCTAAGAAGAAGAAGAAGACTACAACTGAGACTAGTCAGATGGATGACACCCAGTCTTCTGCTCCAGCTTCCACATCTCTTCCTTCATTTTTTGGTACCACAATACAGAGATCCATGAAAAACATTCTAAAGGGTTTTCATATCGATATTGCAAATACCAATGCTGAGTTGATAACCCATAAGAATAAGAAGATGGGAGAACTTGTGGAAAGAATGGAAAAGAGGCATAAAGAGATGTTAGCAGAAAAACATGCCTAGAGGGAGCTTCTAAGATCACTTCACGCCAGACTTGATGCTATGGCATCTGGCTCCTCTACCCCTGGTCCTTCTATGCCTTCTTTTGTACCTAAGCCAGTATCACATTCTGACCCTAGCTCTTCTGAGCCTACACCTTCTGAGCTTAGACCTTCTAATCTTAGACCCTCACTCATCCCTCTTCCTCCCTTACCTATCTCTATTTCCAAAAACATCCTATACTCTATGCTTGACCCAGATTCATTTGAGACCATTCACATCACCATAGATAACCCAATTCAACCAGCCCAGCCTATCCAACCTGAGTCAGTACCTAGTCCTATTGCCTTACCCACAGGCACTAAGGAAGTGATTATTTCTTCACCTGCTAGTATAGAAAAGGTAGAGATTACTTCTCTGATTCCATTTCCACAAAATCCTTCAGAGGATTTTCCTCCGGTACCTCTAGTAAATCTTCATGAACTTGAACCATCATCTTCAGATTCTTCCAGTTCAAATGACTCACATGACTCTTTGGTCCTTCCTTCAATCCCATCTATGCAGTCAAGCCATCTAGTCCTTCTTCTCTTGATTGATCCTACCCTTTTGATGAAGACAAAAAGCGGGAGAAGAACTTGGGTGTGATTTTGTGAATTATGATGTGATTATGTTATAGATATGGGTGTATAGGGTTTAAGGGAGCTTTAGTAGTTTTTGATTATGTAATGAACTCCTTTTTGCAATTTCAATTGAAGTTATACTGCATTATGGACTAATGAGTTTTTTGTTGTATGGAAGGTGAACAAATTATAACATATACAAAATTATGAGTTTTTTATTTTAATATCATTAAATTCCAAAGGTTTTCAAAGACTAAATTTTTCAAGATCATTAGATTTGGATTCAAAAATATCTTTATCAAGATGTTTCAAAAGAGTTTTCAAGTTTAAATTGAACAAGGGATATCATATGAAAAACTTATAAGAAAAACTTGATTGAAAACTCAATTTCAAAAACTTTGCTCAAACTCACCAAGTTTTGTCATCATCAAAAAGGGGCAGAATGTTATAACCCATATGTTTTAATGATAATAAAGATTGGATTAATGATTCAAAAGGTTTTGATAATAAAAAGATTTGAACAAAGTAACTAAGTGTTCTATGGCAGACAGGAAGCATTACTCGAGCAAATATTGATGAACCAATAGATGGAAAAAGGAGCACTGTGAAACTTTGTGAAGCATTACTCGAGTAATTTGCACACTTATTTGAGAGGTTACTAGAGGGATTACTCGAGTAACCAATGAAGAAAAGACATTCTTACTCAAAGGATCACTCAAGTAACCAGATTTGTAAAAGTTTTCTGAAATAATGTACTCGATATCTTACTCGAGTAATATGGTCAGTAAACGTTGACTTACTCTCTGCCATATTTTTAATGAAATTACTCGAGAAACTACTCGAGTAATGGTCATGATCATTCGAGTAGCCACTCGAGTAATAAATTCCAGAAAGCATAATTTTAATCCAACTTTTATTGATTTGTTAACTATATGATTAACGTTTCATTGTATTAGTTTCCTAAGTATATTTGCAAAGAAACAATGAAGAGATCATGCATTCAAGAGAGAAGTCAAATATATCGTCCGAAACGCCTTCCTACCACAAATGGCTAGTTTTCAAATTTGAAGAATAGTCAAATAAAGTTGTATTACTCTAACGGACATATTTGAAATGCTTCCAACGGACACCACAAATCATCTATATATATATATGGAGCATTCAAAGAACATAATACTATGCCTGAGAACAAGAAAACTCATATCAATCAATACATTCTTTATGCTCTGTTTTCTTATATTCATTTGTTGTACTTCAGTAATTATATATTTGCTCTGTGAGAGAGTTTTTCATTACAAACTCAAAATTTGTTATTGAGACAACTTAAGGTTGTGGAACCTTGAGTTGGGGATTAGTTTACAACATGTAAGGGGGAGCGAGTGTCCAGTGAAGGAACTTGTTGTGTACTGAGGTGCCAAGAACCGATTGAATCTCAGAAGATATAGTGAAACTCTCAGAGACGCTCTGAGTCCTAAGCGCCCATATGGTATTCACATCGAGCATTAAAGTCATACCAAGCAGGGAACGGCGGTTGAAGCAGTTTGTAAGTACGTGGCCCTAACAACTAAGATTCCAAAAGTTGGCAATATAGCTCAGTATTTGACATGCCAGAATATGGTCATTGCCGATTATCTCGTTGCTGCCAATTCCTTCGTCCTCCAGCTTAACCTTGCTTATTTTGTGTTGGATCATTCTTCATCTATCGAAACCCATTATTACCACCTTGATGTATTTCTTGGTGTTGTCTAGTGGTTTGGATGAAGCTAACATCACCTTCCTTCTTCTTCCCATTGTTCCCCTTTTTGATGCTGCTCTCACTTTGAAGAATCTTATCGTCATATATGTCAGCGTCGATTTGCTCACCAATCTCAATCAAACTAGAAAAATCAGTGACATGCTTCCCAACCATGTATCTGTAGTAAGGTTCTTGTAAAGTACAGATGAAATAAGAACTAAGCTCAAATGGTATAAGGGTAGGTTGAACTTGTACTGCGATCGTCCTTCATCTTTGGGCATAATCTTTGAAAGCTTCAGTGGCTTTCTTGCTCATTGACTTTAGTTGTTCCCTGGTGAGGGTAGTGTCAAGATTGAACCTGTATTGTTTCATGAATACATCAGTCAAATCTTTCCATTTCTTTATCTTTGTCTAATCAAGTTGCATGTACCACTCCAGTACTAGCCCTTTCAAGCTCTCATGGAAAAAAAGTAGTAAAAAGTTGTCGTCTTGTGACCATACAAGCATCTTGGTGCAATAGGCCTTAAGATGGTATATCGATTCCCTATGCCATTGTACTTATCAAAGTCTGGCATCTTGTCTTCGGAATCGAGACATGTGGTGCCAAGCAAAAATCTTTTAAATAAAGTGAACCCTAAGTATTTGGTCCTTGGAGGGCTTTTAGTTGGTCTTTTACTTCACCTAACTCTTCCTTCCATCGCTCCTTTTTAGTTGATAGGGAGGGAATGTTGAAAGAGTATGTTGAATCTTTACCTGGTTGTTCCTCCTTAGTGCTCAGAATTAGAGGATTCTGTTTACTCTAAGGCTCTTCTGTCATTTTTCCTTTCTCGTCATTTTCTGGTATACTTATCTCTGTATTTTTTAATGGATCAGATGTTCCTGACTCTTTCTCATTATTGTGGGATTGAAGAGCTATAGTCAAGGTGGAAATCATTTCTTTCAAATCTGCCACTTGTGCCTCTATATGAGACATCCGTGATTCAAATTAGATTCGGCTTCACTGGGATTGGCTACCATCTAACGACTAGATAAGCGTGTGTTGTATGAATGCGCAGGGGGTAGCTGGTTAAGATGTTTAGACGGAGCAATATTGTATCACCTACTTAGAAAGGAACTAAATATCATTAGTTTATTTAAACTTAAAATTTCAAGCGGGCATAACGAGTTATCCATGGTGTATTGGCATAAAGGTATTATGGCACAAGTATCCTCTAGCTTCCTCAGGGAAACTATTATTTCACAGAGAGAACTAGAGTTGATCATTAGATAGGAGGGCCCTGAGTCCCATCCTAGCCAAGATCTTGTCATTAATGAGTCGGCACATAATCTTTCAGAATGAGTGTCCTCTAGCCTCCTCAGAGAATCCATTATTCTATAAGGAGAACCAGAGTTGATCATTAGATAGGGGGACCTTGAATCTCATCCTAGCCTAAGATCTTGTTATTGACCATAATGATAAGCATGCAATACACCTTTCCTATAGGAACTTGATTTAAACCTGGTTCTTATGCCATTTAACCTTTGTGCCAAATTTTTAGTTGTTGGATAACTTGCTTGTCCTTTATTAAAGAAAAGAGAAAAGGAGTCAAAAAGTATTTCCAAATGTGTGTGTAAGATAATTGCATGTCCTTTCTAGCCTTGATATAGGTTATGGACATTAAGAAAAAAGAACTTCACCTCTTCAAGAGATCCAGTACCTCATAGGAAGGATGAAGTTCCTATTAACCTGCAAACGGCCCAAGCTATTACGCAGCTACGGGTTTTGTAAAATGATTATTATGTCTAAGGCTCATATCAAATGAAGCTAAATTCTAATGGATGATTCAAGGATACCTCATGAGACATAAAAGAGTGATGACTTATACTTCATGTTTTGATATAGGTGATGGACATTAAGAAAAAGAACTTCACCTCCTCAAGAGATCTATTACTTCATAGGGAGAATGAAATGCCCATTAACCTGTGAATAGCCCAAGCCATCATGCGGCTAAGGGTTTTAAAAATGATGATTATGTCCAAGGCCCATATCAAATAAAGCTAAAATGCTAATGAATGATATAATGATACCTCATGAGTCCTAAAGGATTATCTCTCATTGAGATGTTTTCTAAAACCATTGATGTGATGAGATCATGGTATTTTAGGGTCATAAACCCTTAGACTAATGTTGGCTATGTAACCCCCATCACTATCAAGGCCGAGATTAGCATTTAATAATTGAATAAGAGATTTGGAACAATTTTGAACTCTTTACAACACTTGTACAAATAGATCTCTATTCATTTCGTTTATAAAAACAATCGGCCTGTTCGGTCTATTACATACACAATATCAGAGTATCAGCAAATTCCTGACGTTCACCCAGGATAATAACATTAATCCAAAGTATTGTTCAGGGCATTACTACCCGTCTCAGTATCCATACCGGGGATTACACAAAACTATAATTCTATGATCTATTCAATATGTACATTTATCCAAAATGATAACCAGTCTAGTATAAAACCAAAATATCTAACTAAGACTATCGCCGGCAGTCCTAATCGCCCTTGTCCACTTGCTTGTTCCTCAATCCACTTTCCCTGTCTAAAAATATTGTTTGGAAAGAATGATATTCTAGGGAATCCCAGTAGCAACAGTTTACGAATATGATGCATATAAACAAAGCAAGTAAACATATATCACAATGTAGCAATCAATATTCGAGGCCAGTCACACTGCCACGTCCCGTTCACTGTATACAAGGTTGGGTTTTTGCCACGTCCCCTCACTATATGTGTATTCAAGGCAGGGCTTTCGCCACGTCCCCTCACTGTATCTGTATTCGAGATCGGGCTTACACCACGTTCCCTTTACTGTATCTGTATTCAAGGCCAGGCTTTCGCCATATCCCCTTACTATATTCAATGACTAATGCATACAAGCAATGCAATATACATGATATAAGATAAAGTGTTACTACTTTTGTCTTTCTGTTCTTGAGCAAGCACAGGCCTTCTTTGCTCTGGGCAAATATCAAATCCTAAAGTCATAATTAAGGACGATACGTCACCACCTATTCCAATACTCAATAACTTCACAATACTTAATTTGGTTATCATTACTGTCTCTTTAACACTCATATATACCTCTAATAAAAGCCCTAAAGGTTGGAAGAACTACCCCAGGGACCCATTTTTGGAAGCACAAACACTGACATTTTTCACTGATTCACTCGAGTGAAGACAGCCTTACTCGAGTGGTGGTACGGTCTACACTCGGGTACCAGGGAGTGAAGGATAACGATTGAGCACCCGAGAGCACAAGAAGACAGGGACACTCGAGCACACTGGACCTCACTTGAGTGATAGCCAAATGCTTCACTCAAGCACTAGAGAGTGAAGTCCAGGAAGTGAGAACCCGAGAGCAAACAGAAATTTCAAAGAAAAGAAGCACTCGAGTACTAGCCTTTGCACTCGAGCGAGACGGAATGCTTGCGAGTGTTGAGACACACTCTTGTACTTTTGCAGAAGTGAAACACTGAAACTAAAGGAAAAATGAAGAATTTTACTAAAGCACTCGAATGGAACCCAACCACACCCAAGTGATGTTCATTCCCCACTCAAGTGAGCCCCAAATCACTCGAGTGACCATATCAGAACGCAGAAAACGCAGAAGCAATGACAACATTTCCCATAATTTTCCCAAGAGACCCAAAACTTCAACCAAAGCTATCTCCACATAAAATCACTCAAGGAATCCAATAAAACCATTAAAACAACCAAATTCCTACTCCATTATCATGCTTTGGTCTTGGCAACATTAAACACTAAAATTCCAAAATCCACAAACTCAATCATTCAATCTCCAATCAGTCCTATCTATCCATATATATTCCAAATATACCATTTCCATACCAATAACATACCAAATGACCAATGATCATCATTTTTTGAAAATGGTCAATAAATCCCAGAAATCCAAAGTTAATCCATTTGGCATAACACTTAGATAGATAGGTTTCTTTAACTCACCTCAACAACTTTCTCAAAGAGACTTTTTGATTCTCTAACTTTCAAAATTCCTTGAGATCACAAACCAATACCAATGGATAAACTACAACCATAGAAATGTAGCTCATCACTCAAGGAACAATTTTAGAGAGGGAAGTTTGAGCAATGGAGATCATTTTCTTACCTTAAAGTGAAGCTTTTTCTTTCTCTCACTTCTTCAACAATGGAGGACGAATTTGGAGAGAGAAGAGGGAGGTGGAAGCTTGAAGATGAAGGGAAATGATGATCTTTACTCCCTCCCTATACCATTTCGGGGCACAAGAGGTAAGAGGGGAGAGAGAAATTATTTTAAAAAGATACATTTGACTTTTCTATGCCCTCTCTCATTCTATGAGCTTGCCAAGTGTCCTTCTCTCATTGGCTCTCATACAATAAGTCACTAATTAACTTATCTAATCCATCCATTAGCCATTTATTCACGCATCTCATTTTTTTCTTAGTTAGTAATTAATTTTCCCATTAATCACCAACTTAAGACCAATATTTCCATTGTATCAATTTTCCATCAATTATGACAAATTAAATAATATTGTCACAAATACACATTAATTCAACTTTAATCACATTCTCAATAACCCCCATTAGCCCTTAATCAAAATTTGGGGTGTTACAGGCTATCTAATGCATACACCATCATTGTGATGTATCTTTATGTGAAGTGATGCTAAATATATACTCAGGTGAAGTGACAGTTAGTCACTTGATCCTAGGGATTTCATTGATTATGCATGGATGGCAATAAAAATGATCGACAATAAATAAATATATGCCCTCTAGTGTCCTATTTTAGGAATAACCCTAAGTTGGGAGGATGTCTACCCTAAGAAAAGCAGGTACTAATTAATTGGGTAGGTCGATAATTTTCACTAATAGGTGCAATGATTTCAAGGTGGTTCTAATTCTCACAGATAAAGGCCTCCTAACTGCCCCCGTCGTAAAGATGAAGACCTCAGTTAACAAAGTTGACCTTCAGGGGGTTCTAAAACCCCACAAGGATCAACCTCGCCAAATGAGTAACAGCTAGAATGAAGCCTTCACAGTAACCTCAGGGGGTTCTGAAAACCCCACAGGGAGACCGCTAGAAACTTCCACTCACCTAAGGAACTCACAGACCCGGGTATAGGGCCAAAAATGTGTGTAAGGAGAATAGTGTATGTGTTCAATGTGTATGGAGAGCATACCAACCTATGGGCCTAGGTTCTACCCAACCCTCATCTGCTAAGCAGATCACAAGATAGGTAGAAAAGAAAAAACAAATAAACAAATAGATGGATAAAGAATTTATTAAATAAAAAAATATTCACAAAACAAAAAATAATAAAAAAAAGGGTAATTAAAATAAGATAAAGGCCTTATTATTTTTAAATACTTAACTTAAATGGGCTTGACTATCAAACAATCCCCAGTGGAGTCGTCAAACTGTAGCGTCCGAAATTTAGAAAATATCGAGTCGCCACCAAAATTTTAAAAAAGGATAATTTTGGAAACCGTTTTTTTAAATGAAAACCAATCGATAAAAACCATTTAGGGTTCGGGAGTCGATTATGTATGGGGAAGGTGTTAGGCAATCCTTAACATCCATTCATAAGAATGGTTACCCTAAGTTAATTATTCAAAAATATTGTGGCCTTTAATCTTATGATAATTACCTAAATAAAAAAAAGAATATTTACAAAAAATAAATGAAATGAAAACTAAAGAGAAAAAAAAGGAACATTTATTTTCAAAAAGAAAATAAGGAAAAATATATTTATTTACAAAGTTAGATTTGACCTAAGAAGAGAGCCTAGGGCCTACGTATCCTTTAGAGAGATCAAAGCCCACGTAGTTCGGGAGTAGAAAAGCGTGTCACTTGGTGTTTTTTTAGAAAAATGTTTATTTAATTTGTTTGAGAAAACTATTTTTGTTTGTTTTGTACTTTTTATTTATGAAAGCAATTTCTTTATTTTATCATGAGAGAGTTTTTCCATTTTATTTTTATTTATACAAATGTGTTAAAATATTTTTTTCCTGTTTTTTTGAAAGAGAACTTAAGAAAGGGATAAAGAAAAAAAGAAAAGCAAAGACGAGAAGAGGAAAAAGACACATCCAAAATTAATTTATCATGAAATTATATTGAATGAAACACAATAGAAAAGAAGAAGATCTATACCTGATGTTCCAACGTGCTTGGCTACAAAAGATAAATGGGTAAGTTTTAAGCCAACAGATAAATTTACACATGAATAACTCTCTTGTGCAATATTACATATTTTCTCAACACTTCCATTCTTAATTAACTTCTCGGGAGGTCGTATAAGATATGGGATAATCATCAAGAAAAGTAGAAATAGCATTATCAACACTGACCACGTTGAGATGTTGGCACAAAAGAAAAGGAGATTACGTGGAGATGAACCTAGCATTCCAAGGGATGAAGTGACGTGAGAAGCAAAGTGGATAATGGGCTTAGATGGGGCCGAATAAAGTCAAACATTCATTTCTCCATACAATAAGCAACAGAGGAGTAACGAAGGAAACCAAGCAAAAGGGATAAAATGGCACCAAAATAAAGCCGAAGCAGTCGTATAACACAATAAGAGAGAAGATAAAATTAGTTCTTTACCTTACCTCCTTGCTATCTCAAAATTCTTCTGTATCTTGTTTCAACCCTTGCTCCCCTATTTATAATCTTAAAGTACAGTTTTCTTCATAAATGCTGATTCTTTTTTTGAATTTTCATTTTTGATTTTTTTTGCCTTTTATGTTAAAAACTACATAACTTGATCCAATCACCATCAATAGAGATTTTTTTAATTTTCGTTTTTTATTTTTATTTTTTTGTGTTTTCTATTAATAAAACTTCCTAGCTTGACCTAATCATCATTAGTAGAGATTTTTTTTAAAATTTTTTTTATTATTTTCCGCACAAATAGTTCCCTGATTTAAACCTATCAACATAAATGAGATTTTTTTTTAATTTTTTTTTTCGTTTTCTTATTTATTATTTTCCCTTAATGAATGACAATGACAATTATCATCAATGAGGGGATTTATTTTAATTTTCGGTTTTTTTTTTTATTTTTTTCCCTTTTAATGATATTGTCAATTTGGATACCGATCATCATCAATAGGAGGATTTTCTTATTTTTTCTTATTTTGGTTTTTTTTTTATTTTTTCTTTCAATGATGATTGCCAATTTGGACACCAATCATCATCAATATTTTTGTATTTTTGAGTGAGGCCCAGACAAAATAGGGTGTTCACAATTTATATAAAAAACTCTCTCTATAACCAAAGAATTTATCTCTTGCCTTATAAATAGAACAAAAAAAATGTACCTAGACTTGCATTTTAATTTAGGGGTTATTTGTTATGAGGAATTTGGAAAGGAGGGGAGAGGAGGAAAAAATGTTATGAGTTGAATTTAAAAAATTTAGAAAACTTGGGTTATAAAATTTTAATAAAAAGATGGGATATAAAAAAGGAAAAATAAAATTAATTAAAAACTTTTAATCTCACTACTCTAATTTTTTTAAAAAAATTCAGCTTAAAAAGTTTTCCCTCCACTCACCTTCCCTCCAGCCCCCTTGTTCCAAACAGCCCCTAAGGCGATCAGAAAGAGAGATATTTTATCGAAGCAATAGTGATTATTAACGTTAGATGAAACTGAAACTTCGATAAAATCTTCAGTTTTCACCTTTCAAGCTATCACAAAAGGCGTAACTCATTTTCCGTAGGAGCTTCTCCATGTCCGTCACTACTCACTGTCACCTTCTCTTATTATTCCAAGTTATTGAAAACCCTCTGCTACTTCGTTTTCTTTTGTTTATTTCTTTTTATATTACATTTTATTATATACATTAATAATATACTGATAATCTGATATAAACATTAACACATACATAACCCATGCCATCTACATTAAGCATAAAGAATTTGACGCTATAAACCTCAAACTGGATCAAATTTGATATACACATGACCCTTCCATGCTTTACACAACCATTAAAAGCCTCACAACACTTGAATCCGAATTAACCAACGCAAAACATCAAAAAATCCTTCCCTCAAACCCAGATGGATAAAAAACATTCGCTACAGAATCCAAGATAGAAAGGAAATAACTGATAAATAGACATTATTACAGAGTCATGGAAACCGGTCAGCTTATTATTATAAGCTCCCAAGAGGAGTTATTCATTACATTACAGTGTAGTTTTATAGAGACCATGAAGCACGTCCCAGCACACTACTAATTGACTTAAAATCAGAGGTCACGCATAGTACCATAACTTTTGGGAACTTAAACACTCACGACACTATAATACAAACTAGGTCCCTGCTGATTCAAGCAGCTACCAACACACCACAAGATACTGTTTTAAACTGAAACACACATAGCAGCAATTTACTACAGAAACCACCACAATATTATTCCCCAGACCTCTGTCACAGAAATCATTGGATCCTGGTCACTGCAGAACAAGACACTCGTGCGAACCAGCCACCATGGCTTGGTGGGAAGTTGAGCTGATGGCATCGGCTTCATGGGGAAACTGAGGTTCGACATCCACCTTATCAGAGGCATTAATGGCTGAGAAAATCAGGGCATTGACTTCTTGGAACCTCTCTTCTGAAAGAGAGACCTCTGCAAGAAGCCTCCAAGCATTTGCTTCGGATGCTTCATCATAATCTTTCTTCCGCTTCAGCACCATGTGCCCGCTGATCTCCCACACGGCGGGATTGACTTGGGTATCCAGAAGCTCTGCACTTACTTCTCCAAGAGCTTGCTTCTCTGCATAGCACTGATTATCCATACGACAGAAAGGTCAGGAATGTATTGGTTATCACAAATATTGTCTATTAAACTAATTAAATGCTTTTAAGCAGATAAAGCAAGTTGAAAAACTAGCTATCTTAGACCTGTGCTAAGAGAAAGATTTGCCTTCCGCAGTCAGAAATAAGAACATTGTAAGGTATGTTATTATCTTGAAGGCAGATACAAGCTTCTGAAACTGTGTTGGCTAGATCTCCTAATGTATTGCCACCCTCGAACACAAGCCCTCGAACTGGATACTTCAGCAATTCAGATATCTTCACACCACTTTTTGATTTGGTTATTTTCTTGGTAGGAGCCTTCTCAATGGGAAAGGGAACAGCCAAATAATATGCCTGAGTTCATCAAAGTCATCAAATTTGCAATTTGATTACAGAATGCCCCCGCTAGATAAGAAACAGATCGATAACTATCAATGATTAGATGATCATTATAAGTTGTACGGTAATCAGTACCTGGAAATGAAGGTGGTTAATAGTTGCAAATGCACCCAGACTGTTGTAACCCAATCGGAAATATGGATTTCCTGCTTCAGCGGCCATGTGGAGGGCAATCAAGAAGCTGTCACGATCAATCCTTTGTGGCAAACATTCAAAGATATGAGGAATCAGCAGAACATGGCCATATTCAATAGGACTGACCTGTAAAGAGAGCATATAAAATTTATAAACAGCATCAAACAGATTGTTGATTCAAATTTTAACTCACAAGAACAAGAACAAAATTCAAGAAACCTACATTGATGGCAACAAGGTTAGGAGAACTCTCGACATCAATGGGTGCATTTGGGAAAAACTGGACTTCACCATCATCGCTAGCTTCAAATTGAAACAGAACCTCTTCTTGCCCAACTTTTGTGAAGTTAAACTTGTTTTCATCAAAGGGCTGGAGGACCTTATCAACACGGAATTCAGTCGGTCGCTTCTTGAGATGGCGACCCTCGTTCAGCTGGGCAACGAAACCATACTCTCCTGGAATCACCTGCACAGAACAGTAAATCACAAAAATATGAAACCAAATCTATGGATAACCTCGTGTACAGACCAATCAGTCCAAATAACTCAACACAATAAACTAGACCTTGATTTATTGGTCGGGGAAAATAAATAAACAAATAAATGAACTAGACCTTGGTTTCACAGGCAGTAACGTCATAGCGGAAAAGCCCTCTCTGCATCCGATCTTCCCACTGCCATGAAATAGTAAACAAATTTCAGCACAAAGATAACAGGATTACAAATATTAAACAAAACTTCATAACCAATCTTCATCTTGGACATACAACGGAAGCATAATTACCTCCCCAAGTATCAGTGAGTCCAGAAAGGCCACAGGGGCTTCCTTGCCTTCATCCTTTCCAACGACCTTGTTAGCTTTTTTGAAAGCATACAAAGGAAGCTTTGCATCTGTTCAAAAACACCCAAATCACCAAAATTTCATCTAACATATCATGCATGCTCACCAAAAAAACAAATTTAATACAGAGCATTTCGACAACTACCTTGAATGCAACAACTTTTCAGGCAATTCCGACCACAACCACCTGCAGGGCGAGTAGCCAGTCCTGACTCCTCTTTTTGATAATTAGAAACAACGGTGGGAACTCTTTTGATGCTCAACATCTTTGGCTTTTTTTTTTTTTCCTTTTTTGCCCCCTTTTCTCTTTTTCTCAGAAAATTAAAAAAACAGCCAAACCCAACCAACAACCAAAAAACAGCTTCAACAAGTTCGATCTCACAGGCTTTAGTTTAGTAGCTTTAGCTGTATATCTCAAACAAACTAGAAAACTATAAGCTATTATTAGACTAAAGATGAGACGAAAACGAAGGAAGCACCACCACCAGCGAGGAAGAGGAGGTCAGAAGGGCTACCGCCTTCAGACGGTAAAGCACCACGTCCACCGTGCGGCGAAGGGTTGCAAGCAGCAGTTAAACAACCCTTACGTCGTACAGCTCGGACATGAATGAGAGGCCGAAATACTCTGAGAATAGCCGTGATGTCTACAACGCGTCCACACCGGGTTTTATCCCACCAAACAGCTCTCCTTGTTTCTGCTTTTTCTTTTCCCGGGAAATCCCCTTCTCCGGCAACCCAATTGCTGAAAAACCCACAAAGAGAAAAAGTGCTCGAACAAACCTCGGAGATGGGGAACGAGAGGAAGAGATAAGGTTGCTTTATAGATAAGAGAGAAGGGTGTGGAAGAGAAATTATCCAAGGCTGTGGCTGTGGATTGCGCTTTGGCGTGCGATTGCGATAGTGGCCTACGAAGGAAACTGCGTGTGTACGAGCCAATTAAGAAGAGAGAGGGGAAAAGAGGGATAGAGAGAAGGAGATGGGTCCTTTTCCTTGCTCTCTGACCGTACACACACAACGAAGGTCCTAACCGGTCGCCGGGAAGGTGGGCCTACCAAACGGAGAAGAAGGCGAGGCTGCCCGGACCTGAAAATGATTTGCTTTAATAGCAAAGAGGAGGCTGCTGGGTTCGGTGATTGTGTGTTATCAATATCACACTTTAACTAATCCCAATTAGTTGGAAAAGAAACATTATTAGCGTATAGGATTAATGTAAGACATATTTATTTAATTTAATTTAATTTAAAAATTTATTAAATTAGTTAATATGAATTTTTTTTTAAAACACATTAATTATCTTATTTGATTCTATTCATCCCTCTTTTAGGGTTTATTTGGTTCAATGAGAGAGAATAGAAAGAAAGGATATAGAATTACTTTATTTGATTTGGTTGATAAGAAAAGGAGGTGAGAGATTTTTAATGACACGTTGTTTGGTTTAAGATGTGATGAAAAGGAAGAAATGATAATAATTTGTCATTCCGCCCAAATATATTTAATTATTTTTTTTAATATATTATATAAATTAATTTACATCTTTTTTTTATTTATGATAACATATTTTCAGTTTAAATTAATATCATAATAATATATTTTTAATATTTAAAAATATTTTTTAATTAGTTTTTAAAAATATATTATTTTGAATTTAATAAAAATAATATATTTTTCAATAATAATATTTTTGTTTAAAATTATATTAACATATTTTATAATTGTAATATCTTTTTTATTTATGAAAATTTATTTTTATTTTAAATAAATTTTATAATATTATTTTTTAAGTTTATTTCATAATAATATTTTTTATTTTGATTTGTATGAGCATTTGTTATAATTATAATAATATTTTATTCATAAATATATACTTTTTATATTAAATTATTTTTTAATAATATATTTTTTATTACAATAATTTTTTAATAATATATTTTATTTTAAAAGAAAATATTTTAATAATAATATGTTCATTTATCATAATATTTTTTATTATGGGTATTATTGAAATATCATATAAGTTATAAAGGCAAAGTGGTTGAAAATTTTGGCTCCCCTCCAAAACCCCCAATTTAGAGTGAAGCCAAAATAAGGATGTTGGAGGGGAAGGAATGAAACTTTGGGGTTTCTTCACCTCCAAAATTTAAAACCAAATGAGGAGAGAGGTATATTTTTTCTCCCCTTCCATCAAACCAAACAAATCTTTATTATTTGATTATTGTTAATGGAGCATCATATGAATAAATTGAAAAAAAAATGATAAATATTAGAAATATGTTTTACATTTAGGGTTTGATTGATCGGAAGGGAGGAAATGGAATGAGAGAAAAAATGAACTTCTCCCCACATTTATTTTGAAATTTTGGAATGATGGAATCCCAAAGTTTTCATCTCCCTTCCCTTCTAACTCCACTATTTTAACTCTCCTTCATATTGGGAGATTTTGAAGAGGAACTAAAATTTTGTATTAGTTTACCCTTATAACTTATGTAATATTCTAATAATATCCATGATAAAAAATATTATTACTATTAAAATATTTTATTATAAAATAAAAATATATTATTATACAAAATTATTATAATTAAAAATATATTATTAAAAAAATTAATATAAAAAGTGTATATTTATGAATAGAAAATTATTATAATTATAACATATGCTCATACAAATTTAAATAAAAATATTTTTATAAAAAATTATTATTAAATTAATTTGAATAAAAATATTTTTTTATCATTAGAAATATTACTATGAAATGAATTTTGAATAAATTATATTTTTATAATATTATTATAAAATAGATTTAAAATGAAAAATTCATAAATAAAAAATATTATAATCATAAAATATGTTAATATAATTTTAAATAAAAATGTTATAATAATAAAAAATATTATTTTTATATTAAAAATATATTACGATGAAATTCATTTAAAATGAAATTATGTTACTATAAATACAAAATACAATTATAGTCAAAAAATATATTATTATACAATTAAATTAATATTAATATATATATATATTAATTATAAGTAAAAATGTTATTATACTAATTAGATAAGATGTACATTAATTTATATAACATATAAATAAAAAATATAAAAAAATATATTAAGGTAGAATAGTAAATTGCTATATCCCTTCCCTCCCATCCCATTTTAAACCAAGCAAGGGGTCATTCAAAACCCCTCACCTCCTCCCTTACCTGTCAAACTAAACAAGGTAGCCCTCTACTATTTCCGTCCATCCCCTCCCTCCCCTCCATCCCCTCCATTCGAACCAAATAGACCCTTAGGATTAAGATTAATTTTCCAATTAAGTCATACAATTGGAGGTATATTTATTAGTATAATATATGATTAAGGTGAAAAAATACTCATGAGCTTTTATCCAAAGTGTGTTCAACACCAAATACTTTTCGAAGGTGCAAAAGTACTATGAGTTTGTAAAAGTGGAGCAAAAATGACAGCACTACTAAAAGAGATTAACCTCCGTTTATTATAAAGTGAAAGTACCAAAATACCCCCATTCAAGAAAAAAAAACAACCTCCCCCTCCTGACAGAAATTAAATTAAGTAAAAACATAATCAAAGTCAAATCAAGCATGGAGCAAAAAATTGGACTGGATCGGCTGGTCTAACTAGTGAATCGGTCCATGGTCCAATCTGGTTCAAAGGTTGAACCAAGGTAAGAGTCAACTCGATCAAATCCGAGTTGACTCGACCGGTTCAGCCTTGACTCGGGAAAACCACCGAGTCAGACGATTTGCTCGAGTCAAAATTTTTTCAAAGTAAATGTCCCAAAACGGCATTGTTTTGGGACATTTTAAAAAATATCAAATTGCCACACTTTGGGACATTTTAAAAAAAAATCAAATTGCCAATTTGAGCATGTCTGATACGGTGATGCCCCAACCCTGACCCTGTTCAGCTTGTGCCTTGCTATTCTCTTCTCTTCTCTTCTCTATGCCCTAATTCCCTAAAGCTTCATTCATCCGTCCGTGGTACTCGAGTTGACTGTATGGCTTTGTGAAGTGTGAAACTGTGGATTGGTTTGTGGCTATGTGATAGAGGTGGCAATATAATCTAGCCCGCTGGGTTTAGGATAACCCATCACGAGTTGGGACCATATGGATTCAGGCCCAAAAGGACCGTATCAATATGGGTTGGCATTTAGCCAACCCAACCTAAAACCACTAGGTTAACGGGTTGGCCCACTCAACCCTTTTTTTTTTTAGAATTTTTTTAAACAATATATTAAGATTTTTTTTTCTACAAACCTAAACTATAAAAAAATTAAAAATACATTATAAATTAAATATTCATCACAAGTCCATACATGACAAAATAAACATAAATCCAAAGCCTTCAGTAGAACTTAAAAATAAGCAATAATTAGTTAATATTAATGGTGTTTGAATTTCAAGTATGATGTGAAGCTTGAGCTTGAGCCTAAGCCATGAGACAGTGAGAGCCTAAGCCACTTAAAAATCCAAACCCTCTGTTTATTCTAGGAATCATTAAATATAGTCTTTAGACCTCGAATGATTAGGGATCTAAATTCTAAGAGCCTGAGAGATTGGGACAGTGAGTGTGAGACTAAGCCATTGGGTTAGTAAGGTGACGAGTGGACAGTGGACTATGGAGTACTGGAGTGTTTAGGTCTTGGACTCTTGGGCCTTGGCTCTTGTCTCTTGGTTTACATTAAAAAAGGGGGAAAAATATGGGCCAACCCTCCAACACGGTGGTCCAACCCGTCACGAGTTGGGATCATATGGGTTCGGGCCTAAAAGAACTATTTCCAAATGGTCCCAGTTTTGCAGAACTCAAACCGCCCACTTTGTAGGATTAGGCGGGCTCGGCCTATGGTCTCAACCCATATTCCATTTGGGTTCTTCAACTGAAAAGCTTTCGAAAGTTATTCTAGTTATTCTTAAGCTATTGGAGTTCAGCCAAACTTGCTCTGGTTCTTAATCTATTTGATTTTTTTCTAATTTCAAAACTTTTTGATTTGTTCTTCACCTGATTATCCTTAGGGGATATAAGGGGTTTGGCCAAACTAGTTAATTATTACTTGGCTTTGTTTCTGTAACACCCCAAATTTTATATTCACCAAATATATTGTAATTATTCAAGAAATTCAATAAAATGGTGAATATTCATGAGAAAATGAGCAAATTAATTCAAGAAAGGAAGTTAGATTACAAAGGTAATGGCAAAATCGTAACTTTGCCAATTTAGCACAAGATTAATTATTTTTCAATTAATTGAAGTTAATTTCAATTAATTAAGGAAAATAAGGAGCATGTATATATGGAATATTCCACCAAGAATAAATTAAGGATTGTGAAATTGGAAGGACTTGTACAAAATTCAATTAAAGGCATTATGGAAATATTGAAACAATTTTTATTTCCCTTTTTTATAAACTTTTTCCAAGCTTAAGAAAATGGGAGGGAAAAATTATTAATTGGATTAAATATGCCAAGTGTCATTATCCTATGGTCAAGGGATTGGTTTATAATTGATTAAAATGAGCATATGTCTAATTAAGTTAAAATAATGTTACTTTTAGAAAGTAATCATGATTATGGTACAACAATTGAGTGCATGGTTGGATTAGTTGGAAGAAGCCATTTGGATAGTGAGAGCATGCGAGGGGGATGGCTTTGAGCTAACCAAAGGAAGAGGAAAATTAGTTTAAGGCTAATTGAAGCCTTATGACATCAATTGGAAAGAGATGAAGCTAATGCCAAGTGTCACTATGTGATGCATTGATGGAAATCAAGTGATTAAAGGAGATAAAGATATTTTATAAAACACTCTTCCTTCCTCTTCCCTTCATATTTTCGGCCAAGCTAGAGAAAAGAAGAGAGAGAGAGAAAGTTCAAGATGTTAGATCCCATATGTTTTGATGATAACAAAGATGGGATCAATGATATAAAAAGATTTGATAACAAACAAATGAAATTGAACAAAGTGGCAAAGCATTACTTGAAGTAAGCACTGGAGTAATGAGCAAATTCTGTGATGGCTTACTCAAGTGACTACTGAGTAAGGGAAGCTGTTACTCGAGTAAGCACTCAAGTAATTGTGGAGAATTTCATCTAGAGAAGCACTGCCAAAATTTGGAAGAAGTTACTCGAGGGACCACTCGAGTAATCTGCAAAGTTATATAGACCATTACTTGAGTAGCAACTCGAGTAACCAGGTAAAAAATCTTCTAGTAGCTCTAGGCCAAGAAATGCAACACTTTACTTGAGTAGCCACTCGAGTAACCAGGTGAGAAAAAGGCATTACTCGAGGGACCATTTGAGTAATCTGTAGAGTTATTTAAAGCATTACTTGAGGGGTCACTCGAGTAATCAGAAAGCAAACTCTCAGCCAGAAATTTGATACAATTACTTAAGGGAGTAATCGAGTAATCTGCCGCGTTATTTGAATTTTACTCGAGGGGTCACTCGAGTAACATGTGAAGAAAAGGGAAGGCTACTCGAGTAACTACTTGAGTAATCAGATACCAGAGTCAGCACTCGACTAACTTGTGAAGTAAAGATATGGCCACTCGAGTAATCAGGTATTTCGAAGGTTTGTGATATATCTCACTCTATGTCTTACCCAAGTAATATCTTATGTTAAATGTTGAATTAGTCACTGCCATATTTTTTATATGTTGACTCGAGGGACTAGTCAAGTAACAAACTTGATCACTCGAGTAAGGTAGTCCAAAAATTATGTTTTGGATCGAATGTTTATTAAATTGTTTTCTATATGATTAACTCTTAATTGCATGAGTATCCTAAGTACATTTGCAGAGAAATAATAAAGAGATCATGCAAGAAGAGAAAAGTCAAATGAAAGTCCGAGATCTCACCTACCACTACCTACTGCAAACGGATAGTTTTCAAATTCGAAGAATAGTCAACCGTTGCTGCGCGACTCTAACGGACATGTTTAAATTGCTTCCAATGGACACTACAAACCATCTATATATATGGAGCATTCAAAGAAAAAAAATAACACACAAGAACTGATAACACACGAACATACACTACACACTCTTAGTGCTTTGTTTTCTTATACTTATTTATTATACTTCAGTGATTATATATTTGCTCTGTGAGAGAGTTTTTCATTACAGGCTCAATATTTGTTATTGAGACAACTTAAGGTTGTGGAACCTTGAGTTGGGGATTTAACTTCAACGTGTAAGGGGGAGCGAGTGTCTAGGTGAAGGAACTTGTTGTATACTGAGGTGCCAAGAATTCACTGAATCTTGGAGAATATAGTGAAACTATCAGAGACGCTCTGAGGACTGGACGTAGGTCAAAGTGGTTGTGGCCAAACTAGTATAACTCCCGGTGTACACTTCAGTGATATTTCTCCTTGCTCTCAACTGCTTTAAATATTCTGTCAATTTCTTATACGCAACAAAATTTCTAGTATTACCCAATTCACCCCCCCTCTTGGGTAAAACGGTTGCACTAACACAAGAGATCTTGGGTTCTAGAGAGAAGGAAGAAGAAGAAGCTTAAGGTAAGGGTTGCTTTCTTAAGCATTTTCTTATAGCATTCCATAAAACCTTCTCTAAACTCTTCTTCTCTATGGAATCATGGTTTAGAAGACACATCTTGAGCTCAAGGAGAGAGAGAGAGGAGGGCACCTAGAGAGAGAACTTAAGAACTCAAGAGGTGACCTCACAAACCTTAGATCTATACTAGTATGATGTTGTTGTTGAGTTTGTGTTTGGATTTGGTGATTTTTGGGTAAGTTTGTAAATTTGGAAAGGCCTAATCCTAAGGGGTCATGCTGCCCAAATTTCTTTGAAGCATGGTTAGAATGTGATTAAATAACTTAATAAGGGATTATAAGTGAAAAGGCACAAGCTTTGAAAGCTAAAATACAAAACTTCAATTTTTCCCTTTCTTGGCATATGTTTTGGCCAAGCACAGATCTAGGGGAAGGAGTTGGATTTTCATGAAATTGATGGTTCCATTGGATTCAGGAGGCAAAAATAGGTGGGGTTATAGTTGGTCACTATTTTGGAAAAGCCTGAAAAAGCATAATTACAAAAACACCCCTAAAATGCTAAAACAGAGTTGTCAAGGGCAATTTTGTAATTTGACACTGAATTTGGTAATTTTGAGTCTAGAAATGGATTCCTTGGGCCAAAATACGTTAGGATAGCTCTAGTCAAAATTTTAGGAAGACATGCCATCAGGTCGGGGGCATTTTGGTAAATTTTCACCGTATACTAATATAACCACAAGAAACACTATGTAAGTATCTAAAATGATACTTGGCTAGTTTATGACCTATTTCTTGTACATTTAATATTTGAGGACTAAGTTGGAAGCTGGAGCGACACGTTTTATGAGGCACACTAAAAAGGGGTTGAAAGAACTTTGAGGTAGGCATATTATCCTTCATATATCATGCCATAGTTATATGATTGTGTGAATGCCATTGTTTGTAAATGTGTTTTATTAATCAACATGTTTTGCCTAGAGAGGGGTAGTTAGTGCCAAAAGTGCACTTACACTAGGAGTTAGTGAGAATCCAGGCAGTGTAGATTAGTGAGGCTGAGCCCTACTTATGTATATATGATGATGAAGTGTTTATATTTTTCATTAATGGGTGTATACATGGCGCATATCATATTTACTTTTCATGTTTTCTATGAACAATAGCATGTTTCTACTGGGATTTCTTGGAATCTCACCCCTTTTTCTAATCAAACACTCAGCGGGTACCAGTAGGTTGAAAGGCAAAGGCGTAGACATCAAGAAGTGATTGGCACGTGTCTCGAGGTGAGGTTAAGGTCGGTGGTTATAGTTAGTTTATGCTTAAGACATTTTGGGAAATCTTGTAATTATTGGAAATACTGTAGTATTCTGTATTTTGTCAACAGACAACTTTAGATTGTAAATGAATACTTTTTTCAGTATATATATACTTTTCTGTATGCCCATAGAATCTAGTCTTTATTACTCTTTGAATATCAAAATGGAAATGGATGTTGACAGTTTCCAAATGTGTAACTGTGTATATAGAAATATCAGTTTTATCTTTCTTTTGGCGCTAGTATACAGAATTATTAGTTGTATCTTTATCTTTTTCCTATTGCATATATTAGTCACAAGTCACGACAACTCACAACTATTTCTTAAAGCCATCATGATTCTAACTCAACTTAGATCCAACTATTATAGTTTTTGTTTCTTGTTATCATAACTAATTGCCCTTGGATTTTTCCCAATCATGCTAACTTGGATATTAATCGATTGCCTAGTTACACCTTCTTGGTTGTTGTTGGGATAGATATTTCAAATTCTAGAAATGAGAATGTTACTCCTACTCCCAATTCCAACACTAATCCTAGTCCTACTCCAAATACCTCATTTCGTACTAAAATTGATCCAACATGGGCACATGTTGCCTACAAAAAAGAGGGGACATAAACTATTTATACATGTTTTTTTGTGCTAATAGCTTCAGAGGAGGTGGCAAACACTAGATGAGGCAACATTTGCCAGTGTTATTGGTCAAATTGTTCTTGTAAAAAGGTCCCTCATGATGTACATCATAGGATTGCAAAGTCTTTGAAATAAATTTTGAAGAAAAAATCTATTGAAGTTGAAGAATTAAAAGAAAAGGATGTTGAAGAAGAAAATGTTGAAAGCACCTCAAAAAAGAGAAAAGCTCCCGGAAGTGTGGATAAATATTTTGCTCCTAGGACAACTTCTGGAGCTCAACCAAGTATTAAGAGTACTTTAACAACAAAAGAAGCACAACACAACATGAAGATGCTAATTGTTGAATGGGCTATAGTCAACTGCATTCCATTTAAAGCATTGGAGTGCCCTTTATTTCAAAGAGATATGGATGGAATGTGTTCTATTGGTCTTGGGTTTAAAGCTCCTAGTGCTTATGATTTTAAAACCAACTTGCTAAGAAAGTGGAAAAAGGAATGTCAGTAACTCATTAATGGTCATCGATCTAAATAGAATGCTAATGGATGCACACTTATGGAGAATGGATGGACTAATGTGCGACCATAGAATTTGATCAACTTCTTAGTGTATTCTACACATAGTATGGTTTTTGTTAAGTCTGTTGATGCATCAAATTTAGTGAAAGATGCCAAAACTTTATTCAAATTATTTTTTGAAGTTATTGAGTGGGTTGGTTTTAAAAATATTGTTCATGTAGTGATTGTCAATGCTGCTAACTATGTGGCATGTGGAAAGTTAATCAAGGAAAAAATATAAAAATATTTATTGGTCACCTTATGCTGCTCATTGTTTAAATCTGTCCTCAAAGACATTGCAAGCATGTCTAATGTGTCCGACATTGCATCAAAGGGATCGAAGATAACAATGTTTGCTTACAATCACATGATATTCTTATCTTGGTTAAGAAAAAAGGCCAGGTTGGAAAGAAATTGTGCATCCTAGTGTTACAAGGTTCGCTACCACTTTTATTACACTCCACATCTTATATATATATATACAAGCATGACTTGCAAGTCCTTGTTGTTGATAAACACTTTGTGAACTATCAATTATCTAGGACTGATATAGGAAAAATTTTCAGTGCCATCATATTAGATAGTCAATTTTGGAATGAGTTACCAAATTGTGAAGATTGTAGCTCCTCTTGTAAAATTGTTGAGGATTGTAGACTCAGTTGAAAAGCCTTCATTGCCATATGTTTATAAAGGTATGCAAAGGGTAAAAAATGGAATTAAGGAGATGTTTAAGAGGAATAAAGACCAATACAAGCCCTACACAAGTATTATTCAAGCGCAATAGGATAAACATTTGAAGACCAACATTCAAGTAGCTTCATATTTATTGAACCTGACATTTATATATGGTACAAACTTTGTTAACAAGAGAAGGTTAATGCAAGCTTTGATTAATGTGGTGGAGGCTAACTCAAATGAAGATGTTGATTTCTTCAACATAATGAAGCAAGTGACCATGTATATTGATGGTAAAGAATCTGTCAGTAGAGCTACATGTAAGTGAACTGCTAAGCCCCGATTTAGCAGGATCCTAAATGTTGATTAAGGTTTTAATGACTCCAAAAGTGGATGTGATTAGTGAGAAATAACCCTTTTGAAGATTATGATGTGATTTAAGATTTGAATGTATTGTGAGCAGCACCGAAACCTTGTATTTAAGCTCATTTGTGGATTAACATCTAAATGACTTAAAATATAGGGAGGTCGCATATTGTGGCTAAAAGAATGAGAAAATGTGTTTAATGGTGATTTTAGAATAATTACCATAATCAAGGGCAAAATGGTAAAGTTAACGACCAATTGGTCAGTTGCCTAAGAGGAAACTCATTGGTAACTTGAAGATTAATGGTTGTGATTGATTTGTGTAAGAGATCAAAGGGTGGAATCCCATGTGCATGTGTGTATGTGAGCTCATGGGAGATGTGGTGAGATTGTGACAAGTGTCACAATATGGACCCTTGGATCAAATTAAATGTTTAAAGTTGCTTTTCCTCTTCCCTTTTTCTTTTAGGTCGGTTTTCATGCTCCAAAATCTGATCCCATTCTCTCTCCTCCATCCTCCATGGACGCACAAGGCAAGGGAAGAAGGAGAAAGTGAAAGGTGAGTTTTTGATTGGCTTAAAGTCCTCTTTAGCTCAAATACCCTTCTTTAATAGTGTTCATAGTAATGAGAGCTTTATTGCTATGGTTTTAGATTTGTAAAAGAAGGTGTTTTGAAGCTTGAGGAAATTTAAAAGATAAAGAATCAAGAAACTAGCTTGAGGAAAAGGAAGAGGGAGAGGGAGAGGTGAGTATTTGACACCTTTTGATCTCAGTTTTGGGACTTTTGATTGAATTTTGAGAATTGTGGATTTTGCCCTGATTTTGGTATAACTGTGAAATGAATGAATTGGTTAGTATGTTGTGGTAAAAATTGTGTCATATTGTGTTTTGATGCCATTAGGACTGGTTTAGATAATTGGAACCAAAAGTAGTAAAATTGGGTAATGTGTGTATTAAGTGTGACCAATAGGGAAAATGTTATTGTGATGTGATTTTGGTTGTTTTGAGGTGTCCAATGGGTTCCTTATGTAAAATTGAGTGGGAGTAACCTTGTGTTAGAGTTTTGGAACCATTGGAAACATATGTTGGAAGTTAAGGAAAATTCTGATATCTGCTATATTCTGACTTCTGATAGAGCCTTACTCGAGTGAACTGGGGTCTCACTCAAGTACCGCGTTATGTTTTCCCTTTCCCCTTTGGTTTTGGTTGCACTTGTATGTGGAAGAAGTAAGAGTGTAGTTCCTTACTTGCGAGTGAAGTGGGTCCTCACTCGAGTGAATGTGTATTTTGTGGTATAAGTCGCTTCTCAGTCGGCACTCGTAGTTGATTTATCAAGAGTGTGAGTTAGCACTTGCAAGTATTGTTCCCTCACTCGAGAGCCAGAGCTAGTGCTCGAGTATACTTCTGGCTCTGGGTTTTCTGCTGCTCTTGGGTGGTCACTTTCTATGCCTCACTTAGGAGGACTTGGGTGAACTTGGGGCTATCACTCGAGTGTTGAGGGCAGTGCTCAAGTGGAACGAGCACTTCTTATCCTTGTCTAAGCTTTTGGGTTAAGTACTCGCATGAGTGAGCCGTCCTCACTCGGGTGGTGAAGCTAAAAATAGAGTTTTGAGGTTTTGAAAGAGATCTTTGGTCAAGTGTTTCCTAACCATTTAGGCATATGATTAGGTTTTGAGTAGTCACCTAAAGATCGTGAATGATAACCAACTTAAGTGTTTGAAAGTATGAAATTGGAAAAGAGAATAACCCTATGTCCTTGATTTTGGTTATAGGGTTGGATATTATCCTTGGTTATGAGTTGCTGGAGCTGAAGCATACGTGGAAAGAACCAGGGTGGGGAACTTACCTCTCTTGCATGTACATGATATTTGTTTTGGTGTATTGATGCATGTCTTTTCTTTGCTTGATTATGTGAAACATGTATGAATGATTTGAAGCTATGTTTCAATTTATGTTATATCCATATGTATGTCATTTGAAGCATTGAGCTTACAGATTTGTCATTGTGTGTGAGCATGAGTTATGCAAGCATGTCATGCATTAAACATTTATCGTACATGTGTAACCCCCTCACCGTAATTACATCCGGATTACAAAATTTAAGTGAAATAGAGACCAATAAGATGAAATAACAATTCATAATCCCTCATCGGAAGATGGGGTATTTCAAAATCATTTCAAAAGCATACTTAATCCTGGTCTCACATTCACGTGCGGATATAATTACCAGAGCGATCAAATCACATAAACAATATCAGAGTGCGGAAACCAAAATCCCGGCAAACCCCGGGTTACTTACATAAATAACTTGGGTTTAAGGTTTCCCAAATATGGGGATTACATAACCAAAATATACATTTACAACTCATTTACATATGTCAATCCCACATCCAAAACTATGATAACCAACTACCACTTAGATTTCGGAGTAAGCCTAACTACTCCTGGTTGTCCGCTTTCCTTTCGAGCCACTCGCCCTGTCTGAAAAGGTTAGTCATATGGAAGGGGTGAGATTCTAAAGAATCCCAGTAGTAACAACAATTTCATACCACATGCAATCACAGAATATGCACACCAATCATCTCATACAGCAACACAAATCACTCCACCCTCATCCCCTTTTACCGCCGGGAAAGCATACAACCTTTACCCGAACCGTTGTTAGCGACTCAGGGACTATTGGCGTGGCAGTGCATACAGATAGCCACACAGCTCAAATATAGCCTTTCGGCTTTCACAAATGGCCTGTCGGCCTTCACAAATAGCCTTTCGGATCACGATTAGCCTTTCGGCCCACATATACACATATCACACCCTAACCTCATCCCCTTTTACCGCCGGGAAGGCATACGACCTTCACCCGAACCGTTGTTAGCGACTCAGGGACTATTGGTATAGCGGTGCTTCCACAGTTTTCACAAAACTTGCAAGATACGATATCCATTTCAAAACAATGACATAATATACATACAATGTATCACACAAGGTATAAAGAGAGAGTCACTACCTGTATCCTTCCTGACTGGCTCTGGCACCTTAGCCTCACGAGGACGACAGATGTCAAATCCTATATCAATTTGGGACAACCAATCAATTTCTTATCCATATGTATATTTCAATAATACTCTATGTTGGTTATCATTTAGGACTATTTAGGTGACTATTAGAGGCCTAAACATATGCCTAAAGGGTTGGAAAACACTACCCAAAAGACCCCTTACTCGAAGGCAAAACACTGATTTTTGGTCATCTCACTCGAGCACAGATGCTCTCACTCGAGCACAAGTATCGACATCACTCGAGCACAAGAGAGAGTGAGACTGCGAGTGAGCACCCGAGAGCACAAAGAAACCCTCGAGCACTGGCTCACTCGAGCACGCTGATCCTCACTCGAGCACAAGGCCAAATGCCTCACTCGAGCACCCGCGAGAGAAGCTCAGGAAGTGAGGACCCGAGAGCACACAACGCTCTCCAAGACCAGGATTACTCGAGCACAACCTCACACCCGCGAGTGAGAAGGCACACTCGAGCACCTTACTCGCGAGTGAGAACCCGAAAGCACAACTCCCACCTGAAGCACAACCTCACTCGAGCATGACCCCCAGTGCTCGAGTGAAAAGGCTATGCTCGCGAGTGTTAGGACACACTCGTGGCATCCACCAGTAAGTGAAGACCCGAAAGAAACCCTTCACTCTGAACTCCCACTATCACTCGAGCAGACCATGCTCACTCGAGCATGTTCTTCGCTCACTCGAGCACAAAGCGATGTGCTCGAGCATTGCCCATAAATCCCAGGCGCACTCGAAGCAGAACAGGGAAAAATTCTTCCATCACTCGAGCATGATCATCCTGTGCTCGAGTGATGTTTATCAGAGACCCAAAAACGCAGCAAAAACCAAAAAACACCAGATGGTCAAATTCACTCCCAAAGGTTCCCAAACTCTCCACAATGCTCACACACACTAAGCACTAACTAGGGAACATATTGGCCACTTCCAAAAACACTCAAAAGCCAATTTGACCACAATCATTCATTAAGGTCTCAATGATACACATTATCCAAATTTCATTACACTTAATTCCAACATTCCAGATTACATCAATGATCATATATCTCCATACTAAATCATTTTTCAATCATCAATCATAACAACTTCATATTTCCAGAATTGGGCATAATTAGGGCAATTTTCCAGATTTGACCAACTTAGCCAAAAATCACAAACAACATACTAAAATGCTCTAAATGGCTACCTCTTTTCTTTGCTCAATTCAGAACCTTGATTCCTCAACTTCTAATTTCGGCCAAAATCCCAATCAACACCATTCAAGGCTCTACAATCATCACAATGTGGCTCTCATTGAGATGAACAATATTAGAGAAGAGGATTGGAGCAAAAGAGGATCACAACTTACCAAGATTCAAGCTTTTCTTCTTCCTCTTCCCTTGCTTACTTCAGCGAAATGGAGGGAGAGAAGAGAGAGAAATTGGAATATGGAGGAGATGATGATGATGAAGAAGTCAACTCTTTCTCCCACACACACACTCAACCGAATAGAAGAGAGAGAATAGAGGAGAAAAAGTGATTTTTGTCTTCTTGTGGCCTCATTCAACCACTACCACAATGCCACATGTCCACATCTCAAGCACTCCATCAAAGAGCTCTCACAACCGCAAAGCACCGGATTCCGACCCATTATCAATGAATCATAACCCTTGATCTTAAATACCACATGTATTTATTCCCAAAATTCATATTACATAGATCATAATAGTGCTTAATCAAGATAATTACAATAATTATCAGAGTCATTAGCCCTAATCACAAATCAGGATATTACAACATGCATATTGGTAATGTTTTTCTACTGAGATTCCCTCGAATCTCACCCTCCATTTCCAACATTTCAGACAGGGTAGATGGATCGAGGATGGAGCAAGCAACCAAGGGCAGTGAGGACTTCTTCGGGTTGTAGACCTAGTAGTTGGTTATCATAGATGTTGGGATGACTATATCTAATTGAGGAAGTATATTGATGTATGTTATATTCATATTTGGAAAGATGATATTGTGTAATCCCCTGTAAGTAAATTTGTATACCCTTTTGTAAAGGTATAAACCTGGGATTGTCGGGATTCTTATGTTGTGCACTCTGATATTTATATGAATGTGATTTATCTTCGTATAGTAATTGTATTTGAAATGTGAATGTGAGACCAAGTGTATTAGATTTCGAAAGTGATTTTGTGAAAACCCTATCTTAAGGATGTAATATTAAATGAGTTTTGTTCGTTATTGGTCTCTATTTCACTTTAATTGCGTATTACAAATATAATTACGAAAGGGGGTCACAGAGTTGTTGATGTGCTTGATTCAGATCTACAAAGTAGAAAGGTTAAAAAAGGCGTAGCCTAATCAGATCTACAAGATGTTGGGAGAGAAGAAAATCATCGCGATCATTAGTGGACGATAGTTGTCGTCGCTTTGGAGATGCCGCTACTATTGTGGGCAAAGGATGTTGTTGCTGCCAGCTTTGGCAGAGGGCACCATCGCCGCTAGAATCTGAGAAGAAAATGGGCAGATGAAAGGGGGAGGGAGATAATCGATGGATCAAAGAAGAGGGCATAAAAGAAAATTAATAATGTACACATTTTTATTTTTTAAATAGTGTGGGCCCCACCAACTTCGTTAGTCTCTTTTAACCATTTGTCATTTTTGCTCCACATTTACAAAACGTGATGAGTACTTTTGCACTTCCGAAAAGTATTTGTTGCTCGCGCATTTTGGTGAAAGCTCATGGGTTTTTTTGCACTCTAACCCTGTAATATAATATAAAGGTTAAATTAGATAAAAATCCTTGAACTTTGGGTCAGTTACATATAACCTTGATAATTCAAAGTTTAAATTTAACCCTTCTGACCTTTTAGTTTTTTCATTATTAATCCCTCTACCATTATCTGACCTTTATATTTTTAACAAAAATTGTCACGTCAAATTAATAGATGACGCGTGGCATTCTATGTAAATCGTTAATTTTATAAATCCCCCTTGAACTTTGACCACTTCATATTTCAAATTATGATTAACTCCCCTGAATTATGATTAATTACAAATTACCCCTTCATATTTCAAAATTTAAATTTCACTCACCTAAAATTTTGATTTATAATATTAAACCCAATGTTGTTACTTTTATCATTTTAATAAATTTATGAAGATTTTCATTTGTCAATCAAAAGAGCATTTTGTATAGCAAAAAATAGAATAATAATATTTAAAAATATATAAAAATAAAAATGTCACCATTATCCATGGTTAAATGGTTAAAGTGTTCAACTCGTATAACATTTACTTATTTTCTAAGGATAATTGAGTATTGATAGTTAAAATTTAAAAATTATATTTTTGTTAGATGATAGCTTTTGCCCTCATTAATTCTTCAATAGTAATGCATATTTTTTCTTAAATCAAAGGTACAATGTTCATTTTTTAAATATTATTCATATAGTTTTTGCCGTAAAAAAAAACCTATTTTAATTGAAAAATGATGGTAAAAATCTTAATAAATTTATTAAAATGATAAAGTAATGACATGAGGTTTGATATTATAAATAAAAAATTTTAAGGGGCTTAAATTTAAATTTTGCAATGTCAATAGATTATTTGTAACTGATCAAATTAAAGTTTAAGGGGTTATCTGTAATTAGTCAAAGTTTATGAGGTTTTATGAAATTAGTAATTTAAGTACTATATAGGACGCCACGTGTCATCTGTTAATCTAATGTGACAATTTCTTAAAAAAATAACAGTTAGTTTTTTTTACCATAAAAGATAACAGTTAGCTAATGGTATGAGATTAATAATAAAAAAATAAAATATGAGAGTAGTTAAATTTAAGTTTTGAAATGTTAGGGTTACCTGCATCAGCATCAGGAGGTTTTATATAATTTACCCTTTCTTAAATCTTAATGCTAATTCCACACCTCTAATTTAATAATCAAAATAAGTTGAAGTACAAAGATTCCTTTTCAACTTTCGGGCATAAAAAAATTAATTCCTTTTTGACTTACAAAAAATGATGATTTAACTCAGAATTTATTTGCCTATCCAAAAAATATTTGCCTGTGCAAAAAAAAAATCTCCGATAATCTATCTATTTATCTTGTGAAAGCTCTAAATTGCGCTTTTTTCATGAGATATATAATTCATGTTTAAGCTTCTGCGCAGTATAATTGATCCACGTGAATTTAAGAATATATTCACTTAAATTTTGAAGTTTATATAAATAATTCTGACATCGTTAAAACATTATTTTCGGACAAACAAAATGTCGTATGCTCAAATAAACTTGTCAGATATATATTAGTTTTGTTTGTAAATTAATAAATTATACTAAATATTTTTTCATGAATCAAATGAAATTTATAGAAATGTTAATTAATTATAATATATAAATAGTATACCTTTTATAGATTTTATGAAATATTAATTATTAATAAGCATATTTAATGTAGAAAATTAAAATTTTAGAACTCAGATGACTAGATTTCTAATGTTACAAAGATCTTGAGTAAATAATTGTTTTTAAAATTTTTAAGGAATTCCATATAAAACCACCACCTTAAATTGGAAATCTTAAACGAGGTTGAAAAATTCAAAAAACCTCAACTTGATCATGGACACGTACAATTCAGGATTTGTGAATGATGAATCACAAGGAAGGCGTATATATTAACAAGTTCAATTTAACAATTTACAAGTCCTCTTTAGCTATTCATAGCAAAATATTTACAATAAAGTTATACTCTTCGAAAAACATATATGTTGTTATTCAATAGCAAGATAGATTTAGAAATTAACAAGTCTAATTTAACCAGTCACAAATTATCATTAGTTATTCACAATTATACATCAACAATAAAGTTGTCATTAGAGCTTTGGCCGCCATCTCCAAAGGTGGCTTTAAAAAGGGAAAATCATTCTTGAGAGACATGTAGTTTCTTTCACTTTTTAATTTGATACCCATTTGTTTTTTTCTTCTTAAATCTTTTAATTTTACTCTTTTAGCACCATTAACTCATGTAATTTTAATCGGTTAGTATTGTTAGCCTTCATATAGAAGCTACTAGTACTGATAGAATAAAATTAAATTATTAAGTAAAGAGAAAAATTCATACAAGTATTAAATTAAAAATCAACGAAAACTCTAGATATCTCAATAATGGTTTTCCCTTAAAAAATGTGGCTTTAAAAGACAAAAAAGTGAGTAGCAATGTGGTAAAATACCCGGGGGAAAAAAAGGAATGTGGTAAAATAGCAACATTCACAAATTCCAAATTAAATTTACAAACGATCGAATTAGGGATTTGTTAAATTTGTACAACCTTTTTGAAATTTTGCTATTTTAATTGGCTTTAAAGGTGATGTTCCCTTGTTAAGTTTTAACCTAAATTGTGAGTGAATAATTCAACAATTGGGGAAACGTTCCCCGTGGTAGGGAATTGTCCATTTTAGTGCTTGTTTGTTTTAACTTTTTAGAAATACTTTTACGGTGTTCAAAGTAATTATGTGATAGGAGTTTTATCTCAGCTTATAAAAAAGCGCTTCTAAAACTATGGTTTCATAGTTTTCTAAATAGGCACTTAGTCTCAACATTAACAGAACCTTGATTATTTACAAATAAAATATGCTACTATTAATCATCTTGCAACTTAATTCTGCAAAATGAATATTCCTTGATGTGTTTAGAATTAAAAATTGATATGTCACTACTAGAAAAAAGGCCTTTTAGACCTGTTGAAATTGACTTGTTAGACCGGGTTTAGATTCGGTCTTGTATTGACCAGTTTAAAAAGTCTGTCCTTATTAAGATCGGACTTACAACTAGGCTTATTAAGATCAGTTGGTTAAATGACTGGTCTTAAAAATTTCAATTTATAATAAAAAAATGTCCACTCTTTAAACTAGGTAATTTCATACCTGATCTAAAAAGTGGGCAATTTTTGTAAAAAATGTATGTTTTATTTTATTTGATAGAAGCCATATTGGATATTATTATATCTAAAAGATATATTATGCGATATAAATTCTACAAACATGAATCTAAGCCCTATATTATTAGATATTTATTGCATCTTGATTCCGGCATTTATTTTTTCAAGGTTTATTTTTTGCTTGCATTTTCCCAACCTCCAAAGGATTTTTAAGTGTTGGATTTAATGGATGCAATTTTAGGCCTTGCACTGTATGCTGACGCATGATTCATATTGTGAGAATCCCTACAGCTGAATGGAGCTACCCATGGATGGATTGAGTGCTAGGTTACCATACTTATGCATTTTGATTCTTCTGAACTTCAAATATAAAACATGGCTCTGTCCTACCCCAGTCTTAGGTGATAAAGGAATATATTCTTATTTAATGAAGCTAAATGTAACAGAGTTAATATACAAGTATGAGATATGTGTGAATATGATCTTGTGAGTAGGTCTTGGTTGAGAAGGAATTTAAATAGAAGGCCAATAATAAGGAAGCAACTGACTAGCTGGAAATACTAGTGATGAGCTGAGGATTAATAACTCTAAAATGGAAGATAAAAAACATTGGCTGGATGATCATCACTTGAAAGGATAAATTTTTTTGGACTGGGTAGGACTCTAGTTCAATGAATTTTTCCTTGCAAGCATTGATCACCCGGTCTACATTTTTCATCATCGAACTTAGATGTCTTAATAATCAACCTGTCACTAGTAACTCTACTTAGTCTGATAGCTCCTTATTATTGGCATTCACTTTGATTTCCATCTTAAACAATGCCTCATCACACGACCATATTCAACCATACAAAATACAATTCTTAAGTTTGTATATCAACCATGTTAGACTCAGCTTCATTAAATATGATACTTCACCTTTATCATCTAAAACTGAGGTAGGCCAAGATATATTCTACCTGAAGTCTCAAAAGAGCCCAAATGTCTAAGGTCAGTAAATTTAGCACCCAATCTAAGGGTTGTACCATTCGACTATAAGGATGGGTTGCGATACGAACTAGGCATCAACAACTTCCACACGTTAGGGTTAAAATTTCAATCAATGCTCCCACCCAACTCTCAGTAATGATATAACCCTTTTCAAGGAAGGGGCATCCAAACAAAAAAAATTGAAAAGAACAGATGCATGGCAAACAAGATTAAATTAACATAGTGTATGCAAACTTTTGTCCATGGAATTCATGATGATTGGATTTGTAAAGCTTGCCATTATGAGAATGATCTAATGAAATTGCATTATTGTCATAATCACAACTTTTGCAATCCCAACCATGATAAATTCCATGGGTGAAAATCGCATACAATAACTACAACAACCACAAATAATATCGAGCAAGAAGAAAATGAATATCATATTTATACCTATGGAATGAAGGCTTTCTTTTTTTGTTTTCCAAGTCCTACATGAATGACTTGTTGGCCTGTTTTTGCAACCTCCAACTATATTCATCCCCTATTTTCAATTATAAGAAGTTACATATTATATCAAATTATTTAATGTTCTTCACATGTCTAAAAAAACATAAGTGATAGTTATGAAAAGCCACTTAATATAGCACTCTTCACATGTCTTTTCGACACTCTTCATTCTCCATTCTGTAATTAAAAAGAATAAATTTGTAATAAACAAATTAAATACAAATCCATTGTAATCAAATTAAAGTTTTTGACTTACTCATACATATATGGTATGTTTGGCGCTTATCCAACCTCTGTGCTATGTATGCATGTCTTGGTTGGCTAGAGTTAATTGCTATTATATAAAAATCTAACTTGCACTCATGAATATATGGTTTATTTGGCACTCAGCTAGCCTTTGTGCTATATGTGGTGGTGTATATTGGCTAGAATTATAATTACTTGCTTCAAATTCAATGTATTACATACACATATTCACGATCTACATTGAACTTAAAGCAAGCAAATTATCCTGACCTACCAATACCACCACATATAACATATATCGGACAGTTCTCAATACATGAATATGTGGTTTGTTTGGTGCTCACCTAGTCTCTATGCTACATATGCATGTCTTGTGCATATTTCCATTGCACATGAACCTTATGATATACGTGGTGGTGTTGGCAGGCCTGAATTAATCCAACCAGGTGATTAGGGTATATGCCCCAATCAACGCCACCACGTATATCACAATGTTCAATCTACAATGCAAATTTGTAAATATTTTTACAACAACTAGAAAGAATATCGATCAAGCAGAAAACCTTTATTTATGTGGATGTAAGGAAAATAGCTAAACTTTTAATCAGCATTTCAACAAAGAAGGAAAAGTAGTGAGCATCATTGTTTTGACAAATACATAAAAGGAGTGAACATCAAGATCAACCGATTAAAACATCCATCCAAGCAAAGACAACGAAAGAGAACACTAAAAGAAGATGACTATCAAGGGTTTGTGAAAGGCAATGATTTTTACCTAATGCAAGACCAAAACGGTGATGACTGAGAGGGAGAGCCTGATAGAGAGAGAGATATCACGATGGCCGGAGGTGACGGAGAGAGAAAGAGTGCATATGGGACTAAGAAAGGAAGAGATGAAGACTAGGCATGAAAGTGAGATATATAGTAAGGCAACTTTTTCTAGATCCATCTTCGATAAAGACAATCTAAATATTCATAATGAGACCAACTTTAAAAACACCCGATCTTAATATGTAAAAAAGCATTTTTAAATCATAACGAGACCGTCTTCTAAATCAATTGACCTAATATGTAATTTTTCAAAGAAATAACATTTTAGAAACCAAATTCATAAACAAGAATTGAAGTGATCTGAATGCTCATGTAACATGAGAAGATGAAGATCATCAATGAATAGGAAATAATAGTAACATAACAAATAAAAAAACATAGCAAGATTGAAACTTTTTCATTAATAATACTCATCTAAAGGTGGTAGTACATGCATGAAATCCAAAATTACATCAAAATATTATACATGATGATGATCATGCACAAAATCAAAATTACATATCAAAATAAGTATACAATACGGGGTTCTTGAAATCCAAACCTTCAGATGATCATCATTATTCTAAGAGGCAATCGCTCATAGTCTAAATGGTCGATGATGTCATTCAACACTACCACCAACTCCTCCAGTCATTCAGAGAAGTGATCTTGCTTGGCCATATCTCCAAAATGGTGCCTTGGAGGTGAAAGATGGCCTCAGTGATTTTCTCCAAGGTCAGAGGTGGAGGGGGTCATGAAGATGAACCGTCAGTGGTTGCCACTGAAGGAGAAGAGGGAAATACTATCTCTTTGTTCTTGCTATTGGAAATGTTGCCACTCAAAGAAGAGAGAACTAGAAAGTGACTTTTGAATTTTAATTTCAGAACTAAAGGCGCCTTGGTATTTGTAATTGGGACTGATAGCCGGCAAATTAAGATGATACTAACGAGACATTATGATATACGTTAGAAGTTGAAATGTTATGTATTTAGACTGATATCTTTGAAAACAATGTCTAAATAATAATTATGTGATTCGAAATTCATCTTATCCAATCTAAATAAAATGTGAACATTAGAAGATTAAATGACATTTAAATCGGTCAAGAGTTAAACGGCGGATCAGATTAACATATTTAGACTATATGCCACTACAACTGGTCAAAATATAATCAAATTATATATTTAACAATATCCCAGATAATAAAATTTCCTAATATATTATATATATCATAAAATCAACTTATCAAACAAGAGACAAAAACAATAATGGAACAAAGATATAAGAGACGTTCAAGATCAGGATTAGAAATAAAAAAAAATCATTAATATTATAATTTTTGTTGCTGCTAGAAGGCAATAGTACATTGATTGAAAAAACATTTTACATAATAAAAAAACCCTCAATATTCCTCTATATTGTTGGAGGCAGAGGAGAAGGAGGAAGGGGAAGATGGTTTATCCAAAAGATTATACTCGACATCACTGGCTTTGAGTACAAGGTTCAACTTGTTGTTAACAGTATACAGCAAAATGAAGAGTATTCTAAGCCGTCTCTCCATACGAGCCACCCTCACATTGAGGTGGTTAAGAACTTGCCTCGTTGATGGTTGTGGAGGAGGCAATAGAGGTTGTAAAGGAAGAGGGGGAAAAGGAGGATGAACTGAAGGAGTCCTAACTCATCTCACCATATTGATATTCGAGAGAAGGGAGAAGAGGGAGCTGGATCTAAAGAAATGTAAGGATTGAGGAGTTTAACTACATAAGATGGATGAAAATTACAATTGAAGTGGCTTCAGATATCAAAGAGATGTGTAGTTGGGAAGTTTACCTTAGAAGCTAAAGAAATTATGGTGTCTAAAAGGATAGTTAAACTAGATATATAAGTGTCCGATCAAAAAAGAATTTAAATTTTTGTAATATTTAATACTTATCAAGATCGCGTCACATTAAAACTTGTCTAGAAAATATTATTTAGATTGCACTTAAGCGCGACTGGTCATAAGTTATATCAATTATACAAAAATTTCATTGGTCATACTTTTTAAATCGTCTCCACCTATAGAGGTCTAAATGTGGTGGTTTAATAGGCCTTTTTTTAGTAGTGTGCTATTATTATATTACTAGTACTTTGATAAGAATATGCTCAATGTATAGAAACTTATACTAGAAACCAATCAAGTCTTTTATTTAAAACTGGCAAAATCTAACTCAAATCAATAAGGGTGACATGGTCCCAACCCAGAGGGATCCGCTCAACACAATAGATTGCATGGATTGGCTTTTACTCGTCAAGTCCTTAATGTACGATCTAATTGAGAAGGTGACATTAGTCCTAAATATAAGGCATATTTCTATTTTATTATATTCATTAATATTTTCCTAGTTTACTTCTACTAATGTTCCTTAACAATAATCAAGTAAAAAAGATAAAGGGAATTAAGGTAGATTATTAGGGTGTTTTAGGAAAAAACAACTTGTCATATTAACTAACTTAACTAATTTATTTAATATATTAAAATTAAATAAATATGTCTTACATTAAAAATTGGATGGAGTATAATTTTTTGAGAAAAACAGAAAAATACAATTAAAATATGCAAAAGACAAATAAGGGTGTTGAACTTCAATAATTCCAAATGGACTAAGTTGAAATTTGAAATGTTGACAAATATGGAAAATTACATAATTACCTTTTGTTATTTTTTTTAATTCCCTTAAAACCCCTTGCTAGCAACTGGAGCTCCAGAACCGGCGACCCATCATCTGAGCTTTGGTGACCTTGCCGATGACCTTCTGCAGAGCCCTAACAGTCTTATATTTTTTTAAATTTCTCAGGCAAAGGTAGTTAATAAGGACACTTGAGTAGTTAATAATAGCGATACTAAAATAGTAAATAAGGTACTTATTGAACATTTTCTAATAACTACTTTTGTTTCACAGTTAACTACTCAAGTTTCCATACACCACTACAGATATACACATTTATAACGCTTAATACATAACGATTACAACTAATAAATGTCATGTATGTCAAGGCGGAGGTTGTACAAGGATATATAATGCTTAAAAGTAATATTTAATTAGGCACACCCTCATGTGTTGCCAGACGAAATTCATGAAAACACAAGAATGACAATTGTAGTTAATAGTCATTTATTTAGTAACAAAAGTGATAGTTCTTTTGAAACAACTGCCATGTAAATCTTATAAATGATTTGACTTCTAAGCGCTAATATCAGTGAAGATAAAACATAACGGTATTCAAAAACAACTGTCATGTAAAACTTTCAAATGATATGTCTTCCCTAAGTACCAGTTTATTGGTCACAACCCTTCATAATATCATCAGGCCTTCATAAGTCATAACCCTTCATAACATCCTTTAAAATTCTATTTAAACTCACATATTCCTTATGATTCTTACTACTTTTCTTTATCAGCCTCCCTCTTCTCTCCATTATGTTAACATTCTAGGGAGCTCCTCCATTAACCACCTCATCCTCCTCCTCCTCCTCCTCCTCTACCTTCTCCTGAAATGGATCCTCTGATGTAGCTATTGGCAGGTATTGATTGCCACACAAGGCACTCACAACATATGCCAATAGGTTGAATAGGAATTTAAACCTCATACTTAATCACAATGAGGTTGAATATGACTTGCAGTCTGACCCTTCATTTCCTTCGTCCAATGATCAGAAAGAAGATGAGGATAATGATGAGGAGGTGGGGGAGGACAATAGTGGTGGTGATAACTGAACACCACTATTTCATTTTTAAAATATTAAAAAAATAAGTTATAAAAAAACTTCATAATTCATAGTTATTAATTAATAACCATAAAGTGTTCTTGTACTGTGGTTATAAAATACCAATATACTTGATAGTTCTAACTTAATAAACGTTAATTGAAGCTTTATAAACCTTTCCTCTTCCCCGTGCTGACTCTGGGTGCCCCCTCGTTACCCAATGATCATCAGGAGAACCAGGTACCTATTCATTAGGTCTTGTTCAACTTCCAACATATGCAATGATGGTTTTTTGTCCCTTTCAAAGTTCCAGATACCTATTTAAAACTCTCCATTTATTTTCCCTACGTTTTCTTCATCATCCTCCTCTTTGTTATCTCAATCATAAAGATGAAACACCATGCAAAAGAATCGCTAGAAAGCTCATCGCGTCATCCTCCACCTCCTCCGTTTCCTCCTCCCCATCCTCCACTACCTACTTCTCCTCCTCAATATCAGCCACCGCCAACGCCACCTCCACCTCCACCTCCTCCGCCTCCATATCCTATTCTTCCATAACTAGAGGCAATGTTGTGGCATGTAGAACACACTGACCATGTCGTGAGGAGGCTTTCTTTACCTCTTGAGTATAAACAAGAAAGCCAATCTCATACTTGATGAGTATAGGGTTGGCCATGATCCTGGACACTCCTCTGGTCACGAGTAGCCCGATGATCTCATTAATTCATTTAGGCTACTCACTACTATTCTATTTTTTATATTTTTATCATTTTAAATGTATTATTAAAAAATATAGAATATTTCTCACGGTTATTAGAAAACAACCATTATGAAATATAACAAATAATAGTTTGTTAACTGTTTATTCAAAACAATCATCATGAATTCATAGATAAATAACAGTGTTTATAAAACAATCGTCATGAAACTCATGGTATAGGAAAAAGAACATATATAATTGCATGGACTAATCCTCTTTCACTTCCATCACACACTTCACTTCCAATATATTTAAACTTCCCATTTTTATACATTTTCTTAACCCTTTTCCTCTATTCTCCTTATCATCATAATCAAGCGATAGCTGAAGAAATGCTGGAGAATCATCCTCCCTAACCTCCACCTCCTTCTCCTCCTCATGATGCTTCTCAAAGTGCACCTCCACCTGCTTTTCTTCCTCCTCCCACCCAACCTCCACACCCTCCTCATGGTCCTCCTTCTCGACCTTCTCTTTCAGCTTCTTCTCTTCCTTTTCCTGTCCAATCTGATCCTCTACCTGATTCGCTTCCTCCCTCAACCTCCACCCTGACCTACTTCCTTTCCTCCTCCTGCCCAACCTCCACCTTGACCTTCGACATACAATCGTCACAGTACCGCATCCATTACTAGCTTGTTATTGTCTTCTCAAATGATTCATATCACTCTTCTAAGGATAATAGGTCAGTTTTATTTATTTCCTTTTTTAGTTTTATTTATAAAAATATATTAATGTCATGGCTCCAACATATATTAAAAAAATAATAATAACATACCTTATGGTTATTATTAAAGAACCATGATAAATCAAATAAATAACATACATCACAATAAATTGAAAATAACTGTTATAAAGGTGAAACAATAATTAACCATTCTTATCAACTAACCATTATATAAAACCTTAAACATTGTAGATTTGTTAATAACATACCTTATGATTATTTAAACAAAACTGTTATGAAAATATTTAGCAGTTATTACCAACTAACTGTTATGTAAGACCTTTAAATCTATAACAAGGGTTTGTTTGTAAAACATCCAATCAGTTTGATATTTGAAAACTTTTACACTTGACTAAAAGCTTTAGCTCTTTCAGCTCTGTAAAGGCATCCATTCAACCTCAAAGTTTTTCATGAATTTATTCTGGGCACAAATGATTATTAGGTTTTTATTGAAGTTTTTGTTTCTAAATTATTTATGCTAGATGGGGTCTTTCAATAAGTAGTAGATGCATGTTGATCTTCTAATGAGAGACTATTAGAATGGGGCAATAGATTTCCTTAACTTTGCATTTGCACATAATCCCACAAACGACGATTTGATTCTTTAACCCTATGTAAAGTTTAGCAATGTACAGTGGTGTGATTAAGAAACTTGTATGTCACACTTAGTGATTCATGGAATCAATCCTACTTATACATGTTAGACAAGGCATAAGGAGACAAGTAGTAGGGTGGTTGAGCATATGGAATGTTGTTCATCACCTAATTTCAACACAAGTGCATTTGACGCTAACCATCTCGATGATATGGCCAAGGAGTTAAAAGAGGACCTATTAGATTATCCTAAAATGATGAAAACTTTGAAGGGCAATGTGATGAAGCCATTGTATAAGGGGTGCACTGAGTTTACCTTATTGAGCACTGTATTAATGCTGCATAACTTGAAGATGAGAAATGGGTGGTTTGATACAAGCTTCAAAAAATTGCTCGACGCTTTGAATAAAATGCTACCGACTAAAAATGTGCTTCCACCCAAAACATATGCTGTAAAGAAGATGTTGTGCTCTATCGGCCTTAGCTAAAATAAGATAAATGCTTGCCCCAATGATTGTGTCTTGTTCAAGAATGAATATATAACGCTAACACATTGTCCTATGTGTGAGGAGCCACACTATCGATAGAACGGGAAGAGCCCGGATAAGGCATTATGGTATTTCCCCATTATACTTAGATTAAAATGTCTGTATAGTAATTTTGATGATGTAAGAAATTTGAGGTGTCATGCAGATGAAAAGACATATGACAGCATGCTTCAACATCATGTTGATTCTCCATAATGAAAGAAGCTTGATTTGAACCACCTTGAATTCACTAAAAATGATAGGAACTTACGCCTTGTATTAGCTACTGATGGGATGAACCCATTTGAGATTGATAGAGCTTAATATTTATATATTTTTATTAATTAATCTTAGGCTTTTGTGGGACTTAATTGAATATTTTTAGAATAATCAAGTGTTAAAGTAAGATTTTAATGAAAGGATAATTTGGGAATTAAAATGGTTAAATTGTTATATTTTAATTAATATTTGTTATTCCCATTATTCTTTAATTGTGAGCAAAAGATATTACCTTTATGAATATAATTATGTAGGTGATGATGTGGCACAACTTGAGTGGTCAAGGTCAAAGATGTTATTTTGGAGCTTAATGAAGGACAAAAGTGGAACATTACAAGTGCAGAATTTATTTTCACATTTTTTCTAAGAGGAGGTTAAATGAGTAAGGGCCTTGTTTGGTAGTTGCAATTTTATGCATAATACCAAAATAGATTTTTACCTCTTATCCAAACAAGGCACAACTTACTTTTAACCTAAAAACACTTGAATTGCAAAGAGAAAGAAAATAAGTGGCGGCTATGAAGAATCAAAAGAGCTGAACCGAAATAGTTGAAGGAGAAAAGAGCACAGCTGGACCGATTAATTGAAGGAATAGATGAGTAGCTGACCGAGTTTAATGGTTCAATGAAGAATAAAGGAGTTTGGACCGTATGGATAAAAGAAATTGATGCTGCTGGACCGAATGTGGAAAGGAAAGGAACCGCTAAATCAAAAGGGAATAATTGAAGATAAGAGGTGAAAATCATAGTTGACCGAAGGTGGGAAATGCTGGACCAAATTGGAGAAAGGATGAAGAAACCAAGTCGACATTGTTGACCGATGGGTGAGAATCCAGGCGGCTGTGAGAGAGTAAACTGAGTATGAAAGAAAGAAAAGGAAAGGGACCACATGACGAGAGTGCAGCAGCAAATGAATAAGTGGATAGAAAAGAAATGAGTGTGGTGGCTATGTGTGTGAAAAGGGGGAGCTGACCGAAATGAATTGGAGATAAAAGGGAATAAAGCAACACGATAGAGAAAAGGGGAAGAGAGGAGTATTGCATTGTGATAGTGTGAAAGGAGGAGGAGTAATAACTTGGTTGATTGATGGAGTTGACGTATGGAAGGGCTGCTCGGTGCTTCATTTAGAGGGCTGTTCGGTGTTGTTCATTTGTTCTCTATGGCCAATTATTCCTTCCTTCATCAATCTTCATCCTCTTCCTCCATGTGTAGCTAAGCTTTGGTGATTTCCTTGAGTTGGGTAATGGTTTGAGCTTCTAAACTTCAATGGAATTCCTTAAGCTCTATTTCTATTTCATAATTGTATGGCTTGCTTAAGTATATAATTGTGATCTAGATTGTTATATGCCAAGTGAATAACTTGGTGGTTGAGCTAGGAGTTGATTAATTAAACTTTGTATGATTCATATTAGGAGTAGGTTGAATTGTTTATTTCAACTTGGTTAAGTGGATTTAAATGATTAAACTGAATATTTTGAACTTTTGTAATGGTAATTACAAGCTAGAATTGGAAGTTGATTATCCACTTGAGTCTGAATTATTTGGTAGTATTCATTTAATTGCTTCGGTAGAATGAATTAAATGATTATTACAAGTATGGAGCTAGTGGTAGCTTAGTTCCATTCTCTTGGCTCATTATGGAATTCAAATCATTAGCAAGCAAGGAAGACTAAAACCCCAACTCAAGGGAATCTCGTCTCATCATTATATTAGTTAATTGAATTTATCTTGTTGTTAGTGTTAATTTCAATTCCTTTTGCTACTTTGTTTTAAAAACTGAAAAATACAAAAATATTGCTTTAGCTTAGATTATTTCATTAGTTTAAAAATCAAATTCTCAAAATGATTTTTCACAACTTTAAGGTTTTTTATCACTTTACTACTTAGAAACTTGAAAATTAATCTCCTCACAAGAACAACCTAGATTGAGCTACTACGCTACATTTTCTAACCTAGTTTTATTTTGAGAACTCACATGACATGGGTTCATCAAATTGTCGCCGTTGCCGGGGAGTAATTTTAAGTGATGAATGAGGGCTTGTGTTTCGGTGAAAGGGTTTAGAATGAATGCCTTTTTCATTTTCATCACACTAATGCAAATACTGTTTTGAAAAAGAGTTGAAACAAGTTCTAGAAGATGAAAGATTAAGTGAACATGCACACATAGAAAGAATTCAAGGCTCAATTAACCTTCCAACAAGGTTTCTCTCTAATGCTCACTCCAATACAATCAATTGCATAAGAAACTAACCACAATGCATTTACTTAATTATTCCAAGTGCTAACCCTACAAATATAATTAATCAAAATATTGCAATCAATTATAGTAATGCTCAACTCTTAAATGCACTAATGATGTAAAAGCTTTCATTTCTCAAAACAAGAAGTAAGCAAGAAATCTAATTGTGTGTTCATTTCTCTTCCCATTCACTTACAAAGCAAAATATGGTTTCAAAAAGTTGCCAAAACACTAGATTACATGAAAGCTCAAAGAATTACCCATAAATCACATTTCAAAGTGGTAAATGCGACCCTTTACCACTTAGGACATGTATCAAAGCAAGTTATTCTTGAAAAATTTTGAAAAATCTTCTAGTTTATGGCATTTCTCATTTAAAAACAACCAATTAATGGGATTCAAAATACATTCCCTTCCCCCATACTTAATCAACACATTGTCCTCAATGTGTAAAGCAAATCTAAAGAGAATGCTTAGCAAGTTGAAATTCAAGGCACAATGGTAATTAAGTAGGGTAGTGGCCACAAATGCAAAGCATATAAAGGGGGTTCTTATTCTTTATACTAAACTACACTACTTCTACCTTTTTCTACTGGATTGGGTCCCTCCCCCACACTTATCTTCCTTATACAACAATTAAGCTCAAAGAATCATAGGAATTAGGATGAAAACAAGTGAGGAAAGAGACAACCTGTGTTAGAGTATATTGAGTCGCTTGAAGGAGAAGTTCTTATCCTCGATGAGAAGCATGCATTTGTCTATTATAACAACTTCTCCCGCATTGAATTGCCTTATTGGAGGTGGCTCAGGATCAATCGGAAGAGGTCCAAGCATGTAAGGTGGATATTGGTTCATCCGATATCCTTTCCAAGAATGCGTCTGCAAAGAAGACAAGCCAACAGCAGTATTCCATCCAATAATAGAAACATAGAGAGATTTCAACTGAAGTAAAGGCATATTAAGTTCCAAACTCCTCAAGTAACTATCACATCTAAGGAAATCAACGGTACTCCCATCAGTAGGAGTCAAACAAACAGTTAAATTCTCTTGTGTTTGCAAAATGGAAGGTACGGAATCCAACTTAGTATTGAGGTACACCACATCATCATTGCAATCATAAGAGATAGAAGGGAAAAGAGTGGAAGAAAGAAGAGAATTGTTCAAATGATTACCACCTAAAGCTTTTGAAATTTCAAAAGAATCATATTCCTTTTCTATGTTAGGTGGCAAATCACAAGAAAGAATCATATGGAAAGAATCAATTTCATTTGTAAAATCATCAATCAAAGCATTTGAATCTTTCAGTAAGAAACTAACATGTAATTCATTGGATTTAACAAAAAGATCTTTTTCTAGGCTATGGTCTTTCTCATTCATAACAACCACATTGGCATCCACACAAAATTCAACAATTTCACAATTGTCATGTTTAGAATCATCAACAGTACTAGGATGTGTATCAAGATGAACGGCAGAATCAACCACTGCACTAAATTCTTTCTTTTAAAATTCAACAAGTGGCATTTGTCATGATAACAATCAACACATATCTGATCTTTTACACAAGAACATGAAAATATATCATTCAATTGATCACAATGATCTCTAGTACTATGAAGAGAGGCATTATCAATAGTTAAAGCATCACATAAAGAAAAATGAGCACATTCATTAACAATTATAATAGAATCACTAGTACTTGTACCAATGGATTGAGCAATTACATTTTCAAACATTTGAGAGGATTTAACAATGATTTCCTCATCCACCTCATCAATACTCAAATCATTAATTGCTTCACAAGTTAAAGTAGTAGCAGAGTTTATTTCTATAAGGGTAGGATCATTACCAAATGTTATAGAAGACTCTTCAAAGCTCTTTTGAACTTGCTCTACTTCATATGGTTGTGTGGGAATAGGCACCGGAGGTTTGAAGTCTTCCACTTGTGAAGTAGTATTTGGCTAATGAGCTTTAACTCCTTACTCTTGAATTTCTGAGAAAAGAATGTCAGGTTGCTCCAGCTTGGTTCCAACGTGAGATGGCACTTCATAAGACTCTAAATTCTGAGATGATTGGAGTTGAGTGAGCTTAAGAACATTTTCAGCATTGCCCTCCTGCTCGACATGTAACTTTAAAAAGATTAGAGCTTCCTCTTTACCTCCAGATTGCTCCCACCATATATGATGTATGATAGCATTAGAGAGGTCTACCATTTCATTGAGCTTATCTATTTTCCCCCTCAAAGTGCCAAATTCCCATACAACATCCAATAAGCGTTGATGTTCTGTATCCAAATTGGTATTTTCTTCTCTTAAAGCATACACTCGATTATCAACAATTGGGATGGCAAGGAGGGAGTTCAAATTCAATTCAACAACATAAGATTCAAAAACACTTTGTTCATATGGAAGGGTAGGTGGTGGGTGAATCTCTGGTGGAGTATGGCACTTAAAAGCCTTTTGTGCTTCCTCCAGCTCCTTAGTGCTTTCTTGTATATGCTCCACTTCATGTGTTTGGAAAGATATGGAAGGAGGATGTTCTTGGGGATTCTTCAACACTTGTGCTTACTGAGTGAGACGTTCAAGTTCCTTTTCCAATCTCTCACTCTCTTTCTCTTGATGTTCCAATCTTCTGATAAGAAAGTCTATTTGTGACTGCCGCTCTTTGGTATAATCATACATTTGAGTTTGAAACTCTTGAATCACTTCCATTTGATAAGCAAAGGTGTCCTTATTGGACTATTCTTCATTGATAGTTTGAGTGATTTGATTTTGAAACTCTTGAATGACTTCATCAATGGTTGGTTCTTGGTGTGGCACACATGGTTAGGAATGAGGTCCATAAGATTGTGGAAATGGTGGGTAGAGAGGCTCATAAGGTGGATGGTATGGTTGGAAAGAGGAATAGAATGAAAGATAAGGTTCATGATATATCATATGGTTGTATGATGGAGGATTAGAATGCGGCTCGTAATATGGGTTATATGGTGGCGGAGATGGTTCGTAGTACAATCTATAAAGTGGGTGGGGTGGGTAATGAGGTTGGAATAAAGGTTGTTGGAAAGGTTCATGATGTGAATGGTGGAATGGACCATGACATTCTTGACCAATCGTACTATCTTGATATCCCAACTTGGCTTGAAGAAGCTGCAATGATTATTGAATGTAATGGATGCTTTCAGAGATGGTATCTTTCCTTTTAGTCAAATCTCCTATAGCAGAGTGAGATTCAAAAGGTAAACCTTGATTACCATTAAACCAAGCCATGAAATTCAATCACAATAAATTCCATGAATCATAAGAGGATTATCTGACTAAAAATAAGAAAACTAAGAAAAGAATCAAAGAGAATACAAATGGAAATGAAAAAGAAAGAGAAGTTTCAAATTGACAAACAATGCAAATATGCTATGAATTAACTTGGAGACATGGTGAATTTAAACAAGTGGGCTCAAAATCATATCAAATTGAATGCAACAACACCACACAGAAGCTACCAAGTTAAAACAATGTAAGAATGCAATCAATGCTATGCAAACTACCTAAATGCAAAAATCCCAAACTATATGCAAAGAAATAACAAAAGTGAATTTGACAATTATATTACCTAGAGAGCCAATTACTTAGCTCCCCGGCAACGGCGCCATTGATTTAACCATGTCTTTACGCCTGAGGGTCAAATGCAAAATATTTTTAATCCAAGAATTGCAGTACAATACAACACTCGGGTCGTTCTCTTGAGGAGTCTTTATTGAACTACTTAAATAACCTAATTATCATGCGAATACACTAAAACAAGGAGAAATAGATTTTGGATTTTTCAAATTAACATCTAAAAGAAAATGCAAATTAATTAAATGCTAAGCTATTGTTTTTGGTATTTTTCTTATGAAAATAGAGAATGAGTAAAAGTGAATGAAATGATATGGAGTGGAAAATATGAATAAAGAATGCTCTTAGTAATGAAGAAGTGACAATCCTTGCTCAAAAAGATTATGGGAGTTAATTTTCTCTAATTTTTGAAAATAAAACCCCAAATTGTCGCTCGGGTCTAGTGTTCTTAATTAATAGTTACTCCTGCGAACGTAGCTAGTAACTATCCCTTAAGGCACTATTAGGAACCACTTAGAGTGCGATTAAAATGGATAACTATAACTTGTTTCCTCTTAATATGAATGCGATAACATGACACTCAATTGATCCAATTCAATTATACCATCTAACAATAACACGTAGAAAGCACAATATCTTTGAATCAATAAGGAAATGTATATATAAAAATCCCATAAGCTATAAAAATTCAATTCAATCATAAATATCAAACCAACAGAGACAATTAACATTAATCTCAGTTCCAGAATCATATACAATAATTCCTAAAACTAGAAAATTTAAATATATAATTCTAGACTAATGGAATGATGGAAAAACTCCCCTATATATGCCATTGAGCTCAAGCAACTCTTTACCCCCAAGAAGTAATGAAAATTAGCCACATATAGCCACTGCCATCTCTAGAATCAATTGCCCAACCAAAATTGCCATGGAAGTTAATGAAAGTGTTGAATTAATGGAAAAGAGTAAGAAGGCAATGGTTTCTGGGTGGAATGAAAGAGAGCTGAATTGGAATGGTGGAAGGATGAAGCTGGTCTGGTGGTGGCAATTGAGAACAGGGCCACTGGTCAAAGAGATGGAGAAACTTTTGATGGTAGTGAGCTTGGAATAGAGGAATGTCGGAGCTGTGAAGAACCGAAGTGGTGGATAGTGGTGCTCACCGGTGGTCTGGAAGAATGGAGGTCAGTGGAGGTGGACTAAAAGGAAGGCCAATGGTGCTCTTAGTTCAAATCTCTTCTCTCCAGCTCCCTATCCTCAATCCGCAATGCTCACTCTATATTCAGATCTGTCTCTTTCAGCTTATGAACGATGATGGTGGTTGGGGGTCGCCGGCGGCTTTGGTGAGGAGGAGGAAGGCCGCCGGTGACAAGAAAAGATGAAAGAAGGAAGAGGATGAAGGTGGTCTCCGGTCCGAAAACTCCTTCCTGCGACGCCACACTGTCTGTATCTATATTCCCTTTTTTCTCACATTTTCAGGTTACTCTGCTCCAACATCGGGTCCTATTCAGCTGCCCCATTTTCCTCCAGCTCCGAGCCACCAATCAATAACCTAATTCCCTGGTCAAAATGCAAGTTTTGACTAGGGACTTAAATAAACATTTAAAAACTTTTGATTGGGGACTCCAGTGAAACTTTTTTTGAAATTTTTTTAACTAAATCAGAATTTATTGAAATTTTAGGTTCTTTCTGCAATTTCTACTGTCCCTTTTCTTCACTTGTAATTTTCAGAATTTCTTTAGCCCTTTTCTGTAATTTTTCCCAAGCTTCAAAATATTAATTCTAACCCTCTAGATCTCAAAATTTCTTCCTTTACACCTACAATGCAAGTTTAAGCACAAGGTAGCATCAAATGTCCAAGAAATAATTGTACAAAATAATTAACAAATTATAACAATTTCACCCCTAATTGTAATTAATTCAATACAATCATCCCTAGCTAAAATTAATGCTTAATCATGCAATAATGTCCCATAAAATCCATTAAAAATCCCAATTTAATTATGAAATATTATATAAAAATATGGTTCAATTAGGGATGAAAAGCAGTACCTACAACACATGGCTGGTAATATTATTTATATACAACCTTCCTCCATAACTCTACATAAAGCGCATGTACTCCACATTGTCTATGCTATACTCGGGGCCTAAACAACCCAAGAATGACATAGATGTTGACCTAGCTCTACTAATTGAAGACTTGAAGTGCTTGTGGGATGATGGGTCATGGTGTATTATACTCACAAGGAGGAAACATTCAACTCAAGAGCCATACTCTTTGGCACTATCAATGACTTTCCTACATATGGTAATTTGTCAGGACAATATTAAAGGCCAACTTGAATGTCCAATTTGCGAAGAGGGTATGCATTCAATTAGATTGAAGATGGCATGAAGAATTCCTACATAGGACATTGAAGATGGTTGCTTCGAGAGCATAATTACCGGCATTTAAAAACATATTCCAATGGGAAATCAAAAGAGGGCAGGGAACCTCAACCTTTGACTGATGAACAAGTATATAAAAAGGTGAAAGATATAAAATGTCTACTTGGCAAACCTTTTGTAAGGGATGTTAAGACAAGTGGGTGGAAGAAGATGTCCATTTTCTTTGACTTGCCTTATTGGAAGACCTTGGATGTGAGATATTTTCTTGATTTTGTGCTCAGAATATATGTGAAAGTATTGTTGACACATTATTCTATATGCCAGGGAAGACTAAAGATGGTATAAATGCTAGGCTAGATATTGTTGAGATGGAAATAAAGTAAGAATTAGCATCACAGGAGAGGGAAGCCCATACATTTCTTTGTCCCATGGCTCACACACTATTAAAGGAAGAAAAAACTTGTTTTTGTTAGTTCCTTGCTGTAGTCAAGGTGCCTAAGATTACTCTTCAAACAGCAGAAGACTCATGTCAGTAAGGACTGGAAACTGATGGAATTAAAATCTCATGACTGCTATGTCTTGATGGAGAACTTCATTCCAGTGGCTATATGGGGTATCTTGCCTTATTAGATGTGATCTTTAATCACTAAGTTATGTTTCTTCTTTAAGTCATAAAGTGATAGACCCTCAAATATTGTCGAGGTTGTAAAAATGAATTGTACACAAATTGTGTGACCTTGAGATGTATTTTCATCTAGCATTCTTTAACATCATGGTCCACCTAAAAACTCACTTTGTTAAAGAGGTACAACTTATGGCCTGGTCTATTTAAGGATGATGTACCTGATTGAATGTTTCATGAAGATAATGAAAGGGTTTTTGACAAATTAGAATCATCTGGAGGGTTGAATTATTGAACGATATATCTATGAAGAGGCCGCTAAATTTTCTTCCTTGTACTTAAAGCATGCAAGAGATATTAGGCCTCCTATGTCTCAGCATGAGGGAAGAAGGACTAATAGGGAAGAGATCATGAGTAGGAAAGTTGTAACCATCTTAGACCATTGGTTGTAGTGTAATTGTAACCCTCGCCCTCACCAAGGATGAGATTAGTGTTTAAACTTGTTTTATAATTGGATAAGAGATCGAGAGTAATTAAAAACCTTTTTCCAAAAACTTGTACAACAAGATCTCCATCCCTTCATTCACAAAAACAATTGGCCTGTTTGGTTTGTCACATATACAATATCAGAGTATTAACAAAATTCCTGACATTCACCTGGGGGATAATATCATTAATCTAAGAGTTTTATAAGGCATCATCACCTATCTCAATTTCCCATACCGGGGATTACACAATAACTACAAATCTATGGTCAATCCAATATATACATACAGTTGTCCAAATGATAACCAAAAACCAAAAAGAAACTAAGACTACCACTGGCAATCCTAGTCATCCTTGCTCACTTGCTTGTCCCGAGATCCACTTGCCTTGGGTAAAAATGTTATTTGGAAAGAGTGAGATTCAAAAGAATCCCAATAGCAACAGTTTACGTATATGATGTATAATTAAACAAAGAATGTAAGTATATATCACAATTAAGCTACATAGCATTCAAAGCTGGGCTAGCCGCCATGACTCAATCATTCATTCAAGGTTGGGCTACCCGCCACGGACCCAATTGGCAATATTCAAAGTTGGGCTAACCGCCATAAAGCCAATGAACAACATTCAAGGTTGGGCTAACTACCACAAACCCAAGCAGCAATATTCAAGGTCGAGCTACTAGCCACGGACTCAATCAGTATCATTCAATGATAAATACATACGAGCAATGCATTAAACATGATATAGGATAAAGTGTCACTACCTTGTTCTTTCCATCCTTGTTCAAGCGTAGGCCTTCTACGTTCCAGGAAAATATCAAACCCTATAGTCATAATTGAGGATGACACGTTATCACTTATTCCAATACTCAATCAACTTCAAAACACTTAGTTTTGGTTATCATTAAAGTCCCTTAAGTAGCTATGAAAGTCTCTAACAATAGCCTACAAGGATTGAGAAATACTAGGTTAGAAACCACTTTTTAAAATCATACGGTGCTGAAAACAGGGGTTGGCTATAGCCAGAAACAGCACAGAAAGTTTCTGGCTGCAACCAAGAATTTTCTGGCAGCCGCCAGAAATAGCACAGAAGGTTTCTGGCTGTAGCCAAGAATTTTCTGGCTACGGCCAGGAAAATTCTGTTTCTTAGCTGAACTTCAAAAAATCATAACTAATTCTAGAAAATTGAAATGAGGTGATCCCAAAGCCCATTAAAAGCTATTTAAGTCCTCTTTACTAGAAAAATATGGGCCATTACCAAAAATCACCATAAAAATACATAATTTAAGAAATGTCCACACTGCTCCAGAATTGTTCCTAGATTTAACATCAAAATTTGGACATTCATAACTCTTAGCTCACAAATCGAAATGACATGAAATATATGTCCATTTTGAGGCTTGGCAAGTGAAATTTAAGACTAGAAAGTTTCAGAATTTTTCAACACCATTTTCTATTTTAAAATGTCCATGCAAAGCCACTGCCAGAACAGAGTTTTTCACTAACCAAGACTTGCCACTTTTAAAACTAAGTTCCCAATGGTTCAAAATTCATATCCAACGCTACTCTCACACAATTTTCCACAGGAACACAATGGAAATATCAAAATAACCAAATTCTCATTTGATCTATATGTTCTGTTTTTGGCCTACGTTCAACAAAAATCCCAAAATTGTCAAACTTGGCATTTAACCTTTAATCAAATTCTATCTATCCAAGATACATTTCAAAGCATCATATCCATGAAAACAACAACTCAAACACCACAAGACCCTAATTTTTGAAAATAGGGCTAAATTCCCAAAAATTCAAACTTAACCAAATGACCAAAAAACTTATATCAAAATGCTCTACTCACTCACCTCTTCAACTTTCTCCAAAGGAGTTCTTTGATTCTCTAAACTCTATATCTCCTTGAGAGTTCAAATCACCACCAATGGTAAATCTAAAACCATAGAATTGATGCTCTCAATGCAAGGAACGAGATTGAAGAAGGGAGTTTTTCCATTAGAGATCATTAAGAGGGTCAAAATGGCAAGAACTTACCTTAGCCTTCCTCTTTTTTCTACAGAAAGAACACCAGAAATGGAGGGAGATAGAAATTGTAATATCCCGGATTGTGACTAAGGATTAGCAACTTCAAAGTAATGTAATTAATATTAATTGAGCACTTTTGAAGTATATATTGTGTATTGTGATAATCAGGGGCAAAACGGTAAATTTACCGACCGACTAGTTAGATACCATTGAGAACACTTCTTAGTAATCAAGATCAATGGCTAGGATTGAAACAACAAGAGGTGGAATCCTATGCATGCAAGTTTATATGAAATCATGGTAGGAAGAATACGATGGTGCCAAGTGGCAAAACAAGGACCCTTGGATTAAAGTCAAGTTTTCAAACCATTTTCTCTTTCTCCTCTCTTCCTAGTCGGTTTATGTGTGTATGTGTGAGGGAAATCATCATCATCAATATCTCATTTTTCTCTCTCATCCTCCTCCATTTTTCGCTGAACAAGTTAAGGAAAGATAAAGAGAAAAGCTTGAGTTTTTGGTAAGTTAATGCCTTCATATGCTCAAGTGCCTTTCATTAATGTTGTGCATGAGGTTGAGGGCCATATTCCTATGGTTTCAGAATTTTGGTTGGTGAAGTTTGAGAACTTGTGGAAATTTGGAAGTTGGAGAATTGAAGAATTGGCTTTAGGAAGAAGAAGAGGTAAGAATTAGAAGTATTTTGGTATAGTTGTTGTAATTATTGGTTGAGTACTGGGAATTTATGAGTTTGCCCTGATTTTGTGCAATTTTCAAATGGAATGAATTGGCTTATGTGTTGTGTAGAATTTGGTCTTTTGTTGAACATTTTGGTCATTGGAATTGATTTGGGAACTTGGATTGGAAAGTGTGGCAATGTGTGAATTGTGTTGTGACATTGTGAGACATATTGTAGTTGTTGAGCAATATGTCAATGGGAGTTTAATTTGATCATTTTGATGATTTCAATGGTTTTCTTGAGTAAAATTGTGTGAGAATGGTGTTTGGGTTGGAATGGGAATCATTTGGGATCAAATGTGAAAATCTGGAAAATCTGGCCAATGTAAGTCTGTTCTGGACAGTCAGATGGTGTGGACGTTTTGACTGGGCAAATGATGTTGAAAAATTATTAAACTTTCCAGTCTTAAAGTTCACATCTCAAGCTTCAAAATGGACATAAATTTTGTGTCATTTCGCTTTTTGAGCTGGGAGTTTGAACTGTCCAAAGTTTGGCATCAAAACTGGACCCTGTTTTGGTACAATGTTAGGTTTTTGGTAAATCTGGACTTTTGTGGTGATTTCTAGTTATGGCCAATATTTTTCCTTGAAATAGGACTTAAATACATTTCATTTGGCTTTGGAATCACCTTATTTCGATTTTTCCTGAATTAGTTATGATTTTTGGAAGTTCAGCCAAGAAACTGGATTTTCTTGGCCGCGGCCAGCTGATTCTGGGCCGCAGCCCAAATGTTTCTGAGCGTTTCTGGGCAGTTTTGGGCCGCAGCCAGTGGATTGTGGGCTAAAGTCTCAAGATTGTCATGTCTTAATGCAACAACTACTCCCAGTAGCTTTTCAAGGAATTGCCGAATATGATCTTCAACATATTTTGACTAGACTTTGTTTCTTCTTTAATGCTATTTGTAGTAAAGTCATTGAGACAGAAAAATTGGATGAACTGGAAAATGAAGGATATCTGATCTTGTGCCAGCTTGAGAAGCTTTTTCTTCCTTCTTTTTTTGACATCATGGTACATCTAATTGTTCATCTAGTCAGGGAGATCAAGTTGTGTGGCCCTATCTATTTACAATGGATGTACCCAATTGAAAGAACTATGAAAATCCTAAAAGGGTATATGAAGAACCCTAACCGGCCTAAAGCATCTATTGTTCAGAAATATGTTTCTGAAGAAGCCATGGAGTTTTGTCAAGATTACTTGTCAAATGTAGGACACATTGGACTTCCTGAACGTCATGACGAAGAAGGCGGTAGACGCGAGGCTTCAGTAAAAAGCATGGATCCAGATGAATTGCAACAAGTTCACTTGTACATCTTAAATAATGTTGATGAAGTTCAAGATTACATTAATGCTCATAAAGAAATTGTACAGAAAGGAAATAGTCGAATGACTGAACAAAGGTTAATTAGGGAGCATAACAAAACTTTTGCACATTGGTTCAAACAAAAGGTTGATGGCGAAGAATGTGTTTCTGATACAATTAAATGGTTAGCATGTGGTCTTGAGGCTGATGTCATAAGTTGGACTTCATTTGTGATCAATGGTTATACATTTTACACAAAGTCCCTTGATGATAGGAGCACCGTCCAGAACAGTGGGGTTATGTTAGTGGCTGAATCTATGCACTTCTCTAGTTCAAAAGATAAGAATCCTAGATTGGCAACAATACCTTATTATGGGGTGATTGAAAGAGATTTGGGTAGTTGATTATGTTAAAGTTAAACTTCTCATTTTCAAATGCAACTGGGTTGATGTCAACAATGGTGTGATGATTGATCAGTTGGGATTTACATTAGTTGATTGAATAGTAGCAGTTTTAGAGATGAACCTTTTATTATGGCATATCAAGCGAAACAAGTGTTCTATGTTACTGATCAAGCAAACAAAATGTGGTCTGTAGCTCTCCAAGAAAAAAGGGTCGTTGATATTAATCAGGAAAGTCATTCAATGAATGATCTGCTTGAGACTCCTTCCTTTTCTAGAGGTTTACCAGAATTGAATGAAGAAGATGAAGCAGACAATGAACACGGCACAAGAAACGATCATCATGAAGGGATATGGGAGGATATCCCTTTATAAAACTACATTGAAGGTTAGTTAACTAAAATAATTATCATGAACTATATTTGAATTATGTATATTATTATTGGTATATATATAACTACTTTTTTTGTTGTCGTCACAGGAAAATGAAGGATATGAGGTGTACGTCTTAGTGTAGATTCTCTGAAGCCAGGCCAGCTAGTGATCATCAGCCTGAGAAGAGTGTGTATGTATAAAGTATTTTGGCCCTAATGAATAACAGAATTGTCATTAATGTAATTTAATCTTTGATGTATGTATATAAGTGAAAAGATAAGGAACTTGGTCAAAACAGCATTGTCTGGCTGTATGATTTCCTTGCATTATGATTCTGTCTATGGTTGTGAGTTTATTATTCATGGTTGTTTTCCTTTGCTTCTGTTTCGGCCAGCATTGTCAAGCACAAGGGAGTTGAGTTTTAATATGTTCCAATGAGTTTTGAGTCTCTTACATGTCATTAAGATGTTAGTTATATAATCTGTAAGAGAAGATTTATTTATTTTAATGTCGTTGAACTGGCTGCTGCTTGCTGAGTGAAATGTTTTTAACAGGGGAAATGACTTGCTGAGTATAAATTTTAAACAAAATTTTTTTTAGAAAAAAATCAAACTTTTAAGACCGGTTCTATCCAAAACCGGTCTGAAAAGTAAATTTAAGACCAGTTTTATATAAAACCAGTCTGAAAATTTGACTTTTTAGACCGATTTTATAAAGAACCGGTCTATACTTTTTAGACCGGCTCTTTATAAAACCGGTCTAAAAAGTCAAATTTTCAGACCGGTTCTTCATAATAACCAGTCTAAAATTTTATTAATTCAGACCGGTTCCTATTATAACCGGTCTAAAAATATTTATTTTTAGACCGGTTTTAAAATAACCGATCTTAAAAAGTTTTTTTAAGACCGGTTCTATAACCGGTCTAAAAAGTAGAAGACTTTTTAGACTGGCTGTATCAAGACCGGATCCAGAACCGGTCTAAAATGTCTTTTTTAAGCGGTCTAAAAAATGTTTTTTCCACTAGTGTAAATAAGGACTGCATATTAATTAGAAAGTCGGTTTCTTTAAATTTAAAACATAAATACTTTTTAAATTTATTTTAAAGTTAAAACTGTTTTGTATTTGAAAGAAAAATTATTTTGTATTTAGTGATAATCAGAAAGAAAAAGTTATTGTTTAGTAATTTTAATATTTTATGATATATCTGTGTATGGTTGTATTTTCATTCGCATTCTCGATCTTTTTTATTTTGAAAACCTTCTCAAAATAATTCAAAATGTCCTTATATAAAAAAAAAAAAAAAGAAGTTATCAGAAATAGAACGCAGTTTTGAACTTTTAACTAAACGCATCATGCATCAAAACTAACAAAAATTCTTAGTTGGTAAGGTAAGTGACAAAGTGAGTAGTAATTTCTCCCTTTTTTTCAGCTAACTGAATTATGTTCTTATTAGGCGAAGCTTCTTTATTTCTTCTTGACATATATATACTCAACAACAATACCAATTATAAATCTATACCTTTTTTAATTCTATTCTCTGTTTTTTTTTTCTTAAAACAATTTTATAAAACTGTTTTTAGAAACAAGCTTTGAGAACAAAAAAATTAAAAAATGTGTTTTTTAGCAACTTAGCGGAAGCCATCACTGGTAACGACATGGCGGTGGTAGACATAAGTAGTGTGATGTCGATAGTGAATAAGTAGTTATCTCAAAAAATAAAAAGTAGAAGAAAAAAAACAAGAAAACAATTTAAAATTGGTTTTTTTAGTTTTTAAAAACAACTTTTTTTTAAAAAAAAAACTTATAGAAAACAGTTTTCCGAGCAAGTTTTTTTTTTTGTTTTTAAAAACAAAATCAAACAAGGCCATTGTTTTCAAGAATAAAAATAAAATAATTTCAATAAAAATTAAAATATACCTTCATTATTTTTGTAAAATTTAGGAAAAAATGGAAAAAATTATCTTGAGAGATTTTGTTAGTTAAACTTGATCTGGCTATAAATACAAATTCATTATATAAAAACCATATAACACTACATTTAACATTGTCAAGGTTGAAGGAAATATTTTACTAAATTCATTATATATGATCTTCTCGTCATTTTTGTATTAAGTTACAGTGGTTTTACTGCCATATTTATCTACAGTAGTGAATGAATTCATCATCACATCGGGAAAAAAATGTGAATAAGGATTTTTTTTTTTCAGTGCACTATAAAATGAAGATGATAAAAAGAAAGTATTAAGTATCAATATATCAACATAAGACCAATAAGTGGGAAAAGAAACTATTAGAGCTATTAAAAAGTATCTAATAAGCTTAAACAAAAGTTTATTATCCAACAACAATATTATATAGTAATAAATGTGACGTTTTAAAGAGACAAAAACATTATAGTTAGGTAACAAAGAGAAAGATGTAGAGAAGAATGTGTAATCATATAAGAAAATATAATACATAAATAAAGTTTTATTCTATTAGGTGAAAACAAGAAAACATAATATTCTGGATAATTATATACTACGATGAAAAGTTGGTATAGCATTGGCTAAAGAAAAAATTGTGAAAAATCGTTTAAAGTGGTTAAAACATGTGTAAAGAAGGATATTTGAGCCCGTGAGGTGCCAGTGATGAGGGTAATTACCTGCTAAAGTCATTGTTGAAGGTATAACTTTTAGCAGTAACAAAAAAAGTCATTGGTTAAATCTCATTTTCAATGGGGACATTGAAGTGTTGCCTCTAGACTTTGAGGAGTTACTTTTAGAGACAATGTATACTTTCAATAGCAATTAATGTGCTTGTTTGGAATAGCGATTGTAGCATTTAAAAATAACTTTTTAATTGTGATTTATGGTATATGAGATAAAAATGTAAAAAGAGTTTTATCTCGATTTACGTTAATAAGTATTTTCTAGAGTATCAGATGTGATCCCAAACAAGCAATAAGTCGACGCAAAAAGTGTTTTTTTAATTTATAAATTAGATACTAAGGGCCTGTTTGAAGAAATGGTGAAAAAACACATTGACGCAAATCAAAATAAAACTCATTTCACAAACTTACCTCGTATATCGTAAATTACGTTGGAAAAGCAGCTTCTATAACTAATTAATCCAAACAAGCACTAAGAAAAACACTTAATAAATTTTTTAAACAAGACTTTTTAGTTAGTAATTTATTTTAAAATCTTGTCTTTTCTTTTTATAAGCATAAGAATTTTCTTATTAGATGTAATCATATTTAAGACACTTTCAACCATTACATATGAATACTTCTTCTTCTAGCAGAAAATATTATGAAAGATTAGTCCTTTCTACTAAACATAATCTCATTAACTTGTTGCTATTATATTGCATGATTATATCAATATAACATTCATAGGAAAATTTGTGACTTAGCTCAATTAATCAGGAAACGATAGATTCAAACGGGCTAAGATTAAAGTAAGACGCAGTCCAAAAAGATCCACGTAAAGCATCTCTCACTCACTAATATCCTTGGGGCTTGTTTTGTGGGGATGTGGGCCCCAAACAGTTCTTTATAATATATTATACAACAAGTAGCATTCACGTGGCCTCACAAATGCTCGAGTATCGCACAAAGAGGTCAAGTGTCTCACCAACTTGCTCTCCACGAAACTCCAGCACACGAAATTTCGTGAGGCACAGGCCAATTATTTCTTAGGGACTGGGCTGGCCCACTTTGTCCAACATACCTTGTTACTGTTACTTTGTACCAAAGCAGTGCTCATCTGGGAACTTTCTAAAAATGGTTTTTTTAAACAGTTTTCTGCAAACTAATTGATTTAAAATTTTTCTCCCATATTTATTTCGTAAATTATAAAAACATTTTTAAAAAACTAAAACAAACCGATATAAGAAGAAGTGAAGAGCTATATTATGAAATAAGACCAATTTAGACTATTGGATTGAAGATTGATCACACCGGATGATCCAACGAGTTATTCAGTTCAAGAGATCAATTAAGAAACCATATTTTCTTATGTTGGCTTTTGCCCTCTTTGGAATTGGCACTCACAACATATTTTTTCACCTCTTTTTAAATTTGGTTAAGGGTATAATCTCTTTCGGGATTAAGAGCGTAAAATATTTTTGCCTCTCTCAATAAATGTGCTTTCAAGAATTTAAACTTGTGTTCTGTTTTTTAAGAGTGAGACCGCTTACTTTCTTAACCAACAACTTATAAGTTATTTCTTCACCTTTATTGGCGTGGTCTTGCCCATGATGCTGAAAATTGATAGTAATATTCTATTATCCCACAATTTGTTGGAGGCTTCAATTTAGCCATGGTTTTAGATAGTTTTAATTGGTGTATGTAAAGTTTTTATATTGTGTCTTATGTACTTTTTTATAAGTGGTTGTCCTTAGTGTGTGCGGTGTTACTGTTTGATGTGTGCTTACCTTAAATGTATTTGTATTTTTACTTATAATATAATAGGGCTATTTTATTTAAAAGAAAAAGAGAGAAACAGCTCGATTTTCAAAATTTCTTTTCTAAGAAAATTTTTATTTAAATTCTCAAACAATTAATAGTGTAATCTCTTACTCTTTATAATTATTTAACAAGTTATCTGTTTTTTTTTTGTTAATCTAAGTGTAGAGCCTAGTCTCTTCTCAATAAATTATAAATGAATTAATCATGAGATCTTGCATAATTGACACTTAGTTGGGTTCTTTAAGCATTTAATGAGGGGCTCAATCCCTGGCGGTGTGTATGGAAAGGGGTCTCATGGCCAGCACTAAAACCTCTTTAGGAAGTCTACGATGTAAGGCGATTAGTCACTGCTGTTGATAGTGAATACCCTGGGCTTACCAAGTAAAATATAAATGAATTTCATGATAATTAATTTGACTATTTATATTGACAAGAAAATAATAACATGACACCTTCTAGAAAATTTAAAACAAATTTTATTCATCTGAAATTAAAAAAATATGATCATAATTAATATTTTTTGACCAAAATCATAATTAGTATTCATTATATCACTTTTTTGCAAGGTTTATGAACTTGGACCGAGTACTGAACCGATCAGGGTACTGAGTTAAGGATTAGTGGGTCTGACCGTGGCCAAACCAGAGCTAAACTGAGACCAAACCGGTGAGAAATTAAAGATTTTATGCTTATTAATATAAAATTACAAAGAAAATTTTAAAAAAATAGAAACCTAGATCGGACCGATCTAACTGCCAATTCACCGGTTTCCGATCTAGTTCGGGTTCACGAACACTGCTTTTTTGTACGTACTTGAATTTCATAGACAAGAATATTATAGTCAATTTTTTATATTATTATGTTCATTAGATTTTCTTACCCATATGTTTCTTATTTTTTCGTATGTATCATTATATATGATTAATATAATACGTACTTAAATTTGATTTTTGACAATTATAATATTACATTAACATACAATTTTTTCTTTGATTTTGTTCTTATGACTTATCAAGAAAATGAGAATTTTCATAGTTTTTGTTTGATCTTATACAGTTTGAATACACACGGAAACAAATATGTCAATTAGAGTTGGGAATTAGGGTTGGCCTTTGAAGAGCCAAGGTCTAAAGGGCTAGTCCTTTTAGGCCCGGGGTCAAAAAAATTGTAATTTTTCAAGGCCGAGCCCGAAAGCATGTGGGCCAGGGCTGGCCCGTAAGGCCTGAAAGTCATTTTCACAATATTTAACTATTTTTTCCCAGAAAAATATGATTAGTAAATAACAACGATTAAAGTTCTAATTTAACACATAAATATTATCAACATTAAGGCTTAAACAACACGTCTCATGTAACCAACAAACATAGTTACTAATTTATAATCAAAGGCAAAATCATGTCCATAAATAACTCACACAAGAGCCAAAACATAAGAAGGCAAGAAGCTAAACACTCTAACTTCTAAGAAACATGAGTATGATGACTATCATTTTCATCTTCTTCATCACTATCATCAATTTTCAGGACATTTGATTGTGTTTCACTTTGAGTAGTAGACTCAAGTAGTGAAATAATCACTTTTTTTTATATATTCAAAAAAAAAATAATCACAACTTCCATAAAAAATTGTACCTTATTAGGAAGAATAATATACAATATGATTTTATTCTAAATAGGTAGAACAATATACTCAAAAATTACAATATGATTCAATTAGGCAAAACAGTATACTCAAAAATCATACTCTACAATATGAGGATAGAGTGACAGATAGATTCAATAAGACAATTTAAAAAGATAACACGGTTTCCCTTTCCAAGTGAAAAAATAAATAAATAAACGAGCTTAACGGGCCGGCCTGAGTCCCTGCAAGGCCGGCCCTTTTAAACCCTTGGCCCTACAGGGCTGGCCCTTTTAGACCCGACTTCTTTTAAAGGCTACAATTTATAAAACCAGCCCTTAAAAGGTCAGGACTTAAATGGACCGGCCTGATGGGCTCGACCCTTTTTTTTGACTCTAATGTCAATAGACCTCATAACTGTGGCAGCGGCGGTATTATTGGAACAATTTGTCAAGAATTATTATACCTAACATTATTTCTATCAACTGTAAGTGGATCCAAAGAAGTTGTCTCTTATTGCTTTGCAGCTCGATATTCCAAATTTTCTTTAAATATATTATTATTTTTAAAACTTTTCCATTAATATACTATTTTCATTTTGTGTATTTCTTTAAAAACAACAAATAATAAATGAAATACATAGCATAACTGCTTTAGTTAAAATTGTTTAAATTTGGGTTAGTAAAACATATTTTGACAAAATATTGAAATAAACTAATATATAATAATACCTTTTTTTTCCCTATTTTACAACGACAGACAGACGTTACAATAAAAAAGGTTCATCAAAGATTTGATAAATATTTTTTTTTTTGGACAATGTCATTCCTATTCTCCCACCCACGAGTAGACGTCTTTCTCTTTCTCTGCTCTTTTCCTATGGGGTTCTTTTTCTTTGCCTTTAGTTTTGTCTTTTGTTTTTTTCTTGGTGGCGATAAAGTCATTGGCGGAAGGCTTCGCATGAGAAAGTGATAAACGACATTTGAAGGGTCGCTGGGGGGTCACGGTCCTGTCGTATGGTCGGGAACGAATGGACGACAGTGTGTCTTGTGAAACACGCCCATGGAGTGGGAACTGGGGATACCGTGTACTTGTATAACGCGAGAGGGGGCGGAATCTACGATGAGGGCATCATTCCTTTTTCTTTCCTTCTTTCTTTTATTTTTTAAAGGATCAATATTATTATGGGAAAAAAATAGATAAATAATTTTAAAAATAAGAAAAGATAAAAAGGCGTTTCGAATATTCATAATATAAAAAAAATATTAGTACATGATTTGTCTTTTTTTAAATTAAATAGAAATGACAAAAATGCCCTTCACTTATTAGACCCCTCTTTTCCTCTTTCTCTTATGTTAGATCCTATCTCCCTCTCCTTCTCTCCCTCCCTCCCTCCTCTTCGTTTTCCTCTTCTCCTCTAGATATGATGATGTGCTCTCTAGTGATGACAACCATTAATGACTACGATTGCTCATAGATCTGGCCCCAAAACAAAGTAAGTTGGAATTTCTTTTAGCTCCCTTTTGTGACTTATTGGTCTGCTTTCCCCTTATGTAGTCTACACAGGTATCAAATTCCGAATGGTTGAAAGATGGAAGAATTCCATATTTAGTTAACCTTTTAATCCTATCAATGGAGATATGTCCTAATCTCCTATTCCACAAGCTAATAGAATTCTCATTAATGATACTTTGTCTAATACCATGAAAAACAGAAAAAATTTTAGGCGGTTCAGGGATTATTTTAAACAAATCATCAATCATAATAACCCTTGCAATCGGAAAACATTCCTTACTGAAATACATCAAGTTCTTTTGCAAATAAATACCATAATTCAAAGGAATGAGTTTTGACATGGAAATCAAGTTTCTCATATAACTAGGAATGTAAAAACAATTCAAAAGATATAGTACGATTTTATTTGGGAAAACAATTCTAAAAGTTCTAATTGCTTTGAACGGATCTCCTTTCCTACCTCCTGAAAGGACTTGTGCTTCATTGGGAAGTGGAGGCCTGGTGTTTAGAAACCCTTGCATGGTAGTAGAAATATGGATCATTGCACTTGTATCGATCCACCAAGTGTTATTACTAATACTAATATGATGAGCTTCTAAAGCTAAACTTGAAAAATACATACCTTTACGCTCCAACCATGCCTTTCTCTTCAGGCACTCATCCTTCATGTGCCCTTTCTTCTTGCAGAAGAAGCAAATGGCTTCAGCTTTCTTAATGGATGGCACAACAGCAATCTTTTTCTGCTTGTCCTTGTTGCCCCTGGCACCATTCCTGTTGGAACTTTCAGCCAAATGAGTCGCTTTAGGTGCCTCCCTACCACTTATTTGAAGCCTGGTTTCCTCCTGAACACACATGGACAACAGTTCATCAATTGTCTATTTTTCCCTATGTCTGTTATAGGAGACCTTGAAGGCATCATAATGAGAAGGAAGGGAGTCTAGTACCAGATGCACTAGGAACTGCTCTGTTGGTTCTATGTCAAAGGTTCTCAGCTGAGAGGATAAGTATCTCATCCTTATGATATGTTATCTGACTCCATTAGTACCTGTAAGCTTTATGGCATACAGTTCTGACATGATGGAACCACCCATTTGCTTGTCAGTGGGCTTAAACTGTTTGTCAACAGCTTTCAGGAACTCCTTAGCAGTTTCACATTTGGGAATCGCTCCCCTAATGCTTCTTTAGATCATGGTCTTAACATATGACAAGCACATGCGGTTGTAGTGTTCCCAACACTCCTGATAGTTAATTTCATCTTTAGCTGACTTGTTAGTTGGTTTGGGAGGTCTAGATTTCTCTATTACAAAGTACATGTGTAGTATATCGATCTGCAAAGTTATGTCCTCTCTCCACTCAGGGTAATTATACCATCCAGCACAATTTTGCCAGTAATGTCAGCAAAAAGGTTAGGGAAAGTAGTAGGTGCTGCAATTTAAAGATTTAAGTTATCTTACGAGATAAATATTTGAGACAATCACAAATTCTGTGCCTTTTGAATGCATGTTATGCACTAATAAAAACATGCAATATATATAAATGCGTATAACTAAATTCTACCTGTGGGCAAATAACCTAGCATTGCATGCATTTATCTCAAATTGGTGGGCCTAGAGTGTATAATTTACATTTCCTAATACCTGTGGGCAACATAGAAAATATAAGACCAAATTATCCCACCCTAATTAAATATATAATCATAACTGTCTACCTGTGGGTAAAGATTAATTATAATTAGATATTTTATAAGTTCTATAAGTGATTATGTTGCATACAAAACGAAAGGATGCTGTGGCTATTCCTTGAAAAAATAGCATGCTAGTCACAAATATCATTTAAGTGCATTTAAATCAAAATGTGTACGTCATACTAGAGGGATTAATTAATTTAATAAATCCAGTAAATAATTAATTAAATCCATCCCATTGTTTTATGTATTCAAAATTGTTTAGATAATTAATTTTGGCACCTTTCAACTCAAATTCCATTTTTGCAAATTTTTTTGAATTTTTAAATAATTGTCGAAAGCTATTTTCAAAATGTTAGACAATCAATTAACTTATGAAAACAATTTTACAAATTTTCTAGTATGTGAAAATGCCAAAATTAATCACTGTCACTAATTTAAACAATTTAATGTCATTAATAAGAAAAATAAATAAAACATAAATTGTTTTAATGAAATAGTGAACATGTGTATGAGAAAAGGCCCAAAAATATTTTTTGGAATTTAAAAAACTATAGCCCAGAAGAACAAAAAATTAATAAGCCCAATATTTGTTTCTGGAAGTTTTTAAAACTCATGGTCCAGAAAAAACAAAAACATGATAGGGCCCATAATTTCAAAAAATCATCACTGTTCAACCAAAAATAATGTTTTTTTGTTTGACCCAGTATGCGTAATCTATTAATCGCAATAAAAAAAAAGTTAAGTCGGCCTAGAACAGTGAAGGCAGCCCAAAACGCATTGGCCCAATTCGCTTCAGTTTGTTGTCCAGACGAGTGAAATGCATCATTTTACTAAAGGCAGAAATAACGTTGTTTTGCGTGTGGGGGTAGGCTCTCCTGCAAGACCTGAAACAGTGATGTTTTGAGCGACTCAAAATGCCGTCGTTTGGGTCATCTCCCCTACCCGTTTCCTGAACCTTACCCGACCCGCCTGCCTGAGTTGACCTGTAATCCCCAGCCTTAATTAGCGTAATTAAGATTCGATAATGCATAATAAAATGAATTAGAAACCGCTAGATAATTTAAAACTCATTTAAAATTCCCTCATTGTAGTAGGGATTGTACAAAATTTTCAAAACTTCTTTTCTATTCTAGTCTCAAGTTCAAACATCGAATATAATTACCTGCGCAGTTATATCACATTTTAACATATCAGATTGTACAACTTAATTCCCGGCAACCCCTGGGTTTCATCTATGTATAGATCTATAGGGTTTCAGTTCCCAATTAGGGGATTACACCACTTAATTTATGCATTTGGCACCGAGGGCTAGCGAGGGCGACAAATGTTAAATCCTATAAATCAAATTAGGGACAACCGATCAATCTCTTTTCCAAGTTCTTAATTCCGTAGTACTTTAAGTTGGTATTCATGTAAACTCTTTAGGTGGCTATTTAATGCCTAAATATATGCCTAAAGGGTTGGGAGAAACTACCCCAAAGATGCCTTTTTAGGAAGCAAAACACTTATTTTTAAATGGCTCACTCGAGTGAAGATGGTCTCACTCGAGTGATGATGGACTTGCACTCGGGTGAAGGTGGCTTTCACTCGCGAGTGTTTGACAGAGAGCACCACCAACGACTTGAAAGTGCTCATAACACTCGAGCGTAACGGCCTGCACTCGAGTAATGACCTCAAATTCACTCAAGTTCCCAAAAGTGAAACACCAAAAGTGTTTGCCCGAGAGCACACCCAACTTAGAAGGGAAAGCTCAATCGAGTACTACCCCTACACTTGAGTGAGAACATAACACTTGTGAGTATTAGATCACACTCTTGGAATTTAGCCTGTGAGTGCTTGACCGACAGCAACCCTTAGCATGAACATACACTTGCACTCGAGTGAACTCATGCTCACTCGAGTGATGACCTATATCACTCATGGATTGGGAAATGCACTCGTGCTTCCTACCAGAAAACCCAAGCAAAATGCATAAGGAAAAGAGAATTTATGTTGCTGTACTCGAGTGAGACCCTCACTCACTTGAGTGACATTCATCAGAACCTAGAAACGTAGCAACTGATAGAGTTTTTCAGATTTACCAAAACTGATCCCAACAGTTCTAAAACTTATACCAAAGCTCATTACCACTCAAAATTCCATAAAGAACTTATGGGTAACCTCAAAGCAACTCAAATTAACATCAAAATGACACACTCCACATTCCCAACTACATTGCATCCAAAATTATCTAATGACCAAACTTTTTCTTTTCAAATCCAAACCAAAACCATTGACACCAAGACACAATTTGGCATCTATTCCACCACATTATACTACTCAGTCCATGCATTTCAAAATTAAGCCAAAATCAGGGTAAAATTGCAAAATCACAAAATCTCAAAACCAAACCAATTACTACAATGAATATGCCAAAAGGTATCAAATACTCACCTCTCCAATTTGCTAAGATCAAATCCTTGGTTTCCCCAACTTTCAAATTTGTTTCTACACCCAAACTACCATCTTTCAAAATTTCACAAGTTCTCAACTCCACAAATCAAAAATCTAAAAACATAGGAATGAAGCTCTTGACACTATGAACATGATTAATGAAGAATACTTGAGCATATGAAGTCATTTGGAGCACCTACCTCAAGTTTTTCTTCTTTCTCTTTCTTCCTTGAGGATGCCGGAAATGGAGGTGAGGAGAAAGATGAGATGAGATGTTGGATGATGATCTGATTTTTCCCATTACCCATTATCCCAAAAACAACTTTGGAAAAGAAGAGAGAGGAAAATGGTTTGACTCTTGGACCTTGATCCAATGGCCCATGTTTTGACACTTGGCATCATCTCCTTCTTCCTTCTACAAATTCAAAAACACATGCACACACAATTCTATTCTCTTAATCTCTTAATCCTAGCCATTGATCCCTTATTCCCTAAGGAGTCTCCTCTTCGGTAACTAACCAATTGGTCAATAATTTCCCATTTTGCCCCTGATTATCACAACATTTACCAATTCTTCATTAAACACATTTACATCACAATTTACATCATATACCATATAAACATTGGATTAACAATAATTACACCACTTGAGGAGTCATTAGCCCTAAGTTACGATTCAAGATATTACACAACCCAGTTAGGTCGTCGTGACCCACGAAACCTAGGTGGTCCTTTCTTGGGATCGGAGGCTCCAGTACCGGCATTCTATGGGCGGTTCTTTCAGAAATTCATCATGAAATAGTTTTTGAACATGGAAATGTGCTAATTATCGATTAAATGCAAGATTTTGAAACAAAATATTTCAGATTCGAAAATGAAACCCAGAGGTTTTGACAGCGATGAAGGCAAAAATCTCCAACATTGATGAATCACGAAAATCAAACAAGAAATCAACCCAAATAATGATTTGCATATTATCTTTTGTAATCAAAATAATGTTAAGACAAAATGTGAACAGAAAATATGATTCTGAAACCAGCTCTCAAAAAACACAGATATAATAATCATATATTCTCAAAGCTAGATGAACATTAATCATAGATAGTCGATGAGCAAAATTCTAGATACATAAAAAATTAATCAAAAGCCAAAATCGAATCCTTCGAAATTGAAATGAAGGCAATAATGCTTCAAAATTAAAAATTCATGATATCTGATTTAAAATATGGAATCGAGTAGAAATTACTACGGTTGAATCATTGAATTCCATTTTTGAATCGTCCCCGATCAAAGAAAAACAGGTAGAGGGTCAGAGAGTAAGGTTCTGATACCACATGTTAGAATAAATCATGCTTTTTCTCAATTATATCACAATAATCACAGCATAAGATATTCTACAAGTTACAGCGAAAGACTTTGATAAATACCTCTCGCCATAGCTTTTCTCTAATCACAAAGAGTTCACGAACACTTGGAATTGAGACTGCAAAACATAAATGAGTCAGAAGAAAAGGTTGATAGGTTACTCTTTTGACTGACTGCAGGACACAGTGATGGCAACTGGTGTGAGAGCCGTCGCCAGTCAGGGAACCTTAAAGAGCAGCTAGGGTTTTCACTCATACGCTCAATTCAGTTGGATGTAAACCTAATTATTTATTTCACCATGAGAAATAAATATAAATGGCATGTCCACTTATTACCCTAATCCTGTAGTTGGGCCTAGATCTGACTAACGGGCCACACTCAGGATATATTAATTAATAACCTAATTAATAACTAATAATTATATTATAATAATTAAAATATCTCACAGTCCTCTCAAGCTCCATTCTCCTCTTCCAAATTATCAGAAAACACACAGGCTTCCTGAGATTGGAAACCATAATGGTTTCAAGCTTTCCAATAGCAAAGTCAGTGGCAATAATGGTTTTAGTTTTGGTGATGGCAATTCAATTGAAGACGAGAAGAAGAAGAATGAGGCATTATTGGAAAGTGAGAGATAGAATAAGGTGTTGATTCCCAATTGTTATAAGGGTTTCACAAGTTGAGATAAGGTTTAAACAAGTTCTAATAAGATTTTCAAAAATTCCAATTCTAAAATCACCACTTGCTACAATAGTAAAATATTGATTATGATATTGATAAGTTGAGATAAGGTTTTAACAAATTCTGATAAGATTTTCACAAATTTCAATTCAAGATTTTCGACTTACTACAACAACAGGGTATTAATTTCTACTTCTGATGAAAGTTTCACAAGTTGAGATAAGGTTTTAACAAGTTGTACTAAGGTTTTCACAAATTCCAATTCAAAATTTTTCACTTACTACAATGGCGTGGTATTAATTTCCACTTCTAATTTTTACAAGTTTAAAAAAGATTTTAACAAATTCTGATAAGATTTTTACAACTTCCAATTCAAAAAGTACCATTTGTTACAATGGCAAGGTATTGATTTAAAAAGATCGTTCCCACAAGGACTAAGAAAAAAGAAAGTGAGCTAGTTATAGCAATTATATCCTTAATTAAGTTGAGAAAAATTCAATTTTTTTTAATTTTAAGAAATCAAAGGAAAACAACACTTAACTTCACGAGTATTAAAGATCTAGGATTATCTATCCCTTTTCTATTTCATGAACTAGTTAATATACCCTCAATAAGCAATCAAATGAAGACATGTATTTGTCTAAGATTCAAAGACATTCGATAATACTCTCTTGAGTCAAAACCAAATATTTTTCATAATAAACTAGTCAATTTCTTGTATTAATTTATAAGGACTAACTTTAAACATCAATCTTAATCTGAAAATGCTATATTAGTAACTATATCTCTATGATATTAACAAACTATCCGTTTAATACCTAAACTTCAAGTTTAACATGATTTTACCTAAGTTCTACACTTAAAATTATCTTTCTCAAGAGTAATTTAAATGAACAAGACAACTAAATGGTGATAAGGCATTTAGAGGCATTAAGAGCAAGATAAAATCAATACAAAAACTTCATTCGATACAAAAAGAGAGTAAATAAATAATTCAATCCATAAATAGGTTCAAGAAAATCCTAGAATGAGAAAATTAGGTACTCATGTTCATCAACAAACCAAAACTATAGATAATAATTCGCTTCATATCAGCAACTGAGAAAAAGAGAAGAAAATTAATAGAAAACCAAGTTTAAAGCTCCAAATCTCATTGAATCTTGGAACCCAGGCTCCCTAATCTCTGCTCTGCTTCTCTTGTTCGGTCCTCGCTCTGGTCACTCTTGTTCTCACGTCGTTGCTATCATCGGGCTATAGTGAGTCGCTATCCTTCCTTTGATTCAACTGTCTCTGGTTTCATCCATCTGCTCAGGTCCTCTTGCATACGGCATACATATGTAATATATGTTCCTCTCCTTCCGTGCTGGCCCTGCTCTCCGTTTTATTTGATATATCTATCATAATATCCTTTCAATAATTAAACAATCCAGGGACAACTTTATTGCTTCATGTGGGGTCCATGATGCAATCTCATGATCCAAAATCTCTCTCTTTTTGAATATGATATATATTTTATTATACAAGATATATATATATATATATATATATATATTTAAGTCATTTGATTCCTTTTTATCTCTTTCTCCATATAATATCTCCTGCATAATAAAATAGGTTCGGATAAGAGCATATTTTTTGTTAAAATTTCTTATTATCCTATCATTAACGAAAAGATAGAAAAGTATATAAACTATAATTAAACAGGCATAAAATATTAATAAATCCAGTGTATATATTCAAAATATATACCTATTTAATTATAAAATATATACTTATCAGATTTTCACTTCTAATAAGAGTTTCACAATTTGAAATAAAGTGTTAACTACTTTTGTTAAAGACTTCATCACATTTTATTAGGCATCTATAAACAACTTGCCTTTTTCTCATTTTCATAAGTGTGTTAAATATGACATTGTGAGTTGTGAATTTCAAACCAAATTGTGGTAAAATGTATTGAGAACTTGATAAGTAATCTTTTAAAGTTTAGGAATTAGGTATATATAGAAAACATGCATTGTTCTCATTTTTCATAAGTGTTGAATCTCGAATTGCATTGTGAATTTCAAACTGAAAATTGGTAATTAAAATGTATTGAGAACTTGTTAATATATTTTAAATTTTAGGAATTAGGCATCTATAGAAAAATGTATTTTTCTAATTTTTCTCAAGTGTTGAATATGTAATTGCATTCACAAACCAAAAATTGGTAAAATGTATTAAGAACTCGGGAATATCTTTTAAAGTTTAGGAATTAGGCATCTACACCAGTAACACCACAATTACACAAGCTGCATTGTGGAGGAAGGGGCGGGGGGGTGGAGTCCCTGTCAAAAATGGCTAACCAGCAAAAGAGGGGGTTCTTGTACATTTACAAAGGTGGGAAAGAGATTTCAAGGAAGAATAATGAGTTTGACCATCATCAGCTTTCTTCTACAATAATAGAGGTGGGGAAGAAATCCAATTCACTCAGTTAACTAACTAAAATAGCAAAAGCTCGATGCTTGAATGTGAACATTAATGGTGGCCATAGAGGATTAGAGGCCGCAACAAGAAGTAGATTTGTTGAGACAAGAAAATTAACTTCTTGCTTAGGTAGGATTAGGAAGAGGATATGAAGTAGGAAGAAAGTCAACTTGTTGAAGCAACCTCCTATGGAAGGAGAGAGAAGTCGCGGGGGAGGCGAAGGGGGAGAGAGATTCGATCAGGAAGCTTGAGAGAAAGAGAAGGAGAGAGAGGGCCATTTTTATCATTTCAATATGATTTCAAAACAGACAACTAAGGTCCTCACACTATTGTGGCATTGTCAACACAATTATAATTTCAATATGCGCAAAGCAATAAAGGTACAGTTCCATAGGCATATAGAAATAATATAATTATACTGATAAAAGTACTTGTTACATATAAAAATCATGCCCGTAGGGTTTGATAATATTTACAAATTTGTCCAAAATATCCAAAAGTAAAGACTACATATAACCGCTATCCTAATCTCGGGATCTGCACCATCAGTTCCTTGTGTCTATCACCTTGCCTTTGGATCCGCTGGCTCCCACTGGCACATTTACTATATATGAAAAAAGATGAGATTCCAAGGAATCCAAGTAGTAACAAACTATCGTTCATATAAAATGGGAAAAGTAAATATGTCATGCTCCATGAATGCATAAATTAATAAACAATATAAAAGCATGTATACCTGGGATAGGGCTCAAGCACTACTATCCATACACCTTGGTTGGATTGTTACTCAACAACCAGGTAAAAGTGTATTTCTCGCACTAGATGCCCCTTCTCGGCAACCCATGTTGATTAATTAAACTACAAACAATGGCATACACAAACATATGAACCATGGCATAATGTATGAATTTCAACTCAATACGCGTTCCTTGGTATTCGTGCCAACGACTCGAGCTCTCAACTTGGTCATAAAGTGTCAAATATACAAGAATTAGGTTAAAACTCATTCATGTACTAGTTTAGACACTTTCATAGTTTTTTTAGTGGTTATATGAGTTTATAGTGAAAAATTACCATAATGGCCCTGAGGACCCGGCCTAGCCCCACTGTACCCAGTTTGATCGTACTTTTTCTGAAATTTTGACCCAGGCTATTCTGACATATTTTGTCTCAAGGAATCCATTTCCAGCCTTGAAATTACAAAATTTACTGCCAAAAGACAAAAACTCCCTTGACAGCCCATAACTTAGGGTTTTGTGGGCGTTTTGGTTATTTCACTTTCTAAGGCTTTTATGAAAAAGAGTTCAATTGGAACCCCACCTAATTTTCCCTCTTGAACATAATGGAACCATCAAGTTCATGAAAATCTAGCTCCTAGCCCTCTAATTGGTCTTGATCAAAATTTAGGTATCTCTAGGAAAATTTGGGGTTTTTGAATTTTATCCTCAAATCTTTACTCATTTCTACTCCTAATTACTTGATTAACCACTTAATTACATTCTAAACATGATTTAGACCAAATTGGGGGTAGCATAACAGATTGGGTTCATAATTACCCTAATTTACAATCCACAGTAAATCGACCACAAAATCACCAATTAAACCAACAATAACAACAAGTAAGTTTAGGAAGCTACATTTGATTCCTTCTTCCTCTTTCCTTTTGACTGAAACCCTAACCTCCTCAAACTCTAAAGTTTTGCTTCAAAAACACCTTGAATCAAAGAGAAGAACAACTTAGAGGAAGGATTACACTAATTGGTACTCAAATCACCAAGTAAATCAACTTACCTTAGGGATTTTGCTCCTCCTTCTCTCTAAGATCAACAAAGCTCTTTATCTCTCTTCTAGCACTCAAGGCTGATGGTTTTTGGTAAGAGAATAGGGTGGATGAATTTTTAAAATATCTTTCCTTTTTGCTTTAATTTAATTATTTACCCAAAAATTCACAAATTTTGACTTTTTGTGTCATAACTTAATCTCTAAGTAAATGTTGTCATAAGCCGAACTGGTGTGTAACTAATTCCTCTTCTCTCTTGGTCACATAAATATACACCTAGGCCCTCCTTCACTCAGCCCAAATGGCTTTTTTCTATTTATGTCATAATTTCAAAATTGCCATCACATTTTTTCATTTTTAGATTTAGTGGCAATTCTAGCAGATATTTTGCCCAAACTTTGAAAAATCATAATTTAATTTTTAGACATCAAATTGTAGTGATTCCAAAGGCTATAGAACCCTTATTGAGTATAGTTTCAAGGAAAAATATATTCTTTAGCCAATTGGAAGTTCAAGATTCCTAGAATTTAAGTTTTTGGACACTGTTCTAGAAAATCAATAGTTTTTCTGGACTGAATTCAAAAATTCATAACTTTTTGTATACAGCTTCAAAAATTACCCATTAACTATCAAATTAAAGCTTATGATGTCTACTTTCATCTTGTAAGATTTCAAAATTGTTGGACATCATTTGTTCATCCAAAACCATATAATAATGTCGTTGCCTCACATGAAATTTTCATTGGTAGCAAATCCTCATTCCTGAGACTCTTGCTAAACCGGGGTTTAACAGTTCACTTAATTCAGGCTTATTCTCAAGCCTAAAATCCCAAAATTTGGGATATTACAGGCATTGTGAATATTGAGAACATCTCTTTGTCATTTCCTATTTTTCAAGTTCTTTTTGTGGGATTTTCCCTATTATTATTAGTACTTACAATTTGATTATCTTTGTTTTGGTTCTTATAGTTTCAGATTATTAGTTTTTGTCCCTATAGTTTGGGAAACCATGTTGCAGGTAACTATACTTTCCCTTAATTTTTAATTTGGTATTTAATTTGTGTGTGTTTCTCGATTTTTTAATTAAATCATTAGTTTTGCTCTGCTAACACCGTTGGCTTCTATTACCACCATTTCCCCTTATATAGGAGCCAATCGCACTAACTGAGCAAAACTAATGCATATAATTAGTAGGAAAAAAATATATAGGTACCAAATTAAAAATTGAAAAAAAAAAGACCTAAAAATAGGTTTTCCCCTATAGTTTTATAAGGTTTGATTCTCTACATTTATAATAAGTTTTAGTTTTGACCTTTATGCTTAGATTTAAACTAAGTCTTTATGAAACCATACGGAACAATGCCAAAAATTTCAAAATATATGGATCAAAATCAAAATTCATTTATATTATAGGGACCAACAATGATATTTACCCATTTTTAAATTAATATGCAAGTCGCTATAAATGTACCATTTTTTCAATGAAAAGCTATAAATTTACCTGATTTATAATTAGGTGGTTATAATGTTTTCCATATTCATGTAGTTTTACCTTATTTTTAATTAGATCTTTGTAATTTTAGGTGACTGACAAAAAGAAGAAAAAGCACTACATACAAGCATGTAATTAAACATCAAGTGAAACTATGAAACCCAAATAAAAATCAACTATATCAACATGATTAAAAAATTAATGAAATTAATTAATTAGATCTTTAGGAGAGTTACCTTAATTGGGCTTGACAATGTTAGAATCTTGTTGGCCCAATTAGTTAGTAATGTAAAATAAAGGTGAAATTATGAGGGTGTGTGTGTGTGTATTAGGGGTGAGCATGGTGCCCAGTAGCCCGGTGCGCCCACCCTAGCTCTACAAAAAATTGCCCAGCCCAGCTCTAAAAAAGTGGCCCGAAAAAATTTTGGGCAGCTTTGGGCGGGCTAATAACCAGGCAGGGCCAGGCATCGGGCAAGGGGTGCTGCCCTGCCCATTTGGCCCTGCCCTGAAAATTATTTTCATTTATTTAAAATATAAAATTTCATATCAATTAAATATTATTTCATTTATATATTTTTATTTAAAATATATATTGTCTATTGTATAATACTCTTCTGATCCTCTCTTTTTTGCCCTAACCACTAAACACTATTTACAAGTAGATTTCTTCATTTCTTCTTTACTTTGTGCTGTATTAAATTATAGTTGCTTTTTATTTTCTTTTCATATGCTTCATCATTTAATCAACTTTTGAGACATTGAATTGATACAAACTACTTTGACTTCACGGCTTTAATTACAATCATTTTGTTTTCTTATTTATAATGGATTATGGATGTTGTTTAATTTTTAAAGTATGGATATTTGTTAAGACATTATATTTTTTAAATTTCAAGACTCAAGTTGTAGACTTATTTTGAAATATCCTAAGATGTGAAATCATCGAATATATTTGAAGTTTATATTACTTAGGTCGAAGTTAAAACATATATGGATTAATAACTACAGGAATGTTTATGAAATTCATAAAAAATTATTTATAAGTGGATAAGATAAGGCGTTATCATTTGGGCAGGGAAGCCCACCCTGCCCAGCCCATCCTTGCCCAGCCCAAAATGGTTAGGGCTTTTAGCGGGCAGGGCCGGGCATCGGGTTGCAAAATGCAGCCCGTTCATCCTTTGGGCAGGGCATCGGGCAGGGGTCGCGCCCTGCCCAGCCCTGCCCATGCCCACCCCTAGTGTGTATTAAGTATCCTTTTCTTTTTAATTTTCGTCTAATGACTTAGATATGAAGAAAATTATTCTAGAATATGCAAAAGCCTCTTGTTTGTTGTGTCGCAATTTATTCTATATAGAATAGAAAAACTCCACTAATTCGGAGATTTGATTCAAGTTATTGAATATAAAAAATTATATTATGAATTACTCCATCCGATCCTAAATATATGATAGAGTTGACTTTTTTTTTGGAGAGATTAAGGAAGCTAAATAAACTACTTAATCATATCATATGTTGTGTATCCTTAAATTATACATAAGTTTATAAATTAGGCAACATAGTTTGGAGAAAAAAATGAGAAATATAAATATTTTAAAGCATTTTAATTAGCTATATTAATATTTCCAAAAAAATCAACCCTATCTTATATTTAGGATCAGAAGGAGTACTAAAATGTTCTATTAGTAAATTACAAATAATGTAACTTATTCTTAAAATTTTATATAATATACTGATCTAGAGCAATAACTGGTATGCTTGGTTTTCTAGTTGGTGTTCTAGTTTTAGATGCCTCAGCATGTTAGTTTCAGACATAGCAATATGTGGAACAACGTTATTGCTAGGTTTCGTGGCATTATCCTCGACCTCGACTTTAGAACTTCTTCATGTTGTTTGTTTAGCAGTCCTAAGGAATTGCTTTTGCTTTGTTTTTTGTTGCAGCTTATGTGGATTGGGCGTTTTTGGGTTCTGATAAGCGTATGAAAGGAAACCCAATACTATTGTATCATTTTAGCCTCTAAGAATAATATTGTCTTTTTCTTAAAAAGAAAAAGAAAAAGAAAAAGAAAACATGACAGTGATAACATGTCAGACTAGACTTCACCATTAACAGACCAGATCTATTTTATAACAAATTAAGCTGAATTTGACCCATGGCCTTTCATATGCCTTTTTTCAGCCTAATAAGCATGAGCTATACAAGGGCCTGACGTGGATTGAAATCCGTTAAAAAAATCTAACATTTTAAAAACATGCTTTTATATACTTGTAATTGTGTATAAAAAATCTCATTTTTGTTTTCAGGTTTTACAACTTTCTTGTGGGATAAAAATCTGTGGTATTTCTTTGTTTTTTGTGTGGGTAAACTAAGGCAGTTAGGGCCTTTGGCCCCCAAACCCTTGTCTCCCCCTGGTATCCGGCACTTTTTTTTTGAGCCTTTGGCTTTCTACAACGGACTAGGTAACCAGGCAACCGACTAATCTAGAGTTGGGGAACTTTTTTATGGCACGCTCATGTAAGGTGCTTTGCACCAAGGACGGGTTCCACCTCCCTTCAAGCGTGACTCTAGGTTTGAACTCGTGTCCACCTGGGGAAGTGACAGAAACCTTTATTGCTGCAGCCCAACGCTTGTTGGTAAATCTGTGGTATTTCTGGAAGCATCTATTCTTGTAACTCCATATGATTTACATTGAAGTTTCTTGCAAATAAGATTTTGTAGATATTTTAACTATCATAATGAAAGCTTTTTCTTTTTCTTCAGTGATTATAACTAGCATTATAAGGGATAAGAATCTGTATTTTAATCTGGATAAAAATCTCTAGTAATGAAATCCTTTTTGACTTCTATTCATTATTTTAATTAGCGTAATATCGAATAAGAACCTATGGTAATCCTGGAAGCATCTTTCTTGTGACCCCACATGATTTTTTATTGATGATTTTCTAACTCGTTTGCACTTTCAAGATTAGATTTTTTTTTTCTTTGATGATATATCAATATCATATTTTTGTTCGTGGAAGTTTATTCCTTTGTTGATGATTTTCTAACTCCTGTGCACCATCAAGATCAAATTTCTTTCAATGATACATCAAGATCTAATTTTTATGTTTGGTACTTTATTACTTGGTTGATGAAGATGTTACTCATTACTTTATCAGTGTTACTTGACTGATGATACGCCAAGATTATATATATATATATATATATATATATATATTTTCCAATAATACATCAAGATTATATTGTTTCCCTTTATTACCTGGTTGGTGATAAATTGACCCATAAAGATCATATTTTTATGTGAGTTTAATCAAAATCACCATTCTCATTCTTTGTTACTTGGTTGATGATAGATCAAGATTAGATTTTTTTTATTGATACATCAAGATCAGATTTTTTTCCATTTGTTACTTTTTTTGGAGGAAGGAGAAAATTACACACACACACACACACACACACATATTAAAAAGAACCTTAAAAAGTCTTAGATAGAAACATAAGAAACAGAGCTAAAAGGCAAAAGATCTAACTTTAATAACAAATCTAAAGGAATAATGCAAAAGAGATGAGATGTGATCTTTGAGTTAATCTTTGATGTCTTGCAACACCATATTGAGGCAATTTGATTTAGGGAATGATGTGATGAAATGCTTTTTGGAAGTGAACCTCTCCCTATCCTAGCTTGTTTAATGATATAGGAGTTAATTAATTCCTCAAGTGTATAAACGCTCTCACCTTGTCCAACTCCTCTAGGGTTCTGCTTCATGTATGACCTTCTGGTAAATGGATTGCAATTCCTAAAAATCGTTTATGACAAGATTATTCCCCTACATTGTTGGAAGCGGCTTTGGTAGGAAAAGGATAGTCCTTTTCCCTTTCAGGTCTGCCGGACAGTGATCTCAACGATCTAGATTTAATATATTTTTATAATAATATTTTTATAAAGTATTAAATCTGGATCATTGAGATCTCCATCCGATAGCTCTAAGAGGGAGAAGGATGGTCACTGAAGCCAGATCCTAGATTGTTCCCCTTATCGACGAACTATTTTTCATTGATTTCTGTAACACCCTAATTTTATATTCACCGAATATATTGTAATTATTCAAAAAATTCAATAAAATGGTGAAAATTCATGGGAAACATGAGCAAATTAATTCAAGAAATTAATTAGATTTTAATAGTAATAGCAAAGCCATAATTTTGCCAACTTAGCCAAGATTAACTATTTTCCAATTAATAGAAGTTAATTTCAATTAATCAAGAAAAATAAAGAAAAATGTATAATTGGAATATTTTTCATGGAATAAATCAAGAATTTTGAAATTTGAGGGAATTATACATAATTCATTAAATTGAAATATGGAAATGTGGAAACAATTTTATTTCCCTGTTCTTCCATATTTTCGTCTAACAAGGAAAATGAGAGGGAAAAATTGATTAATGAAATTAAATAAGACAAGTGTCATTATCATATGAAGAAGAGATTAACTTATAATTGAATTCCAAGAGCACATATCTAATTGCTACAAGAACATAGTCATGATGATAATGGTACACTACTTTAATACAAGGTTGAGTGTACACTACATGAATGCATGGTTGAATGCACGATGGGAATTAGATGGAGTAAACTCAATTCACTACTTGAGTTCATAGTTGAGTGCAAGTTTGGATTTAGTTGGAGGAAAGTAACTTGGTTAGTGAGCATGAGAGGGGGACGGTTTTGTGAGGCCAACCAAGGGGAGGAAAAATTAGTTCAAACCTAATGGGAAGCTAAATGGAGGCATTATGGCATAAACTTGAAGGAAGGGAGGATTGTGACAAGTGTCACATTATGGTCCCTTGATGAAATCAAAGGGTGTAGGATGAAGGGAGAAAGTTTATGAAGCACTTCCTTCCTCTTCCCTTTGTTCATTTTCGGCCAAGGCAAGAAAGAAAGGGGGGGGGGGGGAGAGAGAGAGAGAGAGAGAGAGCTTGAAGAAGACTTGGAGATCTAGAGAGAAGGAGAGAAAGCTTAAGGTAAATCACGATCTCTTAAGCTTTTCTTTGAATCTTTGCATGAAAAACCTTATCTAAATCTTTCTCTTCATGGAATGTATGATCTTGAAGACACATTGTTAGCTCAAGGAGAGAGAGGGGAGATACATTGAGAGAGGGGAGACACATAGAGAGGGGATTCAAGATCTCAAGAGGTAACCTCACAAACCTTAGATCCATTCTTGTATGAAGTTGTTGTTGAGGTTTGTGTTTGGTTTTGTGATTTTTGTCAAGTTTGTGAATTTGGAAAGCCCTAAACCTAAGGGATTATGTTGCCCAAATTTCTTTGAATCATGGTTAAGATGTGTTTAAATGAGTTAATAAAGGATTAAAAGTGAAAAAGTACACGTTTGGGAAGCTAAAACACAAAATAACATTTTTCAATTTTCTTTCAAAATTTTTGGCCAGCATTGTTCTAGGGGAAAGAGATGGATTTTCATGAAATAGATGGTTCCATTAGATTCAGTAGGCAAAAATAAGTGGGGTTACATTTGGTCACTTTTTCAGAAAAGGCCGAAAAAGTGTAATTACGAAAACGTCCCTAAAATCCCTAAACTGGGGCTGTCAAGGGTATTTTCTTAATTGGACACTGAATTTGGTGATTTTGAGCCTATAAATGGATTTCTTGGGTGAAAATACATCAGGATAGGCCTAATCAAAATTTTGAAAAAACGTGCCATCTGGCCAGGTACGACGGGTCCGGGCCAGGGTCCGGGTGTATTTTGGTAAATTTTCACTATAGACTAATATAACCACAAGGAATACTATGGAAGAGTCTAAAATGATACTTGGATAGGTTATGACCTATTTCTTATACATTTAATATTTTAGGACCGTGTCGGAAGCTGGAACGACACATTTTATTAGGCACATTAAAAAGGGATTGATAAGACTTTGAGGTAGGCTCTACCATCCTTCATACACTATATGAATAATTGTATGTTTTTGTTATTGTATTTCGTGATATGATTACGTGCTAGAGGTATAATACCTAGTTGTGGTTTGGTACCCAACAACGGTATATCGGAAAATCCTAGCTGTGGTTCGGTGCCCAACCAAGGTATATCGAAAATCTTAGCTGTAGTCGATGGCTCGGCTGAGGTAATTATATGTGAATCAAATTGAACTTTCATTTTTTGCCTAATATGGTGCATTACATATTTAATTTTTATATTTTATATATCAATCGTATGTCTCTACGGGGATTCTTCGGAATCTCACCCTATTTTTAAAATAAACATCTTTGCGAGTGTCAGTGAGACGAAAGGCAAAGGCGTAGATGCCGAGAAGTGATTGGCATGTGTCTTGAGGCAAGGTCAAGGCTAGTGGTTATAATTAGTTTATGTTTAAGATATTTTTGGGAATCCTGTAAACATTAGAATTTCCACTGTATTTTAGTATTTTCTGTATTTCTTTGACGAATGATGTTGGGATTGTGAACGAATACTTTTATCAGTATAATTGTACTTTTCTGTATGCCTACGGAATCTTGTCTTTATTACTCTTCTATTATCAAGATAGAAACGGGAGTTGACAATTTCTCCTCTACCAACAAAGATCACAATGCTATGGTTATGTCTCTTGCTTTAGTGGATAATTTCTGAGTTATATTCATGAGGGTTGATACGGGTGTAGATGATGTATTAAATAGTATAAGTATACACTATCATAATCAAGTAATATAGAAATAAGTAGAGTATCGTTTTCACGAGGATTGATCACTAAGTACCAAAATGAGTAATTTTAACTCTATTCAGTCGATCGATTAGTTGGTGATTGAGAGTATGAAATAAAAGATGATTAAATATGAATGCAAATGATATGAAACAATTATGAGAAAAAGTCCTAGGAGTCAGATTTCACTTAACAAATTCCGGATTGAATCACTTATCTATTCTAGCCCAATTTATTCCACATGATTGATAATCGAGTTTCCCTAATTTAATTACTAGCCGTTTCCAAGGTCAAGCAATAATATAATTAATTGTTGATGCAATATATTCCTATATGAATTTAAGCAATTAATTATGCATTAACATTTATGGAACTTAGTAAGACTACACAACTCATATGAATATATTCCTATTTTATATACAAGTCATGATTTTAATTATACACACACATGTATCTCCTTCCGGTCTCAATATACATATTGGAATCATTCAAAAGATGGCCAGTCAAATGAAAGCATTAATAATAATAATTAAAACTCAATTATGAAGGAGAAATTAAAACTAGATTTAAAAAGTTAAGATTCAATCCGTCATTAGTAAGCTACGTCATCACCCTAGGAAAATAGAAATTTTAGCACATGATGAAATTAAAAATAAAATAAAAATAAATTAACATTACATAAAACTAGAATAAAATCTTTAAAAATACTGCATAAACCTTGAATATTAAATTCTGAAATATAAATATACAACCAAAAGATGCATGAAAAATGGAGAAATCTAGCCATCCATTTAGGAGGTAAAACCTTCCATGTAGGCGGCATGGCAAATGTAATACAATCCTAAGCCTTCCAAGATGGAGGCATGCAAAATGTAATACAATGCATAAAATTAACTCTAACGAAATAATACAATAAACTCAGAAATGTCAGAGAAAGATCTCTCCTGGTTAGAGAAGGACCTCTCCCTGTTGGAGAAGGAAACCTCTGCTTCTCTTCCTCTCCTCCCCCTTTAAGCTTGGCTTTGATCTCTATTTATAGGGGAAAAAAAACCACGTGCTACAGTACTGCTACAGTGATATGGCGACTGCTATAGTGACTGTCGGTAACAGCTACAGTATCCGACGGTTGCTACAGTGCATATCGGCAACAGCTACAGTATCTGGCAGCTGCTACAGTGCGGACATTGCTACAGTACTTCCATTTTTAAAAACTATTTATTCCAAAAACATTATTTATTTATTAATTACATCAAAATTTATTATATTAAGCTCAAATATCGTCCATAAAATCATTATATAAGGGAAAATAAATATGCAAATATTTTATTTATCAATGGTAATTGATTACCACTGGTTTCTTGTGCGGCTCAGCCATGCAGAAGTAATTTCTCTCAAAATTCCATGGCGCTGTTTCTTATCTCACCTTTATTTGCCATTTGTTTGTTGACTGTGATGTTCCATGCTTGATCTTGTTGGGCTTTGTATTTTACTGCTTCTGATTTTCTTTGGATGCATCTAATGTTGGTAGATTCTAATTGGTTTTTGCGTTAGCTCTGCTTGATCATTAGTAAAAGAGAAACTTTTTTGCTCGATAATTGATTATTTTGATATGTTGTTGGTGCTCTAACTCTTCTGCATGTTGATTTCTTCTACTGATAATCGACCTTATATGTGATTGGGCCTCTAATCTGTTTTGATCCTTTGGTCTTCCTGCTCTTCTGTAGTTCTTTATTTTCTTCGGCCAAAAGATTGAACTTTGCATTCATGTTTGCTTGTGGTTGGTTGTGGGTTTGCTTTGTCTGTGGCTGGCCAGTTGGAGTAGTGCTTTATACTCTTTGGTTTTCTTTGGCTGTTATGGATAGGTCACCGTTTTAGATTTGAATAATCACCTACGAAAGCCAAGCATGCTTTTCTCGAAAATTGCATCTTCGGTATTCTGCTGGACAACAAAAATAAATTGATTCGAAGAATCTAGGCTATGATAGAAGTGATTTGGTGCTTACATGGTAAAGTTGCAATAATTAGTAAAAATGAGAATTTTTATCTCATCCCCTTTAAGAAAAAGGAAAATCGAAGATTTTGTTTTTTGCAGCATTTAGTATAAACATCAACCACACTAGTGTCCAAATGTGACAAGTGAATTAGAATCGGGAAACCAAAGCTAAAAGCCTATAGGTTGACCACCATTACAAAGGCTATTGCCAAAGAATGCTCTGTATTTTAAATAAAAGGTTTTGTAACTGATGAGTGGTAATGAATTTGCAAACTGGTTTGAGACCAAACTTAAAGTATTTTCAAAAGTTTTTGAAAACCCACTCAAATGCAGGTTAGAATCTTGTATTAAACTCGGGGATTAAATGATTTAAAATATAGCAATGTCTCAAGTTTGTAAAAATTACCTAACTAAACTCATCTAAACATTTTATAGAATACGATGTTACAGTTGTTGCTAGACTTGTCATTCTCCTCCATTACGCGGTCATTGCACTCCATGAAGCCCTTCATCATTCGTCCTAGTTTTGAATCTCCGTTTTTGAGTTGTGTATTCATAAAGGTGAGTACTTGCTGGTTTTAATTTGTTCTAAAGTCAAAATGCAAACATTAAATTTTCATTTCTAGATAATTTGTTCAGTTAGGGTACTTATGGGTTCATTCTAGTTTCTAGGTTAAGGTTTGAAGTAGCTGAATTGGTTTGTGGTCTCTTTATTGCCTTTTGATGAGAAGAATGTCAGGCCCTTATCTTATTTTCACAATTTTCAGAGTGTTTGCATGCAGTTTGGTGGGCACACATGAATAGCATAGATGTACTGATAAAACGTGCTCGATTACAAAAATTTCTCATAGGGGTTATATATAACAATTACAAATAATATAGTCGCATAGGGCTACTAAGGTGTCTAAACCTGTTACTATGAAATCCAGACATCTTCCTGTCTTTGTTCTACCACTGCATTCCTCTTGTGTAGTTTTCTTCTCTACTTTCACCTGTCAAAATAGTTGGTTGGGGAGGGTGAGATTCAAGGCAATCTCAGTAGAAAATAATAATAATAATACATGCAAGATGAATGCTAGTGCATGATAAGCTTGCCTTACATAGGCTCATGTTCACTTAATGATATTTTTGCATGCTCAATGTTTCATGTAACATATCTATGGCCATAATATTAACATAAACAGAGCTTCATTCATTCATCCATGCTTCATATAATCAAGCAAAACAATACACAGAAAACACATTAAATACATGCAAGTTAAGTAAGTTCACTACCTCTTGTCTTGAGTCCTCCTCTTGTACCTTTTTCCAACCATTGAAGTTAGTTCTTCTTTGTCACCTCATGACCCTAGATAAATAATGACATTATTAGAGCCATGACCAATAAACCTCTAGTGTGGCTACTATTACAAGTGTAAATAGTCCATTAAATAGTGCAAATGTACACTATTGTAATCAAGAAATACAGAAGTGAGTAAGTATCGTTCCCACGAGGATTGATCACTAAGACCAAAATGAGTAATTTTAACTCTATTTAATCGATCGATTAGTTGGTGATTGAGAGTAAAAAATAAAAAATGATTAGATATGAGTGCAAATGATATGAAAGTAACTATGAGAAAAAGTCTTAGGGGTCAGATTTCACTTAACAAATTTTGAATTGAATCACCTATCTATTATAGTCCAATTTATTCCATATGATTGATAGTAAGTTTCCCTCATTTAATTACTAGCCTCTTACAAGGTCAAGCAATTCTATAATTAATTGCTAATCCAATATATTCCTATATGAATTCAAGCCATTAATCATGCATTAAGATTTATGGAACTCATTAAGACTACACAACTCATATGAACATATTTCTATTTCATATGTAAGTTATGGTTTTAATTATACGATCTACACATGCATCTCCTTTTGGTCTCAACATGCATATTGAAATCATTTAAAAGATGGCCATTCAATCAAAATCATTAAGAATAATAATGAAAACTCAATCATGAAGAAAAAATTAAAACTAGATTTAATAAGTTAAGATTCAATCCGTCATTAATAAGCTACATCATCACCCTAGGAAAATGGAAATTTAGCTCATAATGAAATTAAAAACAAAATGAAAATTAATTAAAAACTTCAAAAACATTGTATAAAACTTGAATATTAAATTTTAAAACATAAATATACAACAACTAGATGCATGAAAAGGGACAAATCTAGCCGTCCCTTTAGGAGGTAAAACCTTCCATGTAGGTGGCAGCCTATACCATCCATAAAGGAGGACTACCTAATCCTTCCTTGTAGGAGGCATGCAGGAATTAAATACAATGCATAAAATTAACTCTAAGATAGCGTATGTGGAGAAGAGAGGAAAGTAATGGATATGAAATGGTGTGTAACAAATATGAGGGAAAGGATGGATATATATAGGGAAGAATGGATTAGGTGAAATGGTATATGAAGTAGTAGGTGAAAAGGAAAATGAAGTGGTAGATGAAGTAGTAGGTGAAATGGAAGATAAAGTGGTAGGTGAAGTGGAGTTGGTGAAATGGTAGATGGAATAGTTGGTGGAATTTCATATTTTGATCTTCATGAAAGTTGTAGCTCTAGATTTTAGCTTGAAGACGCAAGTGGAAACTCCTCATTTCAATATTTGCAGCTCCAGTTATGGTGAAATTAGTGGGCAAAGGTCATACTTGAATAAATTCACATGTTTGACTTCCAAGAAAAATTTACAACTCTTGAAGATAGAACTGGGTTTTGGTCTCAACATAAAAGTTGTAGAACTCTTTCTTAGCTTTTTATCCATATATGGAACATCCCAGTCTGACATTTAGAGCTTCAGATATTACTTGAAAATTGAAAAAGGGTCTGATTTAGTATTTTTTGAGAAATTCTATTTGATGCCTAAATCATTATTTATTAATTAATTATATCAAAATTCATTAATATGGGCTTAAATATTATCAAAAAAATCATTATATAAGGGAAAATAAATATGCAAATATTTTATTTATCAGCTACATTAGCCCTAAGTGCTCAACTTAACCCTTGGAGTTCAAAGAGATTACATTTGACCTTTTCTTTCTTAAATTCGCATGGTAGCCAAAAGCTGTCAGCAATTTGACAAAACTTTTAAAATTCATAATTAATTCTATAGACCTCCAATTAGGGTGGTTCAAATTCCTACTTAATCCTCTTTGAGTTTATTTTAAAGATAAAATATTACTCAGAGCCAATTCTAGCCAAAGAATTCCAGAATCACGACCAAAGACACACTGGTCCAATATTCTGTCAAGATTTATTACCTAACTTCAAAATTCATAATTCATAGTGTACTAGTCCAAATGGCACAAATAAACTATTAAATTAAATCTTGATTATTTTACTTTCATATTGGAAAGTTTTATAAATTTTTGACATCATTTAATTATTCAAAAATATCACACAATCAAACTGCCACATACGGAAACACACTGGCAGCAAATTCTCATTTTATAATTTGTGTTCCAAACTTAATCATATTTGTGTGACCACTAATTACATTGTGGAGTTTGCTCAAGTTAGGCTATATGATACACTGGCCTAATTCTTGCTAGTATTTCAAATGGTCCAATGTACCAAGGGCTTAGCTTCTTCCTCTTATTGCTTCAAACTTTGTTGAGTTTTCATACACTTCTTAGGCTACCTTGATTTTTGTCCAAGAGGGATTTTTAGGGATTTATGTTGTTTTAATTATGCATAAGATGATATACGATGATTAATGATGGTGTTAGACTAGTTAGTGGTAAAAATGCAAACTTGGTTGTTGTTAATTTAGGTCTATGGTCTAGCCTGAACCAGAAACTAGGGAAGGAGGGTGATTATGGTATTTTTGATGTTACCAATGGATTCTATACAAAAAATAGTGTAGCAATAGCCTTGGTTATAATCTTGAATGAATGGGAATGAAAAACCAACAATTGGAATTTTGGTAAAGTGCTACCAAATTTCGTTTTCCTTGTAATAAGGGTTGGAATGACCAACTCTTGTCCAATCACCATGAAAATTTTCATATTTAAAGTCGACGTCATTATCTTTAATAGTAATATGTGCCATTTGGGTTAGTATATTAAGATATATGAATTTTGGAAGTTAGGTATTGAATTTGGAACGTTTTCTAGACCAGTGAGGATTGATTGATAATTCTTGAACGTATATTAAGATCAAGTGGCAATTATCTCTTTTGCCCTTGTTTTTGACAATATTAATTATATTGCCATTATTTCTTTTGTTTCTCTTTATTTCTTCTTTCTAGACACCATTTCCATTTTCTTTTGATTTCAAGCTAGGTTTTGCGTTATAATGACGCAACCTAAAGAAATTGGGTACTTTCTATGTATTGGAACTAAATCCATTTCTAAATTCACAAGGAAGTTTCTTTCATTATTGCCAATTTCTTTTAAGTCATTTAGCCCTTATACACATTTTGGGATATTACAATTGGCTACTCATCGTGCTAAATCCCTTCAAGCAAAGGATTTGGTACTTGATTCAGTTCATGGGGATACGGATATTCAACCACAGATGGTCGATGTATTCATTAGGAAAGTTGATGAATTTAAATTTGGTACTTTAATTTCTTATTGGTTTGTCAGAGTTTATTATAAATTTGATGCTCTAATTTATGATTGTCTTGTAAGAGTTAGTTACTATTACACCACTAACAAAGGCCTTGTCTACCCTGCGCTACATGTCTACGGCTATTGATCCACTTACACATGAGAGAGAGTATAGGTAATTCACCAATATATATATATATATATATATATTTCTTTTGTGTTCCTTTCATACATGTCAGAGTTGGTTATTTGTGTTCCTTTTACATAAATGAAAGCAGGGACTATTCATTTCATTTGTATGTTTATGGTGTCAGTGGCAACCAGATAAGAGCTTTTATTTTGGGTACTGTGCATGAAATTCATGAAGGACATAGTCACTCATAAATCCGCCTCAATTAATACTAAGGTATATATATCTATGCATGCATGTGTATGTGTTTATGTTAAATTAAAAGTCAAGTCATATATATTTTAACACACTTAATTTGTATTTACCAATAGTACTTTGAGGACAGTTATTGTGAGCAATGTTTGACCAAACAAATTGAAGAAGTCATATAAGATTTGGCTATGATTGTTTATATTTAGTGGGTTGATGTAGAACAGAGTTAACTATAAAGTAGGCATTTTTTGTTTCTATTTTGTTTTCTCTTTTGCTATTTCATATTTTCTTTTAGTTGGTTTTGGTATTAGTTTTGTATTCTATTTTGTGTTTATAGTAGTCATTTTGATGATTAGAATAGATCTTTGTTTGGTTTTTGTATATGTATAGGTATTTGTTTATGTAATATGGGGGCTTATCGAACATGAACCCCAATTTTTTTAAAAAAATATTGTCCCATATATTTCATGGTTATTTGCTAATAACTGTAATATATTGAGAGATATATCATGGTTTTTTCAAACAACCATTAAGTATATAAATATATTTTATGGTTATTTACCGACAACCGTCAAATAAACACCTTACTGATGACTAAAACTATGTCAAATACTTTGTCATTCATCATGCGAACTGTAATGTATTTGGTTATATATTTCACGATTTTTACTTAACAATCGTTGAATATTGTTTGCTACATCTAACACTCATTGACTAAAAACCGTGAAATATAGTACCCAATAAATAACAGTTGTATTTAAACAATCGTGAAATATATAGCCCTACATTAAACAATTAACAACCATTAAATATAAACATTTAATGCTCATAAAAACCATTAAATATAGACTAATTTGTAGCAGTGAAGAGTTTATTGTGCTTTCCCTATACTATATTAATTATTATTATAGAAAGTCATGGTCATTGTATTTGTTCCTCTAATTATAAATATAAGAAGGAATAGTTAAATTAGTTATTTGTAACAAATATTTTTTGATTTTCCTAAAATACTTTCTTTAATCATTATACCATTGATTAAGACTTTCATTAATATAAGCAATCAATAGGGATAGTTTAGGGAAAATTTAGAAATTTTGGAGATAAAGTGGATTGAAGTATTATATTTAGAGTAATAAGAAACCCCTTGACTAGCTCTTATTTTTAGGATAAGGGGGAAAATTAAAATTTTTACAATGATTTAAGAAGTATATATGATTATGATGTTATGCAGCACCTATTAGATAGGACTTCACCACAGAGGGGGAGAAGTGGGTGAAGGTAAAATATGAAGGGATAGAGTTAGAGAGATAACAAAATGTTCTGATCTGTAAAGAGTAGCATAATGACACTAGATTTTTACTCTTTGACCTTATCACATGACCTACGTCCAATCCTCAGAATGCCTCTAAAAGTTTCATTATGATCCCTAAGATTCAATGGGCTCTTGGCGACTTAGTACAAAAACTATCTCACACCGAGATAATTGCTCCCCTTTACTAGTTGTAAGAGTAAAAACCACTTAGGATTCCACAACATTGAGCAACTCCATAAATGAGTAAGCAAATAATTTTTTTTCTCTTAAAATAGTAAATGATAAACACTAAAGTGTAAAATATGTATCACTCTTTGAGTAGCTAGTTCAACAGAGTATTTGCATTATCTATGATAGACCTTGTCCTCTTCTTTTGTATTGAATGCATCTTCTATTTATATGAAAAATCATAATCCTTCTATTAGACCCATTTGTTTTTCCCGTTGTAGCTTGAGTCTGAGGTAGGGGAGCATTTAACATTTTTTACATAAAGTAGCCTTGGACTCTTAAAAAGCCATTGCTCTTCAAATTAGCATGATCACGTATAAAGAGTGTTTATGTACTTTCCAATTTATATTTTAATCTTTCAGACTCTCTTTCCCAAAGGCTAGCCATGATTAGTGTAACACCCCAAAATTTATCACCAATATATTCCCTTTATATAATGAGATATTAATGGGATAAAATCACTACTACAAAAAAATAAAGTTGTGGTAATATAATTGCATTAACTGTGGCGCTAGAGAAGTGCCACATATCTGGATACCACTAAAAGAAGCTATGGCGCTTGAAAGCGCCACAGCATTTATTTTTTTTTTAAAAAATACCCTAAGCAAGCGCCACAGGAGACCCCCCTCCTGTGGCACTTCCTCCACCAAGCGTCACAGGAGACCCCCCTCCTATGGCACTTCCTCCAACAAGCGCCACAGGAGGGTAATTATTTTTAAAAAAAAAATTTAAAAATTTAGCTAAAGAAATTGTTTTATTTTAATTTACAAAATAATATTAATTGTCCAGATTTATTTTCAAAATTGAAGATATTGAGGCCAGTGTAAAACTAGAAACTGTTGGCAAAAAAGTTAAGCTAAAAAAACTTATATTATGATACAAATATTATATTTTTTTTAATCATGCGTATGGACTAGACTATTTTCTTTTAAATTACTAAAATAAGTTTTTTTGAAATTAAAAATTTTTTCAGGCAAAAAATGTTAAAATTGCTTAAGCTTAATCTGAAATCAAGTACTCTGGATATATAAAGATATCTTTTATCAACATGCTAAAGGCATCACGAGACATGGTCCACTTTTGGTTTTTCTTTTCTTTTGAAATATTATTTTTTTGGATAACTTCTTTTGAAATATTATATATATTCTCCACTTTTTAAACACAGATTAAAACATAGATATCAATTTGAAATAAAAAATTGCAGAAATTATATGCCAATTAAAAAAAAAGGAAGAAGCACGTTGAACTTACAAGCTTAATTGATCAGTGCAGTGGAGTGGGGGACCACGTTGCCTGTTGGTCTCGCAATCTTGAGTGAGGAGGAGGAGGAGTGGGGATGGCAGTTGAAACAACAAAGAAGTAGATTCGATGATGAAGACTTGTGTGCATGTGGGTATGTTTTTAAGTGTGAAGATGATAGGAAATGGAGGGAGGGGGGCGACGGTCGTCCGGTGCAAGAAGCTGTAGTGTAGATGAAAAGGGAAAGTGAGAGAGGAGGGAATAATTAAAGTGGGATGAGTCAAAATAAATTAAAAGAGAAGGAAGGAGGCCACTGCGCGGGAAGGGGAAAAAAGATAAGGGTGGGAGCGGGGGGAATTGTGATTGGTGGGAAGTGGATAGTGTAATCCATTAAAAAGGTCAAAATTTTTTTTTTATTTAATAGAACCAGCGTGGCGCCTGGATTTCTAGGCGCCATAGCTGGTCTTTTTTTTTTTGTTTTTGAGAATACCTACGTTTTTTTTATTTAATAGGATCAGCTGTGGCGCTTGGATTCCAGCTGTCTCCAAGTCTGTCAATGCAGCTGTCTCCTTCTCTTCATTCCCTTGGTCCACAATGTTGGCTGGTTGCCTTCTTCAATTAGGTTCTCTCCTTTCTTTATTATTTGATGCTTCTCAATTTCTTTAGTCAACAATTTCGGCTGTTCTCCCCTCCGCTCTCTTACTCCATTTCGGCTATATATCTCTCCTCTTCACCAGCCACCAAACCCTCCATATTTTCATTCGGTGTTGTTCCCTTTTCTCACATGGTCTCCCCTAATTGTCCAGTTGTCTCTTTTTCCTTTTCCTTCACATTCGCTCCACATCTCCTCTCCCTTTTTTTCTCCTTCAATCCCTAGCTATTTAATTTGGTCAAGTCCTCTATTCGTCACATTCAACAATTTCGGCCCACTTTCCTAATGCTCCAGCTTCTTCTTTTCCTTTTCACAGCTGCCTTCTCACCCATTCTTCTCTTCAATTCATTGCCATCGGTCTAGCTGCTCCTTTCACGCCTCACCAGTTTGGTCCATGTTCCTTTTCTTCACTCAATTCATTTCGGCCCATTCTCTCTTTTTCCAATCAACTCCCATTTGGTCAAGCCCATCTTCAATTCTTTAATTCGGTTTCTTCCCCTTACAACAGCCGCCACTTCAATTCAAATGATCCCCACTTCCTTTTTCCCTTCAATTCTCTCTAGGCTAAAAGTGAGTTGTGCAATGTCATCACATATAAAATTATATTCATACAGGTAATTATTTTCTTTGCTCACAATTAAAGAATAATAATGGGAATAACAAATATTAATTAAAAATATAAAAATTTAACCATTATAATTCCCAAATTATTATTTCACTAAAATTTCACATTAACATTTGATCATACCTAAAATATTCAATTAAGTCCCACAAAAGCCTAAGATTAATTAATAAAAATATATAAATATTGAGATCTATCATTGGGGATGAAGAGTTTTTTTTTATCAATTTTAAGGGGTGTCATACCCTTATCTTATTTTCACATTTTTCAGAGTGCTTGCATGTAAGTTTGGTAAGCAATATAGGAATAACGTAAACATACTGATATATTGGTATAAAGTACTTGATTACTACACAAGTTTTCCCCATAGGGTTTGCTAATATTTACAAATGTAACACATAATATTCAAAATATTCCAAAAATAAAGATACATATAAACCACCATCCTTGCGTCAGGAAACATACCCATCAGTTCCCTATCTCGACAACCTTGCCTTTGGATCTGCTAGTTCCTATTGGCATATTATCATTTTTAAAAAAGAATAAGATTCATAGGAATCCTAGTAGTAACATATAACCAAACATATAAAATGCGAGAATTAAATATGCAATGTACCATATAAAGTAAACTAAAAATTCATAATAATACATGTGTGTACACAAAGGTCAGGGATAAATCGCTATTTGGATCCCCTCAGCTAGGCCCCTAACAACAGCTAGGTATTGTACCCTAGGCGTATCTTAGCTGGATACCTAACCGCAGCAAGGTAACATACCTCAGGCACCGCGTTCATATCACAGAATATAATAACATATAACATATCAACAATCACATAGTGTATGAGAGATTATAGTTACTACCTTAACCCTTTTTGGCTCAAACTCGTGCTTCGTAAAGTGTGCCAACGACTAGGCTCTCCACTAGGTCCTAAAATGTCAAATGTACAAGAATTAGGCTAAAATCCATTCATGTACTATTTTAGGCACTTCCAACATGTTCCTAGTGGTTATATGAGTCTATTGTGAAAATTTATCAAAATGCCCCTAGGGATCCAGGCCGACTCGGCCCCACCCGATCCGACCGTACTTTTCTCTAAATTTTGACCTGGGCTATTTTGACATATTTTAGCCCAAGGAATCCATTTCCAAACTTGGAATTACTAAACTCACTACCAAAAGGCCAGAATGCCCTTGGCAGCCTCTAATTTGGGGTTTAAGGTGTGTTTTGGTAATTATGTTTTTTAAGGATTTTCTGGAAAAGTGATTAACTATAACCCTATCTAATTTTTCCTTTTGAACTCAATGTTATCATCAGATCATCAAAAATCCAACTCTAACCCTATAAACTAGTATTGGCTGAAATTCCCAATTCTTTGGGAAAAATTGGGGTTTTCCAATTCTGACTTCGTAGACTTGTTCCTTTATACTCCTAGCCACTTTGTTAACTATTTAATTACATTATAAACACTATTTATATTCAATTTGAGTAGCATAATGTTGAGGACACAATTTTTCCCAAATTTATAATCAGAGCAAATCCAGCAGAAATTCACCGATTAAATTACTCACAGTAGTCAGTACAACCAATATTTGAAAGTTTTCAGAAGTTACCTTTGCTTTCTCTGGCTTTTCCTTAGTGTGGCCAAAACCCTTGCTTCCAAAACACCAAAATTTGTGCTTCAAATACCTTAAGTAACATAGAAGAGATGCTTAGGAGAATGATTATACACGTTAGAAATGAATTCACAGAAGAAATTGACCTACCTTGTGAGATTTTCCTCCTCCTCTCTCTAAAATTCATGCAACTCTTCTCTCTCTTTTCTTTCTCAAAACTGTTGGGAATGATAGGGAAGAAGGAAAAAAATAATTTATAATATCATGCTTATGTCATAATTATTCAATTTCCCAAAAATCAAAGTATTAACTTTTATGACATTAACCCTTATGCACATTTAAATGGGTCACAAGCCCAATTGACATGCAACTAATATTTCCCTCTTCATGTTACATATAATGACATTCTAAGGGTCATTCCTTTAGGTCCAAATTGACTTCATAACTTGTTCAAGTTACATGTATACCTTGTGTCACATTTTTTGTCAAATTTGTGCATGTGCTCCATGTTTTCAAAAACTCATATTTATTTGACCAAAATATTTCAAATTCATATGTCCCCTTTATTTTTCATAATTAATTTAAATTAACATCAATTAATTGAAAAATAATTAATTTGGTACTTGTTTGGCAAAATTACAAGTTTGCCATTACATTTCTCTTCATTTTCGGATTTGTGGCAGATTTTCTGCCCAAATTTTGAAAAATCATGACTAAATTTGTAAACATCATATTGGAGTGATTCTAAAGGCTATAGAACCCTTATTAAGTATAGTTTGAAGGAAAATTATAGCCCTTTGCCACTTGGAAGCACAAAATTCCTAGAATTAAATTATTTGGATGCTGTTCCGGAAAATAGATAGTTTTTTTTAGCTAACTTCAAAAATACATAACTTTTTGTATATAACTCCAAAAATTACCCATTTCCTATCAAATTAAAGCTTAGGATATCTATTTTCATATTGTAAATGTCATAATTTTTTATCATCATTTGTTCATACAAAATCAGATGACAAGCTCACTGCCTTATAAGAAATTTCACTGGAAGCATTGTTCACCTTTTTATTTCCAATATTTAATTCCTATGACCAAAATTAACATTAATATTGAGTGGAATATTATTTTCTTGGATTCTTCTACTTTTGGCCTCAATATTGGGCTTTTTAGAGCACTCAAGAATCAATTCCATAATTTGTTCTAACCTAATCTTCATGGAAATTGAAATTTCTAAATTTCTAAAATTCCAAGTTCCTGAATATTCATCATTTTATTTCCTTGAATATAAGGAATTTTGGTGACCAAAATTCGGGATGTTACAAGGGCCATTTTGGTCCTTTTATAATTATAATCAAATATAAAAAAAATATTTCTCCACATCTTGTTAATTACCAACCAAGCATATTGATAGTAATCATTATTGCATTTCATTCCATTACATTGTAGTGCATTGCATGCATTACCAAACGGGCCCTAATGTTTATCTTGAGATAAATAATTATAAGCCATATGACTCTAATTCAATGACTTTACTTTTCTCTCTTTTTTTTGGTTATACTTATATTTTACATTTTGTGTTAAATGTTCAAGTTTTATTCTTATCTTATCCTCATATGTTTATGATATCCAATTTGGATATTTATTGACATTGCAATTTCATAGCAAGCAGCCATTATACTCTCAATTTCTTGATTAGATGGCCATAAGCCTCATCCCTTTTGATAATGGTTTTCTTGTAAAATTCCACTTTACAAATTTAAATCATGGCATGGGAAGGATAATTTTGGTACTTTGATCAAAATCCTAAAGCTTATGATTAAAATATCAAATAATATAAAAGGGCTTTGCAACTTTGAAATATATTTATACTACATAGTGTCCTAAAGACTAATTACTCATAGAGAATTATGCCACTAAAAAGTAACAGTCCTTAAGGCTAGTTAGCATATTTATTTTTTGCTATGATCACATTAAAAGAATTATGCTACTCATGAGTTTTTACCGAATCTATATGAGACAATGACTATTTGAAAGCCATAAATAATATAGCCCAGAAGGTCTATGGTTAAAATATACTTATATTACAAGAAGCTCTTTACTATTGTTAAAGATGCCTTAGTATGTTTGTTGATCGGATTCTTGTACATCACATGAAAGGTATGTTAATATGTTTATTCCTTTATTTTTGTTAGATATATATTTGCTTATTTAAGAGTCATACATTTATTTTTATGTTTGTAATCATCTGAATTTGAAATCATTTGAGTTTATGTGTTGGAAAACACAATAGTAAATTAGCCAGTCACTATGTTAATTCATAATCCTGTGAGTAAATGGCTAGAAGCAATATATCACTTTGAAATTCAGCTATTTTTCCAAATATCACTTTGCGATATCAATGAACTATTTGTATTAGGAGAAATTTTATGCACTATACTATGATATTTTCAAAATCATAAATCATATAACCTTGAAGACCAAATGTTAAAATGTCGCATAGAACAAAAGGCTTGGGATGATATCGTTATTGTGGTTTTACATACTAATACTTGTTGAAATTTGCATTGCCAAAGAGAAGAGAGAGAAAATCTCTAAATTTAATATGGTAATGAGAAATGTAGCACAACATATATATTACGAATAATATAGCCCTGAAGGCTAATGGTTCATACCAAATTACTAGTGGTTCAAGCATAGCACAATATATTTTGAAAATATTCTTGTAATGGTCTTAAAAACTAATGTTTATGGAGATTTATATCATGGGAAAAATAATAGAAATTCTTTAACTTAACATTTCCTTGTGCTATAATCATGTACGGTTAATTCCTGAAGTAATAAATAAAGACAACAATGTGTTATGTATAATAAAATAATGAGTATTGATAAGGCTCTAGAAAAACCAAAGGTATTTAACTAATTGACATTAAATAAATATCTATATGCCCAAAATGCTACATGATAAACATTCAGTAGTGAATGTCCTCTTGCAATAGTAAGAATGGAGTATAAAGTTGATACGATATGTTATATTTGTCCTCATATTCACCTCAAATTTTCTTTATTTTACTTAACTCTTAAATATCATATATCATTGTAGTGTTGTTTTAACCCTTATGAATCTCTTCAAATTTTTGTTCAATTTATAAATTCAGAAAATAGGCTTTGGCGTGTTATAGAATATATATACAAATATATAGAAATATAAGGAGGAAAAAAGGGCTTAAATGCCCTAGAAGTTTTTGACTATTAGGCACTAGAAGTTTTTGATGAAGCAAATATATCCCGGAAGTATAAAAAGTAGAGCAATTTTGCCCCCACCTTTAAAAATATTACATTTGACTATTAAAGACGACTAAGGTAAACACATGGCACCCAATACTATCCACCTTATCATCCATATATAATCAACCAACACTTACAAACTTACTCTATCTTTCTCCATGTAGCCTTGGTTTCGTCCCTTTCTTCCCCTTTCTGATAGCCATATCCTCTTCTCTCTTCAAGAAATTTCTCCATCTTTCCTCCTCTTCATAGTTCCTCTGCCACCTTAAACCAATGAGAGTGATGTGACCATAAGAAAGGTGTTGGCGGCGACGTGGCCAGGTAGGGTGCTAATTGTGGGCACTATGGGAGAGTCGTCTTTTCCCTCAACTTTCCTCTTTGATATACAACCTTAAACTGGCAGCGGAGGCGGTGAGGCAAAATAGGGTGCCAATTGTGGGCATCGGGAGGGATCTGCCTTCTTCAACCTACCTCTTTGATCTATGACCTTAATCCAGTGATGTGGCGGTATCGTGGCCACGGAGGGTGCCGATTATGGGCATCAGGTGGGAGATGTCTTCTTCTTCAACCTTCCTCTTTGATTTGTGACCTTAAACCAGTGATGGTCCTCTGTCTTCTTCTTCAACCTCCCTTGCACCTTCATTTTCAATCTACAACCTCCTTCAACCAACATCAATTCTCCATCTTCTTCTTCAACCTCTGTCTTCTTTTCTTCCCCTTTTTTTCTCCACTGGCCATTCTTCTGATTAAATCTCAAGTGAACAAATCAAGTTCATGGAGACGAGATATGGATTCTAAGACATGATGGATTTGCACCTTTGATCTTCAATCTTCAACGACTGCACCCATGCCAACAACCAGATTTTATTTCAAGCTATGATAGATCAAGAAAACTAAGGCTTCTTCTCAAATTTGATTTCATACTTATCTTTTTGGGTTCCTTCGATTTATGGTTTTGTTTTTTTATTCGATTTATGGGTTTGCCATTGTTTTGGATGCTACCTTTAAGTCAGTGCACTTTACCCATACTTTTGTTTTTTGCTAGTTCAAAATCATGTTTTGTTGATTCAAAACCATGGCTAGATCTATTGATTCAAATTCATATTTTTTGTTATATGATGTTTAGTTGTTCACCAAAGGAGGAATGGAGAGGTTTCCTTATTTCATCATATGTTGGTCACCTAACAGTTGACCATTTGGGTCTTTAATGGAAGGGCGAAATTGCCCCATTTTTTATACTTATGGGGTATATTTACCCCCTATAAAACTTTCAGGTGCCCAATGCCCATATGAGAAAACTTTTAGGGAATTTAAGCCCTTTAGCCCATAATGTTTTTCAATAAAGAGATATTGAATTTATAGAGAAGACAATTCTTCAAGAGCTAAACAAAGATATAACAATATATAGTGGTTCATGAAGAACTATGTGGCAGTTTGTGGAGAACTTTATGTAACAAAACAAGAAGAAATATTATTGATGTAGTTCTTGAAAAACTAATATAAGAATAAGAAAAATATGTTTGTATAACTCACACTTGAGAGGGAAATTGTTAGAATACAAGTGAGTCATGTTAGATGAAGATTTCGATCCTGTCATATGTTATAGAAATTGAAAAGTTGTTATGGTAAACCAGAAGTTTACTGATCCAAACAAATCTATTGTTGGCATAACTATATAGCTTGATCATCCAAGTCACATATGTGATGCAACAAATTATTATATATTATGTATTTGACATCCATTAAAGAACCAAAAGATTCTTCATGAATATGCAGTCTATTGTTATGTGTGACTTGTTATTGAAGAAATTTAACTATTAGAATATTACCAGCTAAGCATATTAGAGGTATTTACTAGTACATCTCTTTACTCTAGCTTTGATTCTCTCAACTAGAGGCAAACAATCACTAACTGAGAGACTGGCAATCCTAGGTACTTCATTGGCATTTTACCTTCATTAAAGCCAATTAGATTTGAAATATTTCACTTTGCAACGTCCAAAAGATCTGCATAGTACATTGTACTCATGGATGTGCAGTAAGACCAAAAAGATTTGGAAATTCTTTTAAGCATTGATTGACCACAGCAAACCATTCTCACGAACTAGAGACTTATAGCAATCAATTGAGTGGCTTTTGCTCCTTACCAGTTGTGATTTGGGATTGATCTTTGCATTTCTAGAATATCTCAAACTTATATATATGGGCCCATTCAAATAGTATGTAAATCATACAAGTATTCAATAAATTTGATGGATGCATATATGAGATGGTTAGATATGTGATTATTATTATTATTTTTGTCTATGGTTTAATATCCCATTAGGTTTTTCTAACAAGGGTTTTAACGATGCAGCACTAGATAACGTATCAATAATTGGTGTACTCTTTTTCTTTCATTAAGTTTTAATGCCATCGGGTTTTTCTTAGTTGAAGTTTTTTTATTGTGACACATTCACATATAATATATATCGAATGGTGATTGTTATAATATAATATTTGTGTGGATATTCATATCTCTCTATTATCTCTATTACCCCACATTATCCTTAATAATCAAATATGTAAATATTTATATAGTTTATTGGTATTGTAAAGTTGTGCATATATGTATAGGGCATGTACCATGTATTTGATATGCCTCGAATAGTGAATAAGAATGATTCTCTTTTGCACTCATATTCTCTTATCATCTTTCCTTTTTACTTTAGAACACTAAGGCCTGTTTGGTACGCTTGAATTGAGGTGGGTGGAAATGGAAATGGAATTCATTTCCATGCTGAAGTATGTTTGGTATGATGGAATTGGCCTCCATGGAAGAGCCAATTCCATTAAATTGATGGAATTAAGCTTCCATCATATACCCCATGGAATTGTAACAAATTCCATGGAATTCTCATTTTACCCTTAAGATTTATAATTTCATATGATCATTTCTATCTATTACTCTCCACTACCTTTAAAAAAAATAAAAAATAAAAAATTGAAGGACATTTTGGTATTTTTATACAAAAATTAGATCTCATTTCTATGACATACCAAACATACTTTCAGTCTCCATTTTCATTTCCATTTCCATATCCATTTCCATATCCATTTCCATCAAAATCAATTCCAGCGTACCAAACGGGCCATAATATTCATTTGTCATCATAGAAACTTATATTAAACATAACTATTATGTCCAATACGATATACGTTGGTTTTTATGATTGGCGACAAAGAAAATCTTGTCTACGTAGGTTCGAAGTCCAATGTAGATAAGCATCTTTATTTCTACACTGGAAATTAAATTCCAACTAAAGGCGGTTTACGTAAGAAAAACTAAAAAAATCCTCCCATAGGCGACACAAAAAACCATTTTCAACCGACATAATTCGGGGTATGTTTTCCCTGTTTCTTTGATCATATATAGATAAAAATATATTAGAATACGTTGATAAAATAAATTCGTCTAACAAAATTTAATCAATTGGTTAAACCGATTAATACTAACTAGAGTCAAACTCGTTAAACTCCTAGCTCTTTTCTGGCAACTTAAAATAATAATACTAATTAGGGTCCTAATAATAGACACGAGGAACAACTATGGCTAGCATAAATAATCCAAATAAGAAGTAACAAAAGCTTAAGACAGTTTTATTTCTTTCTTTATTTTTGTTAATACTTTCTATCATCTATCATTTAAACAAGTTGGAAACTGAAACATTAACAATATCACTCACGAAGTTGCTTCAACTACATTCTTACCTTACTGAAATACCACTCGCACAGATGCGCAACTCTCATAAATGACAAATTTGTAACGTCATTTGGCTAACTTAATTTATTCTTTATAATGCCAGTTGTTTTTAGATCAGCTAGTGCAAGAATTTTCAAGTCATTATTTATTTAATTAAGGTCATGATCTTTTAAAAAGTATTTGTCTAGTGTGAAGAATTAGATTAATAAAATAATTTCATGGATGAAAAATAGTTTGTTATAATTTACAATAATAATAGTTAATTATTGATGAATAAAAATAGTATGTATGTATGTATGATTCATAATAGTCGTCGATCTCTTTACTAAAGGTTTTAAATAAAATATTAATTTGGACACAGTATAATAAATAAGAAATTTTTAGTAAAATGCTATTATATTTTTTAAAAAATTTAAGATATATATTTTTTTAATTTTTTAATTTTTTTGTGCACAACTCTAATAAAGTTATCACAATTATTTTGGAACTGACGAAATATTATATATTTTAATTTTTATGTAAAATAAACAAAAATACTCAAGCCAATATTGGTTGTGAGAATATACGTAGTACTCACAATTTTGTTTTGTTTTGTTTTTTTTGGTCAACTGAGATGAAGAATCAAAATTACCAATGGAAAAACATTATCTTCTTCATTAATAAAATCTCACTGAAGGGGATCGATCTGGTTTTGTGAGGTTTAGTAAAACATCAATTCAATATTTATTGTCTTCTAGTATGATTAATGCCACCTTTTCTTAGCTGTAAAGTTAAGTTCAAACATTGTATCCAAAAAAAAAAGTTAAGGTAAGACAATTGAAGTTGTCTTTATTTTAAACTATGTGAGTGTTTTTTTATTCTTATGATTGAAAAAAAAAAATTTATAAAGCTCATAATCAAAACATAAAACCTTTTATGATTTTTTCTTCAATTAAAAAATCTACTCTTTCGTGTCCTTTCTATGAAAGTCTGAAACTTGAATTACCTTTTATCCTTTTTATAAGATCTCACTTAGAGTAGTTTGAGCATTTAATGTGATTTAGCATTTTCTCCTCCTAATTCTCATCCTTTTTCACACTACATTCTCTTTCATATTTTCTTTTATTACTACTCTATTTCTTTCTCTTACTTATGCCCTTAAAAGTTATAATAGCATATCTAGGAAAAAAGTTCATTTATGATATATTTATTATTTTTAACTAATTTTATGTGATTTCTTAAACCATGTAATTCAGTTATGATCTTGTAAGGACAGAGGGAGTATTAATTAATTGGAAAATAATTTGAAATTTAGACAATATACTTAAATTTTGACCGAATAAAATGATTGTAAATCATTTTGAACATGATTTATTAATTATTAAACTTTACATAAAATCAGCAAAACTTGCTTAACAAATTGTATCTTGTTTTTTTTCCCCCGCCAACTTGTATCTTGTTATATGTACATGTTTTTTTTTAATATTTGTGATATTTATATTGATCTCAATAATTTAAATTTAATAATACTTTTTTAATTGAAGATTTGCTTATGGATAGGATCACATCTCAAATTATATTTCATTCGTCACTTGTCCCTTCCTTGCCGTCTTACATTCTGTTCCCCCCGTGTTCTCTCTATATATATTGATTTTCTCTTTCTGAAAAATCATCTTATCCCTTACATCTTTCGCTCTCTCCCGCCATGGACAAGTTCAAGAAATCTCAAGTTCTTGTGCTCATTATCCTCGCTTTTCTCCTTCTAATCACTCACTTCTTACCTTTCTCCATGAGACCTCCTTTCTTATACTTCATCTTCAACTTGCTTATCATATCTCTTGGAGCTGAAGCTGGCCTTCTCTCATCATCAGCTTCTTCTACCCCATTACATGAAAAAACAACATCTTCTTCTTCTTCTCCTCTTATAACCCAGAAACTTGTAATAATGCCCCATGAAACCATTTCTCAGGTAAAGGAAGCTTCTGTCCCTGAACCTACAGAAAAGAAGGTCGTACATGTTACGGTTACAAAGCCAAGCCTTTTCTTCATAGCATGTGAAGAAACTGGAGAAGAACCCCAACAAGAAGCAGAGAGTGAAGGAGTTATTAATGATCAAGAAGAGCTGTGTGCGAAAGCTGAGGCCTTCATTGGGAACTTTTACAAGCAGTTGAAGATGCAGAGGGATGAGTCTTTTTAATTTGGAAGAAGATTCATTATGAGCAAACCTCTTAGTTTTTTTTTGAGCTTTGTATAATGTGATTTTTAACTTTGGTTCTGGGGATATATATTGGTTAGGGGTTTAAGAGAGAAATCAGTTTCATTTATATATTCTTCAATAATGATCCTTAATTTTCGTTCAGATTTTAGTTTCTGATAATAAAAATCCAGTTTGCAGCTTTAATTTCCTCACGCCCCAAAACTTATAAAGAAAAATTAAAAAGGTCAGCAATCTTAGGAATATTATCACCAACACAAATGGTGATAATATATTAGGGTTTTGGACCACTTTGGAGCTTTTCTGACCAAAAAAGACAAGTGATGCAAATGTTGAAATATTATATTTATTATGAAGCATGCAACACGCATGTCATGGGGAAAATGACAGTTACAGAGTGAATAAAAGGAATAGTTATATAATGAAAGACTGTAAACATTTAAAAATTTAAAACGGGGAACAAGGCCATTGGTTGAATTGCTTTTAAAAAAGTGGGTGGATAAAAATGCCTTTTCTGATGACCTTTTAGGGTCAATTATTTTTATTAGGGTCACTAACCTTTTTTAATTAAACAATTTAGTCCAAAAATAAGTGAATTTTCAAATTGCGTTAATGTCTTTTAGCAGTGAGATCTGTTAGTCGCAGTTACACCCAGAAGGGATGAATTTGGGTGATACAAATAAAAAATATAAGGATGTAAGAAGAGATATCATTGCTAACTCGAACAATGAGAGTAGCAAGGTAGAGAGAAACTTGCCCAATTGATATTATCTTTGTTCGGCCCTCATTGACCTATGTCTAGTTCCTAAAGGCCACCAAGATTTTCAATCCACTATATATATTTCCAAAGATTCAATGAGCTCTTGGCACCTCAATACTATTGTAAATTATGTGTGAGTGTCAGAGGAAGAAGTATCATATAACTCAAAATTGTGAATGCCCTAGTGTATAATAAAATGTGAGCTTGAGTTATCGAATATGCTAAAGAGAGGGGTCCTTGAAATAACTATTGGAGATGATCGTTGGAGCTCTAATGTGCTTTAATTAATCCATTCTAATGATATTTGAATGATTTTATTACATTAAACGATCATCAAACCTTATTTTGTAACTGCTATTTTAATTGTCGTTAAAACGGCTTTAATGGTCATTATGGCTGCTCAACAATCACAAGCTATCAGCCTATAAAACGCAATGTTTGGTGCATGGTAAGGGATAACCCAGGTCACAGCACTGAGGTTAGGTGAGAGCTCTATCTCTGTGCTCCTCTCCCCTCTCTTCTGAGTTACATTATTATTTTTCTGTTGTTTTGTCCCCTTGCTTTATGGAGGAAGGGTTCATTTTATCTTGAAGAGTGATACTTCCTAATTTACTAGGAGGGTTGAACCATACGTTTGTTATGTTTATGTAGTTGCTACCACTAACAATTCATAAGGAGTAAGGTGCTGATGCCAATAATCTTAGGAGATATTACTTGTTAATCTTATGCATGTATCATTATGGGGCCTTTTCAATTTATTTGGTTTATTATAAAGAAAATGAGATAAGTTCCACTACTACAAAGTATAGATTTAGCGGCACTAATCTTATGACACTTCTTCAAACAAACGCCAAATGAGACTTTTATTTCTTTTAAAAAATACATGTGGCAACTATGATGCTTGACCAAGAAAGCGCCATAGCTGCCTAATACCTTGTATGACACTTTTCTGGGGAAGCACCATACAAGGGGTTATTTTTTAAAAAAACAAAAATTACACACCTTGTATGGCGCTTGCCTCATAATAAATGCTAGGCAAGTGTCATACAAGGGGTTACTAAATAGCACTTGTCTAGGTACATACTAAATTCCAAAATCTCACCTCATAATAAATTCTACTATTGTTTGCAGGGGAATATAAGTATGATTGTAAGTCTTTGTTTTTAATACAGAAGCTTTCGTCGATTGGTACTATAATTTTCTCTTTTTATTTCATGTTTAAAATTTGTCATAAATTTTAGTTTGTAGTTTTATGTGTGCTTATAATTTTTTTTTCCAGGCATTTGTTTGAAGTTACAACTCTCTCTTGTTAAACTTTCAATACATTGTAAGTTTTTTAATTTTTAAGCTTACAAATATAATTTTATTAGTTGTTGCTTGTTTAATTTACACAATGTCTTTTATATTTAATTTATTATGTAAAATTATTTTTTTAAAAAAAAATAGTTTCTATGGTGCTTCATAAGGCACCTCCTTCAAATGGTGCTCACTTCATATGAAGTGCATTTCAGAAAAAAAAAAAAAAGCTTCTACCACTTCAAATGGTGCTCACTTCCTATGCCCCTTCCTTAGGAGGTGCCATAGGAAGTATCACTTCCTATGGCGCTTCCTTATGAAACACCATAGAAAGTATTTTTTTTTAAAAAATAATTTTACATAATAAATTAAATATAAAAGACATTGAGTAAATTAAACAAGTAACCACTAATAAAATTATATTTGTAAGCTTATAAATTAAAAAACTTACAATGTATAGAAAGTTTAACAAGAGACAGTTGTAACTTCAAGCAAATGCCTAGAAAAAAAGTTATCTGCATTCAATTCAAATAAATCAATTATAACTTCTATTGTCCGCATTTCATAAAGGAAAAAAGTCATACCTGAACATGGAGTAAAAAATAATTGCAATAACTAGTAGGAGTCAAAATTAATTAAAAAACAAAGATTTTCTAAACATTTCAAGGAAGAAAAAAAAATTTAAGTCAAATTCCTTGAATTCATCATGTCAAGTCCTCTAAGATTATGTGTTATATTTATTTCAGCTAGATTTATAATGAAACTATAATATTTCTAAAATATGACACAAGTGTCCTATTAATTTTTAAGTTTACAAATATAATTTTATTAGTTTTTACTTGTTTAATTTGCTCAATGTATTTTATATTTAATTTATTACTTAAAATTATTTTTTTTTAAAAAAATATTTTCTATGGGCAGTGACCTTCTAAGACGCTTACAAGAGTAAGTGCCTTTGAAAGACATATATGCCTTTAAAGGTGCTTGCAGAAAGGCACATATGCTTATATGCCTTTAAAGGCGCTTGCTTTTTGAAAGGCATAATGACTTTAAGAACAAGCGCCTTTAAAGGCACATATGATTATATGCCTTTAATCTGCAAGCGCCTTTGAAAGGCATATATGCCTTTAAAGGTGCTCGCAAAGCAAGAACATTTCAAAGGCATATATGCTTTAAAGTTTGAAGGGCTTGAAAGATAAGGCGACGGGCCTACCTTCCAATGCTTTCATTTTTTTTTTTTTCAAATTGGGAAGCTATGACGCTTGGACACAAAGTGCCATAGCTTCTCCTACTTTGTGTGGCACTTTTATATAAAGCGCCTTACAAGGTTCCCATTTTCATTTTCGTTTTCATCTTCCTACATTCCCTCTAGCTCCCTCAATTGCCTTTTCTCTTTTATAAGGCATTTTGTATTTTCTCCTCTCTTGCAGTATTTCACTTATAAATTATTTGGAGTGAAATTAGATTTTGGTATTCCTTTTATTATTGTCTTATTTATTTTTTATTAGTTACTATTAGATATAGTAGTTGTGATTTTTTATATTATTAAATTACATCTAGAAACTTTGTTTTCTAGCATTATGATTTTTTAGTATAATAAGTTATGCTCTATATATCCTACTTCCGCAACAAGAATAGCAAAAATGGTGTTGTCATACCCATCATTCACAAAATTCTTGGCATTTTGAGCAACTTTGAATTTCTTTACTGCTTCAACAAGTGGTTTGTAAGGATGGGGTGCACATTAAGATCAAAACAAAGGGTCACAGGTACAACCCTTTCTCCTAATGAGATTAATTCCTTCTACTATTCATATACCTCTTGCACCATACTTGCAAAAAAAATATATGAGAAAGATATTGTAAAAAATACACAGGCAACAAAAATAAAAATCCAAATTTGGAAAGAAATGACAACAACGTTAAAACACTACTATAAAAAAGTTAATAAATAGTGCTTTTATTTAGAAAAACTATGGCGCTTAGCAAATGCCAAAGGTGTCAACACCATTGTAGATCTAACGTAATGCCTTTACTCCTCATTTTGTTCAATTTGGACATTACGGTCCACCTCGAGCTACATGGACCTCAAATGCTCGCTGACCATCATTTTTAAGCTGGGGAACTTCATCTCCATTATGTGGATCCATTTCCCTACAAGTTAAAAAAGCAAACAAAACATCAGCACACAGTGACAAACATAGAAATAAAAGTAAATTAAGTTAAAATATATGAATACGTGTAATAAAACGTAGAAGGTAAAACCTAAGGTACTCATTATCATCTTTTCCTCTTTCTTGTTTCATTTAAAAACCAAGTCCCCTCTCCATGATCATGTCTCATGTATGAGGGTTCATCTTCATTTTCATCTTCATCTATATCATTATATTTTAACCACAACATGTCAAAGGAAAGATCATCCTCAGGAATATTCAAACACTTATTACTTTCAACATAAACTTGTTCTTGATGATTCTTGTTCGATGGAAGTACAATGGACTAGTTCTTCTTAGAAGGATCCAGAATGAAAAACACTTGTTGTGCCTGTGATGCTAAAATAAAAGGATATTCTTTATACCAAACTTTAGAAAGATCCACTCAAACAAACCCTATCTCATCTATCTGTAATCCACTTTTGTTGTTAACCCAATTACATTTGAAGACAGGGACCCTCAACATAGTGTAATCTAACTCCTATATTCGTTCAATGACACCAAAGTATGACATTGTTGTGTAGATAGGGTGTACATCTTTGGCACTGGACCTATGCCAAGAGTTAGTAACAAGTATTACCCCACTATTCTACAGAGTGCTCCTTGTATCATGTTCTTGTGTATAAAATGTGTAACTATTGATTGCATAACCATTTTAAGACAATACATTTAAGCTTGGTCTATTCGATATCCATCTAGGTTTTCAGAAACAGAATTAGGATTAATACACCTTATTAATCAAGTTAGAAAATGTCGGTTGTGCTCTTTTGTTATCAAATTTTCATTCCTCTCACCATGTACCAATTGAAGAGTATCCTTATGTTCTTCAACATACGATTCAAGCTCTTTAGTATTATGTAGCACATACAAGTAAGCCTGCTCCCATTCAATCACTAATATGCTGATTACATCCTTTCCACTTGTAACCCCCTGACTTTAAACACGTAATTATAATTCGATAACACATTTTTAAATCAGATTAGAGACCATTGGATGTTTGAACCATATTTTAAACTTTCTGTCTTATAGTAAAATTTTCTCAAAATCTTTCAAAATTTTTTCCCATCCTGGTCCCAATTTCAATATTCGAATATAATTACCTGTGTAGTTAATATACATTCATTCATATCAGAGTGTATAACCAAATCCCTGGCAACTCCCGGGTTCTATACATATACAACCTGAGGGTTTATAAGTATCCACTAGGGGATTACATAACCAAAATCGAATATAATATTCCCATTTCAAAATATACAGTAATCCCGGGTTCAAAATAAATAACCAACGTTTCCAATTCAACTATATACCCCCAAGGGTCCTAATTGCTCCGGGTTGGCCGCCTCTCCTTTGAGCCACACGCCCTGTCTGAAATGTTAGTCATAGGAAAGAATGAGATTCGAGAGAATCTCAGTAGTAACAAATCACTCACACAATGCATAAACACAAAGCATGTACATAAATCACAAACAGCAACAGCAGCAGCAATCTCAGAGATACATGGTTTTCACCACAAACGACAGCACTCACGGCTGTATACACAATACGATAGCTCTCGCTGTAATCATAATCACGACAGCTTACGCTGTAATCACCATCACGACAGCTTACGCTGTAATCACCATCACGACAGCTTACGCTGTAATCACAATAACGACAGCTTACGCTGTAAACGACAGCTTGCACTGTAAACGACAGCTATCACCAGCTGTAACTGCAGCAGCATCATAAATCATCATAAAACAGTGATACAACACACATATAGTGCATTACACAAAGTATAAGAGAGAGAGTCACTACCTGATCCTTTCCCGACGTTTCTTGGCACTGCGGGCTCACGAGGATGGCAAATATCAAATCCTGTAAACCAAGTTAGGGACAACCCGTCAATCTCTTTCCCAAGTTCTTTTCTCTATAATACTTTAAGTTGGTTATCATTTGAACTCTTTAGGTGACTATTCTAGGTCTAAACATATGCCTAAAGGGTTAGGAAAGGCTATACCATAAACCACCTTTAAAAGTGTAAAATAATGATTTTGGGGGTGGGCCGCGGCCCAAATATCCACTGGCTGCAGCCCAAAACTGCCCAGAAATGCTCAGAAACATTTGGGCCGCGGCCTAGAATCCGCTGGCCGCGGCCAAGAAAATCCAGTTTCTTGGCTGAACTTCCAAAAATCATAACTAATTCCACAAAAATCGAAATGGGGTGATTCCAAAGCCAAATGAAAGATATTCAAGTCCTCTTACAAGGAAAAATATTGGCCATTACTGGAAATCACCACAAAAGTCCAGATTTACCAAAAACCGAACATTGTGCCAAAACAGAGTCCAGTTTTGATGCCAAACTTTGGACAGTTCAAAATCCCAGCTCACAAAGCGAAATGACACAAAATTTATGTCCATTTTGAAGCTTGGGAAGTGAACTTCAAAAATGGAAAGTTTCATAATTTTCTAACATCATTAGCCTATTCAAAACGCCCACACAAAAAGACTGCCCAGCACAGACCTTCAATGGACAGATTTTCCAGATTTTCACATTTGATCCTAAATGATTCCCATTCCAACCCAAACACCATTCTCACACAATTTTGCTTAAGACAGCCATTGGAATCATCAAAATAACCAAATTTAACTCCCATTGACATATTACACAACAACCACAACATGTCTCACAATGTCACAACACAATTCACACATTGCCACACTTTCCAACCCAAGTTCCCAAATCAATTCCAATGGCCAAAATGTTCAACAAAAGACCAAATTCTACACAACACGTAAGCCAATTCATTCTATTCGAAAATTGCACAAAATCAGGGCAAATTCATAAATTCTCAATACTCAACCAATGATTATAATAACTATACCAAAATGCTTCTAATTGTTACCTCTTCTTCTTTTTAAAGCTAATTCTTCAATTCTCCAACTTCCAAATTTCCACAAGTTCTCAAACTTCGCCTACCAAAATTCTGAAACCATAGGAATATAGCCCTCAACCTCATGAACAACATTAATGAAAGACACTTGAGCATATGAAGGCATTAACTTACCAAAAACTCAAGCTTTTCCCTTTCTCTTTCCTTAGCTTGTTTAGCGAAAAAAAATGGAGGAGGATAAAAGAGAAAAATGAGATATTGATGATGATGATTCACTTCCTCACATATACATAAACCGACTAGGAAGAGAAAAGAAAGAGAAAATGGTTTGAAAGTTTGACTTTAATCTAAGGGTCCTTATTTTGACACTTGGCACCATCTTGTTTTCCCTTCTATGATTTCACATACATTTGCATGCACAAGATTCCACCTCTTGGTCTTTCAATCTTAGCCATTAATCTTGATTACTAAGGAGTGTTCTCAATGGTATCTAACCAGTTGGTCGGTAATTTACCGTTTTGCCCCTGATTATCACAATGCACGATATATACTTCAAAAGTGCTCAATTAATATTAATTACATTACTTTGAAGTTATTAATCCTTGATTACAATCTAGGATATTACACCACTTGTTCCTTTTCCTAATGTTCACCCATCATGACGAGGCTTTGGGATCCTTACAGGATCAACATGTGATATAAAATCAGCATAGAAGTCACTTGCTTCTTCAACCATGTGATGCTAAGCTATACACCCCTTTGGTCGATATCTATTTTTCTATACCCTTTTAAAATTTTCATAAATTGCTTATTCGGATACATCCATCTTAGATACATTGGACCGCACAATTGAACTTCTTTCACCAAGTATATGGTTAGATGGACTATAATGTCAAAAAATGAAGGTGGAAAATACATTTCAAGTTCACACAGTGTACAAATAGTAAACCTTTGCAAATCTTGTAACTTTGTTGAATCAACCACTTTACTGCAAATCAACTTAAAGAACATGCAAAGTTTAGTTATAGAATTCCTTACTTTTTTGGGTAAGATTGACTGTATACCAACTGGTACGAAATTCTACATTAGCACATGACAATAATGAGATTTAAGGTTCTTTAGCTTCAACTCTTTTACTTATACAAGATTCTTTATATTTGAAGAATAGCCCTCTGGAACTTTGACTCCTTCGAGAAACTCACAAAATAACTTCTTCTCTTTCCACGATAGAGTGTAAGCCCTGGAGGTAAATAGGTATGGTGTCCTTGCTCAACCGGTGCCAACTCTTCTCTGATTCTCAAGTTAACCAAATCCAACCTAGCATTCACACTGTCCTTACTCTTCCCTTGCATATTGAACAACGTGCCAATTAGACTATCATAGATATTTTTTTCTATGTCCATCACATCAAGAAAATGTCTCATATATAAGGACTTCCAATATGGAAGCTCAAAGAAAATTGACTTCTTCTTTCAGCTTCTTGTCCTGATTTGTTTTACAAATAGCTTGCCAAAATTGTTATCCAAGTGTTAACCTTCTCAAAAATCTAAGCACCAGTCAACATCTTCGGTGGGCTAACTTCTTCTGACTCACCATTGAAAGCATTTTTCCACTTTCTCCAATGATGTTTCAATGGTAAGAATCTTCGATGTCCCATGTACACACTTTTCTTACAATAATCTAGTCACACTGAATGAGTGTCATGTTTACATATAGAGCATACACAATATCCTTTGATGCTATATTCGGACAAATTACCATAAGCAGGAAAATCATTTATTGTGCCAAACAACATGTCTTTCAAAGTGACTAATCCACTTTCCATAACAGCAAGATAAGCACGGAACAAGATTTTGTTAGGATCATTTATATGCTAACTTGCAAATCTAATAAACTCTTTCACCCCATCTATATATTCCCTTGAGCATCGATTAGATGAAATCCATTTTCGATCCATTTATACTTTAAACATTTTAAAAATTGGTTAGTTGCTTGCCTCTTGCAGTTACTAATTACTTTTATGTTTAGTCATTTATTGTTTAAGAAAATTCAATAGCATAACGTTCGCAAATTTTAAGTTTTCCAAGTATTAAATTGGCCAATTAATCAACCAATCTATCAAGTCCAATCGAATACAAAAAATCTAAGAATAAAATAATGGCAATGTATCATGCGAAACTGTGGATAAATTACATAATTTTGGCAACAATTTTGACAATAATTTCCGCATCAACAATTTTGACAATAGTTTCTTGCCTCTTGCAATTTCTAATTACTTTTATATTTTGTAATTTATTTTTTACAAAAAATCAGTAGCATAATGAACAACCGTAATTGAATACACAAAATCTAAAAGAATAGAATAATGGCAAAGCAGCATGTGAAACTATAGATAAATTGCACAATTTTAGCAATAATTCCCGCATGAACAATAAAAAAAACATAAAGACTTACAAGCTAGAAACTTCTATAGGCTGAGACAGGGAATAAATACAGACAGGAGACCAAACTTTAAGAAGACAGTTAAAACTTCAAATAAAAACCTGAAAAAAAAAAATCATGAGCACACTTAATATTTATGACAGATTGAAAAAATAACGTATGTTCTTAAATTTTTATCTAAAAAATACTTACGAGTTGGGCGAAACTTCTTGTAGGAGGTTCAGACAAAGCAAACAACACATGGGTGGCCACACTTTGTAATGTAATGAAAGTGCAGTGACAAAAAACGATATGAAGAAATACACATGAGAAGATAAGAAAATCAAATAGTGGGGACCAATGAAGCTTCTAATTCCCGCTATCGAAGAAAGGAGTGAGTAGGGATAATGGATAATGAAAGGTAGAGTGGGAGCCAAATGGAGATAATGTGGTAGACCAATTAGTTCTCTAGAAAATGGCTGGAGAGCTGAGGATGCGCGAGATAGATGATAATGCGAGAAAAATGGTGGGATGTGAAAATTTATATCACCTTGTACGGCGTTTTCAAAGAAAGTGCTGGTCAAAGTATTACCTTGTATGACGCTTAAAACAAAAGCGCTGGCTAAGGTACCTCCTTCCTATGGCACTTCCTTAAAAAGCACCGTAGAATCCATAAACTAATAAAAATATATATATAAAGCTAAGGCTCTTGCACATGAAGCGCCATTGCATCCTTACAAAAAAATAAATTATCCAAACACGTAAACAAAGTAAGTTTGACCAAAATATATTTATATAAAATAAGACAAAATGAATAGTGATATTAATTGTTACTATTATTATTATGATAATGTAAGACAAATATAATGAATAGTGATAAAGTAAGATTGTTCACGTGAATTGAAATTGAAAAAATGAATTATTCACATGAAAGTGAAGAAATGCAGTGTGATACATATAAATATATATAACCATATAGTGAAATTAATTACCAAGTTCTTAATTGACTTTTGCTATTAAAAAAAAGAAAATAAGTTAAAATACAAAAAAAGAAATATAATCTATAAATTAAATGGAAGAAAATATACTAAGTCAATGCCAAAATTTTATAAATTCAACAAGAAAGGAAGGTGATGAACAGTGTCTTAATTAATAACTTTGAAGTATCAGGTGAGGTTAAACCTTGGATGCATGTGCTTAACATATAAAAGAGGAATGAAAGTGATGAATCTCGCCTTCTTTGCTCTATCAATTGATTCATTCCAATCTCTCGTTCTATTCTTGCTCAGCTCGATTTGAACTCTCCATGTATATATATTATCCAAGGCAAGACATTGCACATGAAAGCCAAGCAATTATGCACATGAAAGCCAACAATGGTTGTAGCCTACTTTCTTTCCTTTCATTATACTTTCACACAGACTGACATAGGAAAGAGAATTGAAAAATGACAAGAAACTTTAGACTTAGTCACTGAGCCTTGTCAAAAAGTGTGGAAAAGGAGGGAGGTCCTTGGCCGGCACTCTTTGGCCAAGGCTATAGCTATCAATAGCCTTGGCTGGCACTTTCCAAGAGAGCGCCAGCCAAGGTTGTACTTAGCCGGCACTCCTTCAGAGAGTGTCGGCCAAGAGGCATTAACCAGCGCTCTCTTAGAGAGCATCGGTGAAGGCACCCGGCTCGGTCTCCCAGCTTGGCAGGCACTCTCCAAGAGAGTGCTGGTCAAGCTCTTAGAATATTTTTTCCTCAAGAAAGAAACATGAGATTTTTTTAAAATGCAGTTATTATGAGCTTTTAATTCATGGACTTTATCATTTTGTCTTTTAGTTTTTATTATCAAATGTTCTGATTTAATATTACATTACTAACCACGTCAATAAATAAAATATTACATTCTAATAAGGTTCAAATTAAGATTAATTAATTATTTTTTGTATTTGACCTAGAAATCCTACCTTCTCTTTTTATCTTTTGTTCATCTTTTGAGTTCAATATCACTTGATCTCTTTTGACTTACATTCTTCAAACCTTATCCACCACTTTATTTTTAAGCTCCGAATAACATTTTTTAAAATATAAAAAATTCTAAAAAATGATCCCAGCTACGGCGCTATCTTCAGAAGCGCCGTAGCTTTGGCTTTCCATTTTTTTAACTAAATGGTTTGAATGGTGTTTTTTAGGGAAGTGCTATGCAAGCCTAATACTAACCTTTGACACTTATATTAAGAAGCGTCGTAGCTTCTAAACGTTATTTGTTTACAAAAATAAACTGTTAGCTACAGTGCTTATTCAAAGAAGCGTCGAAAAAGGGGCATCGTTAAATTACTCTTTTGCAGTAGTGAAAAGACAAATAGTAAGTAAAGATTTAATTCAGTCCAGCAACCAAAATTCATATATAAATTAAAAACTAATATAAAAAATTGTTTCATTCAATTTCATTCTAATAGCATAAGCTAATCTAACCTATTATAAACAGCAAAAATGAAATTTCAACCACTCAAATAGTTTAGGTAGACTTCAATTTTTTTAATGCCTTGGAAGGTGCTTTACATTAATGCGACTTCTAAAGTTTTCGATTTTTTCTCTCTAAATTGGGAAGTTATGCCGATTTGTGTCAAACCGCTATAGCTTCTCCCACCTTATATGGCGCTTCTGTATAAAGTGCCATACAAGGTGCTATATAATTTCAACAGCCTGCCATTCTTATTTTCATTTTCATCTTCCCGCGTTCCCTCTAGCTCCTCCATTTCCCAGAACTCCATTGCAGTATAAAACTTCCTCTCCTACATGTTTATTTTCTTCTTGTCTCGGCCTCCTTCAGAAGCTCTCTAGTGTGTAAGTGTTTTTTTCCAACATTTGGTCTATGCTTTCTTTAGTTAAAATCTGTCATGAATCTTATATATGTGCTCATAATTTTTCTTTCAGGTATTTATATCAGGTTTTAACTCTATTTTCTTAAAGTTCCTATGCATTATAAGTTTTTTAATTTTTGAGCTTACAAGTATAATAATACTTAGTTTAATCCTCCATAGAAGTAACATGTATGGTTCAAGTTTAAGCAAGTTAAATGCTAGAGTTCCTTTATGCTTGATACATGAAGATGCAATATTGCAAAAGATATGTGCTATGTTATTTCATTTTGCTGTGGATTGTATTGTAAATTGCTATGGATTTTGGATTATAAATGGAGGTTTACATTAGGAAAATAAAATAATTATGAAAAATTATTTTTTTAAAAAATGACTTCCTATGGCACTTCTCCAAGGAAATGTCATAAGAAGACTTCCCTAGAGAAGCATCATAAGAAGAGCCAACTTCTTATGTACTTCCCCATGAAAGCGCCATAGCTTTATATTTAAAACATTAAATAATCAAGCTATGGTACTTCCATATACTCAAGAAGCACCATAGCTTATTTTAATGGCGCTAGAAGCTATAGCGCTTCCCAAGCGCTATAATGTTTTTTAAATTAAGCTCCCCAGCTTGTGTTTTTTGTAGTAGTGTTCATATACTGAGTATTACCTTTTAATTTATTGAATTTGGTTCATCATCACCAGATTTGTTTGCATTTAGAAAAATCCAATAAGGAGTCAAAAAATTTAATCCATTACTCATTGGTTGTGAGATAAGAAGTTGCAGAAAAATATTGTTTAAGGCTGGCACCATGCTTACCATGGATGGTAACCAAGAGATTATGAATGTAGAGGGTTGCTTTGGCTCCAATATAGTTTTCTAGTTGAGCATGTTGTAATTTTCAATACTGATGTTTTGTACTTATGTCATAGATATGATTTAGAAAAAAAAAGAGTTTTCACTCATATGAGTTCCTGGGCACAATTGCCTAGCATGGTGAGTAGTGCACCCAATGATAGCATAAGCCATGAGCTAAGGTAGTAGATATGATGGTATTTGTGAGAAGTTGGGTTATGAGGCATATGTGCTATAATGGTTATGAACCACCTCATATGCAAAATTGGCCTCTTTAACCAAACTCACTTAAAACCTCATAGGCACCAAATGGAAAGTCTCGGCATATATACCATGATAATGGTAGAATTGCTTAAAGGGACTTTTTACAAATTAAAGTGACATAACATCATGTCGAGAAGATGGAGCAAGTATTGAACAATGTTTTTGTTGAGAATGTTTCATCATTTATGTGTATTGGTCATCCCTTCCAGGTATACATAGTCATTTCAATAACTTAAATAGGGGTGTTGATGGTCATGTATAAACAAAATTTTATGAAGGTTTTTTTTTGTATGAGTCCTTGAATAAACTTGTGGTGTTCAGTTTTCTTGTAAACATTGTATATGGTTCTTCTTGGTTGAGTTTTTATGTGTGTTTTTAAAATTGATGAGAATTCAATTACAAATGTGTAATTGATGAGTAAAAGATAATTAAACTATAGTTAATGTATTTATACCGATATTTTTAATAGATATTTTACATTAATAGACGTGTAAAAGATAATTGGTCAACCTAAATGGCATTAATAGGAACTTATAGTGCCCATAGCATGTTCTAAAGGCAATTTTGGGAATGTCCTATGCTCTAAATCATAACAGGTGGTATATAGACCTTACGTTGATCTTGGAAAAGACTAAGGATCCAAATACTTGATCTAAAAGGTTGTTAATCTGTGGCAAGGGGTATTTATTCGTAATGGTTACTTTATTCAACTGTTGGTAGTAGATGCACAGCTTATGCTATCATCCTTCTTCTTAAAAAAATATTGGTGATCCCCATGAATATACACTTGGTTAGATGAAACCCTTCTTAAGTAGTGCCTCTATCAAGTTCTTCAATTCTGCCAATTCTGATGGAGACATTCAGTATGGGGTCTTTGATATTGTTTTGTCATAGGGACTAGATCAATCGTGATCTATAATTACTACTACAAAATAAGGATTTAGTAGTGCCCCTCTTATGACACTTCTTTAAAGAAGCGCCATAAATAATTAGTTTAGAAAAAAAAACAAGAAGGTACGACGCTTCTGATAATAAGTGCCATAGATTGTATTAGGCTTGTATGGCACTTTCCTTAGAAAGAGCCACACAAAACATTCATAAGAAAAAAAGGAAAAATGAAAGTCCCAGCTATGATGCTTTTTAAGAAAGCACCATAGTTGGGTTTGTTTTAGGAAATATTTTTTTAACTACAAAGTTGAATTTGTTATTTAGAATTTTTTTTATTTTTAGAGCTACAGGCTATTGGCTCCATAAATTACTTCTCAAATGATAGAGAGCATATAGTTCTTTGTTCATCCTTTTTCCAAATGGTTTATTACTGAATATCTTATTGTGTCCTCACATCTTTCCCCTTAAATTCTTTTCTCCTATAACACATTCCTAATCTCTACTTTAGGTATGTTTCTTATGTTGCTTGTTTCATGGACGAATTGAATGTCGCTTCATGCATGAATGTTATTCCCCCATTGGCGTGCCTACCAAGGCCTGGCCTTGGCAGGCATATGGCCATAGTTAGCCTTGGCAAAATGCCAAGGCTACTATAGCCATGTGTGACCTTAGCCAGTGCTAGAAACCTTGGCCAACGCTTGCTTGGTGCTGGCCTTGCTGCCATAATAGGCGCTTGGTGGGGCAAGCGTCAGCCAAGATTGTATCCTTTGGTCGGTGCTTGGTGGGGCAAGCGCCAGCTAAGGCCCTTGCCAACAGCCTACAAAGCCTGCCAAGGCTGCAGCCTTAGCAGGCATGCAAGGCCACTGTGGCCTTGCTCATAAGTGTAGCCTTGGCAGGCATACAAGGCTACTATGGCCTAAATGTTCTCTTACTTCTCTATATATTATCTAGACTAAGGAGAGAGCGAGAGATCAGACACCATACACATAGAGACTGAGAGTGAGAGTTAAGAGCTACTATCACTATAATGGAGAGATCATAAAAGTTGATCGAGCTTCGATCATAACCTTTATACCTCCTTCATATGCTAAGGATATACAAGCTAATTATTAGCTAAGGCATCTCGTTAAATAAGGTAAGCTTTAGCACCTTCTTTCCTTGTTTATTTATTTATTTGCCAGTATCCTTCTTTCCTTATTTAATTTATATGGTTTTGGCATTAATTGTCTTAGTATCTTTACTTTCATTTAATTTGCCAATGCTTTAATTTTCCTTAGAATTATTTCAATAGGGGGAATTTAGATTATATTTTTTTATTTGAAGTTATCTAATTTTTTTCGTTTAATTACAAGCTAAGAAGTTGGTAGTTTCACTATCACCATTCATTTCTTCACTTAGCTTTCCCATGAATAATGGAGACAATAATATATACTGTACTTTCTAGTCTTACTTTTTATTTGTTTGACTTAATAATAATAATAATAATGGTAATCACTATTCATTTGTCTTACTTTATATCAATTAAGGTTACGTTTGAAGGCTAATAATAATAAGGCATCTAAGCTAGATTAAAGCAAATATTTAGGATGCAATGGCACTTGTACAGTAAGCGCCATAGCTTCCTTCACCATTTAATTAATTAATTATCTTTTTATATATTGAAGGGATGCTATGTCCAAGCGTTGTAGCTTTTATATACCTTTTATGCTGCTTAAGGTAAAAGCACCATATAAGGTATACAAATTTTTCACCCCCGCCATTATCGTCGTCTTTATTGCTTGTCCTCCCTCACTCCATTTTCTAGATCTAATTGGTCCCTACTCTACCTTTCCTTATCCATAGTCCCCACGCCCTCCTTTCTTTGACGGCTAGTATTGGAAGCTTTATTGGTCCCCTCTTTTGTTTTTTCTTGCCTTTACGTGCGCATTTCTTCAAAAATTTTTGGTCACTGCACTTCTATTATAGTACAAAGCATGGTCATCCACATGTTCTTTACTTTGTCTCATCCTCGTATAAGAAGTTTCCCAGCTCCTAAGTTTTCTTTAGGTACATTTTCTTCTTCTTCTTCTTCTTTTTGTTTTTTTGGTAAAATTTATTGTAAATATTATATGTGTGCTCATGATTTTTTTTCAAGTATTTATTTGAATTTTCAGCTGTCTTCTAAAAGCTTGGTCTCCCAGTTATTTTTTTCCTCTATCTCAGCCTCTTACAAAAGTTTCTAGCTTGTAAGTCTTTAAGTATATTTTTTTATAGAACCTTAATTCGTACATTTTCATGCACCTTTTTAAATTTGGGTACCTGAAGATTTGTCATCAATTTAGAATAGTTGATTGTATGAGATTTCTTATGTGTCCTGCCCATCATTAAATTAAAGGAGTATTGAACTAGTCAGAGCGTTAAATATCATTAAACTATGTAATATTCTTTTGATTTTTTTAGTTATAAAAAATTAGTATGATTAATGTGGTAAGAATTTATTGGTTGATTATTTGTGACTTTAATAGAGTTTAATACTTGAAAAACTTCAAATTTGATGACGTTATACTGCTGAATTTTTTTAAAAAATAAATGGCAGAAGATAAAAGTAATTAGCAATTGTAAGAGGCAAGCAACTAACTACTTTTAAAAATATGTTTTAAGGTAAAGATGGATTGAAAATGGATGTCTTCTGATCGATGCTTAAGGGAATATATAGATGGAGTGAAAGAGTCTATTAGATTGCAAGCAAGCATACAAATGATCCTAATAAAATCTTATATCCTTGCTTATCTTGTTTTTATGGAAAGCAGATTAGTCCACTTGATTTGTTAGATCATTTAGTGTGTCATGGAATTGATCAATCATATACATAATGGAAAGGCATAGTAAGAAAGATGATGCACGCTTTAATCGAGTGCATACCACGATCGGTCCTTCTAATGAGTTTGACGCAAGCCTATGCGATGATGAGGATGATGGTCTTGAAGAAATGCTAAATGCAGTCAAAGGGGTGATTTATAACTTTCCTCAAGAATTTGAGAAGTTGAAAGGTGATGCTAAGAAACCATTATATGTTGATAGTATTTAAAGCATGATATGGATTGAGTGATTTGAGTTTCACTGCACTGTTTGAACTTATGCAAGATATACTCCAAGAAGAAAATGTACTTCTTATAAAGACATATGAGGCGAAGCGAATACTTTGCTCTGCAACTGGCATGTGTTATGAGAAGATACATGCATCCCTAACTATTGCATATTATTTAAGAATCAGTATGCAACGTTAGAGAAGTTCCCTAAATACAATGCATCTCAATATGGGGAGAAGAAAGGAGAAAGTCTATTGAAGGTCATATGGTATTTTCCTATTATTTTGAGATTCAAGCGACTATACAGTAATACAGAGATTGCTAAGCTGTTGACGTGGCATATAGATTAAAGGGTTAAAGATACGAACCTTAGGCATCCTATAGATTCCCCTCAATAGAAAAAAATTTGATAATAACTACCTTGACTTCTCGAATTAAGCAAGAAACCTACGCCTTACACTGTCAACTGATGGAATCAATCCCCATAGGATTTGGATTAGTACACATAGTATGTAGTTAGTGATATTGAAGATTTATAACCTTCCTCCACACTTGTTCATGAAACGTAAGTTTGTGATGTTGTCCATATTAATTTTTGGGCCAAGGCAACCTAGGAATGAAATAGATGTATACTTGGCTCCTTTAATTGATGACTTGAAGCTGCTTTTGGAGGAAGGCGTTAATGCGAATAATGGGTATAGGGAAGAAAGTTTCACTTTGAAAGCCATGTTGTATGGCACAAAAAATAATTGTCCTGCTTATGGTAATTTTTATAGATATAGCGTCAAATGATATTGTGCATGCCCTATATGTAAAGATGACACTTATTCAGTCGACTAGATCATTACAAGAAAAATGTCTATATGGGACATTGAAGATTCTTACCATCGAAACATCATTGGATGAATTGGAAAAAGGCTTTCAATGGTGAGTCAGAAGAAGGTAGCCCACCGAAGATGTTTATTGGTGCTCCGATTTTTGAGAAGGTCAAAGATTTGGATAACAATTTTGGCAAGCCTTTTGCAAAAAAATGTTGGGACAAGGGGCTGGAAGAAGATATCTATTTCTTTGAAATTCCATATTGGAAGTCCTTATATGTGAGATATTTTCTTGATGTGAAACACATGGAAAAAGGTGTCTTTGATAGTCTAATTGGCATGTTGCTCAATATGCAAGGGAAAATCAAGGACATTGTAAAAGCTAGGTTGGATTTGGTTAACCTGGGAATCAGAGAAGAGTTGGCTCTAGTTGACCAAGGACATCGTACTTATCTACCTCCAGTGGCTTACACTCTGTTGAGGAAAGAGAAGAAGTTATTTTGTGAGTTTCTCGAAGGAATCAAAATTCCAAAGGGCTGTTCTTCAAATATAAAGAATCTTGTATTAGTGAAATAGTTGAAGCTAAAGAACCTTAAATCTCATGGTTGTCATGTGCTTATATAGAATTTTGTACCGGTTGGTATACATACAATCTTACATAAAAAGTGAGGAATTCTATAACTAAACTCTACTTGTTCTTCAAGTTGATTTGCAGTAAAGTGGTTGATTCAACAAAGTTACAAGATTTATAAAGGCTAATTGTTTGTACTTTGTGTGAACTTGAATTGTATTTTCCACCTTTATTTTTTGACATTATGGTCCATCTAACCGTACACTTAGTGAAAGAGGTTCAATTGTGTGGTCTAGTGTACCTGAGATGAATGTACCTGAATGAACAGTTAATGAAAATTTTAAAATTATTTGTGAAAAATAGATATTGACCAGAGTGGTGTATAGCTGAGCGTTACATGGTTGAAGAAGTAAGTAACTTCTATGCTAATTTTCTACCAATTGTTGATCTTATAGGGATCCCGAAGTCTCTTCATGAAGGGCAAAGATCAGGGAAAGGAACAAATAGGAATGATATAATTAGGATATTAGTGACTAAATGGGAGCAAGCTTACTTGTATGTGCTACATAACACTGATGAGGTTGAACGGTATGTTGAAGAATATAAGGATGCTCTTCAATTAGTACATGGTGAGAAGAATGAAAATTTGATAACAAAAGAGCATAACCAGCATTTTCCAACTTAGTTGAAAAGGAACATTAATAATAAGGTGGAGAGGAATCTTGATTTAGTTTCTAAAAACTTGAGATGGCTATTGAATGGACCAAGTTTAAATGTGTTGTCTTACAATGGCTATGCATTCAACAGTTACACATTCTACACACAACAACATGATACAAGGAGCATGATGCAGAATAGCAGGGTAACACTTGTTGCCGATTCAAGGCATAGATCCAGTGTTGAAGATATACACCCTATCTACGCAACAATGTCATATTTTGGTGTAATTGAATGAATATGAGAGTTAGATTATACTATGTTGAGGGTCCCTGTATTTAGGTGTAAGTGGATTAACAACAACAGTAGATTGCGGACAGATGATTTAAGGTTTGTTCAAGTGGATCTTTTGAAAGTTTGATATAAAGATAATCCTTTCATTTTAGCATCACAGGCACAAGTGCTTTTCATTTCAGATCCTTCTAAGAAGAACTGGTCTATTATACTTCCATCTAACAAGAATCATCAAGAACAAGTTGATAATGAAAGTAATGAATATTTGAATATTCCTGAGGAAGATCTCCCCTTTGGCATGTTGTGGTCAAAATATATTAATTAGATGAAGATGAAAATGAAGATGAACCCTTATACATGAGACATGATCATAAAGAGGGGACTTGGTTTTTAAACCAAACAAAAAAGTGGAAAAGATAATAATGAGTGTCGTGATTTTTTTCCTTGTATGTTTTATTACATGCATTCATATATTTCAACATAATTTACTTTCATTGCCATGATTGTCAAGTACATGCTTTGATGTTTTGTTTGGTTTATTTAACTTGTAGGAAAATGGATCCTCACACCGGAGATTATATTATTCTTATCGAACATGTTGATCAGGCAGCATTTGAGGCCGAGGTAGCCCGAGGTAGGACTATAATATCCAAACTTATCAAACTAAAGAGTAAGGGCATTAGGTTAGATCTTCAGTGGAATGATAAGGGAAATCTAGTCGAACCGAATGCCAGCTCCTTTATTAATTACATTGGGACATTGGTCAGAGAAAGAGTCCACATTACATTTTCAAATTGGTTCCACGCAAAGAAAGATTATGGTGATATTCTCTTTGATTCAATCAAGGTAAACATTATTTATTTTATTATTCTGGTTGTTTTGTATTATGAAATTACAATCAACAAATTATATATGATTTTTCTTCCAGTCTTGCTTCATAATTGAAGAAGATAAAGAGGAATTCGTGCTGCAAAAATGTGGCAAACTTTTGAGAAATTTTCTCTCCGCTCTTGTCAAATTCTACTTGTGAGACGACAATGATATTATCAATCATACACCACCAGAGATGTACGATGGAATTATAACTCAAGAGCAGTGGGATTAGTTTGTGGCCTCACATACTACTCTGTAATTTATGGCAATATAATATTAGCCTTTACGTACTTATAATGTAGTAGTAATTAATATTTATTGATATGAATCATTTGGATCTAAACAGGAAAGAAGTGAACGAAATCGTGAAAACGTATCCAATATGCCATACTGATACATAAAAGGATCAGACTTGTATGTAACGTTGGAGCAACAAGTAGTAAGAACAAATCATTATTTCATATGAATATAATGTCAGTGACTAATTTTTAACTACAACTAACTTTGATATGCAGCTGCAAGAATCGCATTTTGATGATGTCACACATAAACCTCGGCATGATTTGTGGCTGGCCAGCTGCACGAACAAAAAAGGCAAAATTCATAGCGTTGAAGCCAGAAAAGTTGCTGAATATTGTGTAAGTAGTGCATTATACATACAATAAAAATTTAGCTTTACTTAAATTATTCTATTTTATAATAATTAATATTGTTATAATTCTTTTTGTGATCGCTCTCAATGACACAGGAGCAGCCAGACTTGGTGTATTATGTTGGTCGCGACGGTTTACTCAGCAGAGCACTTGGAGTTCTTGAGTATGATGGTTGTGTTTGGGGTACTGGTTTTGTAGTGACCCAAACATCGTACCATAGACCCAAAAAGCGAGCCACAAAAAATGACTTACTGCAACTACAGGAGCAAATTTCTGACTACAAGCATCACGTAGACCAAAGGATTAGTGGCTATGAGCATCAAGTAGAACAATTCACCGATCATATGCGTTTGATGCAAGAGCAAAATGTGTTATTAAAGGTACAAATTGACGCCTTACTACAGTCTAGGCCAGCACCTAGTCTAGTGTGTAGTAGCACAAGTATGAGGGGTAGTTGCCCCTCCATACCTAAAGTCTCTATTCCTTTGGTAATTAATTTCTTCTCCTCTTCACTTTTTGTTACGTTATGCATTAGTGTATCTTAATATATTAACTCTATTTTTTACAAGGGTGAATCAGACTGCAAGTTGCACATTGATGATTCTTTCAAGCATGCGGTTGCTGACAGCATGGTCTACAATACTGAAAGTGATATCTTGCATAATTCACCATTGCTGCCGAACACACTCCGAGTAAGGGTTGATGTATGCACAAATGATGATGCCTCCTTACCAATTCCTTTTCTAGATGAAGCAACACTGGTGAAAGATATCGTTAGTGGTTATGTTGCATGGCCAATAGGTCTGATTGAGCCATATGAAAAGGTACTTAATTTACAATTCCTTTTACTTTTTCTATACACTTCCGTCTAAAAACACATATTTAATTTTATGATTTTTTTAGGTTATTGTTCATCATAAAGTAAAATGAATTGAAGTGCGTGGGAAGAACTCAAAGTGTTCATCAACTGAAGAGAAGTCCCAACCCTCAACCAGCAACCAAAGCAACCGACAAATGCCTTCTTATCACCAACAACTGGCATCAATGGCACCATCTTTGATCAGCCAATAAGATTAGTCAATACATTTCAATATCGATATCTTTCATGTAGTTATAGAAGATCATGTTGATGGTAGCGTGTTGAATGAAGTGCTTAGTCATGATTGGCTTAGTGTGACAGCCGTCAACATGTATATTAGGTACTTTATCATCATCTTCTATCACTATTATTATTATTATTATTATTATTAATCCTTAATTTTTTGTTGGTTTTAATGACATTGTTTTTTTTCTATAAAGGCACATCTTCCACGATTTGTTACTGCACATGGAAAGGGTGAATAGATTCGTATTTGTCAACCCATACCTCTTTAGCCTCCAGCATACAGGGATATTAGATATGGAAGCACTATCTAACGATATTAAGGACATCTTCATGCGAAGAGCAACCCTAAAGATTCTCTTTATTGTGTCATATAATCCAGGGCAAGTTATTTGCGATAGTATTTTAATGTATGTTTTTTTTATTCCTCTACTTTTACTATAACATGATTGTTGAAGTAAAATCTTTAAAATATTTTAGGGGATATTGGATTTTGATTGTTGTCCGTCCAGCAGTTTCTGGAGTCCCCGGGATTTACTATTTGGATCCTATAAAGACTAGTGATCCAGACAACCGGCTTGATTTGAAGATTATAATCAATAAGTAAGTGCATGGGTGTTTGTGTAAATATTTGTCATTATTGAATTACCAAAATTAATCAGTTACTACTTGTTTTGTTAGTGCATTGACCACTTACTGAAGCAACATTGGATTGAGCTATTCACATGGAAAGACCGAGCTAGTAGCTATCACCGGAGGAAGATTGCGATACTTATATATATGAATTTAATTTCTCCAATTTTGTTATTCAAAAATTTTTCTTTAAATATTTACTTAACTATTTCATTGTATTATCAATGCCTATTCCAACTAAACAAAAATGACTGCAGTTATTACATCATGAAATTTATAAAAGATGTAGTTACTCATGATCACATTTCTGTTCCCACGCAAGTAAGTTCTTTTACTTGCAATTACTGTGTTTCAACTTTAATTGACTCGTGTCTTAGTTAACTAATTTTAGTGATTTTAATTCATTCTGTGCATACTTTTTATGTAGTATCATGAAGATCAACGTTATGACCAATTGACTAACCAACAAATAGATGAAATCATTGAAGAATGATGTGAATATATCATTAGGGAATTAGCGAATAATTAATTACAAAGGTAGGTTGTTTCTTTCCTATTCATTTTGGTTGTTTTTGAATTAGTTGTACATTAAAATTATTTCTTGCTTACATTCTACATATATAGGTACTTAAAATTAGTTGTATATTATTTGTTACATTGTAATTAAATTACATTAGTACTGATTTTATGAATTAGTTACTTTGATTCGAGTTATTTCATTCTGATTTAGTGTGATTCTGGCTTGGGTTTTTGCTGCTATGGATTTGTAAAATGTAAATTGCTGGGATTGAATACGTATAGGCGGTTTAAAAAAAAGAAACGTACCTCCAACGACGCTTCCTAGGGGAAAGGCCATTGGAGATTTATGGTGGAAGGAAGTACCTCCAATGTCACTTCCCTCAGGAAGCTCCATTGGAGGTTATAAACCTCCAATGGCCTTTCCCCTAGGAAGCACAGTTGAGGTACTTCCTTCCACTAGCGCTTGTTCAAAGAAGCACCATAGGAGGTAGACCTCTTATGGCACTTTTTTGGATAAGCGCCTTAGCTTTATATTAAAAAAAATTAAATACTCAAGCTATGGTGCTTTCGTATATTCAAGAAGCATCGTAGCTTGTTTTAATGGTGCTATAAGTTATGGCGCTTCCCAAGCGCTATAGTGTTATCTAAATTACGCTCTATAGCTCTTATTTTTTGTAGTAGCCTTATGCTATTATCCTGCTTCTTAAAAAAATACTGGTGATCCCCATGATGATACACTAGGTTAGATGAAACCCTTCTTAAGTAGTTCCTCTATCTAGTTCTTTAATTCTACTAATTGAAATGGAGACATTCAGTATGGGGTCTTTAATATTGGTTTTGTCATAGGGACTAGATCAATCATGAACTCGGTCTCTCTCTGAAGGTAGTTCTAATACTTCTGTGTGAAAAAACATTGAGGAACTTATCACTACTTTGATCTTCTTGATTCCTTCTTCTACCTTGGCTTGGATTGAGCAGAAGATGACTATGTTTAATAACTTAATTTGATGTACTTGCCCACTTGTGTTGTGGACAATAGTGCTGGTCTCTAGGTGCTTCCGCTTCGACACTTTGATACTTCTTTCTTAGTATTTGAGCTATGGCCTACATATCATCTTCTTCAGCTATCTCTTCTACCTCATCAAAGGCCTACTTTCTTTTCAATTCTTCCAGCTAGACTACCTTTGTCAAGTTGGATAGATGAAATTACCTTATATGGGAATTAATGGTTCTGCTTTATTCCTCTAAAACAAATCTTTGAAGATGCACCGATGGTGCCAAATTGAGCCCTTGAGGAATGGTTTTCAATTGGTCGACTCTTGGTTAGTTAGTTTCAAAACACTATTACAAATGAAATGGGTACACAACTCCTTTACTGCCATATTGCTTAAGAACTCTGGATTTGGTGCATGTATTCTAAACTCTACCTTGATGAAGTCATAAATCATGGCATTCAAATCGGAACTCCATTAAATTTAGAGAAATGATCTTAAAATAGAGATATATCATGCAAAGATGAAGAGCATTTATGATCAGTTGACCTTGATTAGTGGACCAACTACTGAAGATGATCTAATCCTCCATGCTCTAAACAGTCTTATTGTAGAGTATAATGCCATTGTAGTGAAAAACGTTGATCAACTCAATCTAACTTAGGTCAATTTGTCTATAACTAGCCATCTCTTTATATTATTCTAAGAAAAATCCTTTGAAGAGTAGTACTTAATGTCTTACATTTCATGCCTAACATCAAACTTGGCTTCCTAAGGGGGTTCTCTCTTTCATACTAATACAATTAATAAAGAATTTAGTTTCTAAATCTAATAAGCTTACTCTATTTATCTAGTGTTATTATTAGTCTATCTAATTCATCTCATGTTTTTTTAATTAAAAATTTATTAGCATAATGCTCTAACCAACTAAGCTAATAGGCCAATTTATGCTAAAAGTGTAACACCCCAAATTTAATTTACCAATATTCCTTGCACTTATTTGTGGGATTTAATAAAATGGAATGGTGGATATTCATGATCATAGGAATTAAACACTGAAAATTTGAAATGTGAACAGTGCTGTAAGTAAAATTTCCTGCGAGGCAGCGAGTTTTTAATGTGGTTTTGGATGACCGAGTGATGACCAAAAATTGTAAAATTTTATAGGATGAACGTAGACATCCTAAGCTTTAACTTGATAGGTAATGGGTAATTTTTGGACTTGTATACTAAGAGATATGGATTTTTAAAGTTAGTTCAGTGAAACTGGCCAGTTTCTGTGGTAGCGTCAAAAAAAAAATAATTCTAGGAAGTTTGAGCTTCCATTTGGTTAGAGATTATATTTTTCCTTGAAATAAAACTCAAGAAGGGTTTCGTATAATCTTTGGAATCACTCCAATTGAATTCCTACAAATAAAGTTATAATTTTTCAAAGTTTGGTTAGAAAATCTGCCAGAATTGCCAACTATTGTGAAAATGGAAATAAATGTAAGGGTAAAATGATCATCTGACCAATAAAAGCAAGCAGCCATCATTTTTCCTTTTCTTGGGGAGCAATTCAGTCAAAATGAGTAAGAGGAAGGAAAATTAATACTTGGCTCAAATTAAAGCAAAAGGAGGCATGTTTCACCAAGTTTAAAAAGATAACTACCTTGGTCAAATATCTCATGCTAATTAGCAATAAATTAATATCATGCAAAGAAATGAATGATGATATTTCAAGAGACTCAATAGTACTTCCAAGAGCCAAGCTTTCGTCCAAATAGAAAGGGAAAAGAGAAAGTTAAAGAAATTATCATAGTAACTTGTTGCAAATAATTACTTATGGTGAATTGTTGACTTGGCCAACAAGAGTGATTTTGGTCCACATATTCTGTTTATTCTCTTGGCCAAATTTTCAGCCAAGTAAATAGCCAAAAGGGGGACAAAAATCTAAAAAAATCAGTCTCTCTCTAAGCTCTCAAAATGTCAGCTAAGTGAGCAAGAGCCAAGGAAATAGACAACAAGAAAGTAGGATCTTCTTGAATTTTCACTTGGAAAAATGACCTTTCTAGCCCAAATACCCTTCATGAAACTTGTTCCTCTCTTCCTTAGCTTCATTCTTATGGTTTTAGAATTTTAAGGGGAGGTGTTTTGAGCCATCTTGGAAGAACCAATGTTTGAGGAAATCAAAGGTAATCCATGAAACCTTGTTATCTTGTTGATTTAAGGTTGTTTATTGTGGTTGTTGTTGATTTGTGGCTTCGGTTGGTTTATTTTGGTGATTGGGATGCACAAACCCTAAGAGGAGGTGCTACCCCAATCTTGATTAATCATGTTTAAATGGTGTCTAAGAGGTTAAATAAGTGATTAAAGGTGAAAGGTGTAACCCCCTGCCTTGATAACCGTAATTAAGATTCGAAAATGCGTAATTTAAATGAATTAGAGACTGACGGATACATTTTTCTTAAATTTCTTTTCTCAAATTCGTTCAACATGGTCTCAGATTAATCTTTCGAACCTAATTACTCTACGTAGTTCAATCGCATTCATACATATCAGAGTGTACACTAAAATCCCAGTAACCCTCGGGTTTCAGATACATCTATATACACTAAGGTTTACAGTTTCCTGTATAAGGGATTACGCAAAATCATTCCATATATATAGTAATCCCAAATCAAAATGGATAAGCACAAACCAATGTCAAAGATCTCCAAGGAGTCCTAGCTTCTTTTGGTTGTCTGCTTCCCTTTAGAGTTACTTGTCCTGTCTGTAGGTCAGTTAATGGAAAGAATGACATTCAAAAGAATCCCAGTAGTAACATTCCACTCATACAATATATAAGCACACAGCATGTAAGTAAATCACAATACCAACAGAAACAATAGCATAAAGATACATGGCTTTCACCATAAATGGCAGTACTCACGGCTGTATACACGATGCGATAGCTTTTGCTGTAATCATAATCACGACAGCTTATGTTGTAATCAAAATAACGATAGCTTGCGCTGTAAACAACAGCTTGCGCTATAAACAACAGCTATCACCAGCTGTAACCACAGTAGCATCAGAAATCATCACAAAATAGTGATACAACACTCATACAGTGCATTACTCATAGTATAAGAGAGAGAGGGTGTCACTACCTAGTTCTTTTCGAACATGCTCTGGCACACGTTGTTCACGATCAGGGAAAATGTCAAATCCTACAATTCCAAATGAACGATTCAGACACTTCTATAGTGTTTCTTGGAGTTATATAAGTCTATAATGAAAATTTACAAAAATACCCCCGGGGACTCGGTCGTACACGGTCTGGTTGCACTTTTCTTGAAATTCTAACCTGGGCTATCCTAACATATTTCTACTTAAGGAATCTATTTCTAGACTCGTAATTATCAAATTCAATTTCAAATTACAAATTACAAATTTACCATTGGCAGCCCCACTCTAAGGGTTTTAGGGGCATTTTCGTAATTATGCTTTTTCGGCCTTTTTCGAAAAAGTGACCAACTATAACCCCACCTAATTTTCACTCCTGAACTCAATGAAACCATCAAATCATTGAAAATTCAACTCTAAGACCTATTTCTAGGGCTGCCCAAAATTTATAAGTTCTCTAGGGAAAATCGGGGTTTTAGGATTTTGGCTCCATAAACGCATTCATTTTTACTTAAAACCAACGGCAATTTGGCAAAATTTCACCAATTAAATTGCCTACAACAGTCAGAATAGTTAATATACGAAGGTTTGTAAGTTACCTCAAGCTCCCACAAGCTTTTCCCAAATATGGCTGAAAACCCTAGGTGTTCCACAACAGATTTTGAGCTTCCAAACCTTAAAGAACAAAGATGAGTAGCTTAGGGCTAGAGTTATACACGTTAGGAGCTAAATCGTCAGAGAAATCAGCTTACCTTATGAGATTTCTTCTCCTTTCTCTCTCTAAAAATATGAGCGTTCTCTCTCTCTTTCAGCTGCTGTTTTGTTCGTTCAATGCTAATGAAGAAGATGAGAATGATATAATCTAATATCATATATCATTTTAATGATTTATGGAATTTTCCAACAATTCCAAAACTAATTTTTAATACATAACTTCCTACATTCATGTAACCATGCCATTATGTCCAACACATATTTCCTTATTTATGCCACATGTAGGAGACACCTAGGGGTCCCTCCCTATGGTCTCAATTGGCTTTACAACTTATTTCGGTTATGTATACATGTAAAGTCTCAATTTTGGTCAAAATTGTACATTTGCTCAAATTTTCCATAAATTCATATTAAATTGACCAAAATATTATAAATATATTTTTCCTTTTATTTTCCTTAATTAATTGAAATTATCTTCAATTAATCAGAAAATAATTAATTTTGTGATAATTTGGCAAAATTAAGATTTTGCCATTACCTTTCTAATCCAATTTCTTCTCTTATTTTTCTTTGGCCAATTTCTATCTATTTTTGGACCACATATTTTCTATAATATTTCTTCATTTTTGGACCTTAATATTGGGCTTTTTAAATCACCTAAATTAATTCCATATTCATTTTTGCCAAACTTCTCATGAAATTGATCATTTATAAAATTCATAAATTTAAAATTCATGAATATTCACCATTTTATTTAGTTTCCCAAATAATTACAATATTTTTGGTTAATATAACATGTGGGGTGTTACAGTTCTCCCCTACTTAAATAAATTTCGTCCTCGAAATTTGTCACACAACTTAAGCCATAAACTCCAGATATCGCCTACGCGTATCCGCTTCCGCTTTCCAAGTTGCTTCTCTCTAAGTCATTCCCTTCCAGATCACATTCACATATAGAATGCTTCGATGTCTGAGCCGTCGTTCTTTTCGATCAATAATCTATTCTGGCTCTATTGCATAGGTGCAGTTGTCTTGTAACTCAACTTCTTTAAACTCAACAATGTGAGATAGATGTAGTTGGTGCTTCTTCAATTGGGAAACGTGAAACACATCATGGAGCCTGCTCAAAATTGGGGGTAGGGCTATTCGATACTTAACATACCTAATTCTCGCAAGAATCTCAAAAGGACCTATATACCTCAGGCTCAGCTTCTTTCACTTGATAGCTCTCCCAATGCCAATGACTGGTGACACGCTTAGAAAAATGTGATCACCAACCTCAAACTCAAGAGGTCTTCTTTTCTTGTCAGCGTAGCTTTTCTGTCGACTCTGTGTTGAAGGAGTCTTATTACGAATGATTCGAATCTATGCTGAGGTTTGATCAATAAGCTCCAGCCCATAAAGCTTCCTCTCAAATAACTCATTCCAACATAAAGGTGATTGGCACTTCCTCCCATACAACGCTTTATATAGAGCCATCTGGATGCTCGCATGATAACTATTGTTGTAGGCAAACTCAGTAAGTGGAAGAAAGTATTTCCAATTCCCTTTAAAATTGAGGGCACAAGCTCGTAGCATATCCTCTAGTGTCTGAATAGTCCTCTCTGACTGTCCATCCATCTAAGAATGATAGGCTATACTAAATCTCAATTGAGTTCCTAAGGCTTCATGAAACATCCTCCAGAATCTTGAAGTGAATCGGGGATCTCAGTTGGAAATAATATTCTTCAGTATGCCATGGAGCTTCACAATCTCCCGTATGTAAATCTCTGCCAGTTTATCCAGAGAGTAACTAGCATTGATTGGTATAAAGTATGCTGACTTCGTTAACCGGTCGACAATCACCCAGATCTATCATAATTCTTGATCCTGGGCAATCTCACAACAAGACCTTGGTCACACTTTCCAATTTCCATTTCAGAATCTCAGGACTCTGTAACAAACCTGACATTTTTTAGTGCTCAATCTTTACCCACTGGCATGTAAGACACCACGCCACATATTTCATCACGTCACTCTTTAGTCCCAGCCACCAATACACAGATTTCAAGTTATAGTACATTTTAGTCATTTAGGGGTGAAGAGTATACCGACTCTTGTGTGCTTCATCCAAAATCTTCTGTCTCAGCTCCACCTTAAGTGGAACTCAAATTCTCTTTTGATAACGAACTAGTCCACTGGCGACAAATCATAGCACTGAGCTTCTCCCCATTCAATTTAGCCAGACTAGGTTGTATCCAACCATCTTGCCGTTGAGATTTTAAGCTTCTTCAATCTCAGCTCTCAAGTCACTTTCCCCTTGGGAAACAGTATAATTGGCACAAACGATCTGGTTGGACAGATTCAAATCTAAAAAATCTTCTATCAATTTCCCCTCTTGTATCATCATTGCTACCATAAGCACCGTCTTTCGAATAAGAGCACTCGCGACTACATTTGACTTACCTGGATGGTATTTGATTTTTAGGTTGTAGTCTTTCACCAACTCCATCCAACGATGCTGTCTCATATTCAATTCTTTCTGGTCATACAAATATTTGAGACTTTTGTAGTTGCAGTTGTAAGACCCCGAATTTTGAGACTTGAGCTTAAAGAATAAGCCTGAGATTAGTAGATTGCTAAGCCCTGGTTTAGCAGGATCCTAAATTTAGATTAAGAAATATGAAAATGAGTTTGATGGTGATTCCAAGGGAATTACCATAATTAGGGGCAAAACGGTTAAGTTACTGACCAATTGATCGGTTACCGAAGAGGAAACCCATTGGTAATTTCAAGATCAATAGCTAGGATTGAATTGTGCAATAGATCAAGGGCGAAATCCCATGTATATGTGTGTATTTGAGCTCATGGGAGGTTGGTCAAGATGGTGACACTTGGCAAATTGTGAACCATGGGATCTTGGTCAATGTTTCAACTCATTCCTCTCTTCTCTCATCTATAAGTCAATTGTGGGTGTGTGTGGGAGCCAAAAATCTGTCTTCTTCATCTCTTTCTTTCTCTATCTTCTTCTTCCATGGATGTTGAAGCTTGGGAGGAAAGAGAAATGGAAAAGGTAAGATTTGGTTAGTTTAATATCATCTTTAGCTCAAATACCCTTCTTTAAAGTTGTTCATAGTAATGAGAGCTTCATTGCTATGGTTTTAGATTTGGGAAAGAAGGTGTTTTGAGAGCTTGAGGAATCTTGGAAGATGAAGAATCATGGATTAGCTTTGTGAAAGAGGAAGAGGTGAATGATATCCCCCTTTTTATCTATATATTGTGATTGTTTGATGAGATTTGTAATTTGTACTTTTTGCCTTAATTTGGTATAATTGTGGAATGGTGGTGTATTATGGTTAAAATGATGCCATAGTGTGTTTTGGTGTCATTAGAATTGATTTAGAGCATTGGGTGTAAAGTAATGAAATTTGGGTAATGTGTGTGATAAGTGTGACCAAAGGGGAAAATTTTATTATAATAGGATTTTGGGTGTTTTGAGGTTTCTAATGGATTCCTTAAGTGAAATTATGTGGAAATAGCCTTGAGTTAGAGTTTGGGAACCATTGGAGACATATTGGTTAAGTTTGGGAGAATGCTGGTTTTTTGCGTTTTTTCTGGGTTCTGACAAGCATCACTTGAGTGAACATAGGTCTCACTCGAGTGCAGTGTGATGTTTTATCTTTCCCTTTCGGTTTTGGTTGCACTTTTTCATGGAAGAAGCAAGAGTGCACTTCCTGACCTACGAGTGATGTTAGGTCTTCACTCGAGTGCACCATGGTTCACTCGAGTGAATGTGTGTTGTGTGCTAAGAGGTTGCTCTTGGGTTGTCACTCGCAGTTGGTTTGTCAAGAGGGTAAGCTAGCACTCGTAAGTGTTGAGCTATCACTCAAGTGAGGGTCGTTGCTCTCGACTGCACTTTTGACTCTGGGATTTCTGTGCTCTCAGGTAAGCACTTTTGGAGCTTCACTCGGGAGGACTCTGGTGCTTGAGGAAGTATCACTCGAGTGTTGAGGTTATCACTCAAGTGAAAGGCATCCATCACTCGAGTGAGGTTATCTTCACTCGAGTGCTACAATCAAAAAGGGGATTTTGAGGATTCAAAAGGTGAAGTATTTCCCAATACTTTAGGCATGTGTTTAGGCTTTGAGTAGCCACCTAAAGGTCGTGAATCATAACCAACTTAAGTGTCTAACAATTAAGGAATTGGAAAAGGGATTAACCCTGTGTCCTTGTTTTGGTTATAGGGTTTGGTGTTCACCCTGATCGTGAGCAGCCGAAGCTGGAGCTTATGTGGAAAGAGTGTAGGGAACATATGTCTCTTGCATGTATTTGATATTTGTGTTATTGTGTTGGTGCATGTCTTAGCTTTGCATGATTATGTGTAATTTGAAGCTATGTTTCAATTTATGCTATGGCGATCAATATATTGTTCGAAGCATTGAGCTTACAAATTTGCCATTGAGTTTGCGTGAGTTATGTGATGCAAGCATGTCATGCATTAAACATTTATCGTACATGCATATTGATATTGTTGTCCTACTGAGATTCTCTTGAATCTCACCCTCCCCTACTAACCTTTCAGACAGGATAGTGGATTGAGGATGGAGTAAGTAATCAAAGGCGGCAAGGACTTCCATCGGGTTGAAGATTCGGTAGTTGGTTATCATAATTGGAAGTATATGGATTTGGTTATGGATATATGTGTGTGGATAAGGATTTGTTATGTATTTGAGATGGATTTGTGTAATCCTCATATGAGGGCTTGTAATGGGTGAATGTGCCCTATAAAGCTTGAGTTAATTAATAGAACCCGGGTTTGGCCAGGAATTATTTTGCGTACTCTGATATTTATATAAATGTGATTTATCTTCGTGTAGTAATTGTATTTGGAATGTTATGTGAGACCAGTTTATAAATGATTTTGAAATGTATTTATGAAAACCCCGTCATGTGATGGATTAGTAAAATGTTATTTGATTATTATTAGTCTCTATTTCACTTTAATTGCGTATTCTGAATATTAATTATGGAAGGGGCATACAACAGTTCTACCATCACACCATACAAATAATGCTGCCAAATTTTCAAAGCAAACACAATTGCCGCAAGCTCCATATCATGAGTAGGATAATTCATTTCATGATATTTGAGCTGTCGAGAGGCATAGGCCACCACACTTCTTTGCTGCATAAGGACACACCCTAATCCCTACTTGTATCACTATACACAATATAAGTCAAGTTGGGTTTAGGTATAATCAACACAGGTACCGTGGTTATCCTTTCCTTCAGCTCCGCAAAACAATTTTCACATTTCTCATCCTACACAAACGGATGATCTTTTCTCGTGAGCTTGGTTATTGCTAAAGCAATACGGGATAAATTTGAATGATCTCTGGTAGTAATTGTAACCCCCTGCCTTAATGAGCATAATTAAAATTCAATAACGCATAATTAAATGGAATAAAGACCGTCGGATGATTCAAAACTCATTTAAGACTCCCTCCATGTAGTAGGGACTTCACAAAATTTTCAAAGCTTATCTATCCAGGTCTCAAGTTCAAATATCAAATATAATCACTTGCGCAGTTATATCACATGTAAGCATATCATAGTGTATAACTTAATCCCCGTCAACCACTGGGTTTCATCTATATATATAACTATAGGGTTCCAGTTCCTAATTAGGGGATTACACCCCATGTATTAAAAAAACTATTCACAACTCAAAAATATCATACAGTAATCCCTATCCAAAATAAATAACCAAGATGACCTGACTCAAATGTCCCTATAAGGTTCTAACCGCTCCGGGTTATTCGCTTTTCCTTGGAGCCACTTGCCCTGTCTGAAATGTTAGTAAAAGGAAAGAATGAGATTCAAGAGAACCCCAATAGTAACAAATCATTCATACCACACATGAGCACACAACATGTAAGCAAACCATCATATAGCGCAGTAGGACAAATGTGCTCCACCCTCATCCCTTTTTACCTCCGGGAAGGCATACCATCCTAACCCAAACCGTTGTTAGCGACTCAGGGACTATTGGCATGGCAGTGCATACATATAGGGCCCGTTTGGTACGCTGGAATTGGAGGAGGTGGAAATGGAATTAGGTCTCAATTCCATGAAGGGGTTTGTTTGGTACAATGGAATTGGCTTTCAATTCCAATTCCACATGGAAGTCAAATAAGCCAATTCCACCCAAATGAATTCCATCCCAAAAACTAGATTTGTAATTCCACCTCCACATTTCCCTCAATTATCGTCCTCACTCTAACAACAGCGGCGGCCCCTCCTCAATCCAGCGACAACAGCAACCTCTCCTCCCTCACCGGCACCTCTGCTCTTTCACTGATGACAGTGATAGCGACCACGAGAAACACACAATGGCAACCCATGACTAACCCCATCAAATCTCACGGTTCATCCTTTCTTGTATTCACGGCCAAAGTTGTACTATGACTATGGATGGAAGCTTGTCTTCTCTACTTCAGCTTCTTTTCTCCAGATCTGCAACTTCGTTCACCATCTACAACTCTAGACCTGCAACTTCTTTTTTATTTTTTCAATTCTCCTTCATATTTTCAAGCAAAGAACTCTCTTTTAATTCAAGTCTATGTTGTATGTTTATGAAGTCTTTTGAGTTTGAATGATTTTCCTGCTAAGGGCTATAATTTTAGACGGTGGTTGACGGCGGTGAACAGTGGTTTGAATGTTTGAGGTGCTGGTAGGTTTTTTGGGATGAGGGTATATTAGTAATTTCATATTTTAAATATAAATATTAAATAAAAATAATATCTGAATTCCATGTACATACCAAACACACTTTTAAACTCAATTTCCATGTCCATATCCATATCCATTTCTATATCCATTAAAATCAATTCTAGTGTACCAAACGGGCCTATAGCCTTATGGCTCACATATAGCCTTTCGGCCCACAAATAGCCTTTCGGCTTACACATAATCACAAATATCACACCCCATCCTCATCCCCTTTTATCGTCGAGAAGGCACGCCGTCCTAACCCAAATAGTTGTTAGCAACTTAGGGACTATTGGTATGGCAGTGCTTACGTATATCCACAAATGTCGCAATATAAGAATTCATCACAAATCAATTATATAAAACACATACAATGCATCACATATGGTATAAAAGAAAAAGTCACTACCTTGTTCCTTTATGACGTTCGCTGGCACAGTGGGCTCACGAGACGGCATATGTCAAATCCTATAAACCAAATTAGGGACAATAGATCAATCTCTTTTCCAAATTCTTAATTCCATAATACTTTAAGTTGGTATTCATATAAACTCTTTAGGTGGCTATTAAATGCCTAAATATATGACTAAAGGGTTGGGAGAAACTATCCCGAAGATGCCTTTTTGGAAGCAAAAGCACTAATTTTTGGTCGGCTCACTCGAGTGAAGATGACCTTACTCAAGTGATAACCCCCAGATTCACTCGAGTTCCCAAAAGTGCCATACTGGAAGTGTTTGCCCGAGACAAACCTCAATATGTTTCACACCCTCACTTGAGCACTGGAAGTTGCACTCAAGTGATGACCTCAAATGCACTCGAGCACCAAAAAGTGAGACACAGCGAGTGACTACCCGAGAGCAACCATAAATCCCAAAAGCTTAAACTTACTCCCTCACTTGAGTGAAACCAAGATTACTCGAGTGATGACCTATATCACTCGCGGGAATGAAAGTGTACTCTTGAGCTTTGCCTGAGAATCCAAACAAAATTGAAGGGAAAAAGGGAAAATGTCTCACAGCACTCAAGTGAACCCCTTCCCTCACTCGAGCATTATTCATTAGAAGCCAAAATCACAGCAACTGATAAGATTTTCCAAATTTACCCATTTCACTACCAATGGTCCTAAAACTTGTGCCAAAGCTCATTCTTACTCATTTTGACACAAGGAACCCCTTGGTAACTACAAAACAAGCCAATTTCCACTCAATCAACACATTCTCAACTCTAGATCACAAGATCACACAAAACCATAATTTACCAAACTTCCCCATCAAACTTCAAATCAAACTTAATGGCATTATAACACATCCTAACATCATTTTCTATACCACACCATTCCAACTCTTTCATTATTCAACTCTCATGAAATCAGAGCAAAATTCCAAAATTTACAAGGCTCAACCAAAAATCACCATAAATATACTAAAATGCATCAAATTTTTACCTCTTCAACTTGGTAAGATCAAATCCCTATTTTCCCAACTTTCAAATTTGTGCAAACACCAAATCACCACTTTTCAAAATTCTGAAAACATAAAAAAAAAGCTCTCAACCTCTTGAACAAGTTTAATGAAGAGGCTTCATGCATAGGGAGACAATTACCTACTCAAAATCAAGCTTTTTTTCTTTCTCTTTCTTGCATGAACTTCAGCGAAAATAGAAGGAAGGAGAGAGAAGGTGAGAAATAATGGTGAATGCATGAGGATCATTATTCTCCACACACACACACTCATAGCCGGCCTAGAAGAGAGATGGAAGAGAAGATGAGTTTGAAATTTTGACTTTGATCTAAGGGTCCTTATGTTGACACTTGCCATGATCTCATGTCTCCCTTCATGAATCCATGTCACCCATGCACACTTGATTCCACCTCTTGCTTAACAAATCTTAGCCATTGATCTCAAGTTATCTATGAGTTTTCTCTTTGGTAACTAACCGATTGGTTGCTAAATTTATCATTTTACCCTTGATTGTCTTGACACATATATCATCATCATCAAACACATTTTACATCACAATTCACCTCATATACTTCAAAAGTGTTTAATTAACATTGATTACATCACTTTGAAATTGTTAGTCCTTAATCACAATTCAGGATATTACAGTAACCAGCAAGACCCAGAAAACTGCTTACCTTAGCAACCATTTCTGGCCTCTTCCAGTCCAGTACTGCTTCCACCTTACTGGGATCCACAGAGACCCCTTCTTGCAAGATAACATGGCTTAAGAATTTTACTTCTGGCAGCCAAAAATCATATTTAGTCAATTTAGTATAAAGCTCTTCTCATGCAAGATGTTCAACATAATCCTCAAATGATGCTCATACTCCTCCCTACTCTTAGAGTATATCAAAATATCATCAATAAATACAACAACAAACTGATTGAGATACTGTCAAAAGACACGGTTCATGTAATCCATGAATACCGCAGGTGTATTGGTTAGCCTAAATGGCATCACCAGAAACTCATAATGCCTACACGTTGTTCTGAAAGCAGTTTTCAGAATATCTTCTGCTTTCATACGCAGCTGATGATATCCTGACCTTAGATCAATTTTCAAAAATACACATGACCCAGATAGTTGATCTAAAAGGTCATTGATTCTTGGGAGAGGGTATTTATTCTTGATGGTAATCTTGTTTAACTCTCTATAATCAACACACAAACGTATACATCGGTCTTTCTTCTTAATAAATAACATTGGAGCTCCCCACGATGACACACTAGGTCTTCAATTTGCTTCTTCAATTCCTCAATTTCATTTGGGACCATGTGGTATGGGCCCTTTGATATAGAACCAGTTCCAGGCTCAATCTCGATTGGGAATTGAACTTCCCGTTCAAGAGGCAATCTGCTAAGATCATCCAGAAAATACCTAAGGGAACTCTTGTACCACGGGTATATTACTCAAAGTTTCTTCGGTCTCTCCTTGTACAGAAAAGAACACCATATACCCTTGACAACCCTTCTCCAAGTACTTCTTAGCTTTAGCCGTCGTGAGGAAATTTATACTGGTATTCACACCCTCAACACTTTGAAAAGTATGATACACTATCCTCTTGTTTCCACAATCAAGCAACACATTATTTGAGGTTAACCAATCAAAACCCAAAATGACTTCTAATTGATAAAGCGGCAGACAAATCAAATCCACAACGGATTAGTGCCCCCCACAGTTATAATGCAATTTAAACAAGCTTTAGTGGTGAAGGCTTTGACACCTATTGGGGTCGAGACAATCAGATTAAATGGCAACTTATGCACATACATGCCCAGGCTTTCACACAATCATAAGTAATGAAAGAGTAACTGCTCCCAAATTAAATAACACTTGTAACAAGTTACCATTGAGAACTATATTACCTTGAATCAGATCAGGGGACTTCCGAGCTTCCTCGTGTGTCATGGGGAATACTCTCCTAAGAGTCCTCGATCTCTACTCTGGTCGAGGCCGTTTGCATTCACTCGAAATATGTCGGGGCTGCTTGCAGTTAAAACATATCACCAAATCCTCACAAGTTTTGTCATGATGTGGCTGGTTATAATGAAGGTATATCCACAATATAAGAGCTCTCTTCTATTCATGACTCCTGGATTGATAGGGCTTTATACCACTGCCCTTGGATGAAGAGAATCCTTGACCCTTCCACTTCTGGGAAGTATTACCCTTACTGGGTTTATTGCAGTTGCTGGTAGCCTTGGCCGGATACAAGTCTCTCAAATTATTCTTGGTGATCTTGCATTCCTCAACCACCTTGTTAAATTTAGTAAATTGGTGGGTGGCTAACCTTTTTCTCAACTCTCGCCTTAACCTACATATCAGCATGTTTGAACTCCACTTCTCATCATCCATTTTTTGTAGATATGAGGAATAGCTGGATAGTTAGATGAAAGAGATAGGTAGTCATCGAAGGTCTCTATGTCACTCTACTTAATGAAAAGGAATTCAGTCTCCTTCTTGAGTCGTACCTACTTGGGAAAGTTCTTCTCGTTGAATTGTTGCTGGAACAGTTCCCAGGTCAGTTGCACATTTTTGTTTCTCAACTTTAGGGCAATATTCCACCACCAATGATCTACATCTCCCTCAAGCTTGTATATTGCTAATCGTGCCTTCACCTCATCCGGGAACTCAAGGACCTCAAAGATCTTTTCCAGTCTGTTGAACCAGTCTCGGCTACTTAGGGATCAAACCTCCCTCTGAACACTAGAGGTAAGTGCTTGCAAAATCTTGAAACCCAGTATTGAAGATCCCTTTCTTCTCTAACTGGAATCTCATGCGATTCTTGGTTTGGTCCAGTATGAGGAGGTGATTCTAGTAGTCCTCCCAATCCTTCTGCAGTTTCTTCTGGTAGTGTCCCTTCTTAGGTCTCTTCCTGTATGGACTGACCCTGACCCTTATGCCGTTTAGCTTTCTCTTCTCTAAGTTCTTCTCTTAACTCAGCAATGATATCCCTCTGATCTTTAATCAGACCCATAAGTTCTTGCATAGGGTCCAGTGGATTGTCATTGACCACCTCCATTTCGGTGTCTACTTGCTATACTTTAGAGTGACCTTTTGTTGTTCTCTTCATTCTACAAATAACTCACCCCATCAATATCACAAATAAGGTATACACATATGTCCGTAAATCTCATATATATTCACAATAGCAAAGAGTATATGTGTATACACAACAACCATTCACAATCATCTTCTATCACTAAGGCCAGACTAAGGGAATTATCCTAGCAAACTCTACCTATGCCAGAAACCTAGCTCTAATACCACAAATGTAACCCCCTGCCTTGATAACCGTAATTAAGATTCAAAAATGCGTAATTTAAATGAATTAGAGACTGACGGATACGGTTTTCTTAAATTTCTTTTCTAAAATTCGTTCAACATGGTCTCAGATTCATCTTCCAAATCTAAATACTTTGTGCAGTTTAATCACATTCATACATATCAGAGTGTACAACAAAATCCTGGCAACCTTCAGGTTTCAGATACATCTATATACTTTAAGGTTTACAGTTTCCTGTATAGGGGATTACATAAAATCATTTCATATATATACAGTAATCCTAAATCAAAATGGATAACCAAAAACCAACATAAAAAATCTCTAAGGAGTCCTAGCCGCTCTTAGTTGCTCGCTTCCCTTTAGAGTAACTTGGCCTATCTGTAGGTCAGTTAATGGAAAGAATGAGATTCAAAAGAATCCCAGTAGTAACATTCCACTCATACATTATCTAAGCACACAGCATATAAGTAAATCACAATAGCAGTAGCAGCAGTACAAAGATACATGGCTTTTACCATAAATGATAGCACTCACAGTTGTATACACGATGCGACAGCTTTTGCTGTAATCACAATCACGACAGCTTATGCTGCAATCACAACAATGATAGCTTGCACTGTAAATGACAATTATCACTAACTGTAACCACAGTAGCATCAGAAATCATCATAAAGCAGTGATACAATACACATACAGTGCATTACACATAGTATAAGAGAGAGAGTCACTACATGGTTCTTTTCAAACGTGCTTTGGCACAGGTCGTTCACGATCAGGGCAAATGTCAAATCCTACAATTCCAAATGCACCATTTAGACACTTCCATAGTGTTTCTTGGGGTTATATGCGTCTATAATGAAAATTTACAAAAATGCCCACAGGGACCCGGACTATGCTCGCCGTACCCAGTCCGGTTGCACTTTTTCCAAAATTATAACCTAGGCTATCCTAACATATTTCCACTCAATGAATCCATTTCCGGACTCAGAATTATCAAATTCAATATCAAATTACAAATTTACCCTTGGCAGCCCCACTTTAAGGGTTTTAGGGGTGTTTTCGTAATTACGCTTTTTCCGCATTTTCCAAAAAAGAGACCAACTTTAACCCACCTAATTTTCGCTCCTGAACTCAATAGAACCATCAAATCATTGAAAATCCAACTTTGAGACCATTTCTAGGGCTAGCCAAAATTTATGAGTTCTCCGAGGAAAATCGTTGTTTTACTATTTCGGCTCCATAAACGCATTTCTTTCTACTCCTAGCCACTTAATTAACGATTACATTAGGTTATAACTACCATTTGAACCAAAATTGGGCAGTATAACCCTTAGGAAAGTCAATTCCCAAAATTTAAAACCAATGGCAATCCGGCAAAATTTAACCGATTAAATTGCCTACAGCAGCCAGAATAGTTAATATACGAAAGTTTGGAAGTTACCTCAAGCTCCCCCAAGCTTTTCCCAAATATGACTGAAAACCCTAGGTGTTCCACAATAGATTTTGAGCTTCTAAACCTTAAAGAACAAAGAGGAGTAGCTTAAGGTCAGAGTTATACGCGTTAGGAGCTAAATTGTCGGAGAAATCGGCTTACCTTGTGAGATTTCTTCTCCTTTATCTCTCTAAAAATCTGAACATTCTCTCTCTCTTTCAGTTGCTCTTTTGTTTGTGCAATGCTAAATGAAGAAGATGAGAATGATATATTATAATATAATATATCATTTTAATGATTTATGGAATTTTCCAACAATTCCAAAACTAATTTTTATTACAATTCATGTAACCATGCCATCATGTCCAACCAATATTTCCTTATTTATGCCACATGTTGGAGACACCTAGGGGTCCCTCCCTATGGTCTCAATTGGCTTCACAACTTATTTCGGTTACGTATACATGTAAACTCTCAATTTTGGTCAAAATTGCTTTTTTGCTTAAATTTTCCATTAATTCATATTAAATATATTTTTAATTTTATTATCCTTAATTAATTGAAATTATCTTCAATTAATTGGAAAATAATTAATTTTGTGCTAATTTGGCAAAATTACGATTTTTTCATTACCTTTCTAATCCAATTTCTTCTCTTATTTTTCTTTGGCCAATTTCTATCTATTTTAGGACCAAATATTTTCTCTATTATTTCTTCATTTTTGGACCTTAATATTGGGCTTTTTAAGTCACCTAAATTAATTCCATATTCATTTTTGCCCAATTTCTCGTGAAATTGAACATTTATAAAATTCATAAATTTAAAATTCATGAATATTCCCCATTTTATTTGGTTTCCCAAATAATTACAATATATTTGATGAATATAAAATTTGGGATGTTACAAAAGGAAGGTGATTAAAGGAACGGAATCAAGGAACTCCAAATTTCCCAATTTTTGGTAATTTTCATCCAGACATGTTTTGGGTTGTGTTTGGACTGGATTTTGGTGTTTTTGATGATTCCATTGTGTTTAGAATGGAAAATTGTATAGTGTCAATGTGTATCATGAAGTGTGAAAAGCCTTGGAATGTGAATGGCAAAATTACCCCTAAAATCTTAAGTTAGGGGCTGCCAAGGGCATTTTCATCTTTTGGCAGTGAATTTGGTAATTTTGCTGTCAAAAATGGTTTCTTTAGGCAAAGATATGTAGGATAAGCCTGGGTGATAATTTTTGGAAAAGTATAGTTAGATCAGGTACAAAGAAACTTAGACCGGGTCCACAGGGGTATTATGGTAATTTTGAAGTTTTTGACAAAGATAACCAACACAATAAGTTTTGAATGAATTATGAGTGACTAATAATTCATTTATCCTAAATTTGGGATTTTAGGATATACCGAGAGCCTGAGCCAGATAAAATATAGGATCGACAGTCAGTCAAGGGAAGGGTGATCCAGGTAGTGAACTTACCTCTCCTACATATATTTGATATTGGTTCTTGTGTATTGATGCATGTGATTGTTTTACTTGATTTTGTCAAACATAAATGAATGATTGAAGTTTTATTTCTATTTATGCTATGGCTCTAACTATGTTGTTCGAAACATTGAGCACGCAGATATGTCATGTGTTAGCATGAGTTTATGTGATGTAACTATGTCATACATTAAACACTTATCTTGCATGCATATTGGTACTATTTGCTACTAAGATTTTCTCGAATCTCACCCTCCCCTAACCAACCATTTAGACAGGTGATCACAATAGGCGTGCTGATAATAGAAAAGAGGACTGCACGTAAAGAAATGCTAGAGTGGAATGAAAATGGAAGGATACCCAATTTTTATTAAATAGGCTTAGAAACCCTAGTATCCCTTGTGGCTACGTTATTTTTAATTATTATGTATGAACTCCTTTGGGAAATTACTGTAATCGTGTACATATTATCAATATAATCATGCTATTGCTGTGTGCCCCACCGAACTACGCTTTACTACTCTGGTTAATATCATTGTTAAGTGGTATGTAAGGTAGGGCCTTACAAAGAGGGGAAGAGGAATATTGAAGATAACACTCAATGATGTTATTGAGTGAGATCTCTTAGTTAACAATTTATCTTGAGATTTTGATATTTGATTGAGTTGAACATCGTTGTTTGATCTATGTAGCCGACCACACCTACTGGGATAAGGATCTGTTGTTGTTATTATTGAACTATTTGATTCTAATATAAATGGTATCATTTTTCTCATACTCTGATGTTCATCCATCTCAATACCACTATGAATTATACTTTTAACTACACAGTCTCTCAAAGGGTTTCTTTCTAGAACCATTTTGAAAATTCAATTCTAAATTAACAAAAAGTAGCTAAGTTCAGTACACACAACACAAAAGGAGCAAGGGCAAGGCATTATGATTCATGTATCTACAACAACTATATGCAACGCAAATGCAAACACAATAAACATGGTCGTAGGACAACCTGGCTCAAATACCATAATGTAACACTCTCCCTTGGAAACCATTCACAAAGCGTAGATTATAAAGATTTTTTAGAAGATAACCATGATAGAAAAGAAAACAACTCACCATGAGTTTATTGAGGTTATAAATGTCATAATGTTACTTTTAAATCTTCAACATGATAGAAAAGTAACGTGTACATAAACGTCTGTCATGGTCAATTAAAATAATTCACAACATCAAATGCATTAATAGTAGTAAACACGCCCCTATAACAATTATAGGAAGATCAAATCTAGGCCTCAAACGTTACAAAGATATTGATATGATTAGGGTAGTGGATTGGCTAGAAAACAAGTTTGAAGACACTAACGGGACGGATGATTAAAGGTAGGACCTTAAGAGAACATATCTCTTATAACCCTAGCCATAAAGGCACTACAAGGATGATCAATCCTTGATATAGTCAGAGTATTCGCATGAGAATACAAGGAAGCAAGCAAAGCTTACACAAGAGAAATAAAACTTTCAATTATCATTCAAGTAGGAAAAACTTGGTACAAAAACGCATCCTTCATATACAATCCACAAAAGAACACTCTAGAGTTGAAAACCTAGTCATAAATGCAATAAATGATGCATTAATGATGATTGATTACTTATTCTTGAAGACTAAGTCATCTACCTAAAAATAGGAAACTAAAACAAAGTCTTCAAGAGCAATTTTTGACCAAAAGGCCTTATTTAATGTAAATAAAAATGAAACTAATAAAAATGAAATGAAATTAGATTTGGTGCATAAGGATGCCTTCTAGATACTTCTTGAGCTTTTTGTAGCATTAATAAAATAACACTAGGAAAAGGATAGTTAGTATTAACAAAAGTTTCTTCTTTTACATATCCTTTTTTTTTATATTCACTCTCATTCATTTTATTTCCACTCCAGTCACTCTCAATTATTTTTGTCACCTCAAACTCATTTTCTCTTTCACTCTCAATTTTTCTTTTCTCTTCAAGCACTTTTCCATGTGCCTCTCTTATTTTTTATCTTCTCTACTTCTCCCATTTTCCTTCAAGAGTTTTTCTATCCCAATGGCTATAGAGACCATTGCTTGAATATCACTATACGGGTAAAACTTCATTTGTTTAGGAATATCTGGATTAAGTCTATGTAGAAATCGATCCATAGTTGCCTTTGAGCTTTCTTTGACTTTAGCTCGTAGCAGTATGTAACTCATCAAAGTATTCTTTGATGCTCATGGAACCTTGCTTTAGCTTCTACAATCCTTTGTAAAGCTTGAAATGGGATGATGCCTTTAATTTATGCAACTCTTTATATAGCCTAGAGATGTCATTTTTCATGCTTTCTAATAACAACTTGAAATATGCAAGTGTTTCTTCTTTACTCATGTTGAACCTAAAATGTTAGTCTGAGGATAAAGTAATAAAGGATCTCACCACTCTACTCACTTGTTTACACTCGACAGTTGTGTTTCACACAAATATGCCTTTTGCTACTCAAGCTTACTTCCTATAGTATTCTTGATTGAAACTCAACAAAATCAAGAAACAATGTTAATATGTAGTAATCTTTATAACCAGAAATTGTAAGAACCAGAGAATATATGAGAAATATGTGATGAAAGAAGATGGGAATAGGAAAAACGTGAATAATGATGGAAAGGAAGAAGGGAAATAACTAGGGAAAAAGGAAAAAACAAGGAATCAGAAAAAGAAAGGGAAAGGAAATAAAAATAGGAAAGAAAGAAGAATTAGGAAAGTAGGAGTCTTACTACCCAAGTTTGTAGATTTAGGAAACTTTTTTTGTAACTTGCAATGGAAGCTCTCAAATTAGGAAACTTGCTTGCAATGTTCCAAGTTTCAAAATCTGTGTAAACTCTTTAATTTTTCTTCTTTTTTTTTGCTTTTGGAATTTTCAAAAATTTTTTCTGCTCAGCTTTTTTTTAGCACAACACTTTTTTCTTGTTTTTTCCATGAATTTTTGTTTTTATTTTTTCTAATTGAAGAACTAATAATGTCACACAACAAACAAAATATATGGGTGGAAGAGGAGAAAAGAGAATAGGAAAACAAGAGAAGTAAGCAAAATGATGGAAACAAGGGAAGAAGGAAAATAGAAGCAAATAAAGAAATAATAGGATATAACTTGAAATCTAACAAACCTTAGGCTCTGGTCCCACTTGATATGAATTGCATTGATCCATATTTTTCCAATAAAGAGGACTTAAATAGTGTAATACCCCGAATTTTGAGACTCGAGGTTAGAGAATAAGACTGAGAGAAGTGGACTGCTAAGCCCCATTTTAGCAAGATCCCAAATTGTGATTAAGGGGTAATGACTTCAAAAGTGGATATGGTTAGTGATAAATAACCCTTTTAGAGAATATGATGTGATTTGGAACTCGAATGTCATTCATGTGTGTTGTGAGCAGCGCCGAAACCCTGTATTTGAGGTCAATTGTGGATTAACATCCAAATTGACTTAGAATAGAGGAAAGAATTGCATGTGAATTGTGTTGACATGTTGAGATTGTTGTGAAAACATGTCAATGTGATGTGAATTTTATTGATTTGGTGTTTCCAATGGATTCCTTGTGAAAATTTATGTGGGAATGATGTTTGGTATGAAAATGGAACCAATTGAAGCAAAGATGCAAAATCTGAAATTCTGTCCAGTGAAACTATATTCTGGGCAGTCAGTTTGTGTGAACGTTTTGAATAAACAAATGGTGTCTAAAAATTATGAAACTTTCTAGTCTTAAGTTCACATCCCAAGCTTCAAAATGGACATATAATTTGTGCCATTTCATTTTGTGAACTAGGAGATATGACTGTTCAAAGTTTGGGATGGAAACTGAACTCTGTTTTGGGGCAGTGATGAGTTTTATGTAATTCTGGAATTTTGTGGTGATTTTTAGTAATGGACAATATTTTTCCTATGAATAAGACTTAAATATATTTCATTTGGCTTTGTAATCACCTCATTTTGAGTTTTTTAGAATTAGTTATGATTTTTTAAAGTTTGGGCAGAAAATCTGCCAGAAAATCCGAAAATGGGAATTATGACATCATCAAAATAAAAGATGACATCAGTATGGAAATTAAAAAATTTTCTCATAATCTTCAGCTCTCATTTTTGTGTTGAACCAGAAGCCAAGAGAGAGAGAAAGTTTGAGAGCTTTTAGAGAGAGAGAGAGAGGAGAAATCTCACAATGTAGGTCGATTTCTTCGGTGAATTCATACCTAACGTGTATAATCCTTCTCCTAAGTTATTCCTCTATATGAATTAAGGTCTTGAACCAAGGAATTTCATTGTTTAAAGAGGCTAAGGTTCAGCCATAAGAAGGATAAGCCAGAAGGAGCTTAAGGTAACCTCCGAAACTTCAATCTTTGATTGTTTTGGCTGCTGTGGTTGATTTAATCGGTGAAATTTCACTGGATTGTCTTTGTTTGTAAATTTGGAAAATGGGTTGGCCTAGGTGTTATGCTACCCAAATTAATACTAAATGGTATTTCTAACCCAATGTAATGGTTAATAAAGTGGTTAGGAGTAGAAAGAAACACATTTAAGGAGCCGAAGCCAAAAAACCCCAATTTTCCCTGTAGTACTTGTATATTTTGGTTATGGCTATAAATGGGTCTTAGAGTTGGGTTTTCAATGATTTTATGGTTCCATTGAGTTCAGGAGCGAAAATTAGGTGGGGTTACAGTTGGTCACTTTTTCGGAAAAGGCCGAAAAAGCATAATTACAAAAAGCCCCTGAAACCCTTAAAGTGGGGCTGCCAATGGTAAATTTGCAAATTGACATTGAATTTGATAATTCCGAGTTCGGAAATGGATTCCTTGGGCAAAAATATGTCAGAATAGCCCATGTCAAAATTTCAAGAAAAGTACAGCTGGATCGGGTACGACAGGGCCGGGCCGGGTCCCCAGGGGTATTTTAGTACATTTTCAATATAGCTTCATATAACCCCCAGAAATACTATGGAAGTATCTAAATAGTACATTTGACATTGTATGATTGAACATGAAGCCCTGAGTTGTTGGCACGTAAATCGAGGAGAAAAGACTGGAGGTAGGGAACTTATCTCTCTTACATGCTCTGATAACTGTATTAATGTGTTGATGCATGTTATTGCTTTTCTTGATTATATGGAACATGTATGAATGATTTGAAGCTATGTTTCAATATATGCTATGGCCATATGTGTATCGTTCGAAGCATTGAGCTTACAGATTTGTCATTGTATGTGTTTATGAGTTATGTGATGTAAGCATGTCATGCATTAAACACTTATCTTGCTTGCATATTGATAATGTTTCCCTACTGACATTTTCTCGAATCTCACTCTCCCCTACCAACAATTTAGGGCAAGTGGCTCGTGGAGGGAGCAGCTAGGACTCCTTCGAGATGAGAGTTGGTAGTTGGTTATCAATGAGTTGTGAAGACTGTATATGATTTGGTTGAATATAAGGTTATAAATTTGAGATAAGATTGTGTAATCCCCATTTGAAGAATTATAATGGGCAATTGTGCCCCGTGTATCTTTAGCGAAGGTATATACTTGGGATTGCCGGGATGATTATGTTGTGCACTCTGATATTTAAATGAATGTGATTTATCTTCGCGTAGTAATTGTATTCAAAATGTGAATATGAGACCAAGTTAATTAGATTTTAAAAGGTATTTGTGAATACCCTATCTCAAGGATGAGATTTTAAATGAGTTTTGATTATTATTGGTCTCTATTTCACTTTAATTGCGTATTTCGGATATAATTACGGAGGGGGTTACAAATAGATTTCCATTTGCTTTGGAATCACTTCAATTCAATTTTTCTAGAATTAGTTATGATTGTTCAAAGTAGGACAGAAAATCTGTCCGAATTTAGACAAATCCGAAAATGGGGCAAATTTTGTGATGGCAACATGGTAATTTTGGGATAAATACATCATTTTTGCTGATTTAAAGGACCCATAGGACGTCATTTTGATGGGCCAGGAGAAGAAAATATTAGTTGCATGTTGTTTGGGCTTTAGGATAACATTACATGTACAAAACTTTATGGACACAAAGTTGGCATTTTTGGAATTTTGGAAATGAAATAATTATGAGATAATAGTAAAATATTATAAAGAAACATTTCATCTTCTTCCCTCCTCCAAACTGACATTGCAGCAGCCAAAAAGGAGAGAGAAGAGTTGAGAGCATTTTAGAGAGAGAAGGAGAGAGATCTCGTGTGACAGGTCGATTTCTTTGGTGAATTCGTACCTAATGTGTATAATATTACTCCTAAGCTACTCTTCTATGTTCTTCAAGGTTTATGTAGCACAAATTTGGGTGTTCTAAGGCTAGGGTATTCAGCCATATTAGGAAAAAGCCAGAAGGAGTTTGGGATAACTTCCAAACTTTCGTATATTTCTTATTCTGGCTGCTGTGGGCAATTTAATCAGTGAAATTTTGCTGGATTGCCATTGGTTTTAAATTTTGGGAACTTGTGTGCCTAAGGATTATGTTGCCAAAATTGGATCTTAAAGGTAGTTGTAACCTAATTAGGTAGTTAATAATGTGGTTAGGAGTATAAAGGAACACGTCTGTGGAGCTGAAATCACAAAACCCCAATTTTCCCCAGAGTATTTGTAAAATTTTTCCAGGGCTATAAATGGGCCTTAGAGTTGGATTTTTAATGTTTTGATGATTCCATTGAGTTCAGGAGGAAAAATTAGATGGGGTTACAGTTGGTCACTTTTTCAGAAAAGCCTAAAAAAGCATAATTACGATAATGCCCTTGAAAGCCTAAAATAATGGCTGTCAATGGTAGTTTTGTAATTTGACAATGAACTTGATAATTATGAGTCTGGAAATGGATTCTTTGGGTGAAAATAGGTTAGAATAGTCCATGCAAAAATTTCAGAAAAAGTACAGTCGGACTAGATACGACGGGTCCTGGCCTGGTCCCAAGGGCATTTGGGTAAATTTTTACAATAGACTCATATAACCCTTAGAAACATCATGTATGTGTCTAAATAGTACATTTGGATTTATAGGATTGAATATGGAGCCCAAGTTATTTGCACGTAATCGAGGAGAAAAGACTGTAGATAGGGAACTTACCTCTCCTGCATGTATTTGATATCTGTACTAGTGTATTTATGCATGTTATTGCTCTGCTTGGTTATGTGAAACACATATGAATGATTGGAGCTCTATTTCTAATTACACTATGGCCATAAGAATGTGTTTGAAACATTGAGCATGCAGATATGTCATTGTGATATCATGAGTTATATATTGCAAGCATGTCATGCATTAAGCACTTATCCTGCATGGATTTTGGTATCTGTTTCCCTCTGAGATTCTCTCGAATCTCACCCTCCCCTACCAAAAATTTAGATAGGAGAAGATAGAAGATATGCTGAGAACAAAGAAGAAAATCGTATGAGGGGATTGCAGTGGTGGAATGAAGACGAGAAGATGTCTCTATTTCACTGGGATGGGTTTAGATACCCAAGTAGCCTTGTGTGACTACATTGATGGTAATGATCATGTATGAATCCCTATGGGGAATTTATGTAATCATGCACTTATTATCAGTATATTCATGCTATTCCTATAGTCAATCGAACGCATATCATTTTCCACGAATACTCTGAAAAAGGATCTATCGAGACTCCTTACTGTGAGACTATATAGCCCAGAATTCTAACTTATGAAAGCCAAAACTCACATTTGCTGAGACTTAGCTACTGAAAGAAAGTTAAGGTTGATTTTTGTATTGAGTTATGGTTGTAAATTAGGGTAAATGACCTTTTTGTTTCTACAATCTAATAATACATTATCTGCTATCAACCAAACAATAGCCAAAATAATTTCCAAACCTTGTAGTGGTAACCAATTCAAATCCACCGCTGATTCATGTGCCTCGACATTTATTATGCAATTCAAACAGACTTCAACTGTGACAATTCTAACACCCATTGGCTTAGACACAACTAGGTCATATAAAAATTCAAGTACTTGCGGGCCTAGCCATCTCATACAATTATATACAATAAATGGATGACTAGTACCTAAAATTGTGTTCCTCTATGCCAATTCCTGGCTAGGTTTTTAAATCCCATTCTTGGAAAGATCACCATACAAAAAGTTAATCTCTGAAAGCTAAAGCTTATATGTGATTTCCCAGCACTACTCATAGGTGCTTTTTATGATCTTTTCTACTTATACCTTTCAACATACTATTTTCCATCTGCAATTGACTCCTAGGATAGCCTCAAGTTAGTGGAATAGTAGGTAGATCAATTCTTTCTCGAATTTCATCATAGAGATATCACCTCAATCAATCCTTTAAGGGAATATTTCATGATCATAATCTTTCCCTATGCAAGACTTAGCGGCAAGCAAATTTCACAATCCCTTTATGTAAGAATTCTTATATGTAAGAATCTTGTTCCTCGATTCCATAGATCATCACTAGCTCGAACACTATAATAAGTTGTGTAACACCCTGCCTTTAATCATGTAATTATAATTCGATATTAAATAATTAAAGTAGATTAGAGACCTTCAGATAACTTAAACTCGTTTCAATCTCCTACTTTGTGGTAGGGTTTTCACAAAATCATTCAAAATCTCTTTCCTGTTCCTGGTCTCCATTTCAAAATTCGAATATAATCACCTGTGCAGTTTATCTACATTCACGTATGACAGAGTGTAAAACCAATTCTCCGGCAACTCCCGGATTCTATACATATATAACCTGAGGTTTAAGTATCCACTAGAGGATTACATCCAAAATCGAATATACTATTCATATTTCAGATTATACAGTAATCCCGAATTCAAAAGATAAAACCAACATTCCAAAATCAACTATACCCCTAAGGGTCCTAAGTGCTCCGGGTCGGCCTCTTCTCCTTTGAGCCACATGCCCTGTCTGAAAGGTTAGTCATAGGAAGGAATGAGATACGAGAGAATCTCAGTAGTAACAAACCACTCATACAATGTATAAATACCAAGCATGTATATAAATCACAACCAGCAACAACAGCAACATCAATCTCAAAGATACATGGTTTTCACCACAAACGACAGCACTCATGGCTGTATACACAATACGACAGCTCTCGCTGTAATCTTCATCACGACAGCTTACGCTGTAATCACAATAACGACAGCTTGCGCTGTAAACGACAGCTTGCGCTGTAAACGACAGCTATCACCAGCTGTAACCGCAGCAGCATTAAAGAAATCATCACAGAACCATGATAACACACACATACAAAGCATTACACACAGTATAAGAGAGAGAGAGTCACTACCTTGTCCTTTCCTGACGTCCTTCAGCGCAGTTGGCTCACTAGGGCGGCAAATATCGAATCCTACAATTCCAAATGCACCATTTAGACACTTCCATAGTGTTACTTGGGGTTATATGAGTCTATAATGAAAATTTACAAAAATACCCCCGGGGACCCGGCCCGGGCCTGCCGTACCCGGTCCGGTTGCACTTTTCCCGAAATTCTAATCTGGGCTATCCTAACATATTTCCGCCCAAGGAATCCATTTCTGTACCCAGAATTATCAAATTCAATGTCAAATTACGAAATTGCCCTTGGCAGCCCTACTTTTAGGGTTTTAGGGGTGTTTCCGTAATTATGCTTTCTCGGCCTTTTTTGAAAAAGTGCCCAACTGTAACCCCACCTATTTTCGCCCACTGAATCCAATGGAATCATCAAATGATTGAGAATCCAACTCTAAGACCCATTTACAGCCTTGGCCGAAATATACATGTTCTCCGGGAAAAATTGGGGTTTTTCGGTTTCGGCTCCGTAAACGCGTTCCTTTCTACTCCTAACCACTTTATTAACCATTACATTAGGTTACAACTAACATTAAGACCCAATTTGGGCAGCATAACCCCTAGGCCATATCATTTCCAAACTTTAAAACCAATGGCAATCCGGTGAAATTTCACCGATTAAATTGCCCACAGCAGCCAGAATAAGCAATATACGAAAGTTTGGAAGTTACCTCAAGCTCCCACAAGATTTTCCCAAATATTGCTGAAAACCCTAAGTGCTCAACAACAGATTTTGAGCTTCCAAACCTTAAAGAACAAAGAGGAGTAGCTTAGGATCGGAGTTATACGCGTTAGGAGCTAAATCGTCGGAGAAATCGGCTTACCTTGTGATTTTTCTTCTCCTTTCTCTCTCTACAAACCTCAACATTCTCACTCCTCATTCAGCTGCTGTGTGCGACAGAAATGAGCTGAGGAAGATGCTAACATATGTAATTCCATGCTGACATCATCTTTTAATGAGATGATGTCATAATTCTCATTTTCGGATTTTCTGGCAGATTTTCTGCCCAAACTTTGAAACATCATAACTAATTGTAGAAAAATTGAAATGAGGTGATTCCAAAGCCAAATGAAAGGTATTTAAGTCCTCTTTATAGTAAAAATATGGACCATTATTAGAAATCACCACAAAATTCCAGAATTACACAAATTTCATCACTGCCCCAGAACAGAGTCCATTTTCGACCTCAACCTTTGGACAGTCATATCTCCCAGTTCCCAAAACGAAATGGCACAAATTATATGTCCATTTTGAAGATTGGGATGTTATCTTTAAGACTGGAAAGTTTCATAATTTTATGACATCATTTGCTTAGTCAAAATATCCACACGAGAAGACTGCCCAGAATAGAATTTCACTGTGTTAGATCAAACGTTTCACCCAAGAGGGGGGGTGAATTGGGTGATACTGAAATTTCTTTCGAAAATATAAAATTCAGACAAAATAATTAAAACAGTAATGAGTAAGGAGAAATATCACCGAAGTGTACACCGGGAGTTATACTGGTTCGGTCACAACCACTTTGACCTACGTCCAGTCCTCAGAGCTTCTCTGAGAGTTTCACTATAGCTTCCAAGATTCAGTGGGTTCTTGGCACCTCAGTACAAGCAAGTTCCTTACACCTGGACACTCGCTCCCCCTTACAGGTTGTAATCCAATCCCAACTCAAGGTTCCACAACCTTAAGTTATCTCAATAACAAATATTGAGTTTGAATGAAATATCTCTCTCACAGAGTAAATAATAATCACTGAAGCATATGAATACAATTTCAACGTGAAAACAGAGTAATGAACTTAATGATTCGTTCGTATGGATGCTTAGTTGTTCTTCTCTGTTTGAAGGTTCCCATATATATAGTTACATTGGTAATGATTGCTGGAACATATTTCTTCATGTCCGTTGGAGCGTGCGCAGCAATAATTGACTTTTCTAGTGTTTTTGAAAAACATGCGTTGCGGTAGGTGACCGTCGGTGACATTTAAGCATTGCTTTTGACTTTCCTTATTTGGTAAGATCTCTTCACTGTTTTCCTGTTGAAAAACTAAGTACACTAATATAATAAAAGGTTAATCAAATAGGAAACAGAATAATGACCGTTGGAATGATTTCAAACTTTCTGGATAAGCTTACTCGAGTAGCTCCTCGAGTAATCCTTGAAGTTTACTCCAGTAACTCCTCGAGTAACGTCGTGAAATCATTGTTCATTTGAAATTTAAAGAAGATAAATAAGATGACTCGGGTAGTGCATGGAGTAAACTAAATTTCAAACCTTTGTGAACAGTTATTTACTCGGGTAGCGCCTCCAGTAATGCTTCTGCAATTTGATAGATTACTGGGGTAACACCTCGAGTAATCCTTTGAGAATCTTTTGATTACTCGATGCTCTACTCCAGTAATGTTGGCAGGATTTCAAAGCCGAGAGCAATTACCTCATTACTCGGGTAAGGCCTCGAGTAATGTATTCATTTTTGCATAGGTTACTCGGGTAGGACCTCGAGTAACTGAAGCTTTTCAAAGTGTATTACTCTGGTAATGCCTTGAAGTTTATCTTGAAAACATTTGCATATACTGGGGTACATACTCGAGGAAGATGTAAATGAGAAATCAAGTTAATCGGGTACAAACCTCAAGTTTTCATTCACCTTAGTGCATTACTCGAGTAACTCCTCGAGTAACATTGGCAGTGGTACAAAGTGCCGAGAGCTTCACATTTTCAAATACATGGTTACTCGAGTAGCTCCTCGAGTATTAGGGAAAACTTGAAGGCAAACTGGAAGTTTCTGATCTGGTTACTCGAGTAGTTCCTCGAGTAACATTAGCAGTGGTACAAACTGCCGAGAGGTCCACATTTTATGATACACCGGTACTCGAGTAGCTCCTCAAGTATCATGTGGAAAACTTGAAGTCAACTGGAAGTTTTCACATGGTTACTCGAGTAGCTCCTCGAGTAACATTGGCAGGCCGAGAGCAACCTTAAAGTTTTACCTGGTTACTCGAGTAGCGCCTCGAGTAATGATGGCAGGTAACTGGAAGTTTTGCCTGGTTACTTCAAGTTTTGGGTCATTACTCGAGTAGCACCTCGAGTAATGCCTTAGAAAATGTACTTCTGATCAAGTTCATTAGCATTTTCTCTTGGCCAATCTTCACTACTTCCATGCCTTCCTCAAGTAAAGCTTATTCCTGTCATTACTTAGTTCAACCTTGATTATTAAACATTTTATTTTCAAACCATTCTTTTGTTATCATCAAAACATGAGATCTAACACACTGGACAGAATTTTAGATTTTGCATCTTTGCTTCCATTGGTTCCATTTTCATACCAAACATCATTCCCACATAAATTTTCATAAGGAATCCATTGGAATCATGAAAATATCCAAATTCCCATCACACATTCTCCAAAAGTGTTTATTCAACAATAATTATATCCACTTTTAAAGTCATTAGCCCTTAATCACTTTTTGGGATATTACAAGTTGCCTTAAGGATATTTTGGGTACTTTAACTAGACCCAAATCCCATTGTGTATATTATTAGGAGTACTCTGTCTTTACCCAATTCTAGGTTCATCATGAAATCTAGAACCTCAACATTACACAAATCAGAAATCATTTTTCTCAATTATAGCTAATAGGTATGCTAAATATAAGGATTAGTATCGCCTATTCTAACCTTCACGGTATTTGGATAATATTTTCAAATCATTATTAAAGGTCTAATACTATCCACAAGGTTCCCAAGGTTCAATTTTTCGTTATGAAACAGAACCATAGTGCAACTTAATTCACATTTTGACGTAAGAACTATTTCAACTTAGATCGGATTTAAGCCTATCGTCATATCCTTTAGGATTAATATACGGCTAGAGCTGGGAATACGGGCCGTTCCGGCCCTTCACAGGCTCGGACCTAAACAAGCTTGAACTCAATTTAATTAAAAATATATATTTTTCAAATTTTACAATTTATTTAATATTTTACCTTAAATTGAGATACATTATTTTTAAAACTCATAAATTTTTAGTTAAAATAATCATCTAAAGTCCAAATTAGCCTCTTTTTGAAAGTTTAAATGAATAAACCATTGAAGAAAATAAAATAAATCAAACCATTTAATAAGTGTTTACCTATTATTAATACTTTATTAGATACTTAGGTGTCTCTCATATTGATAGTTTGATATAACGATATTATATATGCTAATTTATTTTTAAAAAAGATTAAACGGGCCTAAAAGGGCCGACCCTACAGGGCTGTAGGACCGGCCCTCTAAGACTTGTGGCCCTATAGGGCCAGCCCTTTTAGGCCCACTTCTTGTTTTAGCCTCTAAATCATAAGCCTGGTCCTTGAAGGGCTTGGGCCTAAACTGTCTGGCCAGATGGGCTCGGCCTGAATTTTCGGCTCTATATACAGCATAACCACTACTAATCATTGCTCAAATAACATGACATATCATTCTTAACTATATTTTATGCCTCAAATGACTTTGAGCCATTTTAATGTTCTTACGAACCTAGGACTCAACATTGATTCTTGGATTAAAATCTAACCTTTAATGTTATACTAGATCGATAACCTTAACATTAGTTAAGTCAAAGATCATTCTGCCTCAATCATACCCAACATACATACCAAAATTTATTGTATAATACTATATGTGATAACTAACTAGTATCATCACTTAGCATAGAGAAACATCAAAACAACCACTAAGCCTTAAGTTTCCATATCCTCAACAAATGAACCTTTCTGAGTAGTACTCACCACAACAGAAATTTTCTGAATTAAAATCGATGCTTACATCATCATCATCATCATTATCATATAACTAAGATGATTACTAGCCATGGAGAAATCTCAAGGCAATCACTATTCTTCAAGTCTCCATGACCTTACAAACTTAACTTCCCAGGGGGTTAGCCATCCTGAGATTTTCCTGGGTTGAGCACGCTTAACCTTTATGTAGCCATCCCAAAACATAGATATCGGTTTTATTTGCTCCTGACTACTAAAACCATAAAACTACCCTTGTCTAAAACATTATGATACCTGCCTCCGGCTAACTAAATACTGTATCTATAACCTTGTTAGGATCAGCAGGCACAGTGGAAGAATTTAAAAATTTTACCGATCCTAATCGAGGATTTATCAATGGTGTTTAAACCAAGTTGGAAAGATTCATACCTTTTTATGATTCAGGGTTTTCACGATCTCTAGGTGCCAACACGTCAGGTCCACTCCCTCTACCGGTATCCACACGAATGTTCTCCAACCGAGATTACGTGCTAGTGCCTCTAATGTCTCTTAGGGTTTCCTGTGCAGCTCTCAATTCTGATGTGTATCACAGTATATCTGCTCTATCAAGTTTATAACCTATGAGGGCTATTTTCAAATTTCAAAATTAATCATCATTAATTTTGAAAATAATTAACTATTAATTATCTTGATGAGCTAATTAAATAAATTTAGTTTAAATTAAATCTGTCCAACAGTTTTAATTTAACCTATTTATTTAATCCAAATAAAGAGCCATTAGATTTAAGTTATCTTCATAAATTAAATCTGAGATACCATATCTCTATCATGTTAGTTATTAGATTTAATTTATCTTAATAAATTAAATTTAAAACTAACACAATATAATAATATAATATAATATATATATATGCATATATATAATATGTATTTCGAAAATACATATCTATATAATATTATTAACGAATTTTATATTATATATATATAAATATAAAATTCGTCCACCCTAAATGAAACATTATCTTGTGTTGGGCTATTCTTGTGTGCAACCCTGTAGGCCCATATGAAGTTGGCAGTGGGCCAATAACTATACTAACCCAAAAGTTGCAAGCGACCTCTAGCAAGACATTACCACTACCCAATTCATATGAGGTTTGTTATCACGGTGCAACCTGTCATACAACCGTGTCACGTCCCTTTTGTCACATGATATATCGATCAAGGATAAGGCATGGATAATGTCATCCTCTTATTCCTGACCATTACTTTTTCGATTCCTGAGTAGCCTGATAATAGAGACGGAAACTCCTTACCATCATATTATGGCCATACATTTCTCAGACTCACTCATAGAGGGGCCCAGTAATATCTCTCTACTAATGTGAGGGACAAATTCCATCTTGATCATTCATATTCCTCTGCATGAAAAACCACCAAGACCGATCGTAGCCTTTATCATCACCCGGTCAAAAGTGACTTTGAACTAGTTCAAAGCTTAGCAACTCTCATGTAGGAATCCATGATAACCTCAGGTCTAAGGGCATTGTGACGTGGTTATACATGAGAAAAGCTTATGACTTGATCCATGTAGCTTTCTCATAGTGGGTCGGTCCAGCACCTTGTACTGTTACAAGTGCCTAAGACTTTGATTCATATCTTCATATCTTATCAAGCTCATACTGATCTTGTTTCATCTCTGCTCCCGTATAGATGACCGACCAGGGACATTTTAGAACAATCTTTATGAATTATCCAAGGAGACAATTATCATAGTTAACATACAAATAATATGATAACAGAATGGAGAAATTTCTTTAAAATAACAATGTTCAAAGTACAATGATTGGCCCTTAGGGCAAAATTTCCAACAACCCTAGCCTTAGTAGTACTCGCTTCCTTGGGTTTTGTAACATTCCTGTGCCACCCTCAATCCTGTATTGTGATACTGGCTACCTGTAATGCCCAAAATATGTACTGAATGTGGATGAACTCTTTTTGGAAATAAAATGTGAATTATAACCCGAATTAGCAGCAGAAAGTGTCAAAACCCTGTATTTAAGCTTAATCATGGTGACAAAGCTGAAGCTTAATTAAAAGATATAGGAATGGAACATGGAAGAAGAAAAAGAAATTAAATAATACCCCAAGTGGCAATCTAGCTAAAATTGCCTTAGTCAGGTGCAAAATTTGAAGAAAGAAAATTTATCGGCTACTTAGTCAGCAACCAAAGAAGAAATTGACTAATAGCTAAAAGAGTAAGAGGTGTGACTAAATGGAAAATGGAATTGGTTAGTGTAACAAGATGGTTACATGCTTTATGAGATATCATGAGATCAGGACATGTGGCATTACAAATTGGTGAAGCAAGGGAGTTGAAAAGTCAACTTGGAAAATTTTAAATTCATTTTCTCTCCCTCTTTTCTCTCTAAGTCAACATTAAGGATTAAAGGAAAGAGAAAAACTGATCATTCACCATTTCTTTCTCTTTTCATGCTCTCTCAAGTCGTGTAGCAAGGAAGGAGGACAAAGAAAAGAAGTTCGAGCTTAAAGTGAGATTTTGACATTATAGATGACCTCTAATGCTCAAAACCTCTTCTTTATTCTTATTTATCTTGATCAGGGCTTCATTCCTATGGTTTTAAATTTTCAAGAGGAGGTGTTTTGTGAACTTAAAGAAAATTGTTGGTTGGAGAATCATAGAACAAGCAAGAGGAAGAGGAAGAGCAACCTTTTGACATAAATATTGTGATAATTGGTTGAGCACTTGGGCTTGTGGGTTTTTTTCCCTATTTTGGTGTATATAACGTTTGAGTGAGTTCATGGTGTTTTGTTGATGGTCATGGTGTCATGTGATGTCCATTGGATGTTTGAAATTGATTTGAGGGTTGAATAAAAAGTTTGGACACTTTGGATGTTATGTTGAATTTCTGCCCAAAAATAGAGCTTGTGAAAGGAATGGGAATTTGATTATTTTGATGTTTTCTATGGATTCTATGTGAAAAATTATGTGGGGAATAGCCCTTGTTGTGAATTCTGATCATTGGAAACATATGTTGAAAGATTGCAAGTTTTTTCAATGGAAACTACGTGTAGGGCAATTAGTTTGCATGATAGTTTTGAATGAGTAAATGATAGATAAAAATTCTAAAAATTTTCAATCTAATAGTTCACATTTTAAGCTTTAAATTGATAAATTATAGGAGTCATTTTGATGTGTGTGCTGGAAGTTGGGTATTCCCAAAGTTTGAGGTTGAAACTAGACTTAATTCTGGAATAGTATGGAAATGCATTGAATTCTGTATTTTTGTGGTTGCATATGGCAGTGATTCATATTTTTTCTATATAAAGACTTAGAAAGCTTCAAGTAGGACTTGAAATTACCCTATTTCAATTTTTGGAGATTTAGTTATGATTTATTGGCTATGGCCCAAATGTTTCTGACCTGATTTTGGGTATAGCCAAGGGTTTTTTACCGCAGCCAAAATGTTTTTCTCCACTTCTTGGCTGCGGCCAGGAATTTTTGGCTGTGACCAACCTCTATTTTTCAGCATTTTGGACTTTTGAAAGGTAGTTTCTGGTCTAGCTTTGCCTAACCCTGAGCAGGAATGGAAAGAAAAAGGTAGTGACTCTTTCTCTTATATCATGTATAATGCTTGTATATTTGTGCTTATCATTGACTTGTGATAATGTGAAGGCTTCTGTAAATATAGTGAAAGCTGTCATGATTATGAATATAGTGAAAGTTGTCGTATTATGTATACAACAAAAATTGTCATTCTTATGTATACAGCAAAAGCTATCATGAAGGCCACTTGGTAGGACGAATGCGTAGATAGTGAAAGCTATCATTATTGTGAATACAGGGAAAGCTGTCGTGAAGGCCACGTGGTGGGGCGAAAGTGTATACACCTATGAAAGCTGTCATTATTGTGAATAGAGCTGTGAGCGCTATCGTTTATGTGACAAAAGTCACAAATGTGATTGCTGTCGTGGATGCTGTTGTGTTGTTGCTTTGTGATAGTTGCTTACATACTTTGTTTATTATATATCATATGAGTGAAAACGTTACTACTGAGATTCCTATAAATCTCATTCTTTCTAATGACTAACCTATAGCTAGGGCAGATGGAGCATAGGAGAAGCAGGTGAATAAGGGTGGCTAGTTCTCCCAGCCAGGAGATTAGAATTTTGTTAGTTGGTAATCATACTTTTGGGTTAATGTATATATTGTAGTTATAAATCCTATGTAGTGACGGTAGATGTATTAACTGTAGAATTGAATAGTTGTATGTAATCCTTGGTATGGGAAACTGATAATGGGCGATCATGCCCTATAAACCCTTGTCAGTGAATGAACAAAGCCTAAGAATCTATCAGGAAATGTGGTATGCACTCTGATATTATGAATGGAACATAACTAATCAGGCCCATAGATTCAAAAAGTGGAAGTGAGACCGTATTAAATAAATTGTGAAAATTTTTTGAAAACTCGCTTTATCACAGGATCAAATCCTGTCTTGAAGTCGGGGCCTTTAATGAGTTTTAAACTATTCTTTGGTCTGCAGTTTATTTTATGACACATTTTCGAACCTTATTAACGGCTATCAATGTAGGGGGCTACACTACCCTTCAGGTATTCTCTTATCTTTCGGGGGCTGATTCACAGAGGAGGGGTAATCCTTTTCTCTAATGCCTCATTATGTACATACTTCCTTTTATTATATAATCAAGATGACCTTATCAGCACACTATCCTATTACTAGAACCACTTAAGCTCTAATACCAAAATGTAGAGTTCCGACGCTTCACACAGCTTAACTGCTTGTTAGCCCCTCCGATGAACTAAATAAGGTACCTTAGTTGCTAGTTTTAGGCCCCGCCTCTCATCCAAGGGCTGGCACTTCACACAGCTGCCTATACACCTGGTTAATGCCTCTAGCCAAGGCAACATAGGTGGCTAGCCCTATGCTGTGTTGGGCCAAGAGCCAACACTTTGTCCTACTCTTACGCAATGAAAACCCCCAATCACGATGGTGAATTCCTAGCCTTCTTTATAACTAGCTCTGATATGAAAAATGTCAAACCCCTTAATATTTTGATATTTGCCAAAGTGATACAGGCATAGTTCTACTGGTATACAGAAATAGCACAAATATACTGATAAAGTGTACTTGTTTACAATACAATAGTTTCCTCGTAGGGTTTGAAAATATATACAAATTTTGTCTAAAACTGTCAAAATAAACTAATAATAACCAAAAGCTCCATCTTCTTGACCTGGACACCTCAGTTGCTAGTATTTACCGTTTTACCCCTCGAGCCGCAAGCTTCTACTAGAATATTTTTAATTTGAAAAAAAGGGTGAGATTCAAGCGAATCTCAGTAGTAATAGACAATCGATCATAAAAAATGCTATAATAAATATGCCAAGTACAACATACACCAATATTATATTAACATATAATATGTCAATCACTATTGCAACTCCTACTGGTTCTATACTTTAACTAGGCTCAAGATTACAGACTGGGCATATCGGTGTATCCGTAGGCACTGTATATCGGTGTACCTATGGGCATTGTGTTTTGTTATACTCATAGGCACTATCTTTCAGTGTACCCGTAGGCACTGTGTATCATACACATTATAAAATATAAGTTTTCATAGTTTATGAAGGATAGAGTTACTACCTAAATCCTTTTTCTGCTCTACCATCCAAAACCTTTGATTCAGCTCGGGCTATTGCCAATTACTATAAATTAAAGTTAACAAGTAACTGCTTATTACTTATATTAGTACTACCTTTAATCATAGTTTGTTGGTTATCTATCACAGTTATAATAGTTTCAGCACAGTACAGTTCTAATAGTGAATTTTACTATTTCTAGAAAACTAGCAGATTTTCAATCAACTTTGGAAATTCATAATTAATTATAGTAAAATCCAATTTGACTAATTTCAAAGACTAAGTGAAGCTCTTCAAATGAATTTTCATGGAAAAATACCTAAGTTTGGTTAGTTTGACCACACTATTCCTAGAATTGTGACCTACCTATCAAATCAAAGCTATAGATTTTTACTCTAATCTTGTCAAGTTTAATAATTTTTTGATCAGGTCTGACCAATGAAAATCATTTCATAACAACACTGCCTTACTGGAGGCAAGTATATTCCTTTAATTTCAAAAATTTCCATATTTGTATACCATCATCCAAAAATCATGAACACCTATATCCCATAAAATTTTCCCTTCTAAATCCAATGCAACCATTAGAATTACAAAATTCCAGCTCCTTCCTATTGTTCTGCTTCTGGCCCAAAGTTAGGGTTCTAGGAGGGGAAGTGTGTTTTCTTGATTTATCTTGTTTAATCACCTCCTTTCCACTTATAATCACATGATTAACTACTTAAAAACTAAATGAACATAATTTAGTGAAATTTGGGCAGCATTTTAGCTTAGGGTTTAATCTTCCTAAATTTACAAACCAAGGAAAAACCAAGCCAAATTCAACAACAACAACCACAACAACATATTATAACACAAGAAGATCAAGTTTATGAGATTACCTCTTGATTTCACCACATTCTCTCTCTAACCTTCTGATTTTGCTTGATGCAAATAATATTCATAAAGATATAGTGATTAGGAAAGGTTTTTCATTCATTCGGAGTCATAAACACAAGAAACTTCATGAACTTACCTTATTCTTTGCTTCTAGAACTCTCTTGCTTCTCTCCTCACTTTGCTTTCTACATTCTACTCTCTCTCTCTTTTGCTTCCTATATTGGTTGAAAATGAGGCTTAATGAAAGAGAAGAGCTCTTAGAAAATTATCCTTCTACCTCCTTATGAATATAATATTTTAATTGTAATAAACATATGCTAATTGCTTTATATCATTATCCTTTCTCTTTCTCTTTCATATCATAGAATATGTGGCCCTTTTAATTCAATTTATCATCTTTCTATTTGGCCTATAATTGATGACTGAATATGTGTGTTTGAAGAGCTTAAAAGAGCTTCTTGAACTATCATATTTTTTTCCTCCCTCACAATTTCACTTTTAGTTGAAATTGTTGACCAAAGTCTCCATCTTTTTCTACTTGACTTTGATGACTTCTAAAAGTGCCAATTATAGCCAAGTATTTATTTCCTCCTCTCTCTCTCTCCTTTTGGACGTTATATGGCCCTTTGGAAGAGCAAAATTGGCTTCTTGAATAAGCCATTTCAACACATTATAAACTTTTGACTTTTCCAACTTCATTTACTTGCCCAAAAATTCTTCGTTCTTACTTTTAATTTGGACCAAGTATATATTTCCCTCCTTGCTTCCTTATTGGCTGTCCAACATCATGAGATAAGGGGAAAATATTGGCTTTTGATATTTTTTAGCCAAATGACTATTTTGCCTATACATTTTTGCCATTACCCTTTTCAATTTCATAATTTGATAAAATGCTTAAAGAATTTTCATCAAACTTCGAAAATTTATGTCTTTATTTATAGATATCCAATTGTAATAGTTCCAAATTTTATATGACCCTTATTAAGTCTATTTTTAAGGAAAAATATTTCCTTTAGGCAACTAGGCGCACAACATTCCAGAAGTATCACTTATTGGACACTGCCACAGAAACTTGCCAGTTTCACTTGGCTAGATTCAAAAGTACATAACTCTGTGTGTACAGCTCCAAATGACTTATAGGACCTATCAAATTAAAGTTTGACAAGTCCACTTCTATTTTGCAAGTTTTTACATTTATTGGACATCATTTGGTTATCCAAAAACATATGACAATCTCACTACCTCGTAAGAAATTACATTGGCAGCACATTCTAGTTCACCAAAATTCTTCATTTTATTTCGTTGAATGCCATAAATATTTACAAGGCATATTGGTGAATGGAAATGGGGAGTTGTAATATAAAAGTGATGATTCAATATAAGGTCACTCGAGTGGTTATACTCGATCTCTGTTTAGAAGAAAAACATATCACCATCAGACTCACTATGGTGTAGAGAAAGTAATATGCTTATTTTAGGGCACTCAAGTGATCTCTTTGTAAATTAATTTCCAAAATGCTAATTACTACCTAAGTTACTGTGGTGTTGTAAAAGTGATGTAAATTTGATAGGGTCAATTGAGTGATTATTTCAAACATATTTTTCAGAAAGCTTGATCATAGGATAAATCACTATGGAGAAATAAAATTGATGTGAATCTGAATACATCTCTTGAGTGCTAACTTAAGTGATCAACTTGAAAATATTTTTAGGAAAATATGATGGCTGGGTGATATACTGTGGTGAACTAAAAGTGATGGAATTTAAAAGGCATCACTCAAGTGATATGTTTAAAAATATTCTCTTTGAAAGAAGATCACTATCAAAATCACCATGGTAGATTATAAGTAATGCCAAATTGCTACATCACTCTAGTTCTCACTTGAGTGATCTTTTAAATAAATAGTAGATCACTTCTAGTATATATTATAGTGAAGAGCTTTTTCAAAGTGTACCACTTTACTAATCAATAGAAGTCTTCATAACTTGCTCATTCACTATTAAGGAGGTGAAAGTGACAAAATTCGAAAACATCACTCAAGTGGTCGCTTGAGTGATCATGTGATTCAAACTTTTTCACATCACTTAAGTGCTCTCTCAAGTGGATTACCCCTATATGTTTTAAAACTATTTTCTAATTTGTAAACTAGTGGATCTACTATAAAGTTCTTTCCTAAAGCTTTGTTATCATTAAAACATAGAATCTAACACATTCTTCCATATATATCACACATTACTAATGACTTTTCAACCATTATCCAATGTTTTCAAAATCCTGGATGTTACAATTTCCAAAAGGTAATAGCCATTATGAAAAAAACAATGGTATAAGTGAAAATCATTTGAGATATGATATGAATAAGCTAGCTTAACAATTGTGTAGTTATCTCAATCAATTTTGTGAGTTCAAAAAATTGACCTATGGATCTATTAACAAAACCCTGAGAAAAGTTAAATTAGCGAGGGGAATGGAACTAAAGCTAATTTGAAATTAATAGCGATGGTAACCCAATCTCTGTGATTAGTGATCCTATGAAGGAGCTTCAATGGGTAAGAAGAAGTCATTTGTTAGTTCAACTAGCACTAAAATAAATTACCAGTTCCTTCCTATGACATGAGAAAGTGCTAGAATACATTATAGTGAGGTTAAGTGAAAGCTAGTAATGATTTCAAAATCCTATAGGATAATATGCTCATTACTGGTACATTTCATGAAAATTCCTATACGAATGAGGAGTGGGATTACTCCTACAAAATCATGGCAAAATCTCTAGGGCATTCGTTAAAACAAAGACATGTGTATGGCCATTTTAACATGCAAAAATATGCCAACAGTAGAAAATATGGGGGTTATAATTTGACTCTTAATTCCTCTAGTATACACCTAAGAGGTGTTGGTTCATAGTTCATAGGACTACTGGCATCTTTGTGTACCAAGTCTTTTTAGTCTAGGTCAGGTTCACAGTCCAAAGAACACCAGATACAATGGTTATATCCATATATGTATCTCAATTAATGGGGTTACGAGCTTCCTTTGACACATTCAAGGGATTGTTGTAAAGTATGTTTGTAAGTGTTTCAAACAAAGAAGTCTCATATAATTTTAAGATTGGGAATGCCCTAGTGTATTATTAAATGTGAACTTGAGTTATTAAAGATGCTAAAAGGAGGGGTCCTTCAACTGACCGTTGGAAATGACCGTTGAAGCTTTAATGTATTTTAATTAACTTGTTTTAATGATATTTAAATGATTTTATTATATTAAACTATCATTAAAACTTGTTTTTACAATTGCCATTTTACCAATTCCTCCCGAATACTATGTAGATATTATTGGTGACAACACCTGCAATGAAAATGAATAATCCAAGTTATGTTCAAGGAAACTATTCTTAGGAGTTATTCTACAACTACCCGTAGATAAGAAGCAGCACTCCCCAGGATAAAATGGATCCTTCCTACAAGAACAGGGTGAATAGACCAACGAAATATAATAGAACTCAATAGAAAAAGATATTCAAGAGTAGGAAGGGAGATGCCCAAAAATTCAAGTGCTATATCTTTTACATCTCTAACACAAGCTCCTTATATAGCCTCATAAATTTTCTAACATTAGCTAGACTCTTTATTAACATAAATTGCAGGTTTTAAACGTTGGCTCATGACCATTTAGGTATTTACATTTAAAGCAGTCAAACATGTTAAAACTCATCAAAAGCATTTAAATATTTATGTAAAACCATTTAAACAAATATTACCACTTAAAGCCCATTATGGTTTCAACGTTTATATCAAAACAATGAATTAAAAAAATTTGTTCATAAACCTTAACATGCATATTTCATTAAAAGCTACCAATTGAGAGTTTGAACAATTATGGACTGGTACTTATGATAGGTTATGTTAACTCGTACACAAGGGGCAGGGAGATATTACTAGATTTTGCCTCCAATGGCCTATAGCTGTACAAGTTCATTTCTCTTCTTGCTTCATTTAGTAGCCTAATATCACTTGTTACTCGGACACCCACAATCCCAAACACTATGGAACTTGTTCCTTATGACATATCCACTCATTATTTCCAACAATCCCCCATGTGTGTCAAAAGGAACACCATTAGCTAAGTTGCACACATGTGCATAAGTATTATATCTAGTGGTCCTTTAGAATATGAACTAGACCTAGACTAATAACACTTAGTGCACAAAGATGTCAGTGATCCTATGGACTATGAACTCACACCTCTTAGCTGTATACTAGTGCTATTAATAGTTAGGGTATACCCTCATATTTCACTATTAACATGCTTTTGTACATTAAACGGTCATGTGCGTGCTTGGTGCATAATGAATACTCTAGAGATTTCACCATGATTTCATGGGAGTGGCCCACCTCCACATTCATAGAGGGGATTTCATGAAATGTACATGCAATGAGTACACCATCTTATAGGATTATGAAATTATTAAGAGCTTTCACTCAGCCTGACTAAAGTAGATTCTAGCACTTTCTCTCACCATAACAAGGACTAACATTTCATTTTAGTGCTAGCAAACTATTAAATGATTTGTCTTACCCATTGAACCTCCTTCATGGGATCACCAATCATAGAGGTTGGATTATCATCACTCCCCTTAATGTTTCTATAATTTGATTCTTCCCAGGAATTTGTTAACAAATCTGTTGGGTCTACTTTGAACTCATAAAATTGATTGAGACAACTCTAGCTAGTTTATTCATAATATCTTAAGCAACTTCCACTTACACCTTTGTTATTTCCATAATGGTTATTGTCATTTGGCAATCGCAACACATCGACATTAAGTTTCAGACTTTTCACACCAATATATATATTTTTACTTAGAAGTTTCTAGCTACTTTGCCTCTAATTCTAACCAATTCTGGAGTAATAAACTCTAACTCACAGAATATTTAATTTTGGCTACTAATGAATTTTCTCACATATAGCTTAAATTCAGTTAACATACATGTATTTCAATACAATAGGAATCCACTGTGCATAGTACCAACATTTATTGTACCCCTCAAATATTTTATTTCCCTCATAAGGATGCATATATTAATATATGCTCAATCTCCATATGACACATGATATATGACAAGGTTTAACATCCTTTAATGCAACAAAATCTCAAATATTTGTACATAAACAAATTGAGTTGCAAAACCACCTCAAAAAACGTGTTAGAATCATAAGGAATATTCACATGATGGTTCTAAAAGCCAAACTCCAAAATACTTCTTCCAAAGATATATTATCACTATTCCATTATGATTTTAGCACTCAAATTACATTTAATTCTCCATGCTTTCAATTTCAATTTTGAAGCAGCAAAATATTAGAAAAAAGTATTTCATATCCATATTAAAAATTCAATAGTCATAATAATGCATACTCATTCCAAGATAAATGTATATGCACAAATCATGAAAATTAAAACACATTTATCTCTTTACTAAATGAATGGTTAAATTTTCATGTCACAAGTCACTGCTTTTTTCAAGCCACACAGATTATTTACAAAATTTATTCTCTATAAAAAATAACACAGTCTCTTTCTTAGTTTTTCTTTTTGAATCACAACTTGGCAATTATAGAATGAGGCTAGCAAAACAATATAGAATTTTCCTACTTAAATATAGTTTCTTTCACCAAATCTCTTTTATGGACCCCACACTTTTATGCACCCCCACACTGTCAATTATCTCAATTATATTTCACAATATCGATAATAAATTCTAATTAAACTAGAATCTTGCCACATAATCCCCTTCCATTCTAATTAAATTAGAATTTCTCACCTAATATTTGTCATTAAATAGAATAAACTATCATATTTTTCCAAATACCAAGCAAATATCAACACCCAACACATTTTTCCTTGTGAGCTTCTATCAACATAGCTAGCGTGACAATATATTTTATATACAAGTGCAAAATTTCTTTTGGTATTTCTAGCAATCAAATTTTTCCAACACATTTTTCCTTGTCATCTTCTATCAACACAGCCAACATGACAATATATTTTATATACAACTGCAAAATTTCTTTCGTTATTTCTAGCAATCATATTATAAGTGCACAAAACTCACCAAACTATAAATATTATTTACAATGTAAGTTTTCCATTTAAGCAACATACAATTTCCAACAAATCATGTACAGTCCACTTTGATTTAAACTTGAATATAATATCAAGTCACCTGTCTTTCTACAAGCAATCAATTTAACCAATGGAAAATTAAACACCACTAATGTATCAATGCCCGCCAACATTAACAATATAAAATAGTATTGCCAACCATAGTTAGCAACGACAAAAATTAAATTAAGAATTATAATGTGAAATTATAATTGAATAAAGTTCATCATTTAAACTGATAAATATTTCTAATTGATGTAGCCAAATTAGATAAAAGAATCATAAAAATTATCTCGAAGGGATTATCTCCTAGAGAAGTAACATGGGAAATAGAAGAGGATATGCGGAAGCAATACCCGAGTTTATGGCTATGTACATGTAGCAAATTTCGGGGATGAAATTTATTAAAGGGGGAAGAGCTGTAACACCCTATTGCTATTCATCAATATGCCTTGTAAATATTTATGGCATTCAATGAAATAAAATCTTGAATTTTGGTGAACTGGAATGTGCTGCTAGTGTGATTTCTAGCGAGGTAGTGAGATTGTCATATGTTTTTGGATAACCAAATGATGTCAAATAAATGTGGAATTTTCCAAAATAAAAGTAGACATGTAAACTTTAATTTGATAGGTCATATAAGTCATTTGGAGTTGTACATAAAGTGTTATGTATTTTTGAAGTTAGCCAAGTGAAACTGGCAAGTTTCTATGGCAATGTCTAATAAGTGATACTTATGGAATGTTGTGCATCTAGTTGGCTAAAGGAAATATTTTTTCTTAAGAATAGACGTAATAAGGGTCATATAGTCTTTGGAACTACAACCATTGGATATCTACAAATAAATATATGAATTTTCAAAGTTTGATGAAAATTCTGTCAGCTTCTTATCAAAGTACAAAATTAAAAAGGGTAATGGCAAAAATGTATGGGCAAAATAGTCATTTGGCTAAATAAAATCAAAAGCCAATATTTTCCCCTTGTCTCATGATGTTGGACGGCCAATAAGGAAGCAAGGAGGGAAATATATACTTGGTCCAAATTAAAAGTAAGAAGAAGTATTTTTTGATATGTAAATGAAGTTAGAAAAGTCAAAAGTTTATCATGTGTTGAAATGGCTTATTCAATAAGTCAATTTTGCTCTTTCAAAGGGCCATATAACATCCAAAAGGAGAGAGGGAGGAAGAAATTAATACTTGGCTATAATTGGTGCTTTTAGAAGTCATCAAAGTCAAGTGGAAAAAGATGGAGACTTTGGTCAACAATTTCAACTAAAAGTGAAATTGTGAGGAGGCAAAAAATATGATAGTTGAAGAAGCTCTTTTTAGCTCTTCAAACACACATATTCGGTCAAAAATTGTAGGCCAAACAAAAAGATGACAACTTGAATTAAAAGTGACACATATTTGTATGATATGAACGAGAAAGAGAAAGGATGATGTTATAAAGGAATTGGCACATGTTTATTACAATTTAAAAATTATATTCATAAGGAGGTAGAAGGATATTTTTCTAAGAGCTCTTCTATTTCATTGAGCCTCATTTTCGGCCAATATAGAGAGCAAAGGTGAGAGAGAGAGAGTTGAATGTACAAAGCAACGAGAAGAGAGAAGCAAGAGAGCTCATGAAGCAAAGAACAAGGTAAGTTGATGAAGTTTCTTGTGTTTATGACTCCTAATCCATGGAAAACCTTCCTAATAACTATATCTTCATGAAAATTATTTGCTGCAAGCAAAATCAAAAGGTTAGAGAAAGAGGTTAGCCATGGTTTAGAGAGAGAATGTAGTGAAATCAAGAGGTAATCTCATAAACTTCTTCCACTTGTGCTAAAATTGTTGTGGTTGTTGTTGTTGAATTTGGCTTAGTTTTTCCTTGGTTTGTAAATTTGGGAAGATGAAACCTTAAGCTGAAATGCTGCCAAAATTCCCTAAATTATGTTCATTTAGTGTTGAAGTAGTTAATCATGTGATAGGGAGGAGCTAGAATTTTGTAATTCTGATGGTTGCATTGGATTTAGAAGAGAAAATTGTGTGGGAATATAGGTGTTCATGATGTTTGGATATTGTATGCAAATCTTGAAATTTTTAAAATTAAAGGAACATGCTATTTGATTTGCCTCCAGTAAGACAGTGTTGTTGTGAAATGAATTTGTTTAGTCAAACCTGGTCCAAAAATTATGAAACTTGACAAGATTAAATTAAAATTCTAGAGGTTTAATTTGATAGGTAGAACACAATTTTTGGACTGGTACATTAAAAGATATATATTTTCAATGTTGTGCCCTATTTCTGGAAAGAAATCTGGAATAGTAGAGGTTGGGCAAATTAACAATGTGGTTAAACTGACTAGACTTAGGTATTTTTCCATGAAAATGCATTTGAAGAGCTTCACTTAGGCTTTGAAATTAGTCAAATTGTATTTTTCTATAATTAATTATGAATTTCAAAGTTGACTAAAAATCTGACAATTTTCTGAAAATAGTGAAATTGCACTATGCAGAACTGTACTATGTAGAAACTGTTATAACTGTGATAGATAAGCAACAAACTATGATTAAATGTAGTAGTAATATAAGTAATAACCAGTTATTTGTTAACTTTAATTTATAGTAATTGGTGATAGCCCAAGCCGAATCAGTGATTTTGGATGGAAGAGCAAAAAAAAGATTTAGGTAGTAATGTTATCCTTCATACACTATGAAAACTTATATTCTGGAATGTGTATGAAACATAGTGCTTACGGGTACACTGAAACACAGTACCTATGGATACATCGATATGCCTAGTTTGTGGTCTTGAGCCCAGTTGAGGTACGGAACCAGAGGGGTTACAACAGTGGTTGGCCCTGAATGTTTTCAACCAAACTGAATTATGTGTTATTATAATATTGGTTTGTTGTACTTTTTTTTCCGATGCAAATGAAACGAGAAAGACAATACAAACAAAACCCAAACTAAAAATAAATAAATGCCAAGAAAACTAAAAGAGAGAAAAATAAACACTATCTATGTTACCTCCTCAGTAGGCATCTGAACATCAACATGAGAAGTGATAGGATAGAGGCATGGAAACACGTTTAAGGCCCTCTTTGCTAGGTGATCTGCCTCCAGATTCAAGTCACGTAGAATATGTGTCACCTCTACTTGCCAAGAATAGCTTAGCATGTTTCAACCTCAGAATGATATCAGTGCTCCTCACTAAAGCCATCCATGATGAACAAACACGCTTCCAGGAAGTCACTCAAGAGCAGTAGATGACACACCCTAAGGTCCCAAGCTCTCTTTAAACCCATTAAACAGGTCCACAATTCTGTGACGAGCACATCCCCTTTTGCAATCCTTATATGAAAAGCTTCCAAAAAGTGACCTTCATTGCCATATAATATTCCTCTACAACCTGTTGCTTGGTTCCCTCTGCTATATTCTCCATCAACAAAGAGCTTGGACAAGCCAGGCAGTGTTAGGAGCTAAGAACCGCCAGGTGCAGCATGTTCATTCCTAGATGTCAAGTGGTTGAAAGACCTAGTTTTCTATTGTCGAGCTTGTAGGATAGCACCAATGCAGATGCAAAGAGATTGAGTCTGAGGTTCCATGCCCTCAAAAACCCTTTCATTTCAGCTCTTCCAAAACAACTAGCAGACTACTACGAAGAAATCTACCCAAACTCCATCCTCAAACTCCCTCACATTCTTGAAGAGATTCATTTTACACCAGTCCCATAAATTGTGGTTGAAGAAAGTGTCTCTGTGTCTAGCATAAATTTTTTAACACCAAAAGTCCTTTGCCAATGGACAATCCCCATGACATAAAGTATATCCTCATACGGACCTCCATAACCCAAGCAACGAGTATCGATCCCCATGCCACGGTGCACTCGTGCCGCATTCGTGAGGAGCCGGTCCTGCAGGACCATCCATGACATGTCTTGCATCTTTGTGGGGTTCAAAGCTTCCACACCATGTGCCAAATTGGGTCAACAAGGGAATCATCAGGACAAAAAAGACTATACACAAATTTCATAGAAAACAAACCATTCACCTCAAACTTTCACCTAACCATGCCCCTGTAGTCTCTCATATTGTCACATTCCAAACCTTTCTCCAGAATTTCCAGTTTCTTTTAAGGTCGGTCCATAACCTTGATCCAGGACGAGACTTTTCAATTATTGGGATAATGTCTGATCTACACTTATATTTACTCCAAAATACACGAGCCCACGGTTCATCCTTTTTTTTCACCAGACCCCACCTAGCTTTTAGGATAAGCACTTAGTTCTGGGCAATCATCTGATAAAGCCCCAGACTACCCCTCTTCTTTTCCTTGTATACTTCCTCCCATGACACTAGATACACCCTTCGCTTCTCATCTGTAGACCCCCATACGAGCCGTCGAGCCCTATTTTCTACTTCCTTACAAGTGCTATGGGGTAAAAGAGTAGTTTACATTAGGTAAGTGGGTATAGTAGCCACTACTAAAGACACCAAAGTTTGCCTCCCAGCAAAAGAGATGTGGTTTACTTTCCAGTTGCTCAAATGGAATCTCAACTTATCTACCACATACTGATAGGTTGATTTGTTAACCCGTTGATGATGAAGGGGAACTCTCAAATACTTACCAAGATCCATAGTAGGAGTAAACCCCAGTAATTCAATCAATTGCCTAGACCAATTATGGTTCATATTATTCAAGAAGAAGATGTGCGTTTTAGGTTGACTAACCTCCTGTCCTTAAGCATTGCCAAAATTGGCAAGGTCCGGTTTATTACCTCCACTTGGTCTATGGATGCTTCAGAAAGAAGGATGAGGTCATCCTCAAAAAGCAAATGTGAAAGTGGAGGCCCATTTTTATTGAGCGGAATTGGTCTCCAACTACCATTATCAACCTTTTCCTAAATCAAATGAGCAAGCTTCTCAATACAAATGACAAATAAATAGGGTGAGAGAGTATCACCTTCTCTAATGCCCTTAGATAGGAAGAATTCCGACATCTTGCTGCCTTCCTATATGATTTGCATTTTGGGAGAAGAAATGCATGCTTTGTCAAGGTCAATGAAGTAGGTGGTAAACTTCAAATCAACCTTAATAGCCATAAAACTCTTCTTCTCATCCATATTCTTCATAATATGAATAATCTCCTGAGCTATGATAATATTATCAGAGTTAACTCTCGTCGGAACGAAGCTACACTGATAGGGAGCTATAATGGCAGGAAGAATGCTTTTAATTCTAATCAACAGAATTTTGGTAAGAATCTTATAAATAACATTGTACAAGCTAATTGGTCGAAACTCCTTGAAAGTCTCAGGGTTATCTTGTTTTGGAATGAGAACAATTAGCATCTCATTTACCTCCCTGACAAACTTCGAATGCACAAAATACTACTTCAAAAGATCTACCACTAAGTTACCTACTAGTGGCCACTGGCTTTTTGAAAGAATAGATCATTCAATCCATTTGGGTCTGGAGATTTCAGGGCCCCCATAAAAGAAAGTGCCTATTTTACCTCTCTATTCCTAAAGGTTTCCCCATCTGATCAATATACCCATCTTGAATAACCAAATAGGACAATTGGCAATCCTCCAAGCTATTAGAAGTACCTTCCTCTATGAATAGGGATTCAAAATAGTGTATAGCAAGTTGTTTAATAATCTCAATCTCATAAATCTAGTTTTCGTTCTCATCCCGGATGGCTTCAATCTTTCTCCTTTTCCTTCTCCCATTCACCCTAGAATAGAAGTACTTAGTATTCTTATCCCCCATTAACGACCACTCACACTTGGATTTTTGAGCCCATAGGAGATCCTATTGAAGTAATATCCATCCTAATTCTACCCACAGTTGCCGTTAGAGGGTTTCCTGCTCAGGCCAATTCTGACAAGACCCGACCAACCATGCCAGGCCCTCTAGGTAGTTAAACAAATATTTCTTCTACCTCCCAAGATTGCCAAAAACTTCTACCTTCCATTTTTGAATTACCCCAATAAACCATTCCACATTCACAAACCAGCAGCAATATTTACTCCAAGTGGAATTCATTAAATTGTCAAAATATCATGGAAGATCTATGACGCAAGAAATATAAATGGCTGATTTTGGATCATTGGCCTCAGTGCTACTGCTTCCATTCTTAAAATAATTGGCCAATGGTCTAACTTGTAAAATAGTAGATAAAGGAGTTTCACATCTAGGAAGCTAGACAGGAAGAGATCATTAACCATTATCCTATCAATTCTGCTCTTGCTATTACCTCGGTTTTATATGAAATAAGGGCCTCTACAATTTAGATCCTATACCTCTACCTCTTTTGCCCATCTACTTAAATCACTATCAACATAATTATTCTCCCATATAGTTGATCTTTTATAATGTCTAAACAGAGTGCTGTTAAAGTTCTCTTTCATGTACCAAGCTCCATCTACAGTGCCACAGACACACTTCAAATCAGCCGCTAAAGATTTTCTTGGTGACAGATTCATACTAGCAAAAATCACTGAGATATAACAGCAATGATAGTTGTGATTAAGCCGAAGATGAATGAACTGGTCACAAGCCTCTAAAACCTCCAAGTTCACTACCTCATCATTCCATATAACCTATAGACCATCGCTAAATCCTCTGGCATCCATAACTTCGTAGTTATTAAAACCCAATGACCCATCAATCTTCTTTACCCTTAGACCATGCGCTCAAGATTCCAATACAGACAACATATTCACATTATGTCATTTAACTAGCTCCCGTACCAACTATGTGAAGGCTTGATAATATGTGCCTCTTGTATTCCAAAAGAGATAAATCATTTGACATTTTGATAATGGAAAGGGCCTGTAGAGCCCAGTAAGCTATCAATAAGCATCTGACAATCATCATGGGATTCCAAAAGAGCATTGCTAGAAGTAGGCTCATCCTTTTCAGTGGGGACGCCAACCACAGCCTACTACAGAGAAGCCTATTTACTTTGCAAAATGGATGGTGTGCGTCCCATTTCACTAGTCGTAGTACTTGGGTCTTGGTCCAATATAGAAAAGGGGTTTACAAAATTAAGAGGATTAGGGATTTGGACTAAACTTACTTGCTCGGTGGGCCATTTAGAGATTAGGACTTGGGCTCGGTTCTCCTTCCCTTGGGATTTAGACACTCCCATATTATTCTTCTTACGTGGAATATAAACCCATTGCAAATTATTTCCTATGTCTTTCCCAAACATATGGCTACCCTACCATGTAGTATACTTCCCACGTACGTTGAATTCTCCACCCTTCCCTCCTCGGTCTACTCAGTGAATGCAGGTGTATTAATCATCATCTCTCAAGATTTTTTGGCCTTGGAATTATTCCCTTTATTACTATAGGTTTACCCTCCATATTTTCCTTATTTATACCACATGACTCACGCCCTTCCCTACTTGCATAGTTCCTCGATTTAGACTTCTCTGACCCTACCATATATTGCGATCTGAATCCTTTATTCTCAGAGGAATATCCACACTTCTATAACTATCGTTTCCCTAACATCTGCTATCCATATAGATTGGCCAGTGATTGAGACGCTATCATTCTTAGAATCAATATTTGAGTGTGTCATATTCGTCATAGATGGACTATCTGATGACTTCAAACCTTGGAACTCCTTCCCTTCTAGATCATTCGATGACTCATTCCCTACCCTCGCCTGATCAAGCTGAGGACAATAATCTCAGTGATGTTCGAAAATACCATAATGAAATCAAATAAGGTGCAGGCCTTCATATTCTAGGAGAATGGTCCTTTCAAAGAGGTCAATGGTTTGAAGAAGCTGAAGCTTTAAGTCCAACTCAATGCAAACTCTAGCAAAATGACTGCGAGATCCCATTAAGGTTACAAAATCTACTTTGAGTGTCTGACCAATCGTAGCCCCCATCCTCCAAAGGGACTCATAGTTATAAAACTCAACAAGCATGAATTATATTTGAACCCATGCCGCTATCTTACGATAGGAGTCCGCCATCCAAGGATTCAAAATTGGAGGCCACTATTGCACCAATACTTAATGGTCTGCCACTATCGAAGGCCCCTCCAATAGCACATATTCCAAATCATCCTGTGTATCAAATGAGGCAATAAAGTAGCCATTCTCTAGATCTAGCAACTTGAATGGTGATTTAGTTTTCCAAATTTTCTCCAAATGTGGATGTAGCTTATAGATTGATAGGTTCAGGCCCAGTAACTTCATGACAATCGACTTCCTCCATAGGGCACACCGAGCTTCATATTCCTCCCTAGTCACCTTCATTTATGGACGCAAATTCATATGGTGGCCCTCATCATTTACTGCAGCAGAGGGAATGTCTTCTTCATTAGACTTAGAAAAGAAGCCATCCAAACTATTGATATATGCTTTCCACTCATTCTCTATAGCGTTTGATCCTCTAGCCAATACTTGTTTACATAGGTTATCCAGGTTTAACAACTTGTCCTTATAAGTTATAGAAACCTGACCACCACCCATATCATTCGCTTCATTCGTCTCCTCATCACCTCCTACCCTCCCCTTCTTCCTTGTCCTAGCCCTCAAATCTACTTCTTCCACTGAGCTCCACCCTTCTATCTCATCCTCTTCTTCCCTTCTTCACTTCATGGTTTGGTGTATGTTGTAATTGGCATTTTTATTATCGCATTTTTTATTGATCGATTGTCTGTTACTTTTGAGTTTCATTTGAATCTCAACCTCTATTTCAAATTAAAAGTATTCCAATAGAAGCTAGCGGCTTGAGAGAAAAAATGATAAATACTGGCAATTGAGGTGTCCAGGTCAAGAAGATGGAGCTGTTGGTTATTAGTAGTTTATTTTGATAGTTTTAGACAAAATTTGTATATATTTTCAAACCCTATAGGGAAGCTCCTATATTGTAAACAAGTATACTTTATTAGTATATTTGTGTTATTTTTGTATGCCGATAGAACTGTGCCTTTATCACTCTGGCACATATTGAAATGTTAAGGGGTTTGACATATATTACTAAAGTGAAGCAAGGAGTGCTCACTTACATTTTCAAAATTGTCTTTTTAAGCAAAGTAACGATCACTCGAGTGAGCACTTGGGTGATGTAATCACTCATATATAACTATTGGTATTGGCAAGCACAGTGAAAGAATTTAAATTTTCAAAAGTTTACCAATCCCAATTGTGGATCTATTAACGACGTTTAAATCGGGTAGTAAGAATTGTACCTTTTATGCATTTTATGCTTTTCAACCTCCAGGAGCCAACACCTCAGGTAAGCTCCCTCTACCAGTATCCACACGAATATGACTCTAACATTGGATATTAATTGTTGTCCATCCAGCAGCAACAGAAAACCCTCGCATTTACTATCTAGATCCTATAGAAACTACTTATCCAGATAATCGCCCTGATATGCTGATTATCTTTAATAAGTGTATGGGTGTATGTGTAAATCTTTTCATGTGTGATTATTGAATAACCAACATTAATTAGGAACTTCTTTGTTTTATTAGTGCATTAACCGCATATAGAGGAAATGTTAGATTGACCTACTCTAGAGGCAATGACCCGGCCAATAGCTATGCGTGGAGGAAGATTATGGTACTTATATATGAATTTACTCCATTCTTGTTAGTAAAAAAAATTTATTCAAAAATTGACATAACTATTTCATTGTATTGTTGCAGTGTCCATTCTAGCCGAATGATAATGATTGTGGTTATTATGTTATGAAATTTATGAAAGATATAGTTACTCATCGCCACCTTGTAATTCCTGTGAAAGTAAGCTCCCTTTAGTTGCAATTGATATTGTGTTTTAATTTTAATTGACAAAGTGTCTAAATTTAGTGATTTTCATTCTTTGTATACATGATTGTTTATCTAGTATTATGAAGATGCACGTTGTGCTGAGCTGTCTGACCATCAAATGGATGAAATCATTGAAGAATGGTGTGAATATATGGTCAAGCAATTAGTTAATTTAGGCATGTAGCTTCATTCTTGCCTATTCTTATTTTGTTTAATTATTTGTACACTATATAATCATTGTTAATACAATATATTTTGTAGTTGTTAAACGTTATAATTATTCATTGTAGTTATTTGAACAAATGACCATCATCGTTTTTTGTATTGTAATATTTGCCTATTAGACGAAATATATGGTCATTTGCTTACTACTATATATATATGGTTATCAGGTATTACACTGCACAGGAAAAAAATATTTTAAAAAATTATTAAAAAAAATTAAACCTACTTTGGCATTTGAAGGTAAAATGCCAAAGGAGGGGTACCCTGATTTGGCGTTTTTCCTTAAAACGCCAATGGAGGGGACACCCCTCCTTTGGCGTTTAATGGTCAAACACCAAAGGAGGGGTATCCCCTCCTTTGGTGTTTGAAAGAAAAACACCAAAGGAGGGGACACCCCTCCTTTGGCGTTTTTTCTTCAAACGCCAAAGGCACTTTCCTCCCGAAACGCTATATATAATTAATATATTTATTTAATTTAATAAAGTAACGTATGGCATTTCTGTAAATTGAAAAGCGCCACAGGAATTTTTAATGGCGTCAAAAGCTTTGGCGTTTCTTAAACGCCAAAGTATTTTATAAAATAAGCGCCATTACACTACTTTTTTGTAGTAGTGAGGATTATCCTACCCTTTGTTTTTATGACTAATAAGGGCTATATTGGATTTTCAAAATTAATCTTAATTAATTTTGAAATCAATTAGAAGTTGATTGTTTCGATGAGTTAATTAAATAAATTTGTTTTAATTAAATTTGTCTAACAGTTTTAATCTAATCAATTTATTTAATTTGAATAAAGAGCCAATGGAAATAGATTTAATTTATCTTTTATAAATTAAATCTGACATATTATATCTCTATCAATGTAAGCCATTTTATTTATCAAATAAAATTAAATCTGAAACCAACACTACATAAGAATAGTATTATTATTATTATTCCTTTCATGAATGTTATATCATATATATATCTATATATGTATAAAATTCGTCCACTTTAGATTTAACATTGTATTCATTGAATCTTAGACACATCTTAGGTTCAATGAACCTGGACGTTATAGCTCATGTTAGGCTATTCTCGTGTGGACCCTATATGTCCATACGAAGTTGGTAATGAGCCAATAACTGTACTAACCCACAAGTCACTAGCAGCCTCTAGAAAGACATTTTGACTACCTAATTCATATGAGGATCGTTAACACAATGCAACCTGTCATACAACTATATCATGTCCCTTTTGTCACACAATTTTGAGAAAGATGAGGCATGGATAATGTCATCCTCCTGTTCCTGACCATTACTTTCCTATTTCCTGAGTAGTCCAATAATAGAAAGGGAAACTTCTTTCTATCGTAGTATGGCCATACTTTTCTCAAACTCACTCATCGTGGGGCCCAATAATATCTCTCTACTAATGTGAGGGACAAATTCCATCTTGACCATTCACATTCCTCTGTATGAAAGCCACCAAGCTTGATTGTAGCCTTTATCATCACCTGGTCATAGGTGACTTTTGACTAGGTCAAAGCTTAGTGACTCTCATGTAGGAATCCATGTTGATCTCATATCAAAGGGCATAATGACGTGGTTATACATGAGATAAGCTTATGATTTGATCCATGCAGTTTTCTCATACTCTTGCAAGTGCCTAAGAATTTGATTCTTATCTCTATCCCTTATCAGAGTCATACTGGTCTCACTTCATCTTTGCTCCCGCATAGATGACTGACTAGGGATATTTAGGACAATCTTTATGATTTATCCATGAATATAGTTATCACGGTGAACATGCGAATAATATGATAACAAAATGGAGAAACTCATTAAATAATAATGTTTAAAGTACAATGATTGGCCCCTAGGGCATAATATCCAACAATAATAACATCTTAAAAATCATGATACTCATTCAAATAACTTCTAAACATGTTCTCTTTGCTTCTAATTGATTCTATATCTTGCTAAGCCAATGCTTGAACATTTTTCAGGTGCTTAATCAAGAGTTAACACATATTAACAAAAAGCACTTTTTGTATCATATGCATTAAGTGCTTTATTCCTCAGCAAATTGAAATCCTCTCTGTCTTCCAACGGCTATTTCAAAGAATAGAAGAAATAACCTCATACAATCAATGGATTTAAACAAGCAATGTTTATTAATTCTCACCAAGCTATAAATAGGAGAGCATTGAAGATGAAGGCATTAACTCTCTACAAGCATTCCCTATTTCATTAATTGCTAAGTCTTGTGATATGCTCATGTGTAATCTTCTATACCTCAGTGTTTACACCTTTATTCTTAGAGATAGATTCAACTAAATCATTTATTATGGTTAAGTAACTCAAGGTAGTAAGACCTTGAGATGGGCATTGATTTCAAAGTATAAATGTGAGTAAGTATTCCTTGAGAAGGAACTTACTTGTACTGAGGCACTAAGAGCCCAGCATATCATGGGATGATAATGAAACTCTCTGAATGATTTATTAGGATTGGACATAGGTTAAATGGATTAGGCCGAACTAGTATAAATCTCCTGTGTCAACTTTTGGTGATATCTCTCTAACTATAATTTCTTTATTAAGTTTTGTTTTTTAAGTTTTAAATTTTTAATATCACCCAATTCACCCCCCACTTAGGTGAGAGGGTTGAACTAACATTTGGTATCAGACTAGGTCTTCTTGTGTTCAGGTTTAAAAGACTAAGAAGGATCCTATGGCAAGCTTTCATGAGAATATACTACCAGATGGAGCTTTAATCACCAAACAATAAGAATTTTGTAGAGAACAGTTATGATTTTGTGAAGCCAAATTCAAAGTGTTTGTGGTGGCAAATAGATGAGAAGAAAAAGAAAAGGTTAGCTCTCAATGCAATCATAGAAAAGTAACCAGAGGAAGAAGAATTTGAAGATGAAGTGATGGGCATGATCATGAAAAGACTCAAAAAATTTTAACAGAAAGACCAAGGGATCAGAAAGTTTCAAAAGGGAGGTTCAAGTAGTCAAAAAGAAGCAAAGGATTCAATCATTTGCTTTGAATAGAACAAGCTTGGACATATCAAGTCTAAATGTCTATTCTACCTAAAGAACAAAGAAAACAAAAAGAACAAGTTTGGAAAGAAGAAACCTTATGTCTCTACAATCTGGGAGAAAGTTCTTCTGATAAAGAAAGTGAAGATGAAGAAGTGGGCAATATTTGTTTAGTGGCTCAAGAAGAAGTGTCAGTCACTAAGGAGTTAACAATTTATGAACCTACTTTTGATGAATTATAATCTAAATACGATCCTTTACATTATGAATTTGTCAAAGTAGTTAAGGAGATGGTAATCTTCAAAAAGAAGGTTAAACATCTTAAGGATCAAATCAAGATGTAATCTAATGATTACTGTCAAACGTGCCAAGAAATGGAGAAAAAGAATATTGACCCTACTAAGACACTTGAGAAATTCACTAAGGAAAGTGAAATGCTCAAAGTTATTTTGAAGGTTCAAAGATGCACAGATGACAAGTATAGAATTGGATATGATCTAGACTTGGATAGGAAGAAAGGTGGTAAAGCTTACCTTAACGCTTTCCAACATTTGGTACATGTATATAATCTTTTTGCTTATTGTAATTTTTGTAATAGAAAGGGGCATTATACCATTTCTTGATATCATAAAAAGAAAGGAATCATTGGCAACTATACATGGATTTCGAAAGATTCACATGTGCAAAAAATAATTCATACTAACCATAAAGGACCCAAGAAAGTATAGGTACCTAAGACTTGACTAATTCTTGTTGTAGGTTTGCCTCAAAGCATTAAGATCAAATAAATGGTACATCAACAATGTATGCTCGAGACACATGATCAGGTGACAAAAACAAGTTCGGCATGCTAAACCAATGGAAGGAGGCAAAGTTATCTTTAGAGGCAACCGGTTTGAAATATTGCTGGGATTAGTGAAGTAGGAAAGACAAATGGAGTACAAGTCAAAGATGTTTACTATACATAAGGACTGTGTTACAACCTACTGAGTGTAAGCCAAAGTACTAACAAAGACAATTGAGTGACCTTTAACTCTGAAGAATGCCTCATTATGAGCAAAAAAGATATTCAAATTACTAAAGATGATCTCAAACTCAAGATAAGAGCCTCAAGCGATGGTAACTGTTACACTCTTGATATAAATGTTAATTCGTTTGAAAATTGTTTTGTAAGTAATGCTGATGAAAGTTGGTAATCACATAAGAGACTTGCTTATGCCAATATGAACCAACTAGGTAAATTGATAAAAAAAGGATTTATTAATTAGTCTTCCTAAGCTTCAATTTAAAGATAACTTAGTTTGTGATTCTTCTAAAAAGGGAAAACAAATAAAGTCATCTTTCAAATCTAAGAAGATAGTCTCATCTGAGAGGGTACTCCAACTACTTCATATGGATTTAGTTGGACCGGCAAGAGTAAAGAGTATTAGAGGAAATCTTTACACTTTAGTAATAGTTATGACTATTCTAGATTTACTTGGACTTTATTTCTTTCCTCAAAAGATGAAACCTTTGATGAATTTGTTATTTTTGCCAAGAAGGTCCAAAATGAGAAAGGTATTCCTATTGTATCTATCAGGACTAATCATGGTGGAGAACTTGAGAATCAAGCCTTTGGGGAATATAGTGTTGTAAATAGAATTGACCACAATTTCTTAGCTCCAAGAACTCCTGAACAAATTGGTGTTGTTGAACGGAAGAAAAGAGTTCTCACTGATATTGCAATAGTAATGCTGAATGAGAAAGATGTGTCACAAGTATTTTGGGTAGATGCCATGAGCACAACATGCTACATATCAAATAGAGCATACTTCAAAAGAATTCTTGGCAAGAGGCCATACGAGCTATACAGAGGAAGAAAGCCAAAGCTTACTCACCTACATATTTTCATATGCAAATGTTTCATCTACAATAATGGTAAAGACAATCTTGGTAAATTTGATCCTAAATCTAATGAAGGTTTTTTTAGGATATTCAAATAGAAGTAAAGCATATAGAGTCTTTAACAATAAAACATGTGTTGTTGAAAAATCTATTCATGTTGTGTTCGCTAAATGCAAGCCTTAACAAAAACCTATTGAGGAAGAACTAGAGTTAGTTTATAAACTAAGAGACTTAACCATTTTAGTTCATAAACTAGGAGATTTAACCTTTCTAAATTCTCCTACCCCTCAAACAGAAAAAGAAGAAGACGCATATGACCCTTAAGATAATCAAACTCAACTTAGAGCCTAGAGATATATTAAGGATCATCACATAGACCAAGTCATAAATGAAGTGACAAAAGGAGTGAAAACCAGAAATATAATTCTAAATGAAGTCAGCTTCTCTACCTTTATCTTTGAGATCGAACCCTCAAGAATTGAGTAAGCCCTATCTAGCAAAGATTTAGTGTTGTTAATGTAAGAGGAATCAAACCAATTTGAAAGAAATCAAGTTCGGGATTTGGTACCTCAGCCTAAAAACCATCTATTCATTGGCACCAAATATGTATTCAAGAACAAACTTGATGAATCCACAATCATCGTCAGAAACAAGACACTACTACAAAATAGAGATTTATCAACACTGATCTTATGGCACTTATTTAAACAAGCGATGGAGGAGACTTCTATTTTTTTAAAAAAGAAACTACATGTGGCAGCTATGGCAGTTTCTATGTTAAGCGCCATAGCTGCTAAGTACCTTCTATGGCACTTGCCTGGGGAAGCGCCATAAAGGGAGTTATTTTTAAAACAAATAGACACCCTGTATAGTTCTTTCCTAGACAAGTGTTGTAGCTAGGTACATACATTTAATGGCACTTTCTCTAAATAGCAACATTAATAGCATATATGATATGACATAAGCATATATACCTTTAACACATATGTCCTATTAATTTTTAAGCTTATAAATATAATTTTATTAGTTATTACTTATTTAATTTGTTCAATATCTTTATATTTGACTTATTATTTAAAATAATTTTTTTAAAAAAAAATTCTATGGGAAGTGGCTTTAAAGGCCAACAAAGTGGGCTGATTTAAAAAAATTAGAACTCAAAACTTTTAAATAAATCGTCCCTATTAAAAAATATTTTAAATTTTTGTAATAGAAGCCCTTTGACGGTGCTTGGTACACCAAACGCCATCTAAGGTACCAACACCATGCACCTTGGATGGAGCTTGGTGCACCAAGCACCTTGGGCCATCCAAGGCGCTTGTTTTAAACATGGCTCCACATGGTGCCTTGAATATTCAATGCACCACGTGGTGCCATTCAAGGCACCTGATGCCTTGAATATTTAAGGCACTTGGGCCTTGAATTTGTAAGGCTGAGGGCATTTTTAAAAAAAATTAAATTTTTTTAAGATGAGGAAATTACAAAAGATACATGCTATGTTATTTCATTTTGTTATGGATTGTATTGTAAATTGATGTGGATTTTGGATTGTAAATGGAGGTTTCCAACAGGAAAATAAAATAATTATTAAAAATTATTGTGGCAGCGCAGTGCAATTTTTTAAAATAAATATCTTGAGTAAAATGCTTTTATATTTTTAAAAATAAATCTCTTGTTCATACAAGTGTCGAAGGATAGTTCTATTTTTTTAAAAAAATGTAACACCTAATATCTTGTATGACACTTACCTGGGAAAGTGCCATACAAGAGGTCAAAAAGATAAGTCACATCTATTAGAAAAATTATTTTCTTTTAATAAAAGGCTTACCTTTGATGGCCAAGCGCCGTCCAAGGTACTGCTTTAAATATATATTTAAGGGCCTTTGACGACACTTAGTAGGCCAAGCACCGTCCAAGGAACCTTATATTCAAGGCACAGTGCCTTGAATATATATTCAAGGCACTTATGTGAATTCAAGCACCAATGCCTTGAATATTTAAGACACTGGGACCATGAATTTGTAAGGCTGAGGGCATTTTTAAGAAAAAATGAAATTTTTTTAAGATTAGGAAATTGCAAAAGATACATGCTATGTTATTTCATTTTTCTATGGAATGTATTATAAATTGTGGTAGATTTTGGATTGTAAATGGAGGTTTCTAATAGGAAAATAAAATAATTATAAAAAATTATTGTGGCAGTGCGGTGCAATTTGTTTTTTAAAAATAAATCCCTTGAGTAAAAGGTTTTTATTTTTTAAAAAATAAATCTCTTGTACATAAAAGTGCCAAAGAATACTGCTATTTTTTTAAAAAAATGTGGCACTTATAGCTGTTTAATATCTTTTATGGCAGTTGCCTAGAAAAGCGCCATACATGAGGTCAAAAAGATAAATCACCCCTATTAATTTTTTTTAATAAAAGGCCTACCTTTGATGGCACTTGGCTTGCTAAGCGCCATCCAAGGCATTGCCTTGAATATACACTAGTACAGAAAAGGGTTTTTAGACCGGAATATTTAAACCGGTTATATCAGATAAGGTCTTAAAAATATGACCGGTGGTATTTTTGTAATTATAATAAAATATTAAGACAGGTTATATTTATAACGGGTCTTAAAAATACTTTTAAGACCGGTTATATTTAAACCGGTCTTAAAATTAATTTTAAGACCAGTTGTAATAAAAACCAGTCTTAAAATATATACAATTAAAAAAATAAATACATGTAATATATTTTCTAGACCGATTCTAAATATAACTGGTCTAGAAAATATTATCTGAATTAAAGACAATTAAAAAAATAAAATTGTTATTATTTTTAAGACCGGGTGTACAAAAAAACCAATCTTAAATATTAAAAATTTAAGACGGGTTATTATTTAATAACCGGTCTTAAAAAGTTTCTATCTTTAAGACTGGTTATCTATTAATATCCAGTCTTAAATATTTATTTTAAGACAGGTTGTTAATTACAACCGATCTTAAAATTGACCTGGATTTCAAAACGCGCCTAATTTTAGCTTTGAAATTTCATTTCAAGACTCTAGCACATCAGCGAAACCTCTGCGTCTGTTCGTGGTAGCTCCTCCTTTCCCCTTCTCTCATCCGTCCTTAACTTCGCCGCCGTCAACCGAGATTTACGGTTGAATACATTGTTGTAAGGCTATCGTCGTTTGTTCCCTCCGATTGGTTTCGTTCTCAACCTCGTTTTTATTGTCAGGTTTATGTTTCAGTTGCCCAGTGTTCAATTAAATAAATGGTTTCATTTTTGGGTATTTCATTGAAATCTCCATTTTCTTTGTTTGATTCTTGCAGTAAGTTGTCAACCCATTTTTCAGAAGCGTCCATTGCCTCCTAAGAGAGACGTTACTCGATTTGTAAAGTGGCCAAAGACTGTTCAAATCCAGAGAAAGAAAAGGATCCTCAAGTAAAGGTTGAAGGTACCGTTAATTATTCTGCAGAGTTTTACATAATGCATGTATGTCTGAGGTTAATATCCTTATGCTTCTGTAGACCTGGGTTTTTTTGGTTGTGTATGAGAAGGGTTCAATTTTGGTTCTGTATTGTTGCATGTTCAATATAGTAAAACTCTGGATAAGGTAGTGCTGATATTGCTTGATATGAACTTTGGTGTTGCTTCTGAGTCTGTCTCCTAATGCATTTATGTTCAACTTTGTTCAACTTGTACTGACATTGTTATGGAATGTATAAGGGTAGCTTGATAGGGACTTAAGTGAATAAAATAGATTAGTCTAAATAAGGACTTAAGTGCAAACTCATAATTGTATCAGTTTTGACCTGATAAGAAATCAGAAAGAGAGAAGTACAGAAAGTGAGGGAAACAGAGGAGAGTTGAGAAGAGAAAGGTTCTTTTAGAATCACTCAATGAACAACTTAGGTCAAAACTGATACGATGGAGGGTGTATTGCAATTAATTATTTGTTCATGTTTGCATAACTTGAGAATTGCTTTTGAACGATGCCTTAATTTGTAGATAGTGCCGTGTAGTAAAATTTCATTAAACCATCACTAGCTATCCTTAAATAGTGTCCTTAAAGTGTTTTTAGACAATGAGTCATCCTAGTGAGGGTACTCCCAATCCAACTAATCCAAATCAAAGAGAGCCTAGTAATGCTCCTAGCTAGGAACACAGTGAGCCAAGTAATCGGCCTAGACGAAGGGGTAGTAGAGCCACCCAATTGAGAGACATTCCTCTCAATCGGAATACCGGGGAAAAGATTCTGATTGAGTTTAATAGTTATTGGAAATATCGGGCCTAATGCCCAACGGTATAGGAGTTTTGTCGGCCTCCTAGCACGCAACAAACCTAGCATTTTTATAGAGCAGTGGAGAAATGTCAACAAAGGTGTGAAGCGATATATTTGGAAACCATCCAGCTCACTTACGACTTTCTTGAGAGTGAAGTCTTGTATGACAAGACAATGACATATTGTGATGAACACTGGAGGAAGTTTAAGACAAATCTAGCCAACAATTACATGCATATCGAGGTGGAAGAAGGTCATCCTCTTCCTAATCTGTTAGATCATAATTCTTTTATTGATGAACAGACTTGGCAAGAATTTAGACGGCTTCGGACTACTCCAGAAGCATTGATGAGTTGACTTATTTTGCAATTGATTTGCTTATGAATTATGATTTGTCTTTATTGATTTACAATGACTTAATTTTGATTTCTTATTCACAGGAAAAAAAGGAAAAAGGCCCAGGAGAGTGGTAGAAAGAATTATTGCCCCCATACAATGTCTCGTGGGGGGGTATGCGAAGGCCAAAAAAGACTTGTTGGCGGCCAAACGAAAGAGATTGGAAGAAGCAGCTTAATCAGATCCTTCTGTTCTTCTTTCTCCACCATGTCTGATACGTCACGAAGAGAAGTGGTTATTTGCTCACCAAAAAAGGAGTGGGTCTTATACGAGTGAACAATCTCATATAGTCGGTGATAAAATTGTAAGTATTGTTGTTGACTTATTGTTATTAATTATTTAGTCAACAAATTTTATTACTAACATTTGGCATCTGTGTCTTATAGGAGGAGCTTCAAAAAAAAACAAGCCGAGGCACTGTTTAGCACTAGTACAAAAAGTTAATTTGGCATCAGTTAAAATTGCATTTTCGCCACAGCATATAGGGTGTAGTAGAATTAGCCATAGCGAAAAATATCTATTACGGCGTCATTTGCTTAAGACATGACGCCGTAAATGAATATATTACAGAGTCAGTTGCTCAAGATATGACGCCGTAAATGAATATATTACAGCATCGCTTTATAACTGAACCAACACCATAATTGACTATTATGGCATCTTGCATATGCTCAACCGATTCCATAATAGAGACGTAATTTAGTTCTTTATGGTGTCAATTTTTATCTAAACTGATGTCATAATTAACAATTATGGCGTCAGTTATGGTCATAACTGATGCCATAATTGTATTATTTTTTAAAAACATAACTGATGCCATAATTGTATTATTTTTTAAAAACATAACTGATGCCATAATAGTAATATTTTTTAAAAAAGAGCTAAATTTATATATATTAACTCCTCTTTCAAGAACATGCTATCATATAAAGCCAATGTACAACAATGCAATGAAGACCAAAAAAATGTACAACAATGCAAGTCTTCCAACCAATGTATGACATAAATAAATGGTCAAAACAAAAGTATGTATCTAATATTATCAAATTACAAAAGACAATCATGTACAACTTATCCTTCTACTCTTTTTTTGTTAAATGTAGAAAGTATTCAGACCAAATGTCGCATATCTCTCTTATTTGCGCTTCAGAATATGATTCCAAACTTTGAAAATGCTGCAAATTCAAAAAATCTGCATGTAAGCAATATTATAAGAAAACCAAAGTCTAAACTAAAATTATAAGATATATATATTATTACCTTGTTAAATGAGTTAGTAATGCCCTTAGTGATGATTTCATACATATACCGCATCACATAATATCCGCACTCAAAACTTTTGAGTTGTTTGTGGCACTTGAATGTACACAAACAAAAACAATCAAATTTAGCAAAGCAGTAATATAATTCATCAATCCATTATATAAATTTAAAGTATTTACCTTTAAAAGGACCCAATTGACATCACTTTGGCCATTCTTTCCCACCAACATGGAATGCATCTTCAAAGATCTATTATTAATGAATTGTAAGAGAATGATATATTCAAATATTATAGAACAGAGTTTTACAGAAAAATTACGTTTCAAACACCCACTTTGTATCTTCACTCACTGCCCATTGTAAAGAACAAAACCAATATATAGTACTTTCACATGGGCAAATAACAGCAAGCCTCCAATGGTTACTACAAGATGAATTCATATTAATATTAAATCATTAAGAACGTTTTTACTTAAGTGATAAATGAATTAGAAATAAATACCTTTCTATAAATGGTGCAAACCAACACTTTTTATTCCCTTCTTTAATTGTCCTTCCAATATATGACGTTCTCTCACTTACATTATTGTTTCCAGATGATTGAATAGAATGTGGGCACAAGAATCCATAATTATTAATTTTACCCAATTCTTTGCAGAGATTATGGAGATACCTATGAAAATGGGAAATAAGTTAGTGAAGAAATAAAAAAACTTAAATGTTAAATTTAAAAAAAGTGCATACTTACTTAAGAAACAGTTGAATAATTGATATGTTCAACCAATCAAAACAAACAAGGTCAAGAACATCCCGCTTGAAGATCTTTAATTCAAAAGGGTGCCCTACAATCTCCTTACTCACATTCAATCCAATGAAATCGTTCATATCGACAACAAATGAAGCCAACTGTCTCAAGCCATTTTGCTTTGGTTTGACATTGGGTCTAATTGCTTGTTGAGAATTTGAATGGAAAGAATCCTTTGGTTGTTGTAGTTCCTAATTAATAAATCAATAAGTAATAAAAAAATTGAAAATGCATACCATTTTAATTAGGGAATGATAGAAAATCACAAGATTATTCATACCTCAGCTGTAACTTGATGAACTAGCCTTCTTAGCCAAAGAATGAAATTTTGTTTAGCTTCTCCTACCGTTTTAACTTCCTCAGTAGGAAACGGCACTAAGGCATTAGCATCTACAATCTTTTCAATCACTATCTTCACTTGGTAATCTAGTATCTTCTGGTGGTGGATCATTGTTGCAGAGTTATATACCTTTCCAAATGCAACTAAACGTCTTTCAGGATCTTCTAAATAAAGTATACATGACACTCCTTCCTCTATACAACTACCTTTTGTGCTTAGTGGCATGGGAGATTGTTGTGCATTTTGAGATTGCATATGCATCGAAGTAAAGGATGTCATCATTGATTGCATTTCCATAATCTTCTTTTGAAATTCTTGCTCTAAAGCTAACACTCGCACATCAGCTTTCTTTTCTGCTTCCTCTATCAAGATTTGCACTTGCTTTAGTGGTACACCTTCCGAGCCACGAGTAGAAGAAGGTGGTCCAAAGTATTCCCTAATACCTACTCCTCTCGGCATCCCCCTAACATGGCCAGGGTGATCTTCCTTCCCCAATGCTGTGGCCAATATATCATTCCTACCAGAAGGAACAAAGGTTCCTTGAACAGTTGCTTCTTCTAGAGAATCCTACAACAAGCAAGCAACAAATGCAATTAATAAATTGTTCCCTGAGCACATAACAAATTGGTTGATTATAAAATACTTACAATCTTTTTTGATACTTCTCCAGCCTCTTTAGTAAGGAACTCTCCTTTTTTATTCATCCGTGCTCTCTTCCATGTTTGACTACGCTTAATAGGGGATAGAGGAGAAACATCTCCATCATCTATTACCCCTATAGCTTGTCTTTTATTTGTCCACTTCTCTTCCATCATTTTCTTTTGAAGTAATGCATACCCTCCACGAGACAAAGTATGGGGGTAAATATTTTTCTTCTGTGTCTCCTGGCCCTTTTTTCTTTTTTCCTATTAAAACAAATGGAAAGAATTTGTCAAAAATAAAAATTCAAAATATACTAACTCAAATCACATTCTTCTTTTACATATTACATACCAAAAAATTAGGATGATATCTACTTTCAACAAATTTTAACCATGTCTCCTTATCAATATATGGATATTTCTCCCAAGGATTTTCAAAGTTAGAGTCACTATTGACATCACAGTCACCTTCAACATACATCTCATTGAATATATATTTTTTTGTAAGTTTTGACTTAAAGTCCCTCCATCGCCCTTCTACATATGAGAGCCACTTTTCCCTTAACAATGGTGTATCAGGTATGTCATAAGTAATCTACAAAAAAAACACGCACAAACAGCTAAGTTAGTAATAACATATCTCAATAATGTAGATAAATAAAAAGTAAATATGATATATAGTGAGAGGTACCTTTATAGTATCCCAAACTTCATCTCTATCCTTCTCATCCACTTTTTCCCATTCTTCTTCTAAAATGCTAATTTTTTGGCGTGTAACAAGTGTAACATAACTTCTAAATGTGTTCCCTTCTTTCCAATCAATTGGCTCCCCTCTCTTATCTAACTCAATATGAATCTTCTTACCTCCATCTATTTGAGCTAACCTGGTAAGTCGTGTGACACCTTTTCTACCCCTTTTTGACTTTTTTCTTTGGCTATTGGTGCTAGACAGATTCTCCATGTATTCCTTTTAAAATAACAGCAGCAGAAATCAATTTCTTAACCATTAATTTCATTTTTGGCCTGACTTAACCATTTGGATATTTGACACTTCTGCATTATTTGGCATACACTTCAACCATTTGAATAAGGAGCATTTAATGTAAATATAACACAGGTCTTGGCACACTCCCCCACAGGCTAAATCATGGATAACTTCATTAAGGTTTGTGCATTTGAATATATCATTCCAATAACAAAGTCTAATGCACATCATGAGAGGAAGCAAAAAACAGAAACGAAACAGGGCATCTTTAAAGTAATCTTGGAAACTAAAAGAGAACCAGAAACTAACTATATTCTAACAGAAGCAAAAATCTTATCAACATAAGAACCAATTAACGTAACAGAGCATCACAAAAGAAGTCTTCAAAACATAATGAAAACTAGAAACCATCGTTATTCTTATAGGATGAAGATCCATATAAGAACCAAGAAACAAAACAGAACAACATGAGAAGTACTCTTGGAAACAAATCCTGTGTGCAATAAATAACTCACCAGTCCCTGCAACCTTGCAATTTGAAGGAAAATCGATACCTATGACAGCACAGAGAAGACTTCAGATTGAATGAGTTCAGGATAAAGACTCCCACAATAATTTGGAATCTCTATCTAGAAGCCACAACACAACGGCGATGAAGGGAAGTTATGAAATTAGTAGAGCTGGAGCAAATTCATACAGAGAAGCCGCGAATTTGAAGTTAGCAGAAGGGTTTTACTGAAGGAATTAAGGCGTGGAGTAGAGTTGAAACCCCATAGAAAAGCCATGAATTCGCTCTTTCTTCGAATGAATTAGGGCGTCGATTGTTTTGAAACTGACGCCATAGATACACAATCGTGGGTGATTTACTGAACTCAGATGTGGGCGTCGGGCAGAAAATTCGCTGGGAATTGGATGAACTGGGACTAAGTGATTAACTTTTCTCTGCTCTCAGTAAATTAATCCTCTATTTCCCCACATACGGCATGCGTTTGGAGCCTTTTTTTCTTTTTTGGTAAAAGTGTTTGGAGCCTTTGTTGAATTGTTGCAACGCACAAGAACAGATGGTGTTTACATATCAATGTTTTAATATTAAAAATTATTTTAAAAAATATAGAAAATTAATAATTCGTGTTTAGTGAAAACTTTAAAAAAATATAAACCCACATCCCTAATGAAATTAATAGATAATTAGATATACTTATCCTTTAAAAAATCATAATATCTGATATATTATAGATCTAATATATCAATCTCTTTAAACTTGTATATGATTTTTATGAAACTTATATGCTTTAAACTTTTATATCCTAAAATTTATATGATTTTCTATATCATATTTTTTATCATACTTTTATATGATTTTTATGAAATTTATATAGTTTAGAATAGCTAATTTATATTCAAGCCAAAAAAACAAGAATAGCTAATTTATATGTTAACATAATTTTTATCATTTTGATAAGTCTAATTTCATATGGGTGAAAATCCTAATAAAATTATGATAAAAAATATAAAAATAGAAAATCATATAGATTTATGATACTAAAGTTTAAACCATATAAATTTCATAAAAATCATATAAAAGATATATTATATCAATAATATATGAGAGATTATGATTTATTAATGGATAAGGACTTATTGATTTTCTATACGTTTTTTGTCAAAATAATTTATAATATGTTAAAAATTAATATTAAATTAAGTAGGTTTAGTTTCACCCATATATAATTCATCATCCAATTTTTTTTATAATTAACCAGGTTTAGTTCCTGAGTTATAAATGACCCATTTAAATAAAGTTATTCATAATATAACTATAATATAATTATATTTTGGGAAAAATTATTTTAAAACTTTATTTATAGTATTTAATTACAATTATGACATGTTATATTTCAAATTTATTTATTTCACAATTAAATTCCCAAACTTCATATTAATTATGGCTTCTAGTGCTTACTAAACTGATTCCATAATTATTATTGTTATAGCATCTTAATTACGGCATCAATTGAATATACATTAGATGCTATATTGTGCATTACGGCATCAGTTGCACTTAAAATAGAAGTTAAATTTGTGTCACATGAATTATCACTTCTGTTCTTCAAGTAACTGTTGTCATATTGTACATTACGGCATCAGTTACACATAAAACAGAAGCGAAATTACATCACGTGAATTATCACTTCTGTTCTTCAAGTAACTGATGCAAAATAATGTAGCTAAATTAGCTTTTTGCACTAGTGTAGGTCGGATGGGAGGAATGATATCCTGACCGTAGCTACAGGAAAACCTGAGCATCCCGGCCTTATCAGGGGGATTGAAGGAGGGGTAGGCATAAGGGATTATTTTGGAGCACCCCCACGCCATTCCTCAAGTAGTATGGTGACTAGGGAGGAGATGGAGAGTATATTGGCCACTTTGATGGCGGAAGCTAGGGCCGAGGCTGAAGCATCATTTGATGAATGATTTGAAGAAAAGTTCAACAAGAAGAAGGAGGAATACATGATTATGATGAGCTCAAAACAAGCAGATACTAGTGCTCCCCAGGCTCATTCCTTAAACCGTAAATAGAGCACTAAAGGGAGTTGTATTGGTCAGTCATCAGAGGGTCCTGGAAAAGAAATTGGTGAGCTTTATGACTTGTTTGTGGAGGATCCTCTGAAACGATTTGTTGCATGGGGGAGCATGAACAACTTGGGATCAACTATCCACCACCAAGAAATAAAGGATGATCAAGTCAGAGTGGCAGTTGAAGAGGTAATCGTTGTAGATGCACCTCTCCCTATCCCTGTTGATGACTTCAAGGTTCTGGGCGATGTCATCAACTGTTTCATCTTGTGGGCAAAGAACCTTGTTTTTGATCTAGCTGAGGAATCCCCTCCACCTCCCTCCACCCAAGATGTTTAACGGCCTCCATTGAATGTCTGCAGCAAGTGATTCTAATGGCATATGATACATCCTTTTGAACAAGAGATTGGCCTACTGAGTCAGCTGTTGGCAAGTCAGGGGCACAATGCTATCTTGAGAGGGATTATTTAATGCTATCTTGAGAGGAATCCCCTCCACCTCCCTCCACCCAAGATGTTTAACGGCCTCCATTGAATGTCATGCAGCAAGTGATTCTAATGGCATATGATACATCCTTTTGAACAAGAGATTGGCCTACTGAGTCAGCTGTTGGCAAGTCAGGGGCACAATGCTATCTTGAGAGGGATTATTTAATGCTATCTTGAGAGGAATCCCCTCTACCTCCCTCCACCCAAGATGTTTAACGGCCTCCATTGAATGTCATGCAGCAAGTGATTCTAATGGCATATGATACATCCTTTTGAACAAGAGATTGGCCTACTGAGTCAGCTGTTGGCAAGTCAGGGGCACAATGCTATCTTGAGAGGGATTATTTAATGTCCCTGGTAGCTCCTCTAAAACAGCTTACGATTTCGATTGTCCAGCTCTTTTTTATACAAGTATATTCTCAAATTGGAAGTTAATATTTTACAAGTTACACCGTTAAAATTTGATTTAATGTCCCTGCTTGAATTATTATAGGTGCATGCATTGTAGGTTGGTTGACTCTGGCAAAACCGATAAATTTGGACTCCTATGCCCAGTTCAACTCTACAATAAAGGGACCACTGCTGCTATCAGACACACATACTTATCGCACAGGCTTAGTGAAACCTCAATTAAGTGTTTCTTGGCTCCATATTTGCATGGGTAAGACACAAATTTATATTTCATACTGTACATAATATTTTATATTTGCTTAAAAGTTTACTCTTTTTTCAGTGATCATTGGCAATTGGCTATTTTATGCAATAAGAGTTATTCTGTCATTCTCTTATGCTCCCTCCACCTCAGTAAGCCAACTAGTGAATTGAAGAAGAGCTTGAACTTGTAAGTTTTCTTCATTATTAATTACCTTTCGTGTGCAAACTTTATGGAATTTGCGTAAAATAAGTAACCTTTGTGATTTTGATGACATAGAGCTATGCGGACATTCCAACACACTGCTTGTGGTAGCCCTATGCGTAAGGTAAAAGACCCTACATTGATCTTGCCAAAGGTTAGTTACATATTGGTTTGTTTTAAGAATGTATTCAATAATAAGTCATGCTTTAATTTTATACTTGTTTTAACGATATCATATTATTTTTCAGACCCGTAGGCAACCACCGGGGTCTAACTTGTATGGGTTGTATATTCCTGAGGCACATGTATAATATTATTACCCTAGGCACGACAGAAGTTACTGAAGAGGTAAATATATATATATTTCAAAAATTTTGTATTACTTTTATTTTTTTAACTGAATTTAATGTTTGGCCTAGCTTTGGTGTTTCAAATGTTTGAACTTGCTAACCCCTTTCCAGAAGAAGATATTGAGCACATTCGTAATTGTTGTACTGAATTCATTTATGAACTTTTACAACAGTAAGTTCTTGTAAAGCTGAGGAATTTTTTTGTATATATTGATGAACTGACATGTTGGTTGGTTGCAAATATTGTTGGTTGCATGATTTGACATGTTTGTTGGTTTTAACATGATTTTTGTATATTTTGATGAATTAACTTGTTGGTTGCATGATATGTCATGGTTGAATCCATTTATACACATATATATGATGGTTTTAAACAAAACATTATATATGAGGATATATGACATGTTACAAGTTCCCAATTCAATGAGAAGGTTAAAGCAAAAGGAAATGGTAAGTGTAAGCAAACTAAACACCATATGGCACTTAATAAGTATGGCATTGGAGGTAGCAATTCAAGGATGCGTTCTGGTAACTAACCTAATCACAAACAATTAAAAAAAAGATATATAACACTTTTAAGAATGGTTATAATGATAACTAGTCTTAAAAGTTATTTTAAGACCGATTATATTTATAACAGGTCTTAAAATTTTAATTTTAAGACCAGTTGTATGTAAACGCGGTCTTAAAATAACTTTTAAGACCGGTTATAATCATAACCGGTCTTAAAAGTGTTACATAAATCGCCTTACTAAAGAGTTCTTTTAGAACCGGTGCCCATGAAAATCGGTCTTAAAATTGTTGATTTTAGACTGGTTATAAATAGAACCGATCTTAAAAGTGAGACTTTTAAGACCGGCTACTAAACCGGTCTCAAAAGTGACATACTTTTAAGACCGGCTGTATCAAGACCAGATCTAGAACTGGTCTAAAAAGTCAATTTTAACCAGTCTAAAAAGCCCTTTTTCCACTAGTGATATATTCAAGGGCCTTTGGTGGTGCTTGGCCTCTAAGGCGCCTTTAATTCAAGGCACTTGTGCCCTGAATATTCAAGACACCACGTGTGCCTTAAATATATTCAAGGCATAGTTATGTCTGGTGTTTTAGATGTAGTCTTTTGTTTTTTTTAAGATTGACGAAAAGTGCCGTAGCTGCTCCCACCTTGTATAGGGTGCTATTTTCATTTTCATCTTCCCACGTTTCCTCTAGCTTCATCATTTCCCATAACTCCATTACAGTACAAAGCTTCCTCTCCCATGTTTTTTTTTCTTATCTCGACCTCCTTCTGAAGCTCCATAGCATGTAAGTGTTTTTTTTCAACATTTGGTTCATGTTTTCTTCTTAGTTAAAATCTGTCATGAATCTTATATGTGTGCTCATAAGTTTTTTTTCAGGTATTTATTTGAAGTGTCAACTCTGTCTTCTTGAACTTTCTATACATTGTAAGTTTTTTAATTTTTGAGCTTACAAATATAATAATACTCAGTTTAATCCTCTGTAGAAGTAATGTGTATGGCTCAAGTTTAAGCAACTTAAATGCTAGAGTTCTTTTATGCTTGATACATGAAGACGTAATATTGCAAAAGATACGTGCTATGTTAGTTCATTTTACTGTGAATTATTTTATAAATTATTATGGATTTTGAATTGCCAATAGATGTTTCCATCAGGAATAAAAAACAATTATGAAACAGTATTTTAAAAAAACACTTCATATGGTGCTTCTCCAATGAAGTGCCATTGGAAGTCATTAATTATTTAAAAAAAACTTCCTACAATGCTTCTCTAAGGAAGTGCCATTGGAAGTCAAATGACTTCCAATGGCACTTCCTTAGAGAAGAGTCGTAGAAGTGCCACCTTCCTATGACACTCCCCAAGAAAGTGTCATAGCTTTATATTTACAAAAATTAAATAATCAAGCTATGACGCTTCCATATATTCAAGAAGCGTTGTAGCTTGTTTTAATGGCTCTGAAAGCTATGGTGCTTTCCTAGCGCCATAGTTGTAACACCCTGGCTTTAATCACGTAATTATAATTCGATGTTTGGTAATTAAATTAGATTAGAGACCGTCGATTAGTTTAAAACTCATTTGAAATTCCCTTTAATAGTAGGGACGTTATGAAATTTTCAAAACTTCATTCCTCTTTCGGTCTCAAGTTCGATTATCGAATATAATCACCTGTGCAGTTTAACTACATTTACGTATGACAGAGTGTATAACCAAAATCCCGGCAAAACCCCGGGTTCAACTACATATATATAGTTCCAAGATCTGCTAAAGGGATTACAGGTTAAAGTATTTAAACTATTTACAACCCAACAATATACAGTAATCCCTATCCAAACAGTCTAACCAACATTTCCAAAATAAATGTCCCTACGAAACTCTACCCGCTCCGGGTCACACGCTTTTCCTTGGAGCCAGTCGCCCTGTCTGAAAGGTTAGTTCAAAGGAAAGAATGAGATTCAAAAGAATCCCAGTAGTAACTAAGCAATTATACCACATACAAGCACATAGCATGTAAGCAATCAATGTACCGCAGCAGCAACACATATCACACTCCACCCTCATCCCCTTTCTCCGCCGGGAAGACACACAGTCTTCACTCGAACCGTTGTTAGCTACTCAGGGACTATTGGCGTGGCAGTGCATACATATAGCCTTATAGCTCATAAGCTATCCGGCTTCACAAATGGCCCGTCGGCCTCACAAATAGCCTTTCGGCTCACAAATCAGCCTTTCGGCTCACAAATCAGCCTTTCGGCTCACATATCACATATATCACACCTCATCCTCATCCCCTTTCTCCGCCGGGAAGACACACAGTCTTCACCCGAACCGTTGTTAGCTACTCAGGGACTATTGGACTGACGGTGCTACCACATATCCGCATCAGTCGAAATATCCGAATTCATCACAAATCACTGATCATACACACATACAATGCATCATAAATGGTACGAAAGAAAAGTCACTACCTGATCCCTTCCTGATGTCTCTGGGCACAGTGGGCTCACGAGGATAGCAGATATCAAATCCTATAATCAAAATAGGGACATTTGGTTAATTTCCTTTTCCAAGTTCTTACTTCAATAACACTCTAAGTTGGTATTCATTTGGACTCTTTAGATGGCCATTAAGTGCCTATTCATATGCCTAAAGGGTTGGGATAACTATCCCTAAAGATCCTTCTTTGGAAAGCTAAACACTAATTTTTGGGTCCCCTCACTCGAGCACAAGGGGCTCTGCTCGAGCATGACTCTCGCTCTCACTCGAGCACACATACGAGTGACCTCCCGCGAGTGCTTGCCCGAGAGCAAACTTCACTACATTTTCACACTCTCACTCGAGCACAAAAGGCTGTGCTCGAGCAGAGACCCCGAGCACACTCGAGCACCACAAAAGTGAGGCCTGCGAGTGACAACCCGAGAGTACCTCTCAACATCTTCTTCCACCTTCACCCGAGCACAAGTGCCTATGCTCGAGCACTGACCCCCAGTGCTCGCAAGCACAAGGCAGCGAGTGTCTGCCCGAGAGCACCCCAACTCCCAGGCAACAGATTCACTCGAGCACGACCCCAGTGCTCGCGAGTGATCCCGCAATGCTCGCGAGTGCCAGGCACACTCTTGGCAATCACTCTCAAGTGAACACCTGAAACGCTCACCCCCAGCGCATTTATGCACCCTCACTCGAGCACAAACATGCTCACTCGAGCACGTTCATCCTGTGCTCGAGTGAGTTCTTCTCTCACTCGAGAAATCACTCCAGAAACCAGAACGCAGCAACTGGTATACTTTTGCAAACTTCACCAAATGAACTCCAATAGTTCTTAAACTTGTGTCAAGACTCATTCTCACTCATTTCAACACAAGGAACCCATTGGCAACCAAAAACAACCCAAATTCAACTCAATCAACACATTCTCACTCTAAATCATCAAACCACTCAAAACCTCCTTCTAACAACTTCCCTTATTCAACTTCCAATCAATTTCTAATCACTCCCAAATGTCAAAACTGACCAAATGAACAGTGACACTCTCATCAAAACCTACCCCTCATTTAACATCATAATTAGGTCTAATTTCCAGATTTCTCATTGATTAAGCAAACATCTTAACATATATATAAAAATGCATTACAAACCTACCTCTTCAACTTGCTGAATTCAGAACTTGGATTCCCCAACTTTCAATTTCCCTCAATTTGCCACACACCACCAATCACAAGTCTGGAAACATGGAAAGAAAGCTCTTGATCACTTGTACAATATTAATAAGAAGTGTTTAAGCTTGTGAAGTCATTTACCTTCACAAAATTCAAACCCTTGCTTTCTCTTTCTTGCTTGGTTCGCCGGAAATAGAGGAAAGGGAGAGAGAAATGAGTTGGTGAAGATGATGATCATTTGCTTCTCTTTTCCCCATGCATACCAACGAGTTGAAGAAAGAGACTGAGGAGAGGAATATTTGACTCATCCAATGGCTCCTATTTAGCCACTTGGCATCCTCCCATTACTCCCTCCATGATTTCACATAAACTCTTCCACACTTGATTCCACCCCTTTTATCTTTCAATCTCAACCATTGATTTTGATTACTAAGGGGGTTTTCTCATTAGTAGCTAACCAGACGGTTGGTAAATTTACCGTTTTACCCCTGATTAGTACAATACTCATTAAATCATCACTAATGGTCTTTATATCATAACACACAACATATACTTCAAATATGCTTAATTGACATTAATTACATCATTTGAAGTTATAATCCCTTAATTAAAATCCAGGATGTTACAATAGTGTTCTTTAAATTAAGCACCACAGCTTGTGTTTTTTGTAGTAGTAAGACAAGATTGGTAGAAAAGGCTATAATTAGGAGGAAGGAATTGAATATGAGGAAACATATGCTCCAGTAGCAAATTGGAGAATATATGAATACTTTAAGCTTTTGCTTGTATCAAAGGATTCAAGCCATATCAAATGGATGTCAAAAATGCTTTTCTAAATGGTTACATCATAGAAGAAGTATATGTAGAGAAACCCCCTGGTTTTGAAGATGTAACTAAGCCTGATCATGTGTTTAGACTTAAGAAAGCACTCTATGGTCTCAAACAAGCTCCAAGAGCTTGGTATGATGTCTCAATAAATTCCTCCTTGATCACAGATTTGTCAAAGGCCAAGTAGACAGATCATTATTCATTAAACATAATAAGCATGATATGCTAATTGTAAAAATTTTTGTTGATGATATTATATTATTACTAATGAATCTCATTGTTAAGAATTTCCTAAAACTATGCAGAGAGAATTTAAAATGTCAATGATGGGACAATTGAATTTCTTCCTCAGATTGCAAATCAAAATATAGAAGAATGAAATATTCATTTCTCAAGCCAAAATATCAATGAAATATTCACGAGTACTAAAAATAGGGATAAATATAGTGGATATTACTATCACATCACTCGAGTTATGTGTGCCAGTGATAACCAACATCACTTAGGTATCTACTCTTATTATGATAGAAGAAGTGGCTATTAATAAGTATTACAGTAGTGTGTATATATGGAGAAAGTGAATAGAAGCTTATCATTCGAGTAACCACTCAAGTGATCATCCTCACTGTAGATCACTGGAAGTGCTAGAATAAGTAAAGGAAGAAAAGAAGGTTCACTCAAGTGCCCACTCAATTAATATCACAATCTAGGAGAAGATGAACAGGCAAGCATCACTCGAGTGGTTACTTACATGATCATCATCACGAGTAGCCGTCACTCAAGTGATGTTTTTTTGTACTAATTTAAGCATAAGAGTGTCTAGATATTTGTTTTGCATGAGATAGGAAAATGCTATGTTTACTGGTACTCATTCCTTCTTGTATACACACATACATGCCATGGACTACAAACTTAATAGAACCATACACTTTGGCCTATTTATACAATTAATCACATTATTACAAATCATTCTTCAATTCATCACCACATTTCCCTTTTGCATATCTTCATGCACTCCCTTCTGTGCCCAACATACCTATATGGTTGGGTGAGGTAGGGTGAGATTCGAAAGAATCTCAATAACAAACAATACCAATTATGCATATAAGATAAATGCTTAGTGTATGACATACTTGCCTTACCTACATTCATGCTAACATAATGACATATTTGCAAGCTTAATGCTTCATATATCATACTTATGTCCATAGCACAAATAGAAATAGAACTTCAATCATGCATATATGCTATACACAATCAAGCAAAGTAAACATACATATTAATGAACTAGTATATATATCAACTACATGCAAGTTAGGTAAGTTCACTACCTTTTGTCTTTATGTTCTCCTCTTGTTCCCTTTTCTTCCAACCATTGAAGTTGCCCAATTCCTCTTCCTTAACATCTTATGGCCCTAGATATATAACCACATCATGTATTTAACTCATTAGATCCATGAAAGCATATGTAATGACTTGCTTCCCCTTATACATTCGTTGATTCCAATGATTGGATTTGCAATCCAATCTTTCTAAAATTATCCTGTCAAGCTAATCCCACACAATTTTGAGTTTAGAATTCATTTCTAATCTCAATTCTAACAAAAATCCATTCCTTACCTATGTACCATGCTTGGCTGAAACCTTAGGGTTTTTTGGCAAAAATCTGATTTTCAATTTCGATGCTTCTAGAATCACTTTCTCACTTTTATCCTACACCATTCTAAACTCATTGGAAGCATTAAACCATCAAAATTCAATTTCTTCCCTAAGTTTCAAGTCTGACTGAAATCCTTCACAAACCGTCACAAAGTGATTTTACCAAATTTAATCACAAGACTTGTTATACTTCATTTCTACCATACTTAGGCTTCTTTTATCATCATATTCATAAACATATGATCATTAGAAACTCTAGAACTACTTATGGCCGAAATCCAAGAGCAGCCATAACCTCATAAAAATTAATCAAAACTCAAGCTATATACTAAAATAAGAGCTTACGCTTACCTCTTTATGATGTTAGGCCTATTCTTCATTTTGGCAATATCTACTCCATAGAGGCAGCATGAAACTCCTCTATTTGAGAATATGAAATTGTAAGAATGTTGCTTTCATCAAGAGGAATAAGATTTGTGGAGGTACTAGGAGCTATAACCATGATTTCGGGGGAGAAATCACTCAAGAACACTTTCTCTCTCTTCATGAACACTCCCCCCTCTCCTCTTTCTTTTTCTTCTTATTTTCTCTCTTGGACAAAATTAATAGAGGTAGGGAGGTGTTTGACTTATTTCATTTCTTAAGGTACCAGACGCTCTTTTCCTCATGGTGCCAAATACTCCTTTTAAAACTCAGAGTGTCAGGCACTCTTTTTGAAATCCGGCCTCCTTCCTCTCTCTCTCTCTTATACTCTAGGACATCCTCTATGTCCAGGGGAAGGAGGTCTAATGATTTCTCCCAGCTTTCATACTTGGTGTTTTGGAAAGTCGAACATGTGGTCGGACCAGTATCTGATGAGTTTTCCTAGCTTTTGGACATGTGGCAGCTAAAGATCTATTTATGGACCTTCTAAAGCCTTGTACTATAAGCCAACATATTTGTATGAAAAACTTGGGAACCAAGTAAGACTTAGAGAACAAGAAAAGGAAACTTGGAAATCAAGTAATAAGCTTGGGGAGCAAGCTTACTTGAAAGGCAAGTAACTTGGAGGGCAAGCAACCTTAGGGAGCAAACAAGCTTACTTGGCAAGCAATCTTGGGAAGCAAGCAAGCTTACTTGGAGAGCAAGTAAATTGGAGGGCAAGCAACGAAGCTTGAGGAGCAAGCTTATTGACTTAATGAACATCTACATAATTAATATTCATAACATAATGCACCATATGTCTTTATAGGGAATTAGGTGACGCCACATTTGTCCTGGTTTCTTAGTATTGTGCTATATGTACATCAGTGTGTCCTTGTATACTAGTGTACCCCTGAACATGGCACCCAAACCTATGTTCCTGAAAGAAATTGCCAAATATACATAGGCACCGATAAATTTCATTTGGCTATTACACACAAGGCAACTCACTACTACGCTAACTCAAAGCTACTTCATACATGTTGGACCTACATGGCGCCATACATGCACTTATGTGGCCTAACCAAATGGCACCATATTGTGTCATGTGCACATCTGCATCAACACTTTTTATCCTATTACTTCCATACATTGAGCCCTCATATAATCTAGAGAATCATTCTTTATACTGAGTTACCGGATCATATATTCGCAAACTGGGCTTAGTAACCTACTTGATTTAGGCTTATTCTCAAACTTTTAGGCCCAAAATTTGGGATATTACAAGTTTCACTCAAGTGTCCACTCAAGTAATATCACAATATTGCAGAAGATGAATAGGAAAGCATTACTCAAGTTATCACTTGACTAATCATCATCATGAAGAAAGCTAAACCAGTGATGATCCTTGACCTGAATCTAAGTAAACTACAACAAGGAATGCTGATTGATCACATCATTTAGGATATATTCTCCAGTAATTATGAGATATTTGAGTGAGGTTTTGTGTCCCTGATGAACCCATGTCATGTGAGTTCATAAAATAAAACTAAGTTGGAAAATGTAGCGTAGTAGCTCAACCTAGGTCGTTCTTGTGAGGAGATTAATTTTCAAGTTTCTAAGTAGTAAAGTGATGAAAAAAACTTAAAGTTGTGAGAAATCATTTTTAGAATTTGATTTTTAAACTAATGAAGTAATCTACGCTAAAACAATATTTTTGTATTTTGCAGTTTTCAAGACAAAGAAGCAAAAGGAATTGAAATTAACACTAATAACAAGATAAATTCAATTAACTAATATAATGATGAAATGTGATTCTCTTGAGTTGAGGTTTTAGTCTTCTTTGCTTGCTAATGATATGAATTCCATAATGAACCAAGAGGATGGAACTAAGCTACCACTAGCTCCATACTTGCAATAATCATTTAATTCATTCTACCAAGCAATTAAATAAATATCACCAAATACTTCGGACTTAAGGAGATGAATAATCAACTTCTAATTCTAGTTTGTAATTACCATTACAAAAGTTCAATGCATTCAGTTTAGTCATTTACAATATACTTGACCAAGTTGGAATAAACAACTCAACCTACTTCTAATATGAATCATACAAAGCTTAATTAATCAACTCCTAGCTCAACCACCAAGTTTATTCACTTGGCAAAGAACAATCTAGATCATAACTATACACTTAACCAAGTCCTATAATTATGAACTCGAAAGAGAGCTTAAAGAAATTTCATTGAAGTTTAGAAGCTCAAATCATTACCCAACTCAAGGAAATCACCAAAGCTTAGCTACTTATGGAAGATGAGGAAGATGGAACTTGATGGAAGAAGGAATAATTGGCCATGGATGCCTTCACACCTTGCTTTTCCTTTTTCAATTCTACATAGCCTCTATTCACATTTTCCCTCCCATTCGGTGTTTGCTTCCTCCCCTTTTCTTTGTGCAGCATCTCCTCCTCTCTTTTATTCCATCATGTTTCTTCCTCTCCCATTTTTTTTCTTCGTGTCACTGCCACCAGGCCTCTTTCACCAGCCGCCAAAACCTTTTATTTCCTTCCTTTACCATTTCGATTGCTTACATCAGCTTGCTTCTTTTTCTCCATAATTCTCTTTCAGTCCAAGTCCTTTAACAACCGCCACTCCCTTTCTAATTCATTTCCTCTTCAAATCGGTCCAGCCCATCACGCGTTGAATTATTTAAATTTGGTCATATTGCCTTTCTGTCTTCATTATCCCTCCATGGTCCAGCTAGCTAATTTGGCCCATTCCTCTTTTATTTTCTTATCTTATGCTACGTGGTCCCCTCTTAATTCTTCTTTATTTCCGCTGCTCTCCACGTCTTCTTAGCTTCAATTCCCTCCTTATTTTCTCCAATTGCTTTTTCTTCATTTAACCTTCAATTTAGTCAGCTCCTCTCTTTAATATTTCGGTCCAGCTGTGCTTTCTACCTCTTCAACAATTTTGGTTCCCTTGTCTTTAATTCATTTCGGCTTTATCTTCCTTTTCCTTTCTCTATTCGGTCCATCTCCTTTTCTTTTATTCTTCAGTTCCCCTTTTCCTACCATCCTCCTCTCTATTCATTTGGGCCCTCTTTTCATTTTTTACAACTGCAATTCTTTAACTCTCCCATCTTCAGGCCTTTTTAATCTCAGCCACCACTTCCACTCTTTTTAATTCATTTCAATTATCTCTAGGTTAAATAAGTTATCTCATGTCATCACCTACAAAATTAAATTCACAAAGATAATATCTTTTACTGACAATTAAAGAATAATGGGAATAACAAATATTAATTAAAAATATACCAATTTAATCACTATAATTCCCAAATTATTCTTTCACTAAAATCTCACATTAACACTTGATTATGCCCAAAATATTCAATTAAGTTCCACAAAATCCTAAGATTAATTAATAAAAATATATAAATATTGAGCTCTATAAGTCCCTAACTAATTTTAATTTCTAGCTGACATTACTTGAGTGAGCACTCAAGTAAAGACAAGGCCCATGGTTTTATTTTTTAGAGTAGTACTATTTTTGGAATAATCACTCTAAGTTCCACTACTAGTGCTATGTTCCAATCTATTCACATATCATTTCTAATACCTATCTAATCAAAACCCCTCTAAATTTACCTTAAATCACTCCCCAAATCCCCTATCGTTTTACTATCTCTAGGGCACTAAAGAAGAATGTGACAAATTTCAAGTTTCTAGGAAATTTGTTGACTTGGCTTGTACTAAGACTACATTTCATAAGGAAGAAGATTTATTTCCAACTCCATAACCTCCTCTGTCTAAGAAATCCAATAAGTCTAAACCTAAGAAACATCATTAGTCAAACATTGAAGACAAGGCTCATCCAGAACCAAGACATAAGGCTAAGGGTGTAGTTATTCAGGAGCTAAAAGCAACTTATTCAATGACCAGAGCTGCCTTTATAAGACCAATAGATAAAGGCAAGTCTAAGGCACCTCATACTCCTCCTTGGAATGAAAAAAGATAGACAAGAGGCCAATATCAAGCCAAAATCAATTGAATCAAAAGGAAGATAAAGAAAAGGAGATGGACCTAAGGAAGCCTAAACAAGAGTTCAATGGGAAAATATTGGTACCTTCACTACTCCCACTCAGCCTTGGACTACTCCAAAAGCTGAGTGAGAAGGAGAAAATGAAGAAGATCTCTTAGTAGCTCCTCCAAGTTATAATTCTTCTAAACTTGATGATTCTGTTAAATTCTTGTCTAATTTTGCTAGAAGACCAATGTGTAAGATGATATATATGGATTTGGAAGTACTTAGAGACACTTTGAAGCTTGATTTATTCCCTTATTTTGAACATTATGCTCTATGGTTTTCTATTCACATGCCTTTATGCTCTAGAGTCTTCAACATTTTTATTGTAACTTGGAGTCAGTAGAAGACTAAGTATAGGAGGAACTATTATTGAAGATGAACTTGAAGCCACAGTAAGAGTTCATAAGTTCATTATATCTACATGCAAGATAAATCAATGATTAGGTATCAAGAAGCAACCTTTTAGTCCTCTAAAAGAATTCTCACCATATGACATGTATAGGATCATAGGGCCTGGAGATTTTATTAGTATTTTAAACTTTAATCCAAGTGTTTTGTGTGATTTACATAGTATATTTACTCTAGAGCAGTAGTCAAGAAGTCCAACAACTTCACTTACTTTATTGCCAGGGATTATAGGATGATGGCTTCTATATTGAGTAAGGATAAGAGGAATCTTGAGGAGATTATCATTCCAGAGAACAGGAGGTATAGGTACTCCTCCACCTAGTTTACTCTAATGCCTTATCCCCAATTGGTTTTATTGTTCTTGATTGCAAATAACATTTGGTATTTAGAACTAAATGATACCTTAGTTAGATTGCCTTAGTTTAGTTGCTATCATGTTGGAAAATTGAAGATTGGCTTGCTTCTACTTCACCTTTTTGCTACCACACCAAGAAGGTGGAAAAGGATAGAGCCAGGGATTTTAAGACTTGATGATACACAGTCATTTGCTCAGGGTTTTCCCCCTGCTCCTTCATTCTTAAGCTCTACTGTTCAACTATAATTGGAGGAGGTTCTTCAAGGCTTTCATTCAACCTAGCCAATACCAATGCTGAGTTCTTCACACATATTGATGATAAGATGAGATGGATGTGGGACATGGTTAATTAGAACTTGAAGATCATGATTACTCAGCAAGAGGCTCACACACAGTTGATGCTAGAATTTGGAAGCCTTTTAAGAGCCTTTAGATTGGATTAGATCATTTGGTGCCTAATCATACTACTCTTCTGAAACCACAGCCTATTTCTTTTGCTCCCTCTCAGTCTCTCCATATTGCTACTTATGATCCTGCTCTTAAGAGCACTTCTTAGGGCAATGTATTATTTACCATGCATGATCTTGAGTTTTCAGCTCATACTGATGTCACTTTTGATTTGACTCATACATACCGCACCTCTGAGCCTATTACTATTGACCATATAACTTCTAGTATCCTTGCTCTTGAAGAACCAGTCATCTTGATCAACCTCTCCTGCTTCTGATAATCATCAGTCTCACCAATTTGGTAATTCTTATTCCTATGTTGATGAGGATATCAATTTTACTAAGCCTTCTCAATAACCCACAGAGTCTACATAATATGCATATATTCCCCTCTATGTCCCTAATCCTAAAGATACCTTTATCATCCTACCTCAAAGGTTGTTTAACCTTCCATACTCTGATTCTCTTACCTTTGCCCAAAAAGAAGGAGACCCAGTTGACACCAATGATGATGCCTTCACACTTATCACTGTAGTTCCTCTAAGGACTATAGTTCCATATTCTCCTTCCTCTTTCACTGAGTCTGACAAATATCCTCCCAATGCACCTCTTAAAACTTACCCTTTCTCTCTTAATCCTACTATTCCTACACCTACTTACCTTTTTGATGATGCCAGAGAGGGGGAGAAATGATCTCAACCTAATGATAAGGATGAGGGCTTTAGTGTTGGCTCTCAGAGTGATGTTTGAGAATGATGATGCTTAGTTTAGGGCTTTATGATTATATATCCTTTATTTTGTTTTGTGATATTTTCCATATATTGTGATAATAATTCCTTATATTGTTGTTTCACATATTTTGTCTTGTTCTATTAGGCTTGAAATATATTTATGTGGGAAAGACTAATATAAGTTTTTATTCGCTAATATCTTCTACTGTCATTGACAAGCATGTTTATTTGGATGAGTATCAACAATTCCTGACATGTTTTGAAAAAGTTCTCAAAAGGATTTTGTCATTATCAAAAAGGGGGAAATGTTAGATTCTATGGTTTAATGATAAGAAAGCTTAAGTAAAGTATTTTGTAGGAGATCCACTAGTTTCCAATATAAGAAAATATTTTTTAAACATATAACGGTAAATCATTTGTGTGACTACTTGAGTGATGTGAAAAAGCCTGAATCACAGGATCACTCAAGCGACTACTTTGGAAAAGGGTGTTTCCTAAACATTATGCTTCCCAAAGTGGGTCTAAGTGGTGGTTATAATGTAATTAAATTGTTAATAAAGTGGTTAGGAGTAGAAAGGAACAAGTTTACGGAGTTAGAATTGGAAAACCCTAATTTTCCCCAAAGAACCCTGGGATTTTTGCCAAATCTAGATGGAGAGGTTAGAGTTGTATTTTTAGTGATTTGATGATTCCATTATGTTCAAGAGGGAAAGTTAGATGTCACAGTTGAACACTTTCCCAAAAAAAGCCCTAAAAAGCATAATTACAAAAACACCTCTTAAAACCCTGAAATGGAGGCTACCAAGGGCATTTTGGTCTATTTGACAGTGAATTTAGTAATTCCGATGCTAGAAATAGATTCATTGGGTGAAAGTATGTCAGAATAGCCTAAGTCAAAATGTTAGGAAAAGTATGGTCGGACTGGGTAAGTCGAGGCTAGGCCAGGTCCCCAGGGGCATTTTGGTAAATTTTCACAATAGGCTCACACAAATACCAGAAATACTATGGAAGTATCTAAATTGTACATTTGGAATTGTAGGATCCGATTGATAGCCCAAGCTGTGGCATAAAGTTCGAGGAGCCTATTTAAGGTACAAAAGAATGACTCAGAGACCAGACATAGGGGACTTACCTTACTTGCATGTATTTGATATCTCATCTTAAGTAGTGATGTATGTGATTGCTTTACTTGATTATGTGGAGAATATTTGAATAAATGAAGCTCTGTTTCTATTTTCACTATGGCATAGTTTTGTTGCATGAAACATTGAGCATGCAGAAATGTCATTATGGGGCATACATCTAGTTAAAGCTAATATGTCATACACATGGCTTCTATCATGCATGCATTATGGTAATTTGTTTCCTACTAGGATTCTCTCAAATCTCAACCTCCCATACCAACAATTTAGACAGGTGAAAATAGAAGTTACGTAGAGTTCAAATAAAAGAACTACACGAGAAGATTGTAGTGGTTCAACAAAGATGGGAAGATGTATTTGTTTTATTATAATGGGTTTAGATACCCCTAGTAGCTTGTATGGCTATATCGTTTGTAATTGGTATGTACAAACCCTTATGGGAAATCTCTATAATCATGCACATATTATCAGTATATTTATGCTATTACTGTGTTGTCCACCGAACTGCGTATCATTTTCCCAAATACTCTAAAAAAGGTGAAAATAAGATAAGAGTATGACATTTTGGTATTAGAGCTCAAAGCGGTTCTAGAAGAGCCCAAGCAGTTCTAGAAGAATGGCAGTTCTTACAACAAGTTGTATACTAATAAGGTCTTGATTACATAGTGAAAGGAGATACGTACAGAACGGGGCACTAGAGAAGCAAACTACCCTTCTTTTGTGAATTAGTCCTGAAAGGTTTAGGAATAATCGATGGCAGCTAGTGGTGTAATATCAGACTAAGGATGGTCCAATGAGATTGTGAAACCTTGGGATGCAAGTACGGCTAAGGCCAAGGTGCAGACACATTATTTAGTTAGCCGAAGGCAACTGTATGATGTTTGAGATAAGGGCAGTCTCGGGGTACCAGTGGATTGGAACAAATACAGCTGGTATCTGTGTTTTGATATAGGTACATAAAAGTTAAGCGTGCTCAACCCAGGGAAATGCCATGATCGGTGACCCCTTGGGAAGTTGTTACACATGTTATAAAAAGGGCAAATACATGTTGTACAGTATTTTAGAGGCTGTATGTTGTTAATGGCTTTCCCTGACTACTGTAAACATATGTGATAAGTTATTTCAGGAGCACCTGTGTAGCCAAAACTTTATAAATTGCCAGATATGCCTTTGTGCTCATATGGAATTTCTTGCTTCCATATTATGAAACATAATAAAGATGAGACCAAGAGGTATAGGTGCTAGGTAGGGTCAAAAGTTAAACTTGACCTAATATTAACTAAGAAAGGCCAATATAGTAACTTTATCCTTCATATACTATGTAAATATTTATATGATTTGTATATGTCATCTTCTATAATATGTATGATACACAATGCCTTCGAGCACACTGATGAATAATGCCTATGGGTAGTGCCTTCGGTACACCAATGAATAATGCCTATGGGTAGTGCCTTTAGGTACATTGATAAATAGTACCTACGGATACACTGATATGGCCAGCCAAGGACTGAGGTACGAAATGTGTAGGGTTTGCAATAGTGGTTGGCTCTAAATACACTGCTAACTGAACTAAGTTATGTGTTAGTATAATAATGCATTATATGGTGCAAGGCATATACATCATCGCATTCTCTATGAACAATTGTGTGTTACTATAATGGCCAAGTGGGATCCAACTAAATAATATGAAACATCAGAGTGCACAACGGAAGCCTACGACTTTGTATTGATTATATGGAGTTAAATAAGGTGACTGTTGAGAATAGTATTGAATACACTAAAATCTAAACAACTCCATGCCAAGTTGATATAAATGTGAGTTCTGGTTTTCAAAATTAATTTTCTAAGCCATATAGTCTCACAGCAAGGAGTCTTGGTGGATCCTTGTAGGGTGGAAGTAGTACTGAACTGAAAGGGGGCCAGAAACCGTCTCTAAACTACGCAATTTTCTATGTCTTGCTGGATATTACAAAAGATGTGTATTAAATTTCTCCAGAATAGTTTGAAAAAATCAACATTATTTGTGGGACCATAATTGGGAGAAGGGCTTCACTGAGTTGAGACAAAAATCAAAGTCAGCACTGATATTGATAATCTCATATCCACTATGGACCTTTGTTGTCCTTGTTGATGCTAGTAGGTAGGATTTGGAAGTGTTTTAATGCGACATGGCTATGTATTGGCATATGTATCTAGAGAATGGAAGCCTCATGACAAAAATTTAATTATTATCTCACACATATTCTGGAGACGTACTATTATGGTTCCACTGTAGTGCTGTACTGCGACCACCAGGATTTGAAGTTTTAATATAATAAAAAAGAACTGAATATGAGAAAGGGTTACCTAAAGTTTATCGCTATATAAGCATAGCAAATTTCGAGGATGAAATTTATTTAAGTGTGCGTTTGGATTAGCTTAGCTTTTATGAATTATGAGGTAAGAATGTGAAAGGAGTTTTGTCTCGATTTGAGGAGGACTTTTGAAATCGTGGTTTGTGGGTTACCTAAACACACAGTGGGGGAGAACTATAACACCCCAATTTTGTTCACTAATATTCCCTTTATGTAATGAGACATTTAATGGGATAAAATGGTAAATTAAAGAGTATGGGGAAATTTGTATACAAAAATGGAATTTATTGAAGTTGTAAGTGCATGCTATTTCATTTCTTATAGTGAAGCAGTGAGTTTGTCAAGTGGTTTTGGAAGATCCAATTATGACAAAAAATTATGAAATTTTACAAGAAGAAAGTAGACATTCTTGAGTAATTTTTTGAGCTGTATGTAAAATGTTATGAATTTTTAAAGTTAGCCCAGAAAAATTGTTGATTTTCTAGAACAGCATTTAAAGAATTTAGTTCTGGAAATATTGTTCTTTTAGTTGGCTAAAGGCTATATTTTTCCTTCAAACTAGAGTCGATAAGGGTTCTATAGCCTTTAGAATTACTCCAATATGATGTCTACAAAATTAGTTATGATTTTTCAAAGTTTGGACAAAAAATCTGCCAGAATTTTGTTTAAATCTGAAATTGGGAAAATTAATTAATTAAATTATGGGATATAATATTATAAAACACTTCTTCCTTCCTCCTATAGTCCAAAACCATGCAGCCATCTTTGAGCAAGAGAGAGAAGTCTAGAGAGAAAAGGAGAAGGACTCTCACAAGGTAGGTTGATTTCTTCGGTAAATTCATTCATAACGTATATAATCCTTCCTCTAAGCTTCTCTTATACATGATTCATGGTGTTTGAAGCTCAAAATTCAGTGTTGAAAGGAGGCTAGGGTTCAACCATACGGATAAAAGCTAGAAGGAAGAAGAGGTAACTTCCTAAACTTCAAATATTGGTTGTTCTGGCTACTGTGCATAATTTAATCAGTAGATTTCTGTTTATTTGCTCCTATTGTAAACTTTAGAAAAAGGTGTGTCCTAAATATTATGCAACCCAAACTAGGTCTAAATAGTGGTTATAATGTGATTAAATGGTTAATAAAGTAGTTAGGGTAAAAAAGGAACAAGTTTGCGGAGTCAGAATTGAAAAACCCCAATTTTATCCAGAGAATCCTGGGATTTTGGCTAAAGCTAGATAAGGGGTTAGAGTTGGATTTTTGGTGATTTGATGATACCATTATGTTCAAGAGGGAAAATTAGGTAGGGTCATAGTTGAAAACTTTCCCAGAAAAGCCCAAAAAAGCATAATTACGAAAACGCCCCTGAAACCCTGAAATATAGGCTACCAAGGGGATTCTAGTCTTTTGACATTGAATTTGGTAATTATAAGGCTGGAAATGGATTTATTGGGTGAAAATTTATCAAAATAGCCCAAGTCAAAATTTCAAAAAAAGTACGGTCAGATCGGTTAGTCAAGGCCGGGTCAAGCCAAGCCGGATCCCCAGGGCATTTTGGTAAATTTTCACAATAGTCTCATATAACCACCAGAAACACTATGGAAGTGTCTAAATTGTACATTTGGAGTTGTAGGACTCGATTGATAGCCCAAGTTATGGCACGAACTTTGACGATGCTATTTAAGGTACAAGAGAAGCACTCAGAGACCAAAGGTAAGGGACTTACCTTAACTGCATGTATTTGAAATGTCATTATAAGGCATACATATAGTTAAAGCTAACATGTCATACACATAGCATTTATCATTCATGTATTATGGTATCTACTTCCTACTGGGATTCTCTTGAATCTTACCCTCCCCTACCAACAATTTAAACAGGAGAATACATAAGGTATGCAGAGTTCAGAGAAGAGAACTACTCGAGAGGATTGCAGTGGTGGAACGAAGACGAGAATGTCTCTATTTCATTATAACGGGTTTAGAAACCCTAGTAGCCTATACGGCTACATAATTTGTAATTGGTATATATGAACCCCTATGGGGAATCTCTGTAATTATGCACATATTATCAGTCTATTTTTGGTATTCCTGTGTTGCCCATCGAATTATGTATCATTTTCCCCAAATACTATGAAAAAGGTGAAAATAAGATAAGGGTGAGAATTCCTAATCCAAATCCTTCTTTCTTGTTGGGAATTCTTAGGATTCTTGGATTTTGGCCAAGGTTTGGGCAGTTTTTGGGAAAAACCATGTATAACCCTTTCTTCCTCGAATTAAGGTGGGATAAGTAGGTTATTATGAGTTATAATTTAACTCTCTAAGAGAGTATCTAAGGAGTACATGAGACTCTAATTATTGAATTGTTATTATTTTAAATAGACTGAGATTCCTAAGATGGTTTGGGGAGTCCTAGAGACTCCAAATAATAATATTTTATTACTTTTAGTTCCACTACAATTCTAGGGAGTTCTAGGAATTTCTATAGAATAGTGGGATATTTTTAGTAGCCACAAAGAACTGTGAGAAGTTTAATTAGAGTAAATAAGATATATGTTAGCTTTGTTAACTAACCCTGTTATAATTTATAACTCACAGTAACTCGAGGAACACTAGCTCATGTGTAGACCTGCCTATGGAAAACCTTTGCTAATTGTGGTACTCACGGTAACTAGATTCCTTCTTGGAGTATAGTTACTAGGTGTTCGCGGTGTTGTGAAGTCATAGATTAACTCTAGGAAATTATATATAACCGCCTCGTGTGACTTTGATATACATATATTTGTGATAACGAGAACATGTATGATATAACTGTGCTAATTGCTTATGATTGTTAGATTGAGACTATAAGAGTGATATATATGACTTGTTGCTTACACTTGTTTTATGTGTTCTAAGATATATGTATAATTAAAGATAATTAATGATAAGGAGAGGAGCTAGAAGAAGATTGACTATTATTGTGCCACGTGGTATGCCACCATACGGTATACTATATAGTTGTCATTTATTATCCCTAAGCAGTAACCTGGGACTGCAGCACCTCACAGAATAAAAGGTGAGGGAATTAATGGTCCATTGTGTTCCCTATGGTACTTTGGTGAGTCCATCCCACACACCAGACAATTGATAGAAATTCCCTATCATAAGGGAGACTTAGCCCATAGATTCAAGCCAGTGGATTGTAAGAGATAAGGTGGAATTGAATAAATAAAGTCAATAAATGAATATTTACTCATGTTAAAATCTTCAACATTTTATTATTGTCATATCATATTCATTGCATTCACTTATTGCAAACTCTCTACTTGGCACCTATGAGCATGTAGTAATTATGTTCTAGGATGGGATTTAGTTACTGAGATGTCGATCTCACCCTTTCCATAATTAACATTTTTTCAGGTCTGGACAATAGGGTAGGAACTTTGAGAAAGGCATTGGATTTGCAAATTACGACTCTAAGTTCGATCATGTAATTTATATTTTATGTTTCCTACCATTAGAAGTCATTCATATATTATGATAGATATTATAATCTTATTTTCTAGTATGAGATTTTGAGTTTTGTGATATTTGGCCGATGACTGCTCTTCCTTTCAAATGATTTATTTACCACATTTTTATATTATAAATTTAATTTAATAAATTTTAGTTGAGGAAACTTGAACCTTATCTATTGTTGTTTGATTGACATCTCTAGGCTACATAAAGAGTTGCGTATAAATTGAAGGCATCTTCCCATTTCAAGCTTTACAAAGAATTGTAGAAGCTGAAGCAAGGTTCCATAAGCGTCAAAGACCATAGGCAGAGGTAGTGGCTAGTATACATGAAGCAAGAGTGGAGGAGCTCTGTGTTAAGGTATCAACCTTCTCATAAAGAGACTAGAGAAGGCTGGTGATCTCAATTAGTACACTAGTCTGAGCATCCTGCTGAGCCAATACAACTTGATTGTGCTTGTTCATATGCTCAACTATTTCTCCCATCTTGAAGTTCATGTGGCTTATCAGTTCTGTATTAGTGTTAGCTATATCCATATGAAATTCCTGAAGCACCTCCTTCAAATATGTCTTAATCATGGAGCCAAAGAAGGGAGGACCTGTGGTAGAGGTAGGGGCAGAAAACTGAGTATCATCCATCCTACTAGTCTCAGCTTCTGGTGCCTTCTTCTTCAGAGTAAAGCCTATAGGATGTTGCAAAGGTAGTTATATCCCCAACTTCCCTTTTTGGTTTCTTCCTACCGATAACAACCCCTCAACCTATTCATTCGGCTTTAAGTACCATATTTTGTTGGCTCTGAGGAACAAAGAGACCAACTGAGGATATGGCATTAGTGTAGTGCAAGTACTGGAGAATCTATATCTCTTGATCTTAGAGAAAATCAACCCTCCTATGTTCATCTTCTCCTTTAATAGTATGGATGCCATTAGCTTATAGTCCCAATCAATAAAATGTGTGAAGTTATTGGACTTGTTGACTATTACTTGGGAGTATATATACCAAAAGACCCTGTGTAGATCACACATGTCCCTAGGATTGAAAGTCAGTGGCCTTACTCTATCACCAGGCCTTAAGATACAAAAAATCTGATTTGGTGAAAGTTTGGTAGGGTTATCCTTTGGTGGCTTTTTGATTCCTAGCCACTTGTTAATCCTAAAGGTAGAGGAATTTTGTCCCTCTCACATTTGTTTCCAGCTCATCCTCTATAACAAAGCCACCCTCAGAGCAATCTTCTACCTATTCCAGATTATAATAGAAATACCTAACTACCTTGACACAATAAGTTAGGTGCACCAATAACTAAGGCATATAATGTTCTAGGTATTTACTCATATCAAATTTGATAGCCTTAAATAATACTTGAAGATCAATGTAGTACATCTTACACAATTTTCTTTGGGAAAAGTATTCATTGAACTTCTTTGAATCCTCAATCTTGTCTAAATTGAATCCTTTTGGAGGCATGATGATGTCTTCTTCTTCTTCTACCTCACTCTCCCCTTCTTTATTCTCTCCTTGCTCATATTCTTCAGGATGATTTGACTAAGTTTTAGTGGGTTTGGAAGGTACCAAGTTTCGATTTACTAGCACTACTATAGAAAAACACTTGTAACCTCCCTTTTTTAGGCCTTTTAATGTCTGAAAACAAGTGGACGTCTATGTGAGTGACCTAGTAAAAAATAGCAATAGCGTCTATAAATAAAAGGAAGCCTAAAGTCTGGACTTTTGAGGTCCCTATTTTAAAAAGGGACATCTAAGTGTCAGGGAGACACTTTAGACGTCCCCATTTTAAAATAGGGACATCTAAAGTGCCTTTTTTAAGAAAAAAAATTTGTTTATATTAAGAATATGGACTAAACAGTATCTAAAACCAAAAATTAAATATCATCGTCAATAAAATTATAGATTTAGTATAAACTCCAAATCCAAATCTATACAATAATAACTCCAAATCTTAAACCTCATAGGTATAAGATGATAAGAATAAGAGGAATCAGTTGCAAAAACTCATCTGGTTCTATTATTGAAATTAATTTTCTCATAATAGTGAATAGAGAAGAGCGACAGGGAGAGATGAACCTCATCTTCTTGGCGGGAACGTGGGCCACGAAACATGTTTTAGAGTCTTGATCTACAAACCATAGCAACATGAGTTAGAAGACAAAATAGAAGGAAAACCCAAAGAGAAAAGAGAAAGAAGATAAAAAAATGGTAAGAAAGCATAATAGATCTGGAGGTGAAAAAAAGAGAGAGAAAGGAAGAAGCAAGAGTGAAAATAGCATATAAAGAAAACAAATCAAAGAGTTAAAAGACGTGGTGGTGGTAGTTCTTCTTATGGTGGTGGTGTAACGCCCCAAATTTTGATTAAGGGCTAATTACAATTCTTGTGAATGATTATGCGGATTAATGTGGATTTGAGATCCAAATTATTATTGGAAATGCCCAACACCTTGTATTTTAGCATAATTATGTGATGAAATAATTATTGGGCAAAAATAAGGGTAAATGGCGCATAAAGAAGAGGAAAAGAATTAAATATGTGTTGTATGGCAATTTTAATTAATATGCCATAATTGTTCAGAAAATTGAAAGAATGGCTTTAAATTAGTGATTAATGGAAGAGATTAATTACTAATTAAGAGGAAATGAGATGTATAACTAAATGGCTAATTGAATGGTTAGAGTAACTAATGAGTTACTTACTTTATGAGAACCAATGATATTGGGACACTTGGCAAGTGGGTATAGTGAGAGAATGGTTGGAAAAGTCAAGAAATCATTTTAAATCCATTTCTCTCTCTCTCCCTCGCTCTTGTGCAAATGAGTAAGGAATGGGAGTAGAAATTATGCTCTTCATCTTCATCATTTCACTCATATCTCTCTTCTCTCCTCATTTTCGCCATTGTTGAAGGAAAAGGAGGAAGGAAAGCTTGTGAAAAAGGTATGATCTTGACCTCTAATGCCAAAACTTCCTTCTATAAAGTTGTTCCTTGGAGTGAGAGCTTCAATTTGATGGTTGTAGTTTCTCCATTGGTGGTGATTTGAGGAATCACGAAAATCTACAAGTTGGAGAATCATGAAGTGCCTTTGGGAAAGTTGTCAAGGTGAGTGAAAGCTTCATTTTCATATAAGTTTTGTGGCCATTGGTTGGGCCTTGAATTTATGGAATTTTTGCCCTAATTTTCATGATTTAGGGTCTTGGGGAGTATAATATGTTGTTGTCATGGAAATGGTGCCTTGTTTAGTGTTTTGAATTGATAGAATTGCATTGAAGCTTAAATGTGAAGTTTGGCACCTTTTGTGTTGGTTTTGTGCTTGGGTCAAAACAAGGCATGTTGATAAGTTGTGATTTTGGTCATTTTGAGGTTACCATTGTGTTCCTTGTGAAAATTTATGTGGGAATAGGCTTGATTGTTAATTTTGGAGCCATGAGACACTTTGGTAGAAAATTGGAAAATCTGTACCTTGGAACTCTATTCTGGGCAGTTTATTTGTGTGGACGTTTTGAATGACCAAATGATTTCAGACAATTGTGAAATTTTCCAGTCCTAAATTTCACATCCCAAGCTTCAAAATGGACATATATTTTGTGTCATTTCGTTTAGTATTCTGTGAGATATGGTTTTCCAAAGTTTGGGATTGAAACAGAATTCTGTTTTGGGGCAGTGATGAGTTTTGTGTGATTCTGGGATCTTATGGTGATTTCCAGTAATTGCCCATATTTTTCCTATAAAGAGGACTCAGATACCTTTCATTTGGCTTTGGAATCACCTCATTTTAATTTTTATAGAATTAGTTATGATTTTTGGAAGTTCAGCCAGGAAACATAATTTTCTTGGCCGCGGCCAGAGGTTATGAACCGCGGCCCAAGACCTTCTGTGCATCCATTGGCCGTGGCCCATGAGTAGGCTGGCCGCGGCCAACGCCCAAAAATAAGCATTTTGGACTTTTAAAAGTTGACCTTTGGTCAAGTGTTTCCCAAGCCTTTAGGCATGTGTTTAGGCTTTGATTAGCCACCTAAAGGTCATGAATGGTAACCAACTTTAAGTGTTATGAAAATGAGAATTTGGAAAAGAGAATGATCCTATGTCCTTGGTTTGGTTATAGGGTTGGGTATTCTCCTTGATCATGGTTTGATATCCCCTCGGATAGCGAGTAGCCGATGCTGGAGCATACGTGGAAAGAATAAGGGTAGGGAACTTACCTCTCCTGCATGTATTGATATTTGTGTTTGTCTATTGATGCATGTTATTGCTTTGCTTGATTATGTGAAACATATATGAATGATTGAAACTCTGTTTCTATTTATGCTATGGCCATGAGTATGTTGTTGAAACATTGAGCATGCGGATATATCATTATGTGAGCATAAGTTATTGTGATGCAAGCATGTCATGCATTAAACACTTATCTTGCATGCATATTGGTATTTGTTTCCTACTGGGATTCTCTAGAATCTCACCCTCCCCTACCAACATTTTAGATAGGACAAGTGGCTCGAGGAAGGAGCAAGCGACTAGGGGCGGCGATAATCCCTTATGGGCATTTGTATTTCGTAGTTGGTTATCGTTATATGCTGGGATAATTGTATATGTTCGGATGATAGATTAGAATGTATAATTGGATATTGGATGTATATGTGCTTGGATGTCTATTGAGTTATTTGGTTATGTATTGGAGATGGATTTGTGTAATCCCCGTTGAGGAATTGTAAACGGCGTATGTGCCCTATAAATCTTTAGTGAAGGAATGAATCTGGGTTTGCCGGTATTATTATTGTGCACTCTAATATTTATATAAATATGATTTATCTTGACGAAGTAATTATATTCGAAATATGAATGTGAGATCAAGTTAAAGTGTTTGTGAAATGTATTTGTGAAAATCATATCTTAAGGATGGGAATGTAAATGAATTTTGATTATTATTGGTCTCTATTTCATTCTAATGTTGTATTTCGGATATAATTACGGAGGGGGTTACAGGTGGCGATAGGAAAGGTCTTCTATTTAAATCAAGAAGAAAAAGATGAGCGTAAGAGATCAAACTTAGAAATAAAGACTGGTAATTTAAAATTGAATTGCTTTTGGCATCCCAAATTTAATTTAGGGACATATAAGGTCTACTTTAGGCGTCCCAAATTTTTGGGACACCTAAAGTAGACCTTAGACGTCCCTAAATTAAATTTGGGACACCTAAAGTAGAGCTTTGGCGTCCCTAATGCCAAAGGTCTTGGGTCCCTATATGAGGGATGCAAAAAATATATATAAGGGATGCCAAAGGGTGATACCAGGGATGCCAAAATGGCGTCCCTAATATATATATCCTTGATATCAGGGATAGGGACACCAAAATATATATTTTGGTGTCCCTAATATTTCAGGAATGCCAAAGCTTCACTATATGCATCCCAATTCAAATTTGGGATGTCTAAAGTAGACTTTAGGGTTCCTAATTTAAATTTAGGAAGTCTAAAGTTTCTCACTACGTTCCCAAATTTACAAAAATGTAACCGCCTTTATTTTTTACTTTCCTTTTCTAAAAAGGGACGTCCTTTTGGGTAGTAGTATCTTTATTCTAAAGTAGTGTAGTTCCTTTGGACTACAAGGCTTCGTCAAGTATTGTACACATGACTTTTGCAATCCTAGTATTGTATTTCTCCTCTTGAATATCTCTCTCCATCCAAGAGGGAGTGCTGGTGTCAGAATTGGAAGGTGGTGGACTAGGAGGGGCTTTGAGTTTGCCTTTCCCTAGAGGTGTTGAAGCTTTAGTCTTTGATCTAGTGACCATTGGTGATTGAATAACTACCACTTTTGCTTTGATTGGAGGTTATGGTAGAAATTCTTCTAACACCTTTGGCCGGGGGTGTTACGATGACTTGATTTCAAAATGGCGGATTGCTTATGTTTCTTTGATGAAGGAGGATGTGGAGACTTAGAAGAATGACCCCGAGTTGTCTTCATTCTTACCATTGAAGATTAAGATCAAACTCCTTGATTTTCTTCTATTGGTATTGCGACTACGGAAAGTTAGGGCACAAGATTCAGAGTGATTTAGGACATTTTGGGAGGTGGAAATTAGTGGGTTTTGTTAGCAATTGGATGGATAAGTATTTGTAAGAAATTCTTGGTAGAGCACTGGGAGAGTCACTGGAAGTGATTTGGTGAAAATGACATTGAGATTACTGATATAGATTACTATGCCCAATATCACTCTAGTGATCACTCAAGTGCTCTTGGGGCATCACTCAAGTGATCATGACAAATAGTTGAAAAACTTTTAACAATTAAGGCATACATGGCATGAGTAATATCATAATTACTCATGGATAATTCCTTGCTTGGTTATAGCTTCTTGATTGTTGAATTTATCAAAGAACATATTTATTTCCCTTCTTAACTGATGATTACTCAAGTGTCACTCGAGTGATTATACTTTATCACTGAGTGGTCACTTGAGTGATCTATCCTTTCAACTTCTAACTTTTCATTTTCAACCGTTATGCCATTTTAGTTTGAGTCTTTTAAACTTCCCTGACTCTTCAAGTCATTACTTGGGTGGTCACTCGAGTGATTCAGTCATCACTACTAGATATCACTCGAGTGATGTTGTGGTGATCGTCATCTTTGTGTGTCTCTGTTTCTCTTAGCATGGAGCAGAGTCTTTTGACATAATCCTGCAAAAAAAATTTATAGATACTCAGATGCTTAAGTTAGTTAGTTTATCATCAAAACATAATTAAATCAACTTTATAAACCTAAAATACTTACAATTGATTGGGATTTAACATTCCCAATTCTTTACGTATAAATCAGAATTGATTTTTTGCAAGAGGTTTTGTGAAAATATTAGCTATCTGAAGGTGACTAGGAATGAATACCACTTTGACATCCTTCTTTTGGACATCATCTCTGATGAAGTGGTGTCTGACATCAGAATTGATTCTTTGTCAAGCTTATCAGGTCTTGGAGTTGTTGTTTTAGCCAAAGTACTTGAGCATAACAACTTGAAGTAGCAACGTACTCAGCTTCTGTTGATTCTAAAGTGTACCTTTTTCTAAAAAATATTAGACCTTTTAGACTGGATGTATCAAGACCTCATCCAGAACTGGTATAAAAAGTTATTTTTAATTGGTCTAAAAAGTCATTTCTCCACCTGTAGATGAGTACTACATGTTGGTAGGCAAGTTGATTTATTTTTTTATTTCCCTCAAAGTCATCATATTGATGAATATAATATTATTTTTTTAAAAAGCGAGCTATAAATTTAAGTGGGTGATCCATTAGCCAATCAATATTTTGTGGAGATTTTAGTTTAAGTTGATTATACACTCCCTTATCCTTTTAATTGAAACTCACATATTAAGGAAGTTACATGTTGTTGAAATAAACTAAGAATCATGAGTTTTTTTTAAGAAAAATAAACTACTGCATTCCACAAGTACTTTTAATTTTATGTATATATCACTTTAATCTCATTCCAAATTTAATATATTAGTTTAATTATATCTTAATTTATTAATCACAATGTTGAAAAGAGATGGGGATATTTGCACGATAGGGGGATATTTGTCAATGAAGTATTTAATGATCATATGGATTTTGGACCTAACCGAAAAAATGATGAAAAAAATAAAAACCTTAAAAACATTATCATAATCCCAATATATTTTCAGTCTACTTAGCCATATGGTATTATTTGTAATGAAAACTTCATATATTGTGATGTCATATTACTTTTTTTTGTGCCTAAAGGTGTTTTATTATGTCTTCTTACCTTCAGGGTGTTTTATTATGTTGACAATTATATTTACGATAAATTTATATGTATTAATATCTTATATGTATGTAATTTTTTTATTTAATTAGTAGCTCATCAATTCAACAACCAATTTAACCTGTTGAATTACGAAAACCGACACTAGCTGATGCTTTTAGTTTAACATCCTGTCCAGCTTTTGGAACATTGGATTATATATATATCTCTCTCTTAACAATAGAGTTGTGAATTGGTTTCTTGTTTGTACTATCATCAATTTAAAACCTCCAGATATGGTTTTGGTTTTAAGTCACTCGAAGTAGTGCCACATCATACGATATTTAGGACTCGATTTTAAAGCCACTGACATGACATAAACTCACAAATATATCGATATATGAAATATAAGTCATGTAGCAATATCAATGTTTTGAAATCTGGACAGGAAGGGCCGATCCAGCCTAGAAATTGGTGAACCGAGCATGGGACGAATAGAATTGGTTCAGTTTTTTTTTTGAAAAATCGATTTTTTTAAATTTTTCTTTAGAATTTCATATTAATAAGTCTAAAATATTCAATTTCTCACCCGTTTGGCCCGGGTTAGTTCCGGTTTGACCCACTGACCCTTGACCTAGTACCCCCGACTGGCCTATGACTGATCCGAGTTTCAGAACCTTGATCAATATGTGATGGTTTCGATGGAGTTGGAATTTATGTGAATGCAATTATAAAAAAACTATTGAAAGAACTACTTCACTTGATCCTAACAAACTAACCAGATTCGAATTTAACCCAATTAAATAATCAAGAAAATATAAATTAGATACAAAATTGAGTTTTGAACAATCAATTTAAATATAAAATAAAAATATTCAAAATAAATTACTAACAACAAATAAATTAACATTGCAATTTTTAATTCAATTAGAATTGAATATATCCCCAAGTTGTTTCTATTTTCTTGAATTATGCTAACACATTGAGTATACTGAATAAATGGCATATCATATATAGGGAGAAATACTCAAATACTCTAAGAGTACCACATCATCTAAACTCTATCCAATGTTTTCATAATAACTCATATCATTTTAATTCTAGTTAGATGAAGACTCATATAAAAAGATTCAATTTGTCTTGTTTTTCTTCAGAATGTTTTTAAGAAAAACATGTTAAAAACAAAATGATGAACCAATACTTATTTTAGAAAAATAGAATTTTTCACATAATTTATCAACTAACTAGGATTAAAATGATCTGAGTTGTTATGTTTCCTTTAGACAGAGTTCAGATGATGTTGTACTCCTAGAATATGTAAGTATTTCTCAACATATAGGTGCACTAGTAAAAAATTCCCCTTTTAGACCGCCACATTTAGACCGGTTATGGCGGATAAGGTCTAAAAAATTTGACTAGTGGTAATTTCGTAATTATATAGAACTTCTAAGACTGGTTCTCCAAAAAACCAATCTTAAAAGAATCAGTTAGACTGATTATAAATAAAATCGGTCCAAAAATATCAAAATAATTAAAAAATTAAAAATATGAACCTTTTAAGACCCTTTTTTTATTAAAACTAGTCTTAAATGTGAAAAATTAAAAAAAAAAAAAAATTCACCATTTTAAGACTAGTTTTTATCAAAAACCGGTTTTAAAGGTGAGCGATTTCGCCCGTATTTTTACTCCCGCTCCCAAATCCTGTGCACTATGAACCCTTTCTTCTCTTTTCGCCATTGCTCTATGAGCTCTGTCCCTACTTGTTCTGAACTCGTCCATCATGCCCTGTTCCTCATTTGATCAACTCTCTCCGTCATTACCACTATCGTTGCGGTGTTCATCGTCCTTGTTCTTTGATCATTGTCACTCTCCTCCGCCGCCACCTCTATTCTCCGCAGTGACCATTCTCCTCTGCCATGACTTCCCTTTGTCTATGCTGTGAATTTGAGGACTTCATTTTAACCTCAATCGACGCCACCGTGACTTTGGGTAGAAGCTCACTCCTTGATCTTCAATCAGGTTAGTGTTCAATCTGTTATTTAATTGTTGTTCAATAATTAATAATGTCCTATGAAAATGGTTCTTGTTGTTGTTTTGAGCACTTAATTCCCACAAGTTGCTATTATAGTTTGTTGGAAATCCAACTGTTTTATTATAACGTAATCTTGAAAAAAATCTGCATATCTAGGTTAGATACTCTAACTTGTACATCCCTATGATATTTGGCTTTGAGTAATACCACTCAAAGTTCTGTTTTAATTTAGTGTGATTGTTTGATTGTCAATGTTATTGGTTTGTTGAAACGATACTAGTTTCAAATAGTGAATGTTAATTTTGTTGAAATCTCTAAAACTCTATGGTTTTTGTTTTTTGTCTATCCTTTTGTTGTTGGATATAAGGTGCTATAAGTGTTGAGATATATATGGATCATAGTTGGATAAACGTTAAACAAACAAGCGTTGAATATGATAATAGGGTGAGGGGTTTTCTAGACTTCGCTAGAAAAAATGCCGATGATGGGAGTGGGACGTTTTATTTCCCTTGTATAGTATGTTTGAATGAGAAGTGACTAAGTGCTACAAATATATACACATTTAATTTTTGAAGGATTTTATAAGAGTTATACAGTATAGGTATGATATGGTGAAGAATTAGAAATACCAAGTTAATCTCAAGAGGGGAGTGACCTTTGATGATAATGACATGGATACGGATGATCAGATAGAGGATATTATTCATGATGTAGGAGAAGAGGCTTTTGAGCAATCACATGCATATGGTAATATGTGCAGTGATACTGAGACATTGCTATACCCAGGGTGTAAAAAATACCAATTGTTGAAAGCAGTATTGAAATTGGTAAGCTTGAAAGCACTGCATGGATAGAGCGACAAGAGTTTTCAGAAATGCTTAAGGCTTTCAAGGACATGCTTCCATATGATAATGTGTTGCCTTCTTGATACTGTGATGCTAAGAAAATATTGTGTCCACTAGGGATAAAGTATAAAAAAAAGATCCATGCATGCCCTAAAGATTGTATATTGTATAGAAAAAAGCATGAAGAGGAACAACTGTGTCCGATGTGTGAAACCTTGAGGTACAAATCAAATAACACCACTGCAAAAGTGATGTGGTATCTTCCAATCATACCAATGTTCAAGTGCTTTTTTGCTAATGAAAACGATGCAAAAAATTTAAGATGGCATGTAAATGAAAGGATATCCAATGGAAAGCTTTGATATCCAACTAATTCTTCTCAATAGAAGAAAATCAATCATTATTTCTTGCCTTCGATGAAGAACCTAGGAACCTTAAGCTTGGGCTTAGTAGGGATGGCATGAATCCTTTTGGTAGCCTGCGTAGTATACATAGTTCATGGCTTGTTCTGTTAGTAATTTACAACTTATCTCATCTGTTATATATGAAATGAAAGTACATTATGTTGTCCATATTAATTTTGGGACCAAAAAAAACCTGAAAATGACATAGATGTTTACCTAGAACCCTTAATCGAAGACTTGAAAGAGTTGTGGGATGAAAGTATTGATGTTTTTAAAGCGAACATGAGTGAGGTTTTTAAAATGAGAGCCATAATCTTTTGTACTATAAATGACTTCCCTACCTATGAAAATTTGTCAGGATATAGTGTTAAAGGTCATAAAGCATGTCCAATTTGTGAAGAAGGAACATGCTACCATCAACTTCAACGTGGAAGAAAGACAATTTATCTTGTCCATAAGAGATTTCTTAGATGAGGCCACCCGTATCGTAGATTAAAAAAAGTTTTTTTTGTGGACATGAGTTTGACGGTGCTCTGAAGGCATTGACTATGGAGCAAGTTTATGAAAAGGTGAAAAATATGAATGTTATCTTTGGTAAGACTACAAAGAATAATAATGAAAATAATAAATGGAAAAAGATGTCTATCTTCTTCAATCTTCTATATTGGCCCAATCTTGATGTGAGACACTGTATTGATTTCATACATGTGGAGAAAAATATGTCATAGTATTGTTGGGTCACTGCTTAACATACAAGGTAGTTCTAAAGATGGCGTGAAGGCAAGATTAGATTTGCAAGAAATGGGGATACGAGAAGACTTGCATCCAAAGCCATATGGTAAGATAACTTTTTGTCCTCCAGCTGCTCATACTTTGTCTAAAGATAAGAAAAGAAGCTTATGTAAGTGTTTACATGGCATTAAAGTTCCTTCAAGGTATTCTTCAAAATTTAGGAAGCTTGTGTCGATGAAAAACTTGAAGTTAATTGGGCTAAAGTCTCATGATTGTCATATCTTAATAAAACAACTACTCCAAGTAGCTAGTTGAGGCATTGCCGAATATGATCTTCAACATATTTTGACTAGATTTTGTTTCTTCTTCAATGCTATTTGTAGTAAAGTTATTGAGGCAGAAATATTGGATGAATCGGAAAATGAAGGATATTTGATCTTGTACCAACTTGAGAAGCTTTTTCTTCCTTCTTTTTTTTGACATCATAGTACATCTAATTGTTCATCTAGTCAGGGAGATCAAGTTGTGTGGCCCTATCTATTTATGATGGATGTACCCTATTGAAGGGACTATGAAAATCCTAAAAGGATATGTAAAGAACCCTAATCGCCCTAAAGCATATATTGTTTAGAAATATGTTTCTAAAGAAGCCATAGAGTTTTGTCAAGATTTCTAGTCAAATGTAAGACACAATGGACTTCCAGAACGTCATAATGAAGAAGGTGGTAGATGCAGGGCTTCAGTAAAGTGTTTGGATCCTGATGAATTGTAACAAGTCCACGTGTACATCTTGAATAATGTTGATAAAGTTCAAGATTACATTAATGCTCATAAAGAAATTGTACAGAAAGGAAATAGTCGAATGACTAAACAAAGGTTAACTAGAGAGCATAACAAAACTTTTGCACATTGGTTTAAACAAAAGGTTGACGGAGAAGAATGTGTTTCTGATACAATTAAATAGTTAGCATGTGGTCTTGAGGTTGATGTCATAAGTTGGACTTCATTTATGATCAATGGTTATACGTTTTACACGAAGTCCCTTGATAATAGGAGCGCCATCCAGAATAGTGGGGTTATATTAGTGGCTGAATCTATGCACTTATCTAGTTCGAAAGATAAGAACCCTAGATTGGCAGCAATACCTTATTATGTGGTTATTGAAGAGATTTGGGTGGTTGTTCATGTCAAAATTAAATTTCCTATTTTCAAATGCAAGTGGGTTGATGTCAACAATGGTGTGATAATTGATTAGTTAGGATTTATATTGGTTGATCTGATTAGTAGAAGTTTTAGAGATAAACCTTTTATTATGACATATTAAGCGAAACAATTGTTCTATATTATTGATCAAGCAAATAAAATGTGGTATGTAGCTCTCCAAGGAAAAAGGGTCCTTGATATTAATCAGCAAAGTCATTCAATGAATGATCTTCTTTATACTCCTTTTTCTAGGGGTCTACCAGAATTGAACGAAGAAGATAAAGCAGACAATGAACATGGCGCATGTAACGATCATCATGAAAAGATATGGGAGGATATCCCTTTATAAAACTACTTTGAAGGTTAGTTAGATAAACTAATTATCATGAACTATATTTGAATTATGTATATTGTTATTGGTATATATAAAACTACTTTTTTTGTTGTCATCACAGGAAAATGAAGGATATGAGGTGTCTTAGTGTAGATGCTTTGAAACTAGCTAGTAATCATCAGCTATAGATTACTGTCTACAACATGTATTTTGACCTTACCTAAAGTTTTGATTTATTTTGTCAAACTATAATATTAAAACAGGGGAATAAATTTGTTTAGCAGTGTACCTTAATTTTCATATTGTGTGTGATCATGTGTTGATTTTCAATGATTTATAGTTGTTGCTTCTGTTGAATATGGGGTGTAGGAAAAATGATAATGTAAGTTACAAGATTTGAAATTATGTTTTGAAAGGCTTGACGAAATGGGAATGTGTAAGAGAGAATTATTTATGAAGAGCCTAGGAAAATGATTTATTGTTGTTGCTTCAGTTGAATGTGGGGTATAGGAAGAATGATGTAAGTATTACAGCATATCCAATTGAATTGCTTGATGAAAATGCTTCTGTATAAGATAGACACTACTACAAAAAGTGCTTTTAACGTCCCTTTTCTAGGCCTTTTAACGTTTGAAAACAGGGGGACGTCTATCTGAACGACGTAGAAAAAACTGCCAATAATGTCCCTAAAATAAGGGATGTCTTTAGGCTAGACCTTAGACGTCCCCAGTCATTACTGGGGACGTCTAAAGTGTTTTAGAACCACTTTAGACGTCCCCATTTTGCATAGGGGACGTCTAAAGCGTTCAAACTGAGGATGTCTAAAGTGTTTCTGAACCACTTTAGATGTCCCCAGTTTGCTCTGGGGACGTCTAAAGTCAGGCTTTAAACGTCCCTAGTTCAAACTGGGGACGTCTAAAGTGGTTCAAAAACACTTTAGATGTCCCTAGTTTGCACTGGGGACATCTAAAGTTTTTTTATGGCCTTTTATATACATCACTGTTCAGCAAATTTAAACTGCAGAAATTGGATAGAAGAAATATTGCATAAACCAGAATGGAAACAACAGCAGCTCAACACTATCTAATAAAAATGTTATCCAACAATCTAATAGTATGTACAACAAACCATGCCAAGTTCAAAACTTCCAACTAAACAATTTTCAAGCCTCCACAATTTTTAGATAAGTATTATTCATCCCATCATAAGAAATGAGCTCTCTTAGAATGCATGTACCACCCTAGAAAAAAAATTTTCCATCTTCATACCTATTTTATGGCATAATTGATGTTGTATTATATTGTAACTCATCAACATTACAGAACCATACACACATTTGAGGCAAAACTCTGACATATTTTTGTAATTTAGTTTACTTTTGAATAATGTTAAACTAGACTAACCTAAGCCAAACCAAATTCATTCCTAAGTGTCATTGTCATTTTTTTAACTCATGTATATATATACACATCACCGTGTTGAAGTCTTCTGACGAAGAAAACAAGTATGCAATAATAACAGTCCATTTTCATATCAAGCAAATTAGAAGCAGACTAAAAGTATGCATATACAAGTTACTCTGTTTTTCCAGTTTCATAATATGATTTAAATTAATAGTTACAACCATTTGTTCAATCATTTGTGTCCAAAGTTGTGGTAGTGAGAGATAAACCTGTGGACGACGGAAATGGAGATGACTCACAGTGCCACCAGCTGGGAAGACGACAGTTGTTAAAGGGAGACACAAACGATGGTGCTCTTGTCAAAGAAGAGAGAGGGAAAAATAGAAATATGATTATGAGAAAGAGGAAGGCAAATGGGGAAGGAAGCAGAGGAAATGGAGCATGAGAAAGGGACTTGCAGCAACGAAATGAGAAAGAGGACAGAAGACGGGAAAGGAAGCAAGGGAAAGGGGAAAGAGGAAGAAAGCCAGGAACAAAGCTCACGGGGGAAGATGGAATGAAGCTTGGGGAAGGAAAGTAAAGCTGCTGGCCTGCTGCTGATGGGATAGGCGTCTGACAGGCTTTTCCGCGTCCCCAGTCAAAATGGGGACGTCTAAAGCTCACTTTAGACTTCCCTAGTTTGACTGGGGACGTCTAAAGTGCATAAAGGGCACACTTTAGACGTCCCTAAAGACTCTGGGGATGTCTAAAGTGGCACAAATTGTTTTTTGTTTTAAATTCTACCAGCGTCAATATTTCGGGCTAAATATTGAACTTTGGGAGTCCCTAATTTAAAAAGGGACGTCCTTTAGGGTGGTTAAATGTCTAGTTTGTAGAAGTGAGATGTTTATTATATAATATGTTATAGAAGAATTTATTTGGATATATTGAGATGGCTGCTTGCTGAGTGACATGTCTTAACAGGGAAAATGGCTTGTTGGGTAAATGTTTTAAATGGAACAATTGCTTAAAAAAAGTTCAACTTTTTAGGCCGATTTTCTAATAAACCAGTTTAAAATGTACATTTTAGACCAGTTGTTGAAATAACCGGTTTAAAAAGTATTACTTTTAGATCGGTTATTGAGACAACCGGTCTAAAAAGTTGAAATTTTAGATTGATTTTTTAGAAAACGGGTCTAAAAATCACTTTTTAGACTGATTTCTTTGATAATTGGTCTAAAAATAATTATTTTTAGACTGGTTATATAAATAACCGGTCTTAAAATAATTTTTTAAGACTGGTTCTTAAACCGGTCTAAAAAGTAGCAGACTTTTTAGACCAGTTATATCTAGACAGCCTCCAGAACCGGTCTAATATGTTATTTTTAACCTGTTTTAAAAGTGATTTTTCTAGTAGTGATGCTGTTTTAATTTGCATTTACAAGTATTCTTTTTTTCTACAAACAAGTATTTTGTTAAATATCGCTATTCTTTTAATATCAGCCTTAAAAAGATTTTATTGTGTATTAATGCTCCTCCTAGGCTCCCATCCTAAATATATGAATTATTAATGCAAATAACTAACTGAGAAATTTCAGGGAAAATTATACAAATATATTAATAACTAACAAATCTAATTTTTTTTAAAAATCTATATATACAAATATTAATAATAGACATGGTTTGTCCCTTATTGTAGCATAAAGAAATTTGAATAGTGATCTCTCGGTTGGCTAAAAAAATAATAATGATCTCTCTATCTATTTAAATAATGAGTTTTGTATTTACCTCATTGGTTCATTGTAAGATGTACAAAATTTCTGCACTTGAATATTTCAATTTGTAGGGCAACTTGAATAATGTTTTTTAAAATTTTTTGGGTATCTCCCTGTCAAGTGAAGGAATATCATTTTGTATATAAAGCAATTGTTGTATATCGATTGTGAAATAATTTAATGAATTTTATGAAGGGTCCTGTAATGTTTTTATAAATGAAATTCATTCCACTTTATTTGGAAAAAGAACAATGGCGTATATTTTTATAATGCAAAATGACTAACATCTAAAATATTTGAGTTGTTTTTTATTACAATTAATTTAAACACTTAAACATGTCAATGTTGCACTTAAAAAAATATAAGTTTTGGGTTAACCTAAATAAAAAGGGAAAATCCTAGAAAAAGACCTCCAAAACTTTAAAATTCTAAATTAGTAATTTCTCACTAAAATAAGTTATGAATTTCTAATGTTATGAAATCTAGACCGGACGGGCTGTGTCAACTTGAAACTTAGTGACTCGACCAACTTGATGAGCCCATAACTCAAGCTGGTACTAACCCAAGGTGATTCAGGACAAACTGGGACTAACTTGGAGGACTCACCGAGTAGGGCAAGTTGCCTGAATTGAATTTTTTGAACCTTTAAACACTTGAAATGATGGGAGACCAAAGAGATCTACATTAAAGAAGGCTAAAGAAAAAAGGGAGATGGGAGACCAAAGAGATCTAGATTGAAGAAGGCTAAAGAAGAAAGGGAGAAAAAAAAAGTGATGGCTATTGATGGTGACAATACTTGAAAAGAAAAAGAGGAGGGAAACTTGAGACTGAGATGGTGATGATGAAGTTATGAATTTGGAAACGAAGAGGGAAACCTAGGACTGAGATAGTGGCGACTAAGTCATGAATTTGGAACAGAAGCTTTCATTGTTGTGCTACAAAGTCATCACTTACTCTATGAATGTGAGAAGAAAGAAAGGATCAAAGCATATTAAAATGGTGAGTTGTTCTCACTCTGCTTTGTCCATTGTGTATAGAAGACCATCCAGATGAGATAGGACTAAAGACTTTACCAGCAACGACAAAGAATATTCTAGAATAAGTAACAAGAACAATGCAAAGCACCATAAAAATATTCAAGAATTGAAATAAAGAAGGTCTTTCAACTCGCCATTCTATCTATTTGTACAACAACCGGCGAGCAGCGGTGAGGTCCAAACACTAACCTACTTGAAAAAACACCGACTTTGAAAGTACAAGCCACCCAACACTAGAAAACATAGACACTAGTGAGGTCCAATCAACTACAGAAGGCATGAATTGAACTGGCTAAGCCACTGGGTCTAGGGTTAGACCAGCGTCAACCTGTGAGTCAAATCGGGATTAATAAAAAAACTAATAATATGTTTTTTCAATTTTCATGCATACCATTAAAAAAACTACAAAAGAATTTTTTCCCAACATGATATATTTACATATATATATTATAAATTATGATAAGGAAAGGGATAAGCAAAAAACCTGGTAGTCCTTCTGACCTGGTCCAACCCGACCCAGTTTGATAGAAAAAAAATTAGCCCGAGCATCTTCTGGCAGACCATACCAAATTGATTTTTTCAAGCTAGACTGGACTTCGGACCAAGGCCTCAAACCCCTAGTCTAGTCCAATCTGGCCTGAGTAGTTTCTTTTAATCCGCCATGTACTGCGTACAAATTACATTACTGACTCTATCTATAATTCTCTATTATTGGCTATCGGACACAGACACACCGCACAGATCAGGGGTGCCAAGCCACCTAGGTCAGAATTCCAACTTCAAATCCTGTCTTGCTCTCAGAGTCTCAGATCTCAGCGCTTTGGTCTCAACGCTTAGGTGAATTACTATTGTCTCGACGTCTCTGATCTTGGTGTCTAGGTGCCTCTGCATCGCTCAACTGACGTCTTGTCTCTGGTCCCCACCAAGGTGCCTCTCCTCCACTAACCGGTCACTCAGTCCATTAGCACCTCAAAGGAGAGAAAATCGTTAATACTTTTTGGCTTCTATCTATTGTCATCTTGCTTCAGGTCATTAACTTTGCTCAAATCCTTAGAATCAAATTTGTTGAAATTCTTGGTTTCTCTACTTACGATTACTCTACCATTGTCCTCTATACTACTATAGGTTGAAGATATTACTACCCCTATAGTGGTCCCTATTTCAAAAAGGCAATGGCATTTTTGTAAATAAAGCAGCAAAGTCAAAACATTAGGCATCCCAATTAAAAATTGGGACGCCTAAAGTAGAGTTTAGACGTCCCAAATTTCAATTGGGATGCCTAAAGATTCCCCTTGGTGCCAAAGATTGAAAATTAAAAAATTTTGACTTACTTTAGGCGTCCCAAAATTCATTTGGGACAAAACTTTAGGCGTCCTAAACAAAGTCTTGGCTTTAGGCGACCCAAACGGATTTTGAGACTCCTAAACCCACCTTTAGGCATCCCAAATCCTATTTGGGACACCTAAAGGTGTCCCCTACCACCCTATTCATGTCAGACATGTGTCTGACATGCATCCTCTCCCCCCTTCCTTCTTTTATTACTTACTCTTTTGACTGACCCGTTACTTCATTTATTTCCGTTTTCTTCTTCATTATTCATTCCCATTTCACTTTACTCTTCTTCCTTCCTCCTCCATACCTTCTTGCTTTTTCTTTCACCTCCTTCCATTGACACCGCATACACCCCATCCTCTACAGTGTCTTGCTTTTTCCTCTACCCTCCGGCGTACCTCCTCTACCCTCCGGCGTACCTCCTCCACCATACGTGCATACACCTCTCCAATGTCTTCTCTCTACTTGGTTGGGCATATAGACACCGTCGGTTGGTCACATAGCCACCTCTTCAACGTCTTCTCATCAGGTTTGTTTTTTTTAAATATAAATGTACATGAAGAAATAATTTAAACTTGCAATATGAAATTATTATAATGCTTTTAATTTATTTTATATGATTCTAGTTACTGGAGTGTTTTTCCCTTTTAATTGATTTTTTTTCTTTTTGGCCAGAATCATAAACCCATTGTTAGTAGTTATGCAATACTAATTTTTTTGTTTTATATATTTGGAGCTTGGAAATCGAGGGAAAATACATATTTATATTATTATAAATAAACAGAGCTATTCATTGATTTTGATGAAATGAACAATAATTAAACAGAGTAATTTTTTTTCTTTACTGCGTAAAGCTCAATTTGGTTTAAATTAATGAGAATTAATTATATCAATGAAAGTAATAAGTGCTCAATTTGTCAAGATTGGCTCATTGTAAAAGCTTAAGTCTTTAATTAACACGCTTTAACTTTCACTAATTGGTATGTGTTTGTTGGCTAACTAACATGTAAGTTTGCACAAATTACAAAATAAGAAAAGCAGTATAATGAAATTTATTTATTATCAATATAAATATAAAAATTTTTATAATTATATGATTGCATCCATAATCCATATATAATATGCAATATGATTAGTTTTATATTTTTTTAGACTATATTAGTATAGTTTCCTCAATATATATAAAAAAAGTAGTATGATTTTTAAGATCATATTAGTGCAATATGGTTGGTTTTTTTTGAATATACCCGAAATGGTTTATTATTGACATTTTGGGATGTCTTACTTTTAAGGGGAAATGATGCCGATTTTTTTATTAAAGAAAAAGAAAAAAGGCAATTCAATCATATCATTGATAATTATTCTAAACATAAGTGGTAACAAAATGGATCATAGTTGGATGAATGCTTTGAGAACTAGTAAATAATATGATAAAGGGGTGGAAGAGTTTATTGAATTCGCTAGAAAGAATGCTCCAGTAAAAAATGGGAAGTATTTTTATCCTTATGTCAATTGTTTAAATAAGAGTCAACGGGATATGTTGATGTCATAAAGGATCACCTACTTTGTGATGGAATAAATTTGTGATACACAAGGTGATATGGCATGGTGAGGAAGTAACGGATTGTCCGTCGACAAAAATAAAGTTGTGGATGTCATAGATAAAGATATAATGGAGAAAATGATTCACGATATTAAGGTAGAATCCCTTGCGTAATCACAGTAGCATGACAGCCTACAGAGTGATGCAGAAACACCATTGTACCCTGGAGTAAGTACACACAGCTGATAGGAATATTGCATTTGGTTAACTTGAAGGCAACTTATGGGTGGACCGATAGTAGTTTCACATTGCTTCTTGAATTATTGTGTGATATGTTTCTAGACAATAATGTATTTCCAAATCGTATGAATGAGGCCAGGAAAATCCTGTCCACAATGGATATGGAGTATAAAAAGATATATACTTGCCCTAATGACTATGTACTATACAGAAATGAGTATGAAGGTCTTAGCAAGTGTCCTAAGTGTAAAACTGCATGATACAAAGTGAAGAAAGATGGTGATTGTGGCGATGGGACACCTAAAAGGAAACCTTTAAAGGTTTTATGGTATCTTCCAATAGTACCACATTTTAAACGTTTGTTTGTGATTGCAACAAAATTAAAGAAGTTGAGATGGCACTCTGATGAGAGAATATCTTATGGAAAATATCTTTGACACCCAGCTGACTCTCCACAATGACAGAAAGTAGATGAAATGTTCCCTCAATTTGCCAGCGAGCCGAGAAACTTTCTGCTTGGGCTTGTATAGACGACATCAATCTGTATGGAATTCTTACTAACACACATAGTGCGTGGCTGGTTCTCCTTGTAATATACAGCTTGCCTCCTTGGCTATATATGAAATGCAAGTATATGATGCTTTCTATGATGATTTCTGGACCAAAACAGCTAGGGAACGATATTGATGCCTATTTTGTGCCTTTGATTGAACACTTGAAGATATTGTGGGAGGAAGGCATAGATGTGTTTAAAAGATGTTGTGGGAGGAAGGCATAGATGTGTTTGATGCTTATAAGAAGGAGTCCTTCACGCTACATGCAATGATTTTCACAATGATAAACGACTTCCCAGCATATGGAAACTTGTCAGGGTATAGTGTGAAGGGGTATAAAGCATACTTAATATGTGTAGTAGACACACACTTCCATCAACTTAAACATGGAAGAAAAACTATCTACCTTGGCCACAAGAGGTTTCTTCATCGATACCACCTGTATCATAGGCTAAGAAAGCGTTTTAATGGTTTACCGAAGCATGGAATGGCTCCAAAGGCATTCACTGGAAAGGAAGTTTACAGTCAGGTAGAATATATAGATGTCACCTTTGGTAGGAATTAGAGGACTGCGGGTTAGAAGAACATATAGAAGAAGAGATCAATTTCTTTGATCTTCCATATTGGCTTAGTTTTGACGTGAGACACAATATCAATGTGATGCATGTGGAGAAAAACATTTGTGATAGCCTTGTCAGTACACTTTTTGAACATACCAGGGAAGACTAAGGATGGGATTAGTACGAGAATAGACCTTATTGATATCAAAATAAGAGAACAGTTACATCCACAACAAAGAGATGATAGTAGAAGGGCATACATAGAGCCAACAGCTCATACACTATCAAAAGAAGAGAAATGAAGTTTGTGTGGGTGTTTGCATAAAATTAAGGTGTCATAAGGGTATTCCTCTAATGTGAGAAGATGTGTCTCAATAGATGATTTAAAGTTAGTAGGAATGAAGTCCCATGATTACATGTGTTGATGCAACAACTATTACCAGTAGCTATTAGAGGCATCATGAAAGGTGAAATGTGAACCACTATAGGAAGATTGTGCTTTTTCTTCAATGTTATCTGTAATAAAGTCATTGACACTAAAAGTTGGATGAACTAAAAATGAGGGTTATATTATTTTGTCCCAACTAAAGATGCATTTTCTTCCTTCATTTTTTGATATAATGGTGCATTTGATAGTTCATTTGGTAAGGGGGTAAGGCTCTGTGGTCTAGTTTACCTGAGGTAAATGTACCCTTTTAAGCGATACATGAAGATCTTAAAAGGGTATTCTAAAAATCCTTATCGATCAGAAGCCTTAATAGTTCAAAGATATGTAGCTGAAGAGGCTATGGAGTTTTGCAAAGATTATCTGTCAGGGAAGAAGGAACAATCTCAGCATGAAGAGGGGAGAAGCAAGGGAACATGAGGACTAAAAGTGAAGAATGTTCCTTGTGAATAGGTGTTGCAAGCACACTTGTATATTTTGAAAAATATGGAAGAAGTTCAACCTTACATAGATGAACACAAAAAGACTTTGAAGAACAAGAAACCAAGGAAGAATGATATGCAGATTGCTATTGATCAAAACAAGACATTCATAGGGTGGTTCAAGGAAAAGGTTTCGCATGAGACTGGTGTGTCTGAGACAAGTGGCTAGATTAGGGGCCTTCATTTCAGGTCATTACTTGGACATGTTATGATATAAATGGCCATTCTTTCTATACAAAAGAGCATGATGACAGAAGTACCATACAAAATAGTGAGGTGATGGTAGAAGTTGAAGCCACGCACTTTTCTAGTTCGAATGACAAAAACCCCATCTTAACATCCATAGCCTATTATGGAGTTATAGAAAAAATATGGAAGATTACATACAACAAGTTCAAAGTTGCTTTATTCAAATGTAAGTGGGTTAGCAATAATACTGTGGTAATAGATCAACAATTTGGATTTATCTCAGTTGATCTTCAAAGAGTTGGCTATAGAGATAAGCCCTTCATTCTAGCAAGCAAGGCGAAACAAGTGTTTTTTGTCATAGATCTAACAAATAAAAAAATGTCCATTATGTTTCAAAGTAAAAGATAGAAGTATGGTAATCTGACATTCAACCTTAACGACACACCATCTTTCACAAAAAATCTACCTTGAACAAATGAAGTAGAATTGGTAGATGATGAAGAATATGCTATAAGAAATAATCATGGTGAAGGAATATGGGAAATAATATAGAGTAAGACCTTAAGTTAGAAAATAGAATTGTGTGCTTTTTGTTTTACTCTTACTTAGTTTATTTTATTTTTATTGCAATTTATTTACCTATCTGACGATGCTTTTTGTGTTAACAGGAATATGGACAACTCTAGTGACTCATCACAAAGTACTGGGGATGACGAAATGCCTAGAGATGAACCCGTTGCAAGAAGGGTTAGAGGCTGCACAAAGATGGGAGCATTGGTTGCACATCATCAACATCAACAAGTGAGGCTGCATGTGGACTTCGATGCCAATATGAATCTAGTTGGTCATGAAGATGACCATTTCATTAGCTACTTAAGGAATTTGGGTCAAAGCAAAATGCGCATTACCTACAATAATTGGAGATTGGTTCCCCCAAAATTGAAAGACATGATTTGGCAACAAATTTTGGTATATAAGTTTTGATACATCCATGATAATTGTAGCTTTATTCCTATTGCTTCAAATATAATTATCTTATGTTTTACCTTGCAGCAAACATATGATGTCCCATACACTAGGGAGAAGTACAAGCATTGGATAGGGGAGGTTCGTCTACAATGGAAAGGTTTCAAGAACAAGCTTACAGCAAGGTATATTCGAGGGCAACTGAGGGGTTAGGATCCATGTAAACAGTATTTGTGTTTGTCTCTAGAGGACTGGAGGTTGTTTGTGGCATCATGGGAATAATCTCAATTTTTTGTAAGATTTATGTCATCATGATATAAAGCTTTTGATTTTAATATACTTGATATCATTTATTTGTTTTTTATTGTTTTTCATTCATAGGAATTAAGTATAGCAAATACACATAGGCAAGCAGAAAATAAGTATCAGCATTACATGTCTCGTAGTGGTTATCACAAGTTTAAGTGACAAATGATGAAAGAAGAGTTAGAGAAAATGAAGGATGCTGCGAAATCAGATCCTAGCGCTGTTATCCAGTCCCTGGCTCCTCCTCCATATCATAAAAAATAGAAAGCAAGGAGGATTAAGGGTGGGAAGTAATAAATCTGGTTGTTTCTGAGGTTACTGCCAGGATTGTAGGTAGGTAAAGCATAAGTACATAATTTTTTACATATCGAGAGTGCTTACTTGTCATTTACGATAAATTGTATGCTATAGGATGAACTAGAAGATCATAGTAGCCAAGGTTCGTTCAATCCAAGTAGACAGATGGACATCTTGTCAACAGCTATTAGGAAGGCAGATGACCCTGGTCATGTTTGAAGAGAGACAAGGGGAGTTAGTGCCACAAAGTATTTTGAACGAGACTCACATTATTCATCAGAAGCTAAACCCAGTAGGGAGATTATGGCCAAGATCTGAGAGGAAGTCGAATGAGGGCTCAAGGCCAAACTTCGTGGCAAGCTCTGACAAGAGCTGTTGCCAGAGCTTTAACTTGAAATGATAAAGATGTTCGAATGGCATAGGGCAAGTGACTAGCGTAGAACTCAGGAATCCCCAGCCTTCCCCAACACCAAAGGAAGTTACAACCCTCTAGCGGAACCATTTGGTCATACTCCACCGCTTGGAGAAGCTTCTACCACTCCAGCGCCGAGAAAATATTCCACCACTCTAGCGCCGAGAGAACCTTCTACCCTCTATTTGGATGCACTACTATTGCATGTTATTGTTGATGCTCTCGTTTACATACGTGCTACCACCCATTATCATCATCAAATTCCACAGCATTTTTATAGGGTGACTGTGACATGTACTAAAGAAGGGGAAGAAGGTGCAGCCATCTCTGTTCCTAATGCAAAGGTTGGAATGATAGGTCAGGTGATAGGATCTTTTATCCTTTGGCCTCAAAATCTTATTGGTTTAGGGACAACACCTCCAATGGTAGGCATTACCTTACTATTACTTGAGATTTGTTGACATCCTACTAACAATTTATTTTTTAATGTTCTAAAAGGATGACGAAGACGAGAGAAAATGGCCCTTCTTAGCACGGCTACAACAGATCTATAAAGGCATTCGCTATATTGACTTGCATATGCCTCAAGGGATTGTGGGCCTTACATTGAAGAAACCCTACACGATTGCCATAAAAGATCTAAAGGAGTTTATCAAGTTGGAGGAGATAAATGCTAGATGGGTGAAATTTGCAATCCAATAAGTTTTCGTTTTCAATTTTTCCCTTCAATTCATGTAGTGGTTTTTTGGTTTCTTACATTCAATAATTCATTCCTTATTCTAATTCTATCATAGCTACTTCTACCGTATCTACATAGACATGGAAAGATGTGATTTATATGGATTCTTATGTCCTGTAAATACGACAAGGGATACCAATACTTTGGAGGCAAGGACTCACTATATGAGCTACACAATGGAACAAACCAAACTTCGTTGTTATTTAGCACCCATTGTTCAAGGGTATGTATTTTAATTTTATCTATTTAAGATGTTTAATACATAATTGCCTTATCATCTAACTTCATTTTAATATGTACATGTTGTTATAGTTACCATTGGAGTTTGTGTGTCATTTGTCCTCACCGCAACGTAGTCTATTGGTTTGATTCCTTATGTAAAAGGCTAGATAAAGAAACAAAATTTGTCTTCAACGTGTAAGTTATTTTGTTTGTGTTTTATTGATTCTTAAAAAAATGAATAGTTCTAAGTTCTGCTGATTTTGATTTTCATGATAGTGTGACTCAAACATATAGACTCCTTGGTGGGCCACACGAGGGTAAAGTTGTTAGAGACTCAAAGTGGAATTTTTTGAAAGTAAGTAGTTTCAATTCTAATTCTTTCATTAACGGTCATTTTAGATATACCTTTATTGATTTTAACAACCAATTGGCTTTGATTTAAAGTGCCCTCGACAACCAGTAAACACTGAATGCAGATATTATGTTATACATATAATGTATAACAACATTCAAAGTGGAATTATGAGCAATTTTGAACAGGTAATTACTTCTTCATTCTCAAATGATAATATTTTTGGTATTGTAATTGAAATGCTAATTAATTCATTTACTTGATTCATTTCATCAAAGCTTATTTTCAAATTTGCAGATTCTTGATAATGAAGATGCCTTACCTACATGAAGACATTAATTTGATTAGAGACTTTTTGGCTGGACATCTTCTTCAACATATAGAACAGTAAAATTTTTATTTAGATTAGTTAGTAGTTGTGTGATGACAACGTTGTGACACTTTCTGGTTGTTATTGTACATATATTGTATTAGGTTGTATGAGTTGTTATTGTACTTATATATATAGTAAAGATTGCAGTGCTGGATGTCCTTACTATTTTGTAAGGGACATTGTGGTTTATGAATCCATCTTTGATTCTGTTTCTACAGTTTTAATTTACTAGGTAATGAAGAATATAAATAATCATTTTACAAAATAAAACACTTTAACGTCCCAAATGGGAAAAAGACACATATAAAGTCACTGTAGAAGGACTTTAAACGCCCCTATTCTCAATTGGGACATCTAAAGTCCTCTACAGGAGAACTATAGATATCCCTTTTCTTCATTTGGGGCATCTAAAGTCCTCACTTTAGACGTCCTTTTTTTGAAATTGGGATATTTAAAGTCCCACTTTAGACGTCCCTTTTTTAGGGATGTTATTTCTAAAATAAACTATGTTGCTCACATTGACGTTCTCCTATTTTTGGATATTAAAAGCACCAAAAAAGGGACGTTAAAAGCCTCGTCTGTAGTAGTGCTAGTTTCCTATTCGATTTGGATACTTGCAACTGCTTGATCTTGTTTTTTATAGTTGCTACATCTTCCTGTATATGCTTGTGTGTAGAAGAGTAAATAATTATATGTTGCATTTTTAATTTTTTAGTAAATAATTATACCATATGTTCCCTACTTCCTTGTCTTAATTTTTATTCCCTCAAAAAGAAAAGAATTAAATAGTTATATCGCAGCAACACTTGTAGAATTATAGATAGTTGCTTAACTATTGAAACATATAATTATAGATATTTGCTCAAACATTGCCTCTCAAAGAAGGTAAAAACTAGGAGGAAAAAACATCAAAAAGGTCTTGTCCAAGCAGTCCACTATATCTGGTCTAGTCCAACCCGAGCTTAGGCTGGGTTGGACCAGACCGGACTCAGGCTATCTTGTTCAGGCTGAGGTACTATTCAAACTAGACCTCTGGCTGAGACCTAACCCAATCTATTCCGATCTATGACCTCAGGCTGAAAATAGATAATAGTAATATTTTGGGACCAAATGAACCAACAAGTGTTTTATGATGGTATGCTCCCCTTCTTTTCATAATTTTGGACTAACCCCTCCTCTTTTTCAAATTAATTTATACAATTAATATTAAGTGATTAATTAGAGAGCTACAAGTGTAGCCCTCATTATGTCAAATGGTGATGGTAGGAGACTATGTTTCACGTTATGTCAGACAAGTAATTAATGCTCTAGTCACCTTTCCTCTTCCATTATTTTTTTCAATTACAATCTCTCACATCTCACTGATGATGAACCTTTGTTTTCTAGTTTCTCAAGCGGTTTGAACAACCCCTTCACTTCCTATCGCCCTAGTCCTCTTTCTTTCCTGCTTCTGCTCTCAAAAACTTGGCTTTAGATTTTCTTATCATGATTGTTCAAGAGTTCTTATACAAGTAAGTTGTTTTTAAAACATTTCCTCCTCTGTTTTCTTTCTTTTCACTCTCTCATTTCTTCTTCTTATTCCGGTAAATGTTGTTCTGCTTCATCCCAGTTCTGTGTTTCTGGCACATACTAAGTAATTGAGTAACTCGCCTAGCCCAGTAGTTTACCCAGTTTACTACGGGTTTCGCCCGTTTCCACGGGTTACCCCGAGTCATGTTTTTGGCAAGTCTCAACACCAATCGGATGCATGGCTGGGTCGCGGTTTCCTAAAAGAATTCTTCATTCAAGATGGGGTTCTGAATTTTACAAGGGCAAGGGGAAGAGGGAGGAGGAGAGAAGTGAGGAAAAAGAATTCTTTCATTCAATAAACTAAAATAATAGTCAAAATTCAAATTCAAAATCTAAATAGGAGTATTACTTAAATCAAATTTAAAAGATAGTGATGGGAAGATTCCACAAATCTAGATATCTTATTTGGTTAAAAATAAATAAATTTAAGATAATCTTAAGAGAGATCATAAAAAAATGCTATTCTAATACTTAATATAAGATCTAATTGAATTTTTTTGAAAAGATTAAGGAAGCCAATTAAGTTACATTAAATGGTTTATATTTATGGTTATCTTTCAAACTAACTTGTTTGACTTATAAACTGATATATAATTTAATGATTCAAAATATATTATATGATTAAATTGTTTATTTAACTTTCTTAACCTCAAAAAAAAAATAAGAGCCGCCTGAGTTTTATATTAAAGACAGGAGATAATAGTTTCCCCACATATATGTTTTTCAAGGCCCGGTCCCGCCCTTGTATAGGCAAGTTCGGGCTGGTCCATAAGCCTTTAGATGTTTTTACAAAAGTTTGATATTTTTTTACATATTTTGATATGGTTAAAAGTAAAACAATAAATCTCATAAATTTATATTTTAAAAGAAGTATTGTTTTACCCGCACATTGCACGAGGAATGTCATATATAGCATTTTGAGCTTTCGAAGCTTTTGCAAATATAAAAAGATAGTTTGTAATTCCAAAGCAATGTTTGTGATGTATGTAACATTTATTATATAATTTAGTCTAGCAAAAAATTTTATTATATAATTTAGTCTTTATGATTGATCAATTTTTTATTGTATGCATAATAAGCAATATTTATTTGTAATCATAATAAATCATGCGATTATTTTATAATCAAGTATTTTAAACGACCTATATATTTTTATACTGAAAGTCCAAATGTATTGTTTCTCAATAAATATTGATGAGATTAATATTGAAGACCCTTATCACGAAAGCCTCTAAATATTGATGCATTTTTAGAGGCCAATATTGCAAGTAGGCCTTTAAAAAGGCTTGAGACCTTATCAAGAAATTTGGAAAAGTATGCATTTAGGCTCAAGCATTATGCCTCCATTACATGTTCAATCCTATTTGGTTGAAGCCTAGCTTGGTCTGACCTCTTTCCACTCCCTACTAATTCATACCATAAGAGCTAGTTGGATTTGAATTTGGTCATAAATATAAGACTACAATGACTTTGTCCCTCATATTTAGAGTTGACTGAATATCAATTAATTTATAGTTTGGTTTATTATTGTTGATATGTTAAATGCCAATTTTCATGAACAAATAACTAAATCTTTATCCATGTTTTCATGGTCAAGTCATGGGTTTTCTGTCTATATATATTTCAATATCCGTTATTACCTAGTTCCTTGTGTTTATGACTTACAATGAGTGAAAGGTCACTGAAGGAGTACAACAGAAGATCCCTCAATTTGGATTTCAATTTGACCTTTGGGGAAGTATTTGGTGACTATTTATCTATGTCCGTATTTCATGCACATACAAATAGAAAAAAACCAATGAAAATTTTCAGCAACACATCCATCAGGTTTGGGTGATGTAATTTATTTAAATATTTGATTGTAATATTTTCTTTATAGGATTTTTCCTTTGGGGGGGAGGTCATAAAGGTTTTTTCCACTTTTATAATCATTAAATTATATTTATCTTGTGCAACATGTGGAGTAAAAGCTTGTGCTTCTTCAAAAGACGTTTGCCTCCGGTGTTTAAGTTTGTTACACTTAAAATGATAGGCCATCATTTCAAAGTGTAGCACATAGAAATAAAAATTTGGGGTTTACTTGGGGTTTGTGATCTCATATATTATTTTTCAATATTTATTTTTTCATATAATTTTAAAGTGTAGAAACTTAATTGATCATTCTTTTGGCTGCTTAAAATGGAACCCTTTTGCCCATATGTAATGTCTAATAATTTTTCAAAAAGGATTATTTATGATAAGAGGATATATGTGCCCAACTGATGCCCATAAACAAATGAACCACTAGTACAAAAAAGGCGTTTTAAACCGGGCCATTTAGACCGGTTGTAGTGGATTAGGTCTAAAAGAAATGCATGGTGGCATTTTCGTAATTATAAATAACTTGGGAGACCGGTTATTATAATAACCGGTCTAAAAAAGATTATTTAGACCGGTTCTATACTAACTGGTCTAAAAAAATTAAGGATTTTATTTTTTTAGACCGGTTACTGATAGAACCGGTCTAAAAGATATGGTTTTAAGACAGGTTCGGATAACAACCGGTCTTAAAAGTCCTCTTTTAAGACCGGTTGTTAGGTAATCGGTCTTAAAAATAATTTTAATATGGTTTTAAGACTGGTTCGGATAACAACCGGTCTTAAAAGTCCTCTTTTAAGACCGGTTGTTAGGGAACCGTCTTAAAAATAATTTTAAGACCGGTTCTATTTTTAAGACTGGTTCCCTAACAACCGGTCTTAAAAGTGGACTTTTAAGACCGGTTGTTAGGAGAACCGGTCTTAAAATCCTTTATTTTAGACCGGTTATCTAATTAACCAGTCTAAAAAGTTTTCCCTAATATGATTTTCGCACCGTGCCTCCTCCCGCTTCTCCCAATCTAAAATCCCTCCCAATCTTTTCTCTCCTCAGCCGTCGACTCCCCGTCCGTCATCGCTGTCGGTCGCTGTCATATATTCTGAATCGAGTCCGTCGTCACTCTTCGGTCGCCTTCATACACTGTCTGTCGTGGTTGTCATCATTGGTGCTGTCGTCCGTCATTCATTGGTCGCTGCCATTCACGTCTTCATCCTCTTTTTTGAGGTATGCTTCATCGTCCTCTACAATTACTATTTAGAAGCTGTTACCTCCAAATTTGGTCATCAGCCTAGGCTAGCAAGGGGCTCAACTAAACAGTAGCTTAATATAAATTTTCTGTTGTGTTTGGTGTTTGGTATCCTTTGGCCCCCTGTTTGATAGTTTATTGTGTCCATATGTTCATTCCTTGATTGTTGTTGCGTGAGCTATAGTGCTATTTCATGAACTGCATTGCTGCTCTCTGATCCACTTCTAGTTTATGTTGTCAGTAGCTCTTTTCAGTATCCTATGAGATAGCCATGTCTATTATAAAGATATATTTGTATGGCTTTTGTTCTTGCCTTTTACCAATGTTACAAGTTCCTAGGATGATTTTCTCCTATCTTGACATCATCTTCCAAACTCTCAATATAATGGCTCTACAGTTCCTATGTTTCATCTTTTCTTTGAGTTTTCTGTTTTAATTTTTATTATTGTTATGTATTGGTGTGATGTGGTGTACCTCAATTAGTTTAGGTCTCGTGTTATGTTTTGGATCATGTTTATTTTCGTTTCCTGTTTACCTTTCTGTTTGGGTCAAGTTTTTATTGTAGCATAACTAGTTAGTAACTTAGTCAAGAAGATTTGAAGCTAGGATACCCGAAGATTTGAAAACCATCACACTTAATATTAATGTTGAAAATTTGAAGACTATCAAACTTAATGCTGAACATTTGAATATCATCAAACTTAAGGTTGATTTATTGTCATTATCACCATGATAATTTATTTTAATTTTGATTTTGAATCTTTAATCATTGTAATTGCATCCCAGAACCTTCTGCTATTAAATTCTAGGGTTAGAGTTGAGGCTATAAATAGCTCTGAACACATCTCATTTTTAATACCTTTAAATGATTGAATAAAAATTTTTCTTGCTTTCTCTCTCTGAGTTTCTCTCTTCTCTCTAAATCTCTCTCTCTCTTCTCCCTTTTCCCGTTCCCCGTTCTGCATCAATTTCCATTTGGTTTTGCCATTTTCAACTTCCAAACATTGAATATTAAGTCAACAAAATTGAGATGATGAGCATTGAAAATTTAATTTTTATATTGAAACATTCTTTTAGGAAAAGCTCACTATTAACAAGTGCTTAGTTTCTATAATTATATCCATAAACATTAGCGGTTAAGTCATAAGGCACGATTCTTCAATATGATTAGTTATATTAATCTAATTATTTGCTTGCAAGTACTGGATCTAGTGGGACCATTTATAGTTGTTTTATTAACAAACTTGTTTTATGTTTTTGTGTACTACTTTTGGACCCATTATGATGAATAAAATATAGGAACATAAATAATTGGGAAGGATAGGAATATATCATATAGGTAATGATCCGGGTGCTATATTATTCATTATTGCTTTTTTATGAGCATATATAATGGGGGGATACGTACAAGGGCAATGTGACATGAGTTTGTGTTCCTTTAATGATAGTTTAGTGCATTGCCTTTAATTAATCAATTAAAATATTAATTATAAGAGCAATAATGTTGTCATGCTCTTGTCATCACACATTCAATATGCATGAAAGGGGTTGAGCTCTGGAAGCAAGTTGTATCCGTGCATGCCAGTGAACACTGAAACAAAAGAGCCCCTTTTTATCAACTAAGCGTGATGAGTGCGTTAGGACATACCCAACACCTACAGGACCTCTCCTAAAAAGAATTAGGACCTCTATCTATATTTGATTTCTTAATGGATCACAACTAGTGAACCTTTTCAATCAACACAAGAAATTAGACACACCAACCCCTCTCCATCGCCTAAAAATTGCCTCTCTGATTTTATTTTCTTTGATTACTTGCAATAGTAAGACAAGTCTTAACTCAACTTGCAAGCCCACGTTATCATTATGTAGTAGTTAAACTAGGTAGTTGGGTGTAATGATTGCATGCTCTCATCATACTCCTACCTTTTCTAGGGGACAAAGTAGGAAACAAAAAAAAAGGTGTTGGAATATATTGATCGTAGTTAGATACAAGCCAAACGGACGAGTGACGAGTGTTGAATAGGATGTTGGGGTGAGGGGTTTTTTAAACTTTGCAAAAAGAAATGCCGATGATGATAGTGGGATGTTTTACTGCCCTTGTGTAAAATTTTTAAATGAGAAGTAATTAAGTGCTGCAGATATATATACACATTTAATTTGCGAAGGGTTTTGTAAGACGTATGTAGTATGGGTATGGCATGGTGAACAATTAGAAATGACAAGTGCATCTCAACAGGGGGAAGTGACTTGTGATGATAATGACACGGATATGGATGATCGGATATAGGATATTATTTGTGATGTAGGAGAAGAGGCTTTTGAACAATCACATGCATATGGTAATATGTGCAGTGATACTGAGAAGCCGTTGTACCCAGGGTGTAAAAAATACCAATTGCTGAAAGCTGTATTGAAATTGATAAGCTTGAAAGCACGGCATGGATGGAGTGACAAGAGTTTTTCAGAAATGCTTGAGGCCTTTAAAGACATGCTTCCTGATGATAATGTATTGCCTTGTCGATACTATGATGCAAAGAAAATACTGTGTCCACTAGGGATGAAGTATAAAAAGATTCATGCTTGCCCTAATGATTGCATATTGTATAGAAAAGATCATGAAGAGAAGGAGCAATGTCCGATATGTGAAACTCCGAGGTATAAATCAAATAAGGGCCCTGCAAAAGTGTTGTGGTATCTTCCAATCATTCCAAGGTTCAAGCGCTTGTTTGCCAATGAAATTTATGCCAAAAATTTGAGATGGCATACAGATGAGAGGATTTTTTATGGGAAGCTTCGACATCCAGTTGATTCTTCTCAATGGTAGAAAATCGATCAATTATTTCCTAGCTTCGGTGAAGAACCTAGAAATCTCAGGCTTGGGCTTAGCACAGATGGTATGAATCCTTATGGTAGCCTAAGTAGTATACATAGTTCATGGCCTATTCTGTTGGTAATTTACAACTTATCTCCTTTGTTATGTATGAAACGAAAGTACATTATGTTGTCTATGTTGATTTTGGGACCAAAGCAACCCGGAAATGACATAGATGTTTAATTAGAACCCTTGATCGAAGACTTGAAAGAGTTGTGGGATAAAGGTGTCGATGTTTTTGATGTAAACAAGAAGGAGACTTTTAATATGCGAGCAATGCTCTTTGTACTATAAATGAGTTCCCTGCATATGGGAACTTGTCAGGATATAGCGTTAAAGGCCACAAAGCTTGTCCGATATGTGAAGAAGGCACATGCTACCATCAACTTCAACACGGAAGAAAGACAATTTACCTTAGTCATAGGTGATTTCTTAGACAAAGCCACCCTTATCGTAGATTAAAAAAAGCTTTTTTCTGTGGCCAAGAGTTTAAAGATGCTCCAGAGGCATTGACTGGGGAGAAAATTTATGAAAAGGTGAAAAATATCAATACTATGTGTGGTAAGTCATGAAAGAGTAGAAATGAGAAAAATATATGGAAAAAAAGGTCCGTCTTCTTCGATCTTCCATATTGGCGCAATCTTGACGTCAGACACTGCATTGATTTCATACATGTGGACAAAAACATATGTGATAGTATTGTTGGGACACTGCTCAACATACAAGGAAGTTCTAAGGATGGCGTGAAGGTAAGATTAGACTTGCAAAAAATGGGAATACGAGAAGATTTACATCCAAGGCCATATGGTAATAGAAATTTTTGTCCTCCAGCTGCTCATACTTTGTCTAAGGTTGAGAAAAGAAGCTTTTGTGAGTTTTTACATGGCGCTAAAGTTCCCTCAGGGTATTGTTCAAATTTTAAAAAGCTTGTATCGATGAAAGACTTGAAGTTAATAGGGCTAAAGTCTTATGATTGTCATGTCTTAATGCAACAACTACTCCCAGTAGCTATTCAAGGCATTACCTAATATGATCTTCAACACATATTGACTAGACTTTGTTTCTTCTTCAATGCCATTTGTTGTAAAGTCATTGACATAGAAAGATTGGAGGAATTGGAAAATAAAGGATATATGATCTTGTGCCAGCTTGAGAAGCTTTTTCTTCCTTCCTTTTTTGACATCATGGTACACTTGATTGTTCATCTAGTAAGGGAGATAAAGTTGTGTGGCCCTATCTATTTTCAGTGAATGTACCCAATCAAAGAACTATGAAAATACTAAAAGGGTATGTGAAGAACCCCAACCAGCTTGAAGCATTTATTGTTCAAAAATATGTTTCTGAAGAAGCTATGGAATTTTGTCAACATTATTTGTCAAATGTAAGACATATTGGCCTTCCTAAACGTCATGATCAAGAAGGGGGTAGACGCAGGGCAACAGTAAAGACCATAGATGCTGATGAATTGCAACAAGTCCACTTGTACATCTTGAATAATGTTGATGAAGTTCAATATTACATGAATGCCCATAAAGAAATTGTACAGAAACAAAATAGTTGAATGACTGAACAAAGGTTAATTAGGGAGCATAACAGAACTTCCGCACATTGGTTCAAACAAAAGGTTGACGGAGAAGAATGTGTTTCTGATACAATAAATTGGTTAGCACATGGTCCTGAAGTTGATGTCATAAGTTGGACTTCATTTGTCATCAACGGTTATACGTTTTACAAGAAGTCCCTAGATGATAAGAGAACCGTCCAGAATAGTGGTGTTGTATTAGTGGCTGAATCTATGCACTTCTCTAGTTCGAAAGATAAGAACCCTACATTGGCTGCCGTACCTTATTATGGGGTGATTGAAGAGATTTAGGTGGTTGACTATGTTAAAATTAGATTTCCCATTTTCAAATGCAAGTGAGTTGATGTCAATAATGGTGTGAAGATCTGAATAATAGAAGTTTTGGAGATGAACCTTTCATTATGGCAGATCAGGCACAACAAGTGTTCTATATCACTGATCAGGCAAATAAAATGTGGTCTGTAGCTCTCCAAGGAAAAAGGGTCATTGATATTGATGAGAAAAGTTACTCAAATTATGATCTTCTTGAGACTCCTTCTTTTTCCAGGGGTCTACCAAAACTGAACGAAGAAGATGAAGCAGATAATGCACATGGCACAAGAAATGATCATCACGAGGGAATATGGGAGGATATCTCTTTATGATACTACTTTGAACTTAACTAACTAAAGTAATTATGATTATGATTTATATCCGAAGAATATGTTTAGTAATTTTATCGATATAGTCTTCACATGTCATAGCTTAGGATTTATCTTTCTTTGTTGTCGTTACAGGCAAATGACGAATCCCCAGCGTCCTAGTACAGAGGATTAGCCACCTACTACACCTCTGAGTCAGCCACCTAGTGCTCAGGAGAGTCAGCTACCTAGTGTTAATTAGGGTGAGCCTAACAATGCTCGGAGCCAGGGTATAATGAGCGCAGTAGCCAGTCTGTACGAAGGGGTAGACATGGCACACGATTGACAGACGTCTCCCTCAGTCGGAGTGCAGGCCAAAAGATACCGATTGAGTTTGATAGATATTGGAAACCAATCGAGCCTAATGCATAACGATATAGGAGTTTTGTCGGCCTCCTTGCACACAACAAGCCGAGCATCTTGATAGAGGAGTGGAGAAATGTCGATGTAAAGGTGAAGCAACATATTTAGGACACTATCCAGGTATATAATTATCTTCTGTATGTAATTAATTATTATCAAATGTCACAAATTTGTCACTTACTCCTTCAATGCATGCATTCCAGCTCACCTACAACATTCCTCAGAGTGAGATCTTGTACAACAAGACAATGACATATTGTTATGAGCACTGGAGCAAGTTTAAGACAAATCTGACCAACAATTACATTCATATCAAGGTGAAAGATGGTCAGCCTCATCCTAATCCGTGCGACTAGTATACATTTCTTGATCAAGTGACTTGGCAAGCATTTGTTAGGCTTCAGACTACTCCAGAATCTTTGGTTAGTTGACTTATAGTTTGTTTTATTTACTTATCAATTATCTTAATTGATTATAACACTTTCCTTTTGTATCATTTCTTATTCGTAGGAAAAAAGGCAAAAAGCACAAGAGAGTAGTAGAAAGAATTATTGCCCTCATACAATGTCTCGTGGGGGTTATGCAAAGGCTGAAAGAGACTTGTTGGCTACCAAACGGAAGAGATTGGAAGAAGCATCTCAATCTAATCCTTCTGTTCTTCTTTCTCCACCATCTCCGATTCATCAAGAAGAAAAATGGCAATTTGCCCACCAAAAGAGGAGTGGGTCTTATACGAGTGAACAATCTCGTATAGTAGATGAAAGAATTGTAAGTATATATCATTACTGTTATTAATTACATAAGAAACGTACATCATTACTTATGTTTGTTAGTTTATATTATCTTACAAGAGGAACTTAGAAAAAAACAAGTTGAGGGCTCTTTTAAGTCGGAGGGTAGGAATGATATTCTAATAGTTGCTACTGGCAAACATGAGCATCCAGGCCGTGTCAAGGGAGTTGGAGGAGGGGTAGGGATACGGGATTACTTTGGAGCCCCCGTACGCTCTTCCTCCAACATCGTGACTAGGGAGGAATTGGAGACTATGTTGGCCACTGCAAGAGCAGAACAAAGGCCGAGGCTGAAGCATCATTTAATGCACTATTAGAGACTCAGTTGAGCAAGATGAAAGAGGAAATGATAGTGTTTATGAGCTCAAGACAAGATACCAGTGCTCCCTAGCCACAATTGATTGATCCTAATAAGCAGAGCACTAAAGGTAGTTGTTGCAACATCGGGAAGTCATCAGAGGGTCATAACCCAGAAATTACTGAGCTTTATGATCTTTTTGTCGAGGATCCTCTGAGACAGTTAGTTGCATGGGGTAGTGTGCATAACCTTGGATCAACTGTCCACCACCGACAAATGGAAGGTGATCAAGTCCGAGTGTCAATTAACGAGGTGATTATTGCAGATGCACCTGTCCCTATCCCTTCTGATGAATTCGAGATCGTTAGCGATGTCCTGGGTATGTTCATCTTATGGCCAACAAACCTTGTTTCTGTTCTAGCCGAGGAAAGTCCAATCAAAGCCCCACCAAGTCCAGCTCCCTTCACTCAGCAAGAAGTTTCACAACCTCCATTGAATATCATGCAACAAGTGATTCTGATGGCATATAATACATCCTTTAAAACAAGAAAGTAGCCTACGGATTCAGTTGTTGGACAGTCAGGGGTGACATGCTATCTTGAGAGGGATGATTTGATGTCCCTGGTAGCTCCTAGACAAAATCTTACGATTGGGATTGTCCAACTATTCTTAATGTAAGTAACTTCTGCAATTCAAAGTAAACATTTTAAAAGTTTCACCGTTTACCTTTTATTCATGCACTTGCATTATTGTAGGTAAATGCATCGTAAGTTGGTCTCCTCTGGAAAACGTGAAAAATTTGGATTCTTATGCCCCCATCACATCCAAGAGAAAGGGACCACTGCTGCTAGCAAACATAGATAGTTATCAGAGAGGCTTAGTAAAACTAGAACTGAGTATTTCTTGGCTCCATATGTGCCTGGGTAAGAAACAAACTGATATTTTATAACTTATATAATGTTTTTGTTTGCTTAACATTCTTCTTTTTTTTCAGTGATCATTGGCAGTTGCTTCTTCTATGCAAGAGTAGTTACACTGTCATCCTCTTATGTTCCCTCCACTTCAAACTAGGGAATGATTTGAAAAAGACCATGAATTCGTTAGTTTTCTTGCATTATTACCTTTTGTATGCAAAGTTTATGGAATTTGTGTAAAACCAATAACCTTTGTCATTGTGATTATCATAGGGCTATGCAGACATTCCTACACACTGCTTGTGGTAAGCATGTTCGTGACTTAAAGGACACTATATGGATCATGCCAAAGGTTAGTACATATTGATTTGTTTAAAGAATGTAATAAGCCATGCATTTATATCTGTTTTAATGATATCATGTTTTTCCTCAGAGCCGTAGGCAACCACAGTGGTCCAACTTATGTGGTTTTTATGTTTTGAGACACATTTACAATATTATCACTCTAGGAACGATTGATTTTACTCAAGAGGTAAATTTATGTTTTAGAAATTTTTTATTACTTTATTGTTTTTAAGTTAATAAGTCAATATTTCGTCTGGTTTTGGTGTTACAAATATTTGATCTTGCTGATCCCTTTCCTGTTGATTTCATTCGCACATGTTGTGCTGAATTCATCTATGAGCTATTACAAAAATAGTGAGTTTTTGAATCCAACGTTACATTGTACATTATTGTTCTCATATGTATTACTAACAAGGTTTATGTATCTGTGTAGGACAATTTCCGTGATATGGGTGATACAGGAGGCATGGTATTTGAGGGACTAACCTTTGTAATTTTTCTTCCCTTTGTATTCTGTAAAGTTGAGGAATTTCTGCTGTTACTTGTATCAATACTTGAATTTTATTGCTGCCGTTGTCATTTCAAAGTTTTGCATCCATTTCTGATCAAATTCTTCTGTTTGGACATTCCTTCGTGTTTTTAGTTTTAGACAACTTCATATTGCACATTGAAATTGCAAGAAATGGAGTGAATTTGGAGTTCCTAGAATCTGATTTTAACTTGTTGCTTAAATTGTGACATTTGATCTTGAACCTTGTTCTACACTAATTACCATTTGTTGGAAGTTTATTTAAAGTCACCTGGCTTACACCTTTATTTGTGCTTGTTGTTGATCTTGCTGTTGTCATTGCTTTTATGAAATCTATTATGTTGCTTCTGTGCAATCTGTTACTTACTTCATACTTAGGGAGTTGCATATAGTGCTCCGTGGATGATTGAAGCCTGTCGTGATTCCATTTGATAAGTGAATCGTGATTTTTTTTTATTTTTCTGTTTGTTGAGTAACTCTATTCTAGGGAAATGATCATTATATAAACTCCTTATCGATGAATCAATTTGCAGGTAAATAAAATAAATTTCTTTTAACAAATGAGCATGTTGGTTGTAGATGACAACAAAGCAAAGAAAACAGAGCATGAGTTATTTACTCCTTCAAAAGGAGTTTTGGATGAGAGTTGTATTAGATATTATTAAACTTATTCTAATTCAATATTGGTGGGGCTTTTGCATTATTAGTCTGCATAAATTTATGATATGTGAATTAAGAGTTCTTTTCTTTGAACTATGTCTTAAGATTGAAGGAATGAGTTGGCATTTAATATTTAACTTGGAAGTAATGAGAATGATCATATGAATTTTGCACTAAAGACCGTGCTTGGGTAAGTTTAAGGTGATATGAACCCAAGTACCCAACAATATCTCTCTCTAACATCACTGAGATGGGTATATATATAGATAGACAAATACATGTACTCCATTTCATCCATTGCATTTTGCATTGTTCTCTGTTGCTTCAAGATTCATTACTACTGTCATTTGGTCCTCCTTATTGTCTAATTGCACTGTTGCTGTTATTTAGCGCTAAACTAAGGTTGGCCATTACCTTTGGCTAAATTCTTGACAAATTTGCTTGCACTCTTCTTGTGACTTAGGGACTGAAACTACAAGTGCATTTGGGCTGAAATTGAGCTAATGGAGTTTACATTAAATGCTGCCATATTTTCCATACTGTAATTAAAGTACTGCTAATGAATCATCAATGTATGACTGTACTGGCTTGTATGAACATTTGTTACTGCTACAGATTGTTGCTTTTGAATTTTGAAATTGAAATCAGTGATTGTTTTGTACTGCTGTTAAAATTGGAGCATTCACTATGTGTATATATAAAAGGGACTTTTTAAAAAAAAATTGAAGCTTTAAGACCGATTGTAGTCACAACCGGTCTTAAAAGTACTTTAAGACCGGTTGTGCCAACAACCAGTCTTAAAAATCCACATTTAAGACCGGTTGTGACACACAACTGGTCTTAAAGGTCTGACCTTTAAGACCGGTTGTGCCCACAATCAGTCTTAAATGTCTGACCTTTAAGACCGGTTGTGACCACAACCGGTCTTAAAGGTATAACCTTTAAGACCTCTTGCGGGAAGAACAGGTCTTAAAGGTGACCTTTAAGACCAGTTTTAAGAACAACCGGTCTTAAAAGTATGACTTTTAAGACCCGTTATAACAACCGATCTAAAAAATAACAGACTTTTTAGATCGGCTGTATCAAGACCTAATACATAACCGGTCTAAAAAGTTAGTTTTCTACTAGTGAACCCTTTTTTCACTCCTAACAGACAATAGTCGTGATGCATCAAAAAATAGTAGACGCATCAGCATACACATGAGAGTTTATTAGAGACATCATAAGTTGACATGCTCATGACATTAAGTTAGAGACATGTAGGAAAGTGAGAGTGTGAATGCCACCCAAAATGGCACAACAATATTTAAGGAGTGACTCGCATTTCCCTTCTCCTTCTAATCCACAAACCTCAACACAAGTTTGATTCTAGAATGAGAATGCTGTTGTAAATTCCTCTTCCTATACTCACTCCTGAATCCAAATTCAAACTCATTTTACATCTTTAAAGACAAATACAATCCAATAGAAATTTGAATATCAAATAAGGTAAACTTTCCCCAAAAACTGCAATCATTCTGTGACATGCCTGAGCTCAACATGGATGCTGCTAAGAGCCCCATAAGGGCATGAATTCAAAAAGATTTATCCATGTTTTATTTAATTTTTCCCCCTTTTGAAACTAATGAGTTTGTACAATTTTTCTGAGTTATGCGAAGACATAAGAATGGTCATGTTTATATACAAGATCCTCAAAGCTTACAGAACACGATCAACAATAATGGCTCGTTGACACATCATATTAGGCCAATCGTTTTAATATAACCCAACAAATATAATCTTATTTTTATTTATTCTTAGTCAACTTAGTAGCGTCATCCTATAATTGTCCTTGAGGGGCATAGTTTTAACAACGAGATTGTTGTTATGTCTTGTTGAGTAGGCCTTCAACTCTCTTGTTCTTGGGTTTTCCACAATTAATTGAAGCTGTTTCATTGAGTCATTTATCTACCTTGTTTTTTAATAAAAAAGTGCTTGTATACTACCTCAACATGCATGGTTACTCTATCTTATTTGGCCAAACAAAGAAGCAAATCTAAACATCAATCTTATATATGGGAAACAAACTAGTGAGAGAAGGGTTAAAAAATGCAAATAGTGATGACAATTAAAAAAGAAAATGATAAATTTTTTCACTCAAGCTTATGAGTTGATAGGTGTAACACCCTTATCTTATTTTCACATTTTTACGAGTTTTTGCATCCAGTTTGGTGGGCACACAAGAATAGCATACATATACTGATAAAAAATGTTCGATCATAGAAATTCCCCGCAGGGATTGTATATAACAATTATAAATAATGTAACTGCACAAGGGTACTAGGGTATCTAAACCCGTTACAATGAAACGCAAACATCTTCTAGTCTTCGTTCCACCACTGCATTCCTCTTGTGCAGTTCTCTCCTTTGCTTTCACCGTCTAAATGGTTGGTTGGGGAGGGTGAGATTCAAGGGAATCTCAGTAGCAAACAATACTAACAATACATGTAAGATGAATGCTAGTGCATGATATGTTTACTTTACATAGGCTCATGTTCACATAATGACATTTCTGCATGCTCAATATTTTATGCAACATATCTATGGCCATAATATTAACAAAAACAGAGCTTCATTCATTCATACATGCTTCACCTAATTAAGCAAAGCAATACTACAAATCAATACACAACAAACACATCAAATACGTGCAAGTTAAGTTAGTTTACTACCTCTTGTCTTGAGTCCTCCCCTTGTAGCTTTTCCCAACAATTGAAGTTGCTTCTTCCTGACTTCTCATGGCCCTAAATAAATACCCATATTATTATAGCTATGAAAATGAATGTCCAATATGGCTATATGGGCGTTTAGGATGACAATTCAACACAATTGCCATATATTTGTAGGTTCGCCCAATCTACTAGTTTTGTGACCAAATTGGAAATTCATAATTAATTCAAAAAAAATCAAAATGGGTTGGTTCCAAGTTCTATAAAAATGATCTTTAAGTCCTATTCCAAAGAAAAATATCACAGAATCCCAATTACAACTACACATTTCCTAGAAATTTGTCAAACTCAAACTATTCCAAATTTCGTTCCAAAATCATGGTCAAACTTTGAAAAATCATAACTTTCAATCTACTAGTCGAAATAGCTTATGTACCTATCAAATTAAAGCTCAGGATGTTTACTTTATTCATGTGAAATTCCATAGCATTTGGACCAAGTTTGACTGAACAAAAACACGTTGCAAGCTCTCTACCTCCAAAAAACAAATTTAGGTAGATTTATATACAAACTTCCAAAATCATCATAGATAATCATAAAACCTCTTTTAACAACTTAACTATCATCATATGAACATCAAACCTTAAAAGAATCTAAATAAAATTTAGGGTTTGAGTATCTTAAGAAATATTCAACGAAATCACAAAACATTCAGTTCAAATCAAAGCATACACTTACTGAAACTTGAATATGTGATCTGTTCTTGATTCCAGCAATACCTCCTCTAAGTAGAAGGAATCAAACACCTCTTATCAAAAATCCAAAACAATAGAAATGTTGATCTCACTGAGAGGAACAACATTAGAGAACACTATGGAAGCTGGAAATACCTAATCGGATGTGAAATTGGCTCTAGGGCTCAATAACTTTTACTATTCATCCTTTCTCTTTCCTTTTCCATTTTCTCTTGATTTCTCTATTTTTCTCTCCTTTTTTAGTGGATGAACAAAAATGAGCCTTAAAGGAAAGATGAAGAGCTTAAACATGTCATCATCCACCTCCTTAATAAATAATATTTAAGTGCTTTTTTACAATATGCTTTTTGTGATCAAAGTCTTCATCTTTTGCTTGGTCATAATTATTTCCCTTTTCTCTTTCCATATTGACATAAAAAGGGGTTATTGAACGAACCAAATATACTCCTTCAGTTAGCTTCATTCTTCTCTTTGGAATTCATGTGTAATGGCAATTTATTACAAGCTTACTTTTTGACTTTTCAAACTTCATTTACTAGGCTCAAATTGCTTCATCTTGATTAAATATGAACCAAACGTTAGCTTCCTCTTGCTTCCCTCTTGTTGGACGTCCCATATCATGAAACAAGGGGAAAATATTAGCTTTTGATTTTATTTAGCCAATTGACCATTTTGACCATACATTTTTTGTAATTAAATTGGCCTTTCTTCTTTCCCTTTGTGTTTGGCCAAAAATCACTATTAATTGGGCCCAAATATTATGTTCTTCTATTATCCAATTTGGGCTTCAAGAATAGTCCTTTATAATGACACAAATTAAATTTTATGTCTTATTGTGGCCACCGATTGCATTATTTGGCCATTTCAAGTGCCTCATAATTCACTATTTATTCCTTTTCAAGCCATAAGGTGCAAAGGAATTTTGGTGATTGAAATTTGGGATGTTACACTTCTCCCTCTGTAATATCCCAAATTTTAGGACTAAAGGCTAGAGAATAAGCCTAAATAAGGGGGGCTGCTAAGCCCAATTTGGGAAAAGTCCTAAGAATGATGGGAAATAAAAAGACTCTCAAGAACTATGTAATTTGGCCTTACCAGGCAGAGGGCTTGGTATTTGTAGGCACTATAATTAAGTGTCGGTACAAATATGCACGGGACACATATATGGCTTTTGGGTTGGTTGAAAGATGCCACCCAACTATATCATGAGGTATGAGACTAATTGGTCAAGCAAAATATGCCAGTGTAGGTGTGCACATGGCATTTTCAAGGTAGACATGTGTACCCTACGTTTTTGAATGAAGTCACCGGTATGTGGTGCCATGTGGGGCGAATACACATATACTCTAACTTGGTATCATTTGGCGGGCCTTGGTATACATGAAGCAATCTCGAGTGAAACTTGAGTAGTCACCGATAAAGTAACTTTAATAAAGTTAGTCATGATAGCTAATGATGACACAACTTTTGTGGTGGTACCACAAAAGAGTGACAAGTGTTCTCTCATCATGACAAAGTACTAAGTGCCTTTTATGTTGTCTTGACAGGCAGGTGACACAGGTTCCTTATGATGACACTTGCTTTTACCTTTCGTGTTGGCACACTCATGAGGCGCCACATGTCAACTGAGTTAGGGAAATCAGCCAGTCTTTGGTCCGATTACGTACTTGACTTGTCGAATACCAAACCTGGGAGTTCGGGGAAATTGTCAGGTCTCTTCTTCCCCTAACCAATCAGGGACGCCTAAGAGGAGAGAGAAGGAGGTGTGAACCACTTTATTAAAGTAAGGGAGATGTGTCACTGAACCATTAGATCACCGAATAAATGGAACCATAGGAATTCGACATGTGGCTCAACTTTTGAAGGCTCCCTCTTGGCCACATATTTCAGTCAGCTACCCTAAAAATCAACGAAAAATCAGAAAAATTATGGAAAAATGGTATAGGAGAGAAAGAACATGAATAGTAACTATTTTTGAGTTCAATCCGCTGAAACACTATTGAATCGGTGTTTTTTCTCAAAATACCCATCACAAACCTTCTACTCATCCTAAGCTTCATTTATGTGGTTTTGGATTTTTATTTGAAGGGGTTTGGTGCCGTCTCACCTACCAAAGTATCATCGGATTTCTGAACCAGTTGCTGAAATGCGTAAAGGTAAGTGTAGCCTTTATTTTGAACCGATTGGTTTGTTGTTTGGATGAGTTTTTATAAGGGTAGGGTATTGTTCATGTTTTGGCCATGTTGTATTTTTGAGGTTTAATCATATGTTTATGGTTAAATGATGATTTATGATGATATTAAAACAAGTTGTCAGACAAAATTCTATTTTGGTGATTTTGGCGAAATTGTGTTTGTTCGATCAATAGGTGTAGAGGCTGGAAGCTTTTTGATTTAAATGATTTTGAGATTACCATTGTGTTTAGAATGCAAAACCATATGGGAATAAGTTGTGAACATGATTTTAAAATGGTTGGATGGAAAACCCAAAGATTGAAGTTCAAATAGTAGTGCTGCTAGATTCGTTTTTTTAGAGGCAGTCTGCTTGTAATAGTTTTTGAATGACCAAATCTTATCCAATGATGATGAAACTATCTAGAATAATAGTAGGCATGCTAAGCTTTAATTTGATATATAATATGGTCAATTTGGGCTTATACTTTGGGAGATATTAATTGTTAAACACTAGTACAAACAAGGTGTTTTAGACCTACACATTTACACTTGTTATATGTGGATAAGGTCTAAAAGAAATGAACGATGGCATTTTGTAATTATGAATAAATTGTGAGACCAGTTCAAGTAATATAAGATCTAAAAATATTATTTACACCGGTTGCATAACTAATCGGTCTAAAAAGATTAAATAATTAAAAGAATGTAAATTTGAAATATATTTTTTAGATTGTTTCTACCTATAACAGGTCTAATATATTTTTTTGGAACAAAGATAATTAAAAAAATATATGTTTGCTACTTTTTAGACCGGTTTTTCTTGACAACCGGTCTAAAATTGTAAACCTTTTAGACCTGTTTTGATTATAAACCGTTTTAAAAGGTTCTGCAAGGAAAAAATAAATAATGAATTGTTTTTTAGACTGGTTACTCATATAACTGGTCTAAAAAAATATATTTTAGACCGATTATTGGGATTAGTTATTCCAATAGCCGATCTAAAAGAAATTAAGACTGGTTATTAGAATAACATGTCTTAAAAATCTTTTAAGACCGTTTATTTTTATAACCAATCTTAAAGATATACCCCAAATTGCTTTTGTGGCCAAAGCTCTGTGCCATCTTTTCCATTCTAAAATATTTTCAAACTGAGCAGCAAGCAGTCAAGAACCGATGGCACCTCCAAATTAGTCATTACAAGAGTGGAATTAGTATGTCACCTTATTGGTTTTGCAATTCCAGTATGACAATGGGATCTCAGAGCTAGCATCCTTGTTGCTCTTCATTACAATGTACTAGTTCTCTGCCTTTTTGTTGAGTGTCGAGGTTTGACAATGCTTAACACACTCTCTTCTCATTTTATGCGTCATCGGTCTGTGAAATTTAGATCCTAAACTTGTTGAAGCCCGAATTCTCTTGCAAGTATTTCTTCTCTTCGTCTATTGTTTTTTTTTTTGTGATTTGTTTGTTATGGCTGACGAAGAAGGTTGTGGGTATGACTTGGGAGATTGGAAATGTGGGGGCATTGGGGTTCTAATATCTCAACTCTCCCAACATATGAACTTCCCTAAATTCGAACTTGCCCTATGAAGATGAGTTTGCTTAAATTTCTGTTCTTCTATAGCTTACAATTGTATTCATGACTTTTGCTGCACTGAAGCACTATATGGGATAATTACAATTTAATTGGTTGAGAGTTAATTTATGGTTTGAATTAAAGGTCTACCTGTTAGGTGAAATCATATGAGAATATGCTTGTTTCATTTTTGAATTCTCTTTGCTGTAAAAAAATGGTGAGCTTGACAACTAAGTTGCTCTGAATCTGATTTTGAATTTAGTTTCTGTGTTACAAATATGAGTTTTCCTCTATTTTGTGCATTGAATGAAATGAAAATAGTGTGTATCTATATTTGACTTTGAATTTGAAGTTGTGAACTTGAATCTAATTGCTAACTTCTGTCACTAACATTTTTAATTCTAAGAAATGTCAAGGGTTCTGTAGAGGCTATATTGAGAAATGTCACAGTTTTTGCTGTCGACAATGATGAAGTTTTTTCTGTACATGAGTTTTAGATTGTTATGAGAAATGTTAAGGGTTCTACATAAAGGTTAAGGATTGGTATGGTTTTGTTCATACTCGAGTTTCTAGAATAACAACTTGTTGGCTGTATACTGTGGAGTATCCCTGGTTTTAATCTCTACCTTCATTTCAGGTAAGAAATTATCCTGTTTTCTCCTTCATCTTTTGCATTTTATTTTTTACACAATCTCCTAAATAGATATCTTTGTCAAAGACTTCTTTAATTTTTTTTTCATATACACTTTTGAACCAAGATATTTTACTTAAAGGTTATAGTTAATAACTCCTTTTCTTATTGAAGCCATTATCTATTGGTTTAGTGTTTGCATTTCTCCTTAGAGAAATCATGAAACTTCAAGAGGTATATTATTATTTAACAAAAAATATAAAATAATTTGGTCAAATTCTCTCCCTCTCTATGCACCTGCCATCTACAACAGCATTTCTCTACGTCTATTTTTGTTCTTTCCATTATCATATAGCAATAGAGAATCATGCTTAATTAAGTTTGATCAATTTGACCACTTAAAACTATAGGAATTTCTTTTGGAATCACTTTCAATGCTTAACCATATGTCTATTGTTTTCCAAGTCGGGTACTTTTTACACCTTGAGCATGACTCATAGATGGATAATCACATAAACACTTAAATCGAAGGGAACTAATTAAGATCTAGAAATATATAAAAACACACATCATATGATAAAAAATATTGAAGGAAATTTATCAAAATTGATTGTCAAAATAGTCCGAGTTTTTATGACCAATTAATATAATAATCACTAAAATAAAAAAAATTTAAAATATTGATACAAAAATTAGGACAAAAGCATTTTAATTTAATCATTGCATGTCTTGTCACGAACCACTTCGACTTTAGAGTTGTACTACTTGATCTATTTTCTTAGAAATGCTTCATGAAACATGAACTATCATTTCTCTTCAAGCAATCATGATTGTCTGTGAATATTGGTTTTATTATTACTAAAGTTCAGCTTTTCTAGTGTTGTTGCTGAGGCTTATTTTGCATTTGGTTATAGCTTCATAGTTTACAGTCTTCAAAGCCTTTCTTCTAGTGTGCAATCCACCCCATCATACCAAACTTATCTTTGCCATATAGTTTCTGATCTTCAAAGCCTTTGTTCAAGTGATTAGCGGTAATTCAATAAGTCTTTGACATTAAATAATTTAAATGATGCCTACCAAAATTGATCTTTGCTATATATATGATATGATATTATAATTAGAATATTTTGAGAGTTAGTTCGTTAGTAAATTAGAAGACTAGGATTAACCATTAGTGGCACTAGTTGTTTAAGAGCGGCATTAACCAAACATGGCATTAACAGTGTCTAATTAATAATAGGTCCCTAATTAATAAGCCCCTAATCCCTATGGTACTATGTTATTTTTACTGTTCATACTGGCTATATATATGGCAGTCGACCTATTGTATTGGAAAAATTTGCATTGTTAATGAGACTTGTACTGTTTAGATTACTCTTCTTCTATCTCTAGCTCTCTACTCTCTTCTACTTGTTCATTATGTAGTAGTTAAAATAGGTACTTGGGTGTAATGATTACATGCTCTCATCATACTCTTTCCTTTTCTTGGGGAAAAAGAAGAAAACAAAAAAAGGTGTTGGAATATATGGATTGTAGTTGGATAAAAGCTAAATAGACGAGTGTTGAATATGATAATAGGGTGAGGAATTTTTTAGATTTTGCAAGAAGAAATGCAGATCATGATAGTTGGATATTTTATTACCCTTGTGTAGAATGTTTGAATGAGAAGCGACTAAGTGCTGTATATATATATACACATTTAATTTGTAAAGGGTTTTGTAAGACGTATATAGTATGGGTATGGCATGGTAAACAATTAGAAATGCCAAGTGCATCTCAACAGGAGGGAGTAACTTGTGATGATAATGAAATGGATATGGATGTTCGAATAAAGGATATTCATGATGTAGGAAAAGAGGCTTTTGAATAATCACATGCATATGGTAATATGTGCAGTGATGCTGAGATGCCGCTATACCCGAAGTGTGAAAAATACCAAATGTTGAAATTGTAACACCCATGTTTAGAAAACATGTAGATGGCATAAGTGTAGTAATATCTTTAAAAAGGAGAATGGTAATCTTTTGTAAACAGCGGAAGTCCCAACTACAAGCAGAATGTGCAGTTGCACTTGAGTGGGTTTTCAAAAATCTTTTCAAAAATCATTTTCAGATTTGATCTCATATTATTTTACATCTCATTTTAAGCCATTTGTTTTCAGTTCATTTCTTCATATAAGAGTTTTTACTAATAAGTTCTCTGCTGAAACCCAAACTACCATGTTTAATTAACAGCCTTAGGTGGACTGCCATCCACTACTGGTTCAAATGTTGTTGTGCGTTTGCTTATATACAGATGCTTAAATACATGTTAGTACGAGATTGACCACACTTAAATACAAATTAAGTACAATCCCAAAATAGATAAGTGACAGAAAAATTAAATCCCAAGTCCTTTGCTTTATTCGCCTGTGTTTACCTTCTTGCTTGAGGAACTACTTGCCCAAGCTAAAAATTTGTTTTGGAAAAATAGGGTGAGATTCAATGAGTCTCAGTAGTAACAGATATCACTCATATAAAATGCACATATATCATGCCATGTCAACCAAAGTTACAGTACAATCAACATATTCAACATTCAGAGATAAATTCATAATATGCAGAAATCATAAAGTTACAAATTCAAGGATAACCGTCCCTTGCGACAGCGCTGGGAAGTTCTAGTGGGCCTTAGCCCTTCTCATCTGAATGTTTTAAATTCACAGTGGTATAAACATGCATATAACATATCACATAGTATGTGAGGGATAAATTACTACCCGACAAATTTTCCAAATCTTGATCTTGATTGACGTACTTTGGATGTCCTAGGCAAGTGTCAAATCCTATAAATTATAATTTATGGGCAATGAGTTATTACTTAGTCCAATTCCTTATAAATCATTCTCTTATGTTGGTTATCATTAGGGTCACTACATTAGGCCTAATATGAAGCTAATGAGCTCAAGCTACTCCAAATGCTTAACTTAACTCTTAAATGTGCAATTCTATTACAAAAACACTTTACTTTGAATTTTCGCACAATTACCAAAAGCTGACAGATTTTTCACTGAATTTTGAAAAATCATAACTAATTCTAGAAAAATTGAATTGGGGTAATCCAAAATTCTATAAGACCCTTATTAAGTCTATTTTAAGGGAAAAATACTTTCTGTAGCCACCTATCCACACAAACTTCCCAGATTTTCTTTTTCTACCTGCTGACAGAAAATCTGACCAGTTTTAATGGTCTAATTCAAACACTTATAACTCCTAATAAACTTATCGAAATCCTTGATAATACCTATCAAATTAAAGGTATTTAAGTGTAATTTAATTTTGGAAAATCTCATAATCATCAGATGAAGCTTGTGCAGTAACAGTTTCACAACAACAAAACTGCCAGACAAAAATGCACATTGGCAACTTTATTACACAAGCATACTTAATTTCCAATTTTTGAGTCTTTCAACTAGTCTATCAAAAATTATAACCAAAGCCTGTTCCTACAAAATTTTTCATGTAGAATGTAATGAAAAGCTCAAAAATACCCAAATCAAACTCCCTCACCCAGTTTTACTTCTGACCAAAATATATGCTCAAAATTAACAAAAATCTAACTTCCTAATTTTAACTACCAATAAGCCTAATACTTGAACAAGCATCATATATCACTTTATATATGATTAAAGCATCTTCCTTCTTCAAAAACACCCTTTGGATGAAATACATGGGTGGTTCAAGAGCTAAGAAAAACTCAATCAAATCACAAAGTATTTGGTTCAAAAGAAAGCCTACTCTTACCTCTTCATGTTTCTACAAGTAGTTCGGTATTCCGGCGGCACTCCGGTAGACTAATTTACACAAAACACCTTAGATGAGAAATCTAAGACCATAGAATTGAAGTTTATAATGAGAACAGAAAGTTTCCTGATTGACTTACTGGATGATAACGGCGATTCGCGGTCAAAATTGGCCCTGTTAGTCAGGAGAACTCACTATTCACTCCGTCTTCTCTCTTCTTGTGTTCTTAAGCTTAAGAAATTTGATTTCTCTTTCTCTTTGCTTGCTTGTATGAAATTTAGGTCTTAAAATGGAAGGGAATGGTTGAGATTTAATCTTGTAAAGTGATCTCATCTTAGCTTGCCATGTGTCACAAGTTTAAGTCTAAAGAGTGCCATGTGTCATGCAACCATTGGTCTTCTATTTTCTCTTTCTTCGGTGGGGCATAAATGGTCAGGGGAAGGGGAGGCCTGATAATTTCCCTGGACTCCTGGGTTAGGTACTAGACTCATAAAGCAAGCAACTTGGCCGGAGACCGGTGAATTCCCTAGACTCATACACTAGGTGGTGTACTCCAAAGACGACAACATGTAAGGCTTAATATGGGTGTAATATTGTGTAATGATAAGGAACACATGTCACCTCCTCATCTGGTCAACACAAAAATATGTTTTTGCTTTGTAATGATTTCAGGACACTTGTCATTTTCTTATATGGCCAACATGAAAGATATGTCATCATGAGTCATAATGAGCTGTCATTACATAAAGTGCATTACCTAGAATTCCATATGGGACCTATGTGGGACCATGGTATGCATATCGAGGCACGCTACACAACGTCTAAGTTCCTTCGATCTTGCAACTAACGCCTCTGTTCCCTGTAGCGACCGACGAATTTTCCTCCAACTTCTTACACTTGTATTTCTACAATCCTGACTTCTTAATTTCCATGAATGACACAATGGACATCTGGGAATTCCAAAAGTAACTCTACCTTTAATTTGTAAATACCAGTATTTATTTTATTCTACTATTTTCATATTTACACATTTTTAGTATTACTAAATTTGGTGTATTACAATTCTTCCCCCGTACAAGAAGTTTCATCCCCGAAATTTATTACACGTCCTAAGACATGAATTCCAAGTAACATATCTTCATATCCTCTTCTACTTCCCATGTTGCCTCTCTTGGAGATAAACCTTTCCAGACCACCTTCATGAATGGTATACTTTGATTTCTGAGCCGTTTCTCTTGTTGATCAATGATTTTCTCCAGCTCTACTTCATAGGTATTATTCTCTTATACCTCGATTTCTTCATACTCAATTACGTGTTCGATGTCCAGTTGGTACTTCTTTAACTAAGATATGTGAAATACATCATGTAGTCTACTCAAGTTTAGAGGTAGGGCTATTTTGTATGCCACTGGTCCAATTCTTGTAAGAATCTCAAAAGGACCAATATACCGCGGGCTTAAATTCTTTCTCTTTATTGCAATACCAATTCCAGTAACTGGAGATACTTTCAGGAATACATGATCTTTAACTTCAAATTCTAGAGTCTTCTTCTTTTGACAACATAGCTTTTCTGTCTACTCTGTGCTGTAAGGAGCCTCTTTCTAATAGTTTTTATTTTTTCTGAAGTCTGATCAACCAGATCCAGCCCATACAATTTTCTCTCCTATAATTCTGTCCAACAGAGGGGTGACTAGCATTTCCTTCTATAGAATACTTCATACAGAGCCATCTGAATACTCGTATGATGGTTGTTGTTGTAAGCGAATTTGGCGAGTAAAAAGAAATGATCCCAATTCCCAATAAAATCCATAACACATGCTTGCAACATGTCTTCTAGTATCTGTATAGTCCTCTCTAACTGTCCATTTATTTATGGATGATAGGCCGTACTGAATTTCAACTTCGTACCCAATGCTTCATATAGAGCTTTCTAGAATCGAGATGTGAAGTAAGGATCTCTATCGAAGATAATACTCTTTGGTGTACCATGCAATCGGATTATCTCCTTTATATAAATTTTTGCTAGTTTTTCAGGAGAATGACCAGTATTGATAGGTAGGAAATGAGCTAACTTTATAAACTGGTCAACAATTACCCATATTGCATCATAATTTCTGATTTTGGGTAATCCTACCACCAAATCCATGATAATGCTCTCCCACATCTACTCTGGAATTTTAGAGCTTTGCAGAAGTCCTGATGGTCATTGATGTTCAATTTTTACCTTTTGACAGGTAAGACATCATGCAACATACTTGATTACATCACTTTTCAGTCCTGGCCACCAATATTCTAATTTAAAGTTATGGTACATCTTGATTGCTCATGGATGAAGAGTATATTTACTCTTATGTGCCTCATCCAGAATTTTTTGCCTTAGGTCAGCCTTTGGTGGAACATATACTTGCTTCTGGTATCTGACTAACCCATTGGGCAAAAGATCATAGTTTGGATTTTCAACTATTCTAATCATTTCTAGAATAGAAGTGGCCTGCTCATCTTGTTTCTGAGCTTCTTCTATTTCTGCCCTCAGACCACTTTCCTCTTGACTAACATTAAAGTTAGCAATGAGTACTTCGTTTGGTACATTCATGTTTAGGAATACTTGATTTGACATATTCAGATCCTTGAATTCCTCTAGTAATTTTTGTTCTCATACCATCATGACTGCTACATGCACTACCTTCCTACTAAGAGCATCAGCGACAACATTCGCTTTCCCTGGATGATATTTAATCTCCAGGTTATAGTCTTTTAGCAACTCCATCCATCTCTGCTGCCACATATTAAGTTCTTTTTAGTCATCTAAGTACTTGAGACTTTTGTGATCACAGTATAATTCTATAGTGGTACCATACAAATAATGCAGCCATATCTTCAAAACAAACACAATTGATGCACGTTCCAGATCATTCAATTCATGAGTCTTTAGCTGTCGAGAGGCGTATGCCACTACCCTGCCCTATTGCATAAGGACACATCCCAATCCCTATTTACTAGTATTGCTATACACCACGAAGGTTTCATGGGGATCTGTGATAATCAATACTAGAGTGGTCGTCAATCTCTCCTTCAACTGTGTGAAGCTCTTTTCACATTGTTCATCCCACACAAATGATTGGTTCTTTCTTGTGAGCTTTGTCAATGGTAAGGCTATTTTGGAAAAATTCTGTATGAACCTATGATAGTAACCGGTAAGACCCAAAAATCTGTGTATATCTATAATAGTTTCCAACCTCTTCCAGTTTAACACTGCTTCTACTTTACTAGGATCAATAGAGATCCCTTCTTCTGGAATCATATGACCCTAAAATTTGACTTCTGACAGCTAGAAGTCACATTTACTGAGTTTAGCAAATTGTTGGTTTTTCCTTTAGGATGCCCAGCACGATCCTCATATGCTCCTCATGCTCTTATCTATTTTTGGAATAAATCAAGATGTCATCAATGAAGACTACCACAAACTGATCTAAGTGCTAACGAAAGATCCGATTCATGTAGTCTATAAAAATGACAAGTGCGTTAGTCAAGACAAAGGGCATCACTAAACATTCATAGTACTCATATCTGTCTTGAAAGTTGATTTTGGGATATCTTTAGCCTTTAGTCGCAACTGATGATAACTGATCTCAGGCCAATCTTCGAGAACACACTAGATCCAGACAATTGATCAAGGAGATCGTCAATTTGGGGAAGTGGATATTTGTTCTTGACGGTCACCTTGTTTAATTCTCTGTAGTCAATGCATAGCCTTAGGCTTCCATCTTTCTTTCTGACAAACAAAACTGGTGGCCCCCATAGTGAAATACTGGGTTGGATGAACCCTTTCTCCAGAAGTTCTTCAATTTGCTTCTTCAGTTCCATTATTTCATTTGGTGCCATTCTTTAAGGTTCTTTAGATACAGATCTAGCCCTGGTGTGATTTCAATGGCGAACTCTACTTGTCTTTTAGAGGCAACCCAGTAATATCTTCTGGGAAGACCTCAGGGAATTCATTCATGATGGTACATTTTCAAGAGTTAAATTTGTCTGTGCCTGTATGAAGAAAAACACTATATACCCTTGACACCTTTTCTCAGAAGGTTTAGGTTTAGACTAGCATCAAGTTTCGATTGTGATTCTGGAAATACTACCCTCTTATTACCAAAATCTAATAACATATTGTTTACCGTCAACCAGTTTAAACCCAGTATGACTTCCAGTTTGTTAGAGCAGCAAACAAATTAGATCTATTACATATTCATACCCCTCAATATTTATAGCATAATTTAGACATACCTCGGTAGTCACAGTTTTAACACCCATAAGCGTCGACACAGTCAAGTCATACGGCAATTCATAGATGCTTAGCTCTAATCGTTTAGCACAATCATATGAAATGAAAGAATGACTAGCAACCGAGTCAAACAATGCATGCAAAGTATTACTATAGAGGAGGATAGTACGTTGGATTATCTTCGGTGATTTTTGGGCCTCCTCATGCGTCATGGCAAAAACTTTAACCTAGTTCTGTGGCCTGGGCTCAGCTGCTCGCTGTAGTTAATCTTTGATAAAGTATCCAAGCTTTCTATAAGCATGACAAATTAGCTACCCTTCGCAAGATCTACCTAGGTGTGTCTTACCGTATCGAGGACATGGTTGCTGTGTTTGAGGATCTTGGTAGCCTTTCTTCTAAGATTAAAAGGGCTTCTTGTTGATTCCCTTTGAAAAGAATCCTTACCCCTTTCATGTTTGAGAAGTATTCCCCTAACCAGATCCACTTTAGTTGTTTACATTTTTGCTTATATGCACCCTCCTCAAGTTACCCTCTATTAGTTGGCACACTTCTACTACCTTGTTGAATTTAGTAAATTGCCGGGCAACTAGCTTTTCCTTTATCTCAGGCTTCAGTCCTCCAATTAACATATCAAAGCTCTATTCATCATTATCTTTAAATTGCAAATAAGAGAAGTAATGGGATAACCGAATGAACCAGGACAGGTACTCATTGAAAGTCTTAGTATCACCCTGTCGTATATTTAGGAATTCTTTCTCCTTTGCAAGCCACACGGACCTCAAGAACAATTTCTCGTTCATGTTGGAATAACTTCTAGGTCAATGGAATGTTTCGTGCATTCAGTATTATTGTTGTATTTCTCTACCAGCGGTCAGCATCTCCCTCCAATTTATATATAGCCATTCTAGCTTTCATCTTTGTAGGATATCCCAGCACCTCAAATATTTTCTCCAACCGTGTTAACCATTCCTCAGTAGCTTATGGATCAAATTTTCCCTTGAATGCCAGAGGCTGGTACTTAATGAATTTAGGCATCCAGTATTAGAGGTCTTCTTCTTGGTTAGCAACAATAGGAATCCCCTGATTAGATTCTATTGTCTGTGATCGTTCAGCATTCTCAAATGGTTCCTCCTTCGGATCTACCTCAATGTATTCATTTATGTCAGTGTCTTCAGGTTATACCCTTTCTTCATTCTGCTTTTCTTTCACTTCTTGGATTTCCACACGTAAGCCTTAAATCACTTTAAAAATTTGTTACATAAAGTCTGGTAGGTTTCCTACTTCCTTAACTTATGGCACTACAGGTCTTTTCTTTGGTCTACCCTTCACCATTATTTCTTTTCACTATTACCAAAGAAAATTTGCATCATTAATATGACACTTATCATTTATAAATATATATGTACTCCTTAAGCTTCAAATACTATTGCATAACAAGATATGCATATAATAATATTAAAGAGTCATATTTACAACAAAGCAACTAAAGTGTCTTAATATACACACAAAAGTAGCTCTTTTTGTGCTAATATAACCAGTCCATGTTCTGCACCACATATGACTCTATGTGATCCAGAAAAGTTTCAAACTCGAAAGGACCCCAAAATACGATCTCATTCTACTTTTTGATCTAAGTACTAAAATCGGGAAGGTAGGCTAGTGTGGTTTAGATCCAAATATCATCAGTCAATACTAGCCCATACTCAGCCCTTTGCCTATACAGATTCCTCAGTATTCGTCTCCTCCTTACTTATAATATAGGCTATTATGTGGTAATTCTTCTTGATAAAGTAAGTGAAGTTATTGGCCTTGTTCACCATAGCTCTAGTATATGTATAGCAAATGATGCCATGAAGATCACATATAGAGCTAAGATTGAAGTTGAGAATCCTCATTAGCTCTCATGATTTGATGATTCTGTACTTCTTAAGCTCGTTGTGTCCTTGAAAGGTCTGGTGGAAGGGTTGTTGAATCCCAACTACTTATTGATTTTTTAGGCTAAAATGGTGATACCCTAATCTCTGACTGTTGTCTCCAATGTTTCCTCAATTATTGTGACTTCTTCAAAGCATAACTCAGTAGGATCCATATCATGGTAGAGATGTCTAACTTCCTTTGGTAGTAGGAAAGATGAAGGAATAACCAAGGCTCATACTTGAGAGACTTATTCTTGACCTGGAATTGAACATAGTTCAGGCTCCTAAGAGATCTTCCTCCTCTTTTTATTTCTCTAACTACACTACTAGCTAGTTACTTGCTAATAATAGGGTGTCACTCGATTGATTATTTGAGTGATACTATAGATTTAGCTTCTACTTATACTACAACACTACCAGTCATGCCTCCTCTATTAGCCTCTGATCTTTGTATTCGAAAGTAGAGCATTTTGATCAACTCCTACAAAAGTATAAATACATGCTCTTTGGTAACCAACTTTCTCTTATGTCCATATAGTATCAGATATTATAACTCTTATGCTCTTATACAATTGAATCATATGATATTTGAGCAAAGAGTATAATAATCAATAAAGACCAAAATATAATTTTACCCAATTAAATAAATTCAAGCAATTGAATCATAAAGGGTAACGAACAAATAATACCAAGAATGATGATTTTCAATGATCAATGACAATTTGTTAATATACTTTATATTAAAAATATGTCATTGATAAAATTTTCATTCAAGGTATGCAAGTGAGATAAAAAAAGGATTAGGAGATGTATCCATAAAATTTTTCATCAACTTTTTGTGAAATGATAAATTATGAATGAAATCAAGTTTTCCAAGAATAATAATGAAATATGCAAATTCTTTCAAATCTCATAAGTAATTTCAAATCATAACAATGCATTGTAAAATTCAAATTTTGAATATATACAAAACTCATCTTTGAAATATGTTTATAATCAATGTTTATGTTGAAAATGGTGGAAGTCAACAATTTAAATATACATATAGCAGAAAACTTCTCTTTTAACAACTAAGATAACATGTTAATCATCAAAGTTAACATGTTGAAGAATTTTCTAAAGAGCAAGAGTCATATAAATAACCGAAAGGATTAGATTGATAGACATATACAAATACCATGACTTTGCTATTGATTCATAGACTATCTTGACACTTAGAGTTATGTCATGAAAGATATGAATATTCAACTCAAGAATTCAAATACATGACACTGTTTACTCAAAGATAGATATTATCAATGGTAAATGTGTTTGAGCAACGAAATGAGTACAATAATTTGAGTGATAAAGCACATACTCATTAGTCCGAATGACTAGAGTACAAGAATATCATTCAAGTAAGTTATTCCACAGTAATGGTTAATGTATTAAGATTCAATGCACTAATAAACATTCATAATACTTGGAATAACTTGACCAACAAAAAATTTATGCATTAGGCACAATGCTTTCACATATAGAATTATTTTCTAGGGAATACACTTAAAACTCATAGAGATAGTTAACTTGTTAGACATAAGGTCTAACTTGTTAGAAAATAAAGATTGAGGAGTTCAAGCAGTAACATGTTTAAGATCAAAAGACAATATGTGAATGATCAAGAAAACTCTAGTAGATGGATTTGAAGCATTTCTGACTTTCAGTACATATAAATATTAACTTTCAATTTCGAAACCGATTTAAATGCAAACAAGATATGAATAATTTTCAAATAATGTGTATGTATGCATTTTTATAAACAAGATGAATTGGAATCTAAGTACATTTTTGAAATGTGCAATTCAACACTAAAATAAATAGAAAGATTATGCACAATTTCACTTTCAATCCATTTAGCAATCTAAAAACATTTTGAAAACCATAAATGATTGATTACTAATGGTATGCAATAATGAACAAGTTCTTCATTACCCAAATAAATAATTTATATGAACACAATATAGAGTAAAGATTAGATATCACCGTAATTCTTCTTGTCCTTGCGATAGCTTGCTTGGTTTTGGTGGAATAATATTGATTTCCTCCTTTGCATACACGGCACCAAAATCCAAACTCCATAATTCAGTATCATCAAGATATGAATTTGTTTTCGTGTGGCTATAGTCTTGAGAAGCTTTTTCTTATCCTACAAAACTATATAAATTTCTTTTTCTTCATGGTATCCAACCTTGCTTGAATCCATTTCTTGTTAGCTTATGGGAAACAAGATAAAATTCACAAACTCTAAGAATATAATCAATTCAAGGAAATTAAGCATAATGAATTAAACATGTCTTTATGCATAAAATAAATATTCTCTTTTCAAATCATTATATATGCATAAAGAATTAACTTATTAAGCATTACAATCCCTTTATAAATAAATCTATTAAATGGCTTTCTACGGGATATATAAACATAATTTCAAAATCATTATCATTTGTAATGCTCATTCCTAAGTTTCTAAAATATAAAACCTCAATAAATATTACAGACAATAGCACAGGAGGTTTTATCATTGTGTACCTTTGCCTTAGATACTTAGAGGATTGCTTTTGTTTACCCATTGCATCTTTCTATGATGTTGATACTTTGAATATCTTGCTTTAGGTGCTGGCAATCTTCTCTCAAAATACATAAACTCCAGGAGTCTTTTATTTTATACTTGAGAGATCCTCCTTTTCTTGTTCTCCTCAAGATAGTTGAACGGTACTCTATGGTAGTCCATTCTTGAGGTGGAACGTACTCTTTTTCTCCATTGCCTTTCTTTGTGATTAAAATTTGCAGTTCCAGTAATGGGTGATCCGAGAGTTCTCCTAATTGATTTGAATCTCCATTTAGGTGCATTAGGAACTCTTAGAATCTTCTTCATCTTCTCAGTATCCTTTTGTCCATTTTTTCTAGAATCAATCTTCACACATGAAACACCAGATGGACATTTTGGTACACACTTTGCTTTGGGTCCTTGAACGTTAGCATTTGAACTCACTTGCGTTTCAGGAATCCAAAAAAATTTATTTCTCACATTAGAATTTCTCTTAATATAGCATGTGTGAGAAATATGACTTGATTTACCACAATAATTGCAAATAATAGAATGATATGCATTATGAGATTTTATGCAAGTATTGAGAAGGTCATAAGAGTATAAACTCGAATGGATTTTATTTGAACATTCTTTCTTCCCAACAAACTTTCCAGCATATTTGAAAACATTTTTGCTTTTCTCAATAGAATCAACAATTGGTAGAAAAACAATCTTATGTAGATTCTGAAAATCAGTTTTACGAAAATCACGAGAAGAATTGGAACTTTTTTACCTTAAGTTCATCTTGAGATATGGAGAGTGATTTTTCATGTCCATCTACAATGAGTTCTTTTCAGAAATCCTCTTCCTCTTGTCTATCCATGTTGACTGTATGGAAGTGTCCTATGATTTCTCCTTCTTCATTATCAACTTCCAATTACTCATGCACTGCAGATGCACAGCTTGTAGTTTCAAATGAACTGTCAACACTTTCAACTTCAACTCACTTATTAGAAGTATATATAGAATCAAGAGTATCCCACATATCTCTAGCAGTAGAGAAAAATCTAATTTTCTCAAAATCATTTTCAGTTAAAGCAATATATAGAATTTTCATTTCTCTAATGTTTAATCAAAACATTTTCTTTTCTCTTTCTGTCCAATCCTTTCTCGGTTTGAAATCAAAGGCATTTGTAAAAACATTCCACATATCAAAATCAGATGCTTTTATAAAACTAGTCATTCTAGCTTTCCAAAACCAAAAATCAATATCTTTCAACATAGGTGGATTTGTATAGTCAAAACCTTCGGAAAGCATATAAAACCCAAAATTAGCCATTATAAACTCTTGAGATGGTTAAGTCCTTTAAATAAGAGTCCGGCTCTAATACCAAATGTTAGAACTAGCCAACACCCAAGAGGGGGTGAATTGGGTGTAAGATAAAAAATTTAATAACTTTAAAAATCTTTTCACATCTTATGAAAACAATAGTAAGGAAGCATGAGACCATAAGTAAGTATCTAAAACATATATGCTAGAAATATAAGAGCTTAGAGAAGAGAAGATCCAAACTGTGATTTATCCTGGTTCAACCCAATCCACGATAATCTACATCCTGTCCCCTGGCTCCTCCTGAGATTTTCAATCCACTATCTTCCTTAATTTTAACAAGGTACTTGAGAACCACTACAATCTCACAAGTTTAATCCGAGCACTTGTGAAGCCTTTATAATTTTCGTACTGAGTTACTCCCCCTTACACACCGTAAGGTTATAACCGAGTTGCTCCCCTTACACACCATGTAAGGATACAACTTGATGATGAAAGATTACAATCAATCTTCTCTCGCAGAAGTGAATAGATGAATACTGAAATACAATGCAAATAATCTCTATCTCGAATATACATGATATAGAAAATAGATATGAATAGAGAGTAGTTGGGTCAGAGTGGATGATTCATGATATAAGCATGTTTATGTTGTTGTATTCTCGTTGGTGTTGTTGTTCTCTGCTTGAATCTCCTGTATTTATAGTTGAGTAGGATATGACCGTTGTGAGTATTTCAACTTATCCGTTAAGTCTCATTGCTTCGTTCGTCCATTTGCTTGAATTTGAAAACTAGCCGTTATGAATGTTGACTCTCCGCTTCCGTAAAGTTAACTTTTGTCTCTTTGCATCATCTCTTCATTGTGTTCTTGGAGAAACACATTAAACACTAATACAATGAAATGTAAGAGTGATTGGAAGCAAGAAGAGTGAATTTCATAATTAATCCCATGATTTTCAAAAGCTTCAGTATGTTTTCCTGTTCTACTGGAAAGCATTACTCAAGTGGTCACTCGAGTAAGCCTGGTTCATTACTTGAGTGATCCCTCGACTAATCACGTTCATAATCTGGCCAAGAGCATTTCCAACTTCATTACTCGAGTGATCCCTCTTGTAATTCTTTCTTTTCATTTCATGTTACTCGAGTGCTCCCTCGAGTAATCTCACTTAAATCTTGGTCGAGAGCTACTGGATGATTTCTTCTCTGATTACTCGACTGACCCCTCGAGTAATGTCTCAAATAACTCTGCAGATTACTCAAGTGATCCCTTTGAGTAATCCCATGCAATTCTTGACAAAGCGTTTACTGGAACAATTTCTCACCTATTACTCGAGTGGTCCCTCGAGTAAGTTTCAAATAACTTTGCATATTACTCGAGTAAGCCCTTCAAGTGATCTCTTCATTTTGATTCAAAACATGGTAAACTATATATCATCGGAAAGTTCTTGCCATTTACATTCCAACGCAACAAGAATCAGCTCTAAACTCATTGTATATAGAAAGTTATGATCCAAAGAGTATCTACTGTTCTTAGATAATCTCTAAAATCACGAGCAACAACTTCCAGGAGGCATAGCTCTCAGGATATAACTTCAAATATGCCAAATTACCTATCCATGGAAATCTCTTTGAGTCTACTTTCATATAGAACTAGTTTTGTCGCAATCCGATATGTATTTTGAGATTTATGTCCAAACTACCGAAGCTGTCCTGGAATATGACGGTGATTTATGTGTCAACTTCAACATATCATAGCTCTCTCATATAAACTCCTTTTAATGTGATCTTGGTGTCCATAGTTCGTGTTGGGATTCTAGTTTCATATGCCACCAGTTTCAACTCAATCTAATGTGTGGTTAGAGAGATATGCTCAAAATACCGAACCTCTATCCTATCACGCGAAAATAGAGTATAATAAAAATGCAGATTACTCGAGTGGTTACTCGAGTGATCATGTCCATTACTCGAGTAACCACTCGAGTAATGTCCTTTAAAATATGGTAGAGAGTCAAAACTTAAAGGAACATATTGGCGAAGTTCCATAACTTCCATATACGTCATTTTAACTTTGTATTGACCTATTCCAACCTTCATTTGACCACAGAAACCTCCGGTATCACTTCTAATAGCTTGGATCTTCATATTCTCATATGATCTTGCAAGTTCTTCTTTCTTCAATCTCTTTCTTCTTGTTTTTCCACTTGATGATCATTCTTCAAAAGCCAACTAGATATCTTCTTGAATATCTTCAATCTTCTTCTTCCTTTGCTTGACTAATCTTGAACATTCATATTCCCATTAGATCTTACAATTTCTTCTTTCTTCAATCCCTTGCCTCTTGATTTTCTTCTTGATGATCATTCTTCATTCATGAGGCATGATAAGCAAAGTAACATAAACCCATCATCGGGTTTATGAATAATCTATAAGATATACAATATTAAATATAGTAGTTAGTCAATATAGAAGATAAGTATTTTATACAAACTTTTTGCTCTTAATATTTGTCATCTATGTTTGACATCATCAAAACTAATCGTATCTAACAGTTATGGTACAAAACCACTACAAAATTAGAGACCTCTAAAATTCTGTAGCGGTTATAACTTTATAACGGTTACAAATAGGCGATGTTTCAAATTTTGTAATGGTTTAATTGGTCAAACCGCTATAAATAACAGCTACGTTGTTGGCGCGTCTTGGTCGTGCCAAGTAGCGACAACCTTGTAACGATTTTTATTTAGTAACCGCTACAATTTTACCGCTATAAGTTTTGGCAGGAAATGCGTGCCACATTTGCCAATCTGTCACGCCACTTGGCGCATAGCTTGCCACTACAAATTTGTAGTGGTTTAGGTTTTAACCACTAAAAATTGTAATATTTGTAGCGGTTAATTATAACTACTACAATGTCACCACTACAAAATGCCATTTTTTGTTATAGTGTGAGATCGTGGCGAAATCTCTAGAGCATTCGTTATGCACCAAGCACACGCATGACAATTTTAACGAGAAAAACCGATGTTAACAGTGGAAATGTGGGGTAAAATATGATTCTTAATACCTCTAGTACACACTAAAGATTTGTTGGTTCATAAAAGCATGCTTCACTGACATTTCTGTATACTAAGTGTTATTGGTCTAGGTCTGGTTCATAGTCCAAAAGACCAATATATACAATGTTTATACTCCTGTGTGTAACTCAATTAAGGTGTTCCTTCTGACACATGTGGGGAATTTTTGGAAATAATGAGTAGGTGTGTCACAAGGAACAAGTCCTATATTGTTTAGGTTTGTCGGGTACAAGTAAAAACAAGTGATCTTGGACTAATAAATGGACCAAAAGGAGGATATAGGCTTACTGGCACAACAAAGGGCCACCAAAAATGTAGTTGAAATCCAGCAATTTCCCCCTCCCTTGTGTGCAAGTTAAATGCGGTACTAGCACTTTTAAAATACAAGATTAATTTGTAGAATTTATTTCTACATTAATGGATCATAAACACCTATTAATGTGGTTAATGACCTAACAGCTAGTAACCTCCCTATAAATATTCATTAAGTAGGTTAATGATTTTGTAACCGACGTTTTAATGTTTTTGTAACCGATGTATACTTGTGTTTAAGTGCCCAATGTTCTTGTGTGACCTGTGGCCTATAAAAGGGTGTGAAACCGAATGTTTGAGTAATCCGGCCTTGAGCTTTCGAGCAACTTCTCTTTCCTCCTTTGGTTTTCTACCTTGTTGAGTTCTATTATCTTTCATAGTTATGCTCACCCTATTTTGCTGGAAGGGTTCGTTTAGTCCTTAGGAGTGCCACTTCTTATCTTCTGGTAGTTACGGAATAACTCTTAAGGATAGTGTCCTCGAGCAAGACTTGAATCAACTCTGTCAGCTAGGAGGAGCTAGAGAATCCACCAAGTTACACTACTAGAAAAATCACTTTTAAGATCGGTTAAAAAAGACATTTTAGACTGGTTCTTGATCCGGTCTTGATACAGCTGGTCTTAAAAGTCTACTACTTTTAAGACCGATTATAGAACCGTCTTAAAAAAATTTTTAAGACTAGTTATATAAAAATAAATATTTTTAGACTGGTTATCAGAGGAACCGGTCTAACAGGTTCAAATTTTAGATCGGTTTTCTGAAAAACTGGTTTAAAAAGTTGAAATTTTAAGATCCGTTTTCTACAAAACCAGTCTTAAAAGTATTACTTTTTAGATCAGTTTTGTAGAAAATCGGTCTAAAATTTCAACTTTTTAGACCGATTCTCTCCAAAACCGGTCTTAAATGTACTTTTTAGACCGGTTTTGGAGAGAACCAGTCTTAAGAGTTGAATTTTTTTTTTAAAATTTTCGTTTAAAAGATATACCCAGCAAGCCATTTCTCCTATTAAAACATTTCACTCAGCAAGCAGCAACCAGTTCAACGACATTCAAATAAATCTTCTTCTCTTACATATTATATAACTAACACTTTAATGACATGTGAGAGACTCAAAATTCATTGGAACATATTAAAACTCAACTCCCTTGTGCTTAAACAGTGCTAGTCGAAACAGAAGCAAGAAAAACAACCATGAATAATAAACTCATAATCATAGACAGAATCATAATGCAAGGAAATCATACAACCATGACAATGCTGTTTTGACCAAGTTCCTTATCTTTTCACTTACATACATACATACATCAAAGATTAAATTACATTAATTACAATGATGTTATTCATTAGGGCTAAAATACTTTATACACACTCTTCTCAGGCTGATGATCACTAGCTGGCCTGGCTTCAGAGAATCTACACTAAGACGTACACCTCATATCCTTCATTTTCCTGTGACAACAAAAAAAAAGTAGTTATATATATATACCAATAACAATATACATAATTCAAATATAGTTCATGATAATTATTTTAGCTAACTAACCTTCAATGTAGTTTTATAAAGGAATATCCCCCTATATCCCTTCATAATGATCGTTTCTTGTGTCGTGTTCATTGTCTGCTTCATCTTCTTCATTCAATTCTAGTAAACCCTAGAAAAAGAAGGAGTCTCAAGCATATTATTCATTGAATGACTTCCCTGATTAATATCAACGACCCTTTTTCCTTAGAAAGCTACAGACCATATTTTATTTGCCTGATCAGTAACATAGAACACTTGTTTTGCTTAATATGCCATAATAAAAGGTTCATCTCTAAAACTTCTACTATTCAAATCAACTAATGTAAATCCCAACTTATCAATTATCACACCATTGTTGACATCAACCCACTTGCATTTGAAAATAGGAAGTTTAACTTTAACATAATCAACCACCCAAATCTCTTCAATCACCCCTTAATAAGGTATTGCTGTCAATCTAGGATTCTTATCTTTTGAACTAGAGAAGTGCATAGATTCAGCCACTAACATAACCCCACTGTTCTAGACGGTGCTCCTATCATCAAGGGACTTCGTGTAAAACGTATAACTATTGATCACAAATGAATTCCAACTTATGACATCAGCCTCAGGACCACGTGCTAACCATTTAATTGTATCAGAAGCACAATCTTCTCCGTCAACCTTTTGTTTGAACCAATGTGCAAAATTTTTGTTATGCTCCCTAATTAACCTTTGTTCAGTCATTCGACTATTTCCTTTCTATACAATTTCTTTATGAGCATTAATGTAATCTTGAACTTCATCAACATTATTCAAGATGTACAAGTGGACTTGTTTCAATTTATCAGGATCCATACTCTTTACTGAAGCCCCGTGTCTACTGCCTTCTTTGTCATGACATTCAGGAAGTCCAATGTGTCCTATATTTGACAAGTAGTCTTGACAAAACTCCATGGCTTCTTCAGAAACATATTTCTGGATAATAGATGCTTCAGGCCAGTTAGGGTTCTTCACATACCCTTTTAGGATTTTCATAGTTCTTTCAATTGGGTACATCTATCATAAATAGATACTGCCACACAACTTGATATTCCTAACTAGATGAACAATTAGATGTACCATGATGTCAAAAAAAGAAGGAAGAAAAAGCTTCTCAAGCTGGCACAAGATTAGATATCCTCCATTTTCCACTTCATCGAATTTTTCTGTCTCAATGACTTTACTACAAATAGCATTAAAGAAGAAACAAAGTCTAGTCAAAATATGTTAAAGATCATATTCGGCAATGCCTTGAATAGCTACTGGGAGCAGTTGTTGCATTAAGACGTGACAATCATGAGACTTTATCCCAACTAACTTCAAGTCTTTCATCAACACAAGCTTCCTAACATTTGAAGAATACCCTGAAGGAACTTTGATTCCATGTAAACACTGACAAAAGCTTCTTTTCTCATCCTTAGACAAAGTATGAGCAGCTGGAGGACAAAATGTTCTATTACCATATGGCTTTGGATGCAAGTCTTCTTGTATCCCCATTTCTTGCAATCTAATCTTGCCTTCACGCCATCCTTAAAACTACCTTATATGTTAAGCAGTGTCCCAACAATACTATCACAAACATTTTTCTCCACATGCATGAAATCAATACAGTGTCTCACATCAAGATTCGGCCAATATGGAAGATTGAAGAAGACAGACCTATTTTTCCATTTACTTTTCTCATTACTATTCTTTGTAGTCTTACCAAAGATAACATTCATATTTTTCACCTTTTCATAAACTTGCTCCCCAGTCAATGCCTTCAGAGCATCTTCAAACTCTTGTCCACCAAAAAAAGCTTTCTTCCATGTTGAAGTTGATGGTAGCATGTTCCTTCTTCACAAATCGGACATGCTTTATGGCCTTTAACACTATAGCCTGACAAGTTTCCATATGCAAGGGAAGTCATTTATAGGTCAAAAGACCATGGCTTGCATTTTAAAAACCTCCTTCTTGTTCGCGTCAAAACATCAACACCTTCATCCCACAACTCTTTCAAGTCTTCGATCAAGGGCTCCAGGTAAACATCTATATCATTTATGGGTTGTTTTGGTCCCGAAATCAACATAGATAACATGATGTACTTTTATTTCATGCATAAAAGAAGAGATAAGTTGTAAATTACCAACAGAACAGGCCATGAACTATGTATACTGCTCAGGCTACCAAAAGGATTCATGCCATCTGTGCTAAGCCCAAGCGTAAGGTTCCTAGGCTCTTCACCGAAGGTAGGAAATAATTGATTGATTTTCTTCCATTAAGAATGTTGGACTTTAGGTCCAGGTCCGCCCTTGATGGGTTGGACTATTTGATTAGGAAATAAGTAGCCTAATCAAATAAGAATAAAATCAGCATAAAATGTAGATTTGGGAATATTTCAACAATAATTATGGATTTGTTAAAAGAGGAACAAATCACCATAATTAGGGAATTAATTGAGAGACAATTAATTGTTGTCTTGGAGGGCAAGAAGGAGTGCACACGTTTCCTAATTAGTGGCATCCATAAACCACTATAAATAGGGTGTGCCTCCTCAATTGCAATTCACCCCGCCATTGAGTTTTCTAGCAATTCCCTTCTCTCCTACCATCTTTCTGGTTCTGGTGATCTACTGTGCAAATCACAATTAGGCTCTAGTAGTCTAATAATTGTGTTGACACAAGTATGGAGTATTAGAGCTTTGACCCGGATCCGAACATGGATTCGTCCAGGTACGCCTAATCTCCTTTTAGTTATATTTTTCTAACAGAGAAGAATCAACCGGATGTCGAAGCTTTCCATCGGATATCCTCTCATCCACATGCCATCTCAAATTTCTTGCATCGTTTTCATTAGCAAACAAGCGCTTGAACCTTGGTATGATTGGAAGGTACCACAATACTTTTACAGGAGCGTTATTTGATTTGTACCTCGGGGTTTCACATATCAGAAACTGTTGTTCCTCTTCATGCCCTTTTCTATACAATATACAATCATTAGGCATGCATGGATCTTTTTATACTTCATCCCTAGTGGACACAATATTTTCTTAGCATCATAGTATCAAGAAGGCAACACATTATCATCTGGAAGCATGTCCTTAAAAGCCTCAAGCGTTTCTAAAAAACTCTTGTCAATCCATCCATGCCGTGCTTTCAAGCTTACCAATTTCAATACTGCTTTCAACAATTAGTACTTTTTACACCCCGAGTACAATGGTGTCTCAGCATCACTACACATATTACCATATACATATGATTGCCCAAAAGTCTCTTCTCCTACATCACGAATAATATCCTCTATCCGATCATCCGTATCCATGTCATTATCATCAAAGTTCACTCCCCCTGTTGAGATGAACTTGGCATTTCTAATTCTTCATCATGCCATACCCACACTGTATAAGTCTTACAAAATTCTTCACAAATTAAATGTGTATATATATCTGCAGTACTTAGTTGCTTCTCATTCAAGCATACTACACAAGGGCAATAAAACTTCCCACTATCATCATCGGCATTTCTGCTAGCAAAGTCTAAAAAACCCCTCACCCTATTATCATATTCAATACTCGTTCGTTTAGCGTTTATCCAACTATAATCCATATATATCTCAACACTTCTAGCACCCTATATCCAACAACAAAAGGATAGACAAAAAAACAACAACAATAGAGTTTTAGATATTTCAACGAAATTAACATGCACCATTTGAAACTAGTATTGTTTTAACAAACCAATAACACTGACAATAATCAAAAAAATCGCACTAAATTAAAACAAAACATAAAGTGGTATTAATCCAAGCCAAATATCACAGGGATGTAATTAAAAGTCAGAGCATATATATCTAACAAGAATGTGCAGATTTAATTTTTTTTCCAGATTACGTTTAAGTGCTCAAAGCAACAACAAGAACCATTTTTCCATAGAACATTATTAATTATTAAATAACGTACAACTAAAGAACAAATCAAACACTAACCTGATTGAAGACCAAGGAGTGAGCTTCAACCCAAAGTCACGGTAGCGTCGACTGAGGTTAAAATGAAGTCCTCAAATCAACGGCACTGACAAAGGGAAGTCAAGTCAGAGAAGAATGGTCACTACAGAGAATAGAGGTAGCGGCGGAGAAGACTGACGATAATCAAAGAACAGCGATGACGAACACAGCAATGGCAGTGGTAATGATGGAGGAGAGTTGAGCAAATGAGGGATGAGACGCCATGGACGAGTTCAGAACAAGCACGGATAGAGCTCACAGAGAAATGGCAAAAAGAGAAGAAAGGGTTCATAAAGAACACGACTTGGGCGCGGGAGTAAAACTAAGGGCGAAAAAGATTACCTTTAAGACCAGTTTTTATTGAAAGAGTGAAATTTCACATATAAGACAGGTTTTTGTACAAACCGGTCTTAAAATGTTAAAATTTTTAAGATTAAAAATGTTTTAACATTTAAGACCAGTTTACATAAAAACTGGTCTTAAATGTTAAAGATTTAAGACCAGTTTTAATATAAAATCGGTCTTAAATATTTTACTGTTAAGACCGATTTATATGTAAACTGGTCTTAAATGTTAAAACATTTTAAATTCATAAAAATTTAACATTTTAAGACCGGTTTTATTTATAACCGGTCTAAATAAATTTTTTAAAACTGGTTTTTTTAAGAACAGGTCTTAGAAATTCAATATAATTACAAAACTGTCACCGCGTAAATTTTTAAGACCTTATCCGCCAAAAGTGGTCTAAAAAGGGTTTTTTCTAGTAGTGTTACTTGACAATCTAGGAGCTACCACCAACATTATCAACCTAAAACTTCAACATAGTTAAGGAATTGAGTCCCTCACATCGAGAGAAATTATGAACCTACAACGTCGATATAGTGAAGAAATTTGAGTTCGTTGTAAGGATTGGTCTCAAACTTTTTGGGGTGAGGTCCAGAAGAAAATAAAATCAAATGCCCAAAGTTCTTATATAACAAATATAATAACTAACCTTATAATATTAAAGAGGAAAGAATACTAGAAGGGAAAATTTCTAAAGGGAAGTTTTCCTTCCTAATATTCACTCTCTCCTATTTTCCTTTTACTTTTCTATCTATCCAAACATAGAGTAAATATAACAGTAAATGGTCGAAGTACCATTCATTATCTTAAAACTGTAATATACCCTTTTAAAAACTGATTATTAAAAAGAACAGAGTACTTCTGGTGTTTCCCTTCGATAGCCACTGCGGTGGTGGTAGAAAGTGGCAGTTGCCCCATTTATACTTAGAAGAAGCTACCTCATTGCGCTCTGAATTTAGTTGCATGAGTAAGATAGCTGAATTCTCTTGAGAGTACCATTTCCCATTAAGGATGCCTGAACACATTTTCCCCGTCTAATTATTCTTCTTTACAATTATTTCCCTCTTTATAACTTCTGTGTTCATGGGTGTGATGATCCCTTCTCTACCCACAATTAGTTATAAGTAAATAAAATAAGTTGGGAATGTAAAAATAAATTGTATTTCTCATTTTACTTGTAATGCCTAAGTGTTTGATAAGTTCATTATCCTATTCCTTCCGGTTCAATTTGCTTAGCTACTCATTTATGCTATAGACCCAAATCAGAATACTGTGTGATCGTCACTTCATTTTCTCATGACGCATTAGTTGTATATAGATTACCACAAATACAACAATTTCAAGGCCAAAAGCTGTCAGTAGAAATACAGTGGCTGCAGAAACTGGTGGTTTGAGTGGGAAGCCTCTCTTTGAACTCACTGGTTTGCTCGAGTTCTTTGCTAACAAGATAGCATATTTCTTGATTTAATAATCTTACCACTGTCCATTCGAGTAATTAATATGAACTCTAATTTTTTGTTATCTAATGAATTTTTGTCTTACGTTTACTCCTTGTTGTTAGCCTACTGATGAGTAGCTAATATCATGCTTGAAAGCTTGATTATGTTAATTCATGTTTATCAGGGCAAGATTCCTTTAATTGGCTACGAAGGCATTTCCAGGTACAACTATCAACTCCTTTTGGCCTATTTGGTATGATAGAATTGGGGGTGGTGCAAATGGAATTGGGTCTCAATTCCATCATGAAGTTTGTTTAGTATGATGGAATTGAGGGTGGTGCACATGGAATTGAGTCTCAATTCCATTATGAAGTTTGTTTGGTATAATGGAATTGGGGGTGGTGCAAATGGAATTGAGTCTCGATTCCATCATAAAGCTTGTTTGGTATGATAGAATGAAAATTTTCCAATTCCATATGAAAGTTAAATAGACCTAATTCCACCTAAATGAATTCCATCAAAATACATAAGATTTGCAATTCCATCTGCATCCATTACCCACCTCTATTACCTTCAACCTCCTCACTCACCAGCGACCTCTATCACTCATCAGCAAGGACAACCACAACCTCTGCTCACTCTCTGACTTTATCTTTTTCCTCACGCTCCGACTTCCCTGACAAGCTCCTCCCTCTACTGCCGGCCAACTTCATCAAGCTTTGCCAGCAGCTTCTACTAGCCAGTGACTTCTTCTCACTCACCGGTGATGAGGAGACCTCTTCCGACAACCTTCCCCCATCGTTGGCAATGTTCAAACGAACTAGCAGATTGAAGAGTCTGACAGCTTTATCGAGCTTCGCCGACACCTGCAAATCCTGTCGCCTTCTTCATCAACCCAAGCAACCCCCGATCTCCACATTGCAGATCTTGTGACCCAAACCCTACCATTGCTATCGTTGGCCCAGAATTGAAGAAGGAGGGCCATTGATCTATGCTTGAACAATGTAGGTTGAACAAAATTTTGAAGGCTACAAAGTTATTTCTGGAAAGATTTTTGTTTTTGTTTGAGAAGGGCATTTTGGTTTTTTCACCTAAAAATCATATCTCATTTACTTAACATGCCAAACATACTTTTAAACTGTATTTCTATATCTATATCTATATCCATTTTCATTCCCATCAAATTCAATTCCAATATACCAAACTGACCCTTTGTCTTTTGTCATTGGCATTATTGCTTTCTAGCTATCTGTTTTAGTGTGATACCTATGATCTATATAATTGTATAAAAAGGGAAATTCAATTGTAGATTTCCTTAAGCCTTGTATAGCTCTTCTATTGACAAAACATTATGCTCACCTTTAATTTAGTGGTGAGGACGCATACAAGAAAGTACGAACTGGAGCAACGCTAGTTCAGCTATCCCTCAAGTAAAGGTATGAAATACCTTAGACATTTTGGAGTTTATCCTTTCCGAATATTATTGTTTCCCATTTACTAATCTGTAATTTGAAAGTTTCTGAGCACATACGTGGTTTTTTATGTTAATTTAACGCATTTGTATTTTGTTGGTTCTAAGGCTGAGTTAGCTGAGTGCTTGGAGAAAGATGGTTTAAAATCCATTGTGGATGCGGTTGGTGCGGATTGTGGACGACTTTGATCCGTATTGAATGTCGGTAGTAAGGAACAAAAAACAAGTGCGGCAGTGTTACTTCCCGTTAATAATTATTGAAGTTGCAAGGTTAATTTAAAGTTTTGGCAATCATTGATTCCTGATTGAAGTTCATTACTGTTCTTTTCAAGAGCTGGGCAATGAATGGAACATTTCTAACTTATAATTTGGGTTTTAGGAGCAATTTAAATTTTCTGTAACAAATACAATAAAAAAACAAATGATTTATCTCAGGGAAGTGTAATATCCCATAAAGTGATTAAGGGCTAATGACTTCGAAAGTGGATGTAATTATTGTTAAATAAACACTTTTGGAGAATGTGTGATGGGAATTTGGATATTTTAATGATTCCAATGGCTTCCTTGTGAAAATTCGTGTGGGGAGAGTGTTTATTGTGAAATTGGAACCATTGGGAACAATTATGCAAAAGTTGAAAACTCTGTCCATTGAAACTCTGTACAGGGCAGCCAATTTGTATGGACGTGTTAAATAGGCAAATGGTGTCTAAAAATTCTGAAATTTTTCAGTCCTAAAGTTCACATGTCAAGCTTCAAAATGGACATATAATTTGTATCATTTTGATTTGTGAGCTAAGGGTTATGGATTTTTGAAGTTTGCCCAGCAAAATTAATTATTTTCTGGAACAGTATGCAAAGATTGAAATTCTGGGAATTTTGTGATTGCATCCAAAAAAATTCTATATTTTTCCTTAACACTAAACTCAATAAGGGTTCTATAGGCTTTGGAATCACTCCATTTTTATTTTTCTAGAATTAGTTATGATTTTTCAAAATTTGGGCAGAAATCTGCCAGAATTTTGTAAAATCCGAAATTGATGGAAATTTAGTAAATAATTACAAAATAATATTATATCATATTAAATCATCATCCACCTCTTCCATCAGCCAAAAACCATGACATTCAGCTGCAACAAGATAGAGAAGGTGTGAGAAATTCTAGAGAGAGAAGGAGAAGAGAACTTGTACAGTAAGTTTTTCTTCAGTAAATCCTTACCTAACGCGTATAACTCCGCTCCTAACCTATTCTTCTATGTTCTTCAAGGTTTGGGGAGCACAAATTTGGGTGTTCTAAGGCTAGGGTTTTAAGCCACCTTGAGGAAAAGCTAGTAGGAGCTTGAGGTAACTTCCAAACTTTCGTATATTGCTTATTCTGGCTACTGTGGGCAATTTAATCCGTGAAATTTCGCCGGATTGCTATTGGTTTTAAAGTTTGGAAATGATATGGCCTAGGGGTTATGCTGCCCAAATTGGGTCTTAATGTTAGTTGTAACCTAATGTAATGGTTAATAAAGTGGTTAGGAGTAGAAAGGAACGCATTTACGGAGCCGAAATCATAAAACCCCGATTTTCTCCGAATAGCTCATAAATTCCAGCCAGCTCTAGAAATGAGTCTTAGAGTTGGATTTCCAATGATTTAATGGTTCCATTGAGTTTAGGAGCGAAAATTAGGTGGGGTTACAGTTGGTCGCTTTTTCGAAAAAGGTTGAAAAAGCATAATTACGAAAACGCCCCTGAAACTCTTGAAGTAGGGCTGCCAAGGGTAAATTTATAATTTTACATTGAATTTAATAATTCTGAGTCCGTAAATGGATTCCTTGGCCAGAAATATGTTAGGATAGCCCAGATTAGAATTTTCGAGAAAAATGCAACCGGACTGGGTATGGCTCCCCGAGGGCATTTTTGTAAATTTTCATTATAGACTCATATAACCCCAAGAAACACTATGGAAGTGTCTAAATGGTGCGTTTGAAATTTTAGGATTCGATATTTGCCCTGTTCGTGATCCACCTACGCTAGAGCACAATCGGAAAGAATAAGGTAGCGACTCTTTCTCTTATATTGTGTGTAAAACATTGTATGTATGTTTGTCATGCATTGAGAATACTTTGTGAATACATTGTGATGCTTTGAGTTCACATCGCAAGCTGACGCATAGTGATACTTTGTGATACATAGAGATCACAGCGAAAGCTGACGCATAGAGATTACAACCATGAGTCCTGTCGTTTATGGCGAAAGCCATGATACATTGTGATGCTGCTTAACATGATCATATATGCTATGTGTTTATACACTGTATGAGTGATTTGTTACTACAGAGATTCTTCTGAATCTCATTCTTTCCATTGACTAACATTTCAAACTGGGCAAGTGGCTCCAAGGAGAAACGAACCACCAGGAGCGGCTAGGATCTTGTAGAGATGTGTTGTTAGGTTGTTGGTTATCTATTTTGGACTTGGGATTACTGTTTATTTTTGAAATGTAGATATTACGTTGATATTGGTCATGTAATCCCCTAGTTGGAACTTATAACCCTTAGTTTATACATGTATGAAACCCGGGAGTTGCCGGGAATTTGGCTATGCACTCTGATATGTATGAATGTGATTGAACTACGTAGAGTAATTAGATTCAGAAGATGAATCTGAGACCATGTTGAACAAATTTTAGAAAAGAGATTTGAGAAAAACGTATCCGTCGGTCTCTAATTCCTTTAAATTACGCATTTTCGAATCTTAATTACGGTTATCAAGGTAGGGGATTACATTTTTTGTATCAGAACTATAGTTCCTGGTAAGGGTAGAGTTTGCTAGGATAAATCCCTTAGTTGGCTTTAGGGAAAGAAGATCATTTGTGGATAATTGATGTGTATGCACATATATGTCCTATTGATATGGATATATATATGAGACTTGTGAATATATGTGCATATTATCTCTGTAATATTAATGGGGTAAGTTGTTTGTAGAATGAAGAAAACTAGAGAACGCCCCAATGTTCCGCGTGTAGACCCAAAGGTGGAGGTAGTCAATGACAATCCACCAGATCCAATGCAAGAGCTGATGGGTCTAATCTGGGATCAAAGAAATATGATTGTTGAGCTAAGAGAAGAGCTCAGAGTAGAGAAAATAATTAATTTCAATCTTTGCATACTGTTCCAGAAAATAATTAATTTCGTTGGGAAAACTTCAAAAATCCATAACTCTTAGCTCACAAATCAAAATGATACAAATTATATATCCATTTTGAAGCTTGACATGTGAACTTTAAGACTGGAAAATTTCAGAATTTTTAGACACCATTTGCTTATTTAAAACATCCATACAAATCGGCTGCCCTGTACAGAGTTTCAATGGACAGAGTTTTCAACTTTTGCACAATTGTTTCCAATGGTTCCAATTTCACAATAAACACTCTTCCCACACGAATTTTCACAAGGAAGTCATTGGAATCATCAAAATAACCAAATTCCCATTACACATTCTCCAAAAGTGTTTATTCAACAATAATTACATCTACTTTTAAAGTTATTAGCCCTTAATCACTTTTTGGATATTACAGGAAGCACTTCTTTGATATTAAGGTCTATTGAAGTTTCTGTTACCTGTCGAGGAATACATGTTGATCGGTGAAATATAAATTATTGTTCGACTCATTTTACAGTCTATTATAATTTATAAATATAAATTAGATCTTACTACCTCCGGTCCTAAATAATCTTTATGAGTACAGATGTAACTCATGATTACTGCCAGCGGATAGTGGGATAATAAGATTGTAGCAATGAATTGAAGTGAAAAGTACAAATGACTCGTTTCTCTCTCAAAGAAACGAATTCATTGAAGGGCTGCTTTCCTCTGGAAATACAAGAAAATTTGACGGAAAAAATGGAGCTGAGCTTAGAGTAAATTCTTGGAAGATTAATTGAAGATTTTTAAAGCTTGTTTTCATGTAATTGATCATGAGATTACCTTTGAAAACAGATCATTTTGAAAAATTTCACTCAATTTTTTTTGTTAAAAAAAATCTTTCAACTTATATCTGAACTCGAAACAGGCAAATATTGAACTTGACCACCAAGTCCAGATTCGATTCAGCTTTTAACAAGACCAGTTCCAGTAAAATTAAAATGCGTAATTCAACTTCAACAATTTCAGTTCCTATAAAGTAAAAATTGGGGCGGAGGCAGTTTAAATGCAGAGAATCATTGGCTCTGATTGTCATTATTTGAGAATATATTGCGATGTAAGCAGAGTTATGAGAATAGCAATCACAGTATTCACTGATAAAGCCCATTTGGAGGCTTACAAACAACTTGACAAGAGACCGAGACCACAAAATGAGCACTTTATAATCCAAAACATTAATCAAGGAGAATTCTAACAATCCAATAATGAATTACAGTTTAAATGCTGGGACTGTAGGAGACTAGTGATACGTGAGATTTAAGGGGTCCTTGAAGCAACAGCTTTGTTGGCAACAGTTGGAGAGGTCTTTCCTCCACAAAAAGTGAGAACTATGGTTGTCATAGTAAAGCTCTCTTCCCAGTAAACCATTCATAGCAATAACTTAATTATGAATCACGCTATTGATCTGCTCATCTATGGTAGTACATTGTCTTGGCAAAAAGCACTTGTGTTCTGTACCAACTAGCTATGGAGAAGTAGCTAATTGCTTCAGTTTTGCCTGTAAAACTGCCCCTGCTTCGTCTGCTACACTTTTCTTTTTTGTTGCAACCTGCAGTCATTGTGTTTTTCATCTTCAATTACATAGAAACAACTAGAATAAAACGTGAACATGTCAGTTCCGTCAATTGTTCCTTTATAACCAATCGAGGACATAGTGAGCATAAGAGATAGCATCAATCTTGTGAAAATTCAATTCATGAATACATTATAAGCAAATCAAACTGAGCGAAAAGAGGGAGGTCTCCACAAAAACCAACCTGGAAAGTTTTTAATTCTACAAGAGTATATATTGAAGAGAAAAAGTATTCAGATCAGAATCATCTAACATGCTCTAAATAATGCTGTCATGAAAGGATGTCATAGAAACTCCAAGTGCATATCAACAATCAAAGTAAAGATTTGCTTCAGGAAACTTACATCAACAAGTTGATCATAGTTGGACTTGAGCAGGTTGATTTTGCGCTCACAATAGTCTTTTCCTTCCGTCATTGTTTTCTGCTAAGAGTATGAACACAAGTTAATTAGTATATAGGACAGATGAATAGACTATCTTTGTCTCTTATACTTTAGTGTAAAAGGGAGAGAAAAGGATAGAAAGCAAGAATACTTCTTGGCTCTATTTGTTTCAAGAGTAAATTAAATTCATTCAGCATAACAATTTTGAAGAAAAAAGCACATTATAAACGAATTTTGTTATTTGAAACAAAAAAAGAAAAGATTAATTGTGGCCAATGATAACCAAATAAAACTGATCATTCTTGTCAGCAGCCAAACTCTTGGGGTTGAATGTGGAGAAAACTAGCAGTAGAAAGCCCTTGATGCGGTCATAGAGTTTAAGCTAAATCTTTCGAGAAAATCCAGTTTTATACGCTGCCTCTTTAATCAGGGATACAACCTGCTATATTGCACCCAGGACTGGCAAAAAAGTATACAAGTTGTTCACGAATATATAATATGTGAAACAATAGAAAATTTTAATGCAATATAGATTAATAGATAATATATCAGAATTCGTGATTAACAGTTTTATTCTTTCCAATCAATACATAATCAAACAATTTATTCTTTAACAGTTTTATTCTTTTCCAAACTTGTGATACATTTGGTATAGATTCTCCCAAGCAATACATAATAAAAACAGCAATTCCTCTTCCTTAAACGTTTCATTCTTTCCTGAGCAGACCTCAAGCAGGCTACAACCCTTTCAAAGTGTTCTTATATGGAACCCCATATCTTATTAATCATTCTGTTTTTGTGTTTCGACAAGATCCCTACTTCTTTTCAACGCTCATTCTTCTTTTATTTTCACCTCTGTTTTATTTGCGTGCTTAAAACGAGATGCATCAATCCATTGTGCAGAAGATGAAAACAGAGCAAAGCTACAAGTTTTAGCAAGTAAAGAAAAAGTGACTAACTGACCTCAATGAAGTACCCTGTACCCACATCAACCAAAACTTTGTCTGCATCATCAAGAGTGCCAGGTACATAGAGTGACGCAGTGAGAGGTACCAACATCTTCTTTCCTAAGATTCGAAAAAGATAATAAAATAAAAGACCCACGGTAAGTAGGCACATGGAAAAATATGCATCCACACATATTTTGCATTGTGCAATCATGTAGATTTCTATAATTTATACATTATATATTGGTAAACTGATATTGATATTATTCTACTTGAAACGTCTCTGTAATCCCCAGATAGGCATGAAATCAATCACGGTCTTGCCCAAATCATACTATTATTCATTGTTCATCTAAGCTCCCTAAAACCCTAGATTATCCTGAGACATGAACGGAAATTCCAGAAGTTTCGATTTTTCTACAGGCACCAAATCAAGCTTAAAGAAGAAAAAGTTTCCAAGTAAACCTACTCAATGGCGATTTCCCCTTCTAATTACTCAGCAGATATTTTAGTAAGTCCAAGCTAAACCAAACAAAGCGACGACGATAAATTTCAAATGAATTATTCCATTATGATTTGCAAAATAGAAGACTGCTGACTTAGATAAGAAAGGGGAGAGACCTTGAGGACGAAGAGAGATCTTGGAGGGCGGAAGAGGCAATATCGAGACGGGCAGTGGCGGTGCGAATATTGGTGATGCTATCTTGAAGAAGATTGACCTCAAGATCCGCTTGTTCTTTCAAAGCCTTCAGCTGCTCTATGCTCATCTTCTCTATGCCAGAACCCATTCTGTCCCTCTAGCTTCAGCAATCGCAGCACAAACCCTCGATCAACCTATGACGACGACACGAATGCGAAGAACACAGATAACATTATCTTCCACAATCCACGTTGGTATAGTTGTTTTCGTGTGTGTGTTGGGATATCGGTAGGAAAAATGATTTATTATGATTCTGATTTATTAAAAACAAATGAAATACCCCGGGCGATGCGCGGGTTGCATTCTGACATAGAAATCAAACAAAGCAAAAAATAAGAAGTAAAAACAAAAAAAACATAAACAGTATATTCATAAAAAAACATCTCATACAAAAGGGATCCCATATAGTTACATCTTTCAAAAAACAATAAAAAGAACGAAAAACATAGAAGTTGCTGGGTCTGCACATCACTTAGAGACGTCAAAGTTCCGAAAAACTTCCCTGTATACAACATTGCTAGTAGCATTAGCCGCTGTCCTTGCCTCATTGTGCAACAAAATCTTCAAACCTGACATGCTCCTCACCCTAGATAGTGCAACATACAACTGACCATGTGTGAAAACAGGCTTTGGCAGATATAGCCCCACAAACCTTAATGACTGCCCCTGACTTTTATTTATAGTCATTGCAAATGATATTGATATTGGAAATTGCCTCCTTTTCATACGAACAGGTAACCTACTATCAGAGGGGTTCAAATCCATTCTGTGAATTAAAACTTTTTGATTTGGCATTGACCCATTCAATGTAATGGCCTCTATCACTGATTGACCAAGGTGTGTTATACATAGTCTTGTTCCATTGCATAGGCCTGCAGCTTGATCTATGTTCCTAAGAAGCATAATAGGGGTTCCAACCTTCAAAGAAAGCTTGTGCATTGGTAACCCCGAGCAACTGATTGTGTTTAAAATTTCAGGAGTATACAAATCATCGAACCCATCATGGTCCTGGAATGTCTTGCAAACAGAGTCACAACTGTAATAATCAGTGGCATCACCCGGCAACAAAGAACACATGTACTGGTTCACTTCATTGACAATTTCAATCGTTGGCGCTAGGATCGCCCTGTCATTAAAGTATTCAATAGATGTCAAGTTTTCAATCAACTCAGGATACGTAGATGACACAATTGCATCCACAGGATCTTCATAATTAACAATCAACAGCTCCGGGGGGATTTCAACATCCGCTACCCCATCGTGAGGCATACCTAACTTGCCATCACCAACATCTAAGAGCCACTGTGAGAACCTCCTCAACTTGTCATTGTCTCCTCCACATGAAGATGCATTTAAACGCATGTTCTTTGTCAACTGGAATATAGTGCAATGATCCCATAGAAATGATGAACTAATACATGCATTAACAATATCTGCTCTCGTCCCTTTAGGGATGACTGGGAGTATCTAACGAAAATCACCGCCTAACAAAATACACTTCCCCCCAAATGGATAGTCGCAATGCATAACATCCCGTAATGTACGATCAACAGCTTCAATACAATACCTTTGAACCATAGGCGCTTCATCCCAAATGATCAACTTTGTACACCGTATTAGGTTAGCTAGGGGAGAGTTTTGGCTGATGTTGCAAACAGAATCCTCAGTAACCTGAATTGGGATTGCAAACCTTGAATGGGCTGTTCGGCCAGTGGGTAGCAATGTAGCTGCAATCCCACTTGATGCCACTGCAAGAACTATGTCTCCTCTTGCACGAACTGTTGACGTCAATGCATTCCACAAAAATGTTTTCCCAGTCCCTCCATACCCATATACGAAGAAAAATGCTCCGGATGTAGCAGACAAAGATGCCATGACAGTATCAAATATTTTCCTTTGCTCTGTGTTCAGCGAAGATATCAAATTAATTGACTCTTCCCCCAATGCTACACAGTCGTAACTTAGTTCCTGTAAAATAAGGTGATTGGAAAAATCAAATGATGAACATGATCCTGGACAGGGTAATGATGGAAAGTCTTGCAAACTCTTCCCATTCTCCTGGAGTAACCGGTCAATTTCTTGAAGGGCAATATCCTCTCTATCTGTATCTAATACATCAACACCTATGCAATTCAACCAATTAAAATAATATACAATTGTTAACACTGAAACATATCCTTCTAAAGAATTAAAAGCACAAATTATGAATAAAAACAGACATCTACATAACATGAATAGTGTCAACTTACTTGATGATAGAGGATTGTTTCGTGAAATGTACAGTAAATCTTCAGACAGAATTTTGGAAGTCTCATTCCAAACAAAGTCAGGACGACTCAGTGAGGAACACAACAGCATGCTTACAAACAACCTTCTTAAAGACCTTCCTGAAGCCCAAATAGAAGCCTCCTTAATAGCTGCAACATACTCATTATCATCATCTAGCAAACCAAGAGCATAACATGCATCTCTAAAGGTAGGGTGCACAACACCATTAACTGTCCTAATGTCCTCATAAGACTTCGGACCCTTCACCTTAGTGATAAGTATACGAAGATAATAAAGCTCCCCAGATGAAGGTGATGTGTGAGTCAACCTGCCAATCACAAAACCTTTCTCCCTACGTTTCCATTCCCGTTTGCTTCGTTGATAAACATAATGCAGTGGGAACTCAGAATAAGTGAGTGTTCTAGCAAAATCATCATCACTGTCATTCATCTTCATCCAAGCAAGGAACATTGATTCACATACCCTCAGCTTTTTCAACAATTCTCCCATATCAGCATGATTAGCATAAACCACAAATTGTTGATTAGGGAGGTGGAAGCTCAACCGCTCAACTGCAGGATATCTATGATGAATGTCAAAAGAAAAAATACGCCAAGCAGCCTCACACGCAGAGATGTACCTAAAGTTGTAATATTGCTGGATCTCATCAACCACCTTATCAGTATTACCACTATTACTACCCTCAAACATTGAGGCAACCACCCTATCATTACCCTTGCTTATATACTTGAATAAGTATTTGATAGCGGTGGACTGATTGCACTTTTCAACATTGATATGGGCTTGAAACATTGACAACAACGTCGGACTGTATGGGACAACATATCTATTGTCTAATGAAATGCCTTTAACTTCTACTGATCTCCCATCATCCCTCCTTCTGTAAGTTGGGTAACCATCATCATCAATAATTGTGTGGTCAACAAATTTCTTTGGAAAATACTTGCTACATTTTCCCTCTTTCATGCATGGTGCTTTAGGTTTCAAATGGCCGCATGGATTATGAACCATAAATCTCTGCACAAGATCATACAAAACAGGAGATGACTGCCTATCAGGGATCTCTGCAGAAATTAACTTGACCACCTCTACTGGATCTTTCATACGATCAGGGTCATCAACCCATAAAAGGATGTGAGCATGCGGCAATCCCCTTTTCTGGAACTCTATGGTGTACACATCTGTGTGGAAAGTTAAAATATTAGAAAAACATACTGTCATATCAACTAAGTTATATAATTATTGAATTATATGGTTGCATAATTAAAGCATTAGACAACTAATAATTATTAATCAAAGAAAAATATAAAAGCACAAATAACAATACTAACACCCACCTGCACGAACATTCCCAAAAATTCGTTTCTTCTTGATTGTTTTCATTAGAGATTTTAGTTTCATATGGAACACCCTAGTTAACACCTCTGGCCTGTTAGCTGGATAAGAAGAATCTATATTACATTCACGTTCAATCTCCGGCCATGCTGGATTGCATGTAAAAGTAATGAAAATGCTAGGATAACCAAAGTGACCACAAATAGCCATTGCATCCTTATAGTTTTGCATCATATAACGTGCCCCTCCTGTAAAAGAAGAAGGTAGAACAATACGCTTTCCTATTGATGACGCATCTCTTTCACCGCTCAAAAATGCATCAGTCAACCCTTGGTACAAATCAGCCCTCAGTTCCTTCTGATGAGTCCTAACCCAAAGAAGCCTTTGTGATTCAATCATTGTGTACCCATCAACTATGAATTGTTGTAATAGTTTCCCAGCCCTCAAAATGGTTGAGAACTCATTGTCCCTTGACATTAACCTATAAGCAAAGTATTCTCTCAAACTAAGGCTTTTCTTCTTCTTTGTATAACTTAACGTCTCTTCACGATGTTCTATATCATCTCTATAACCATCTTCACCTTTAGGGAACAGAATTGGGTATTGAAGTGGAAGGTATGATGGATGGAGTTCATGAATTCGTTGTGGAGCACCTGACAACTCATGCACGACAACATCCCTTTGACTGAAATTCATGTCTATGTCACCAACAATAAGTGCCGCTACCTCAGAAGCAGAAGGCAAATTATAGTTACGACCATCTTGATGTCTAGTACTGATAAGGCACACCTTCACCTCAGAGTGTTGCCCATCTCTTATCATTGATGATGCTATACGATATTGCTTCACAAAGGGATTAACCTCATTAAGACACTGTTTGATTTGGTTAACTATCTGACGATTAATGGATCCTTCTTTCACATGTTTGCTGCTTGGATAAACAAAATTGAACACCTTAGTAAACAAAACATTAAAACTCCTAAAATGCATAAAAAAGGCAACCACAAGTAGAAAAAAAAATTACCTTACAACAGAAATACGGTTTGAAACTTCATTATCAGTGTCGTAAATGTATAACTGAGAATAAACAGGTTGTCGCCCTTCTGGAGGTAATAGACTACCAATCTTGTGGTAATTCATCCCAGAAAGAACAAAAGTGTATGGACCTCCACCAGAATTCTTTGAATGGTCAATTTTACCTCCCATTGATGTGAATGAGAACATATTGTTGTACAATCTAATGTTTGCATGAAAGTTCTTAGAATCAACTGAGCTCTTATCAAAAAATAATTTGTATAGCACCTCTGGCGGGCATGTCATTAGTGGCAACTGAACTTTTCCTTTCAAACAACATAATGAAAAAGAAGGATCACTCGTAGAGATCGAATTTCCTATTTTTTCATTGAACCACATCCTTGCACTACATGATTGGCATTTATATATAGCATCCCCTTCATCAGCATATTCTAGAAAAAAAATGGATAACAAATTAGAAATAAAAAAAATAAAATATACCATCATGCAAAATCTATACTACACTCTAACCATTAGAATGTGCTGTCAATTTTGAGTTCGCCTCCAACAATCCTTCTTCATTGTTTGGTATATCATGCATGTCAGTTTCATCACCATCTAAAAGGAAAAAAAATCAAACTCCATACACAAAAACATTACACAATTTAGAAAAAATAAAATTACCCTTGTATGAATTAGATTCATTGCAATCCACGTCATTCTCAGATTCATCATTGGCATCAAAAGAGAAGTACAGATTTTTATAATGCTCCTCAACTGTAATTCCTGTCACCATCAAGGCAGTTAATACAATGCCAACAAACTATTACAATAGAAACACTAATACCTAAATTAATATTCATTTTTAGGGAAGCAATAATTATTTATGACTTTTTTTTTTTGGCCTCTCTTTCCCAAGAACATTCTGACCAAATAATTTTGTCTTAAAAAACACTTCTACTTTATCCAAAAAAATAACGCTACTATACAACTCCAAAACCAAACATAAGGCTACACTTTATTTATTCTAAATAAAAACCAGAAAATTTCCATTCAAAAAAAGCAAAAACTTAACGCCATAGCTAAACTTTTGACCAAAAATTAAAATGCCATAACCTCAAAGAAATAAGGAGATAAGATTCTTACACGAAGAATAAATAAAATTAAAGAACCCACAATATTATTAATTTATTTTAACTTTCCAGAACCTCCAGTCCAGCTATAGATCACTCATACTCATTTCTCATTCCCTTAGCTTAGTCACCTCTCCACTTGGCAAAACAAAACCTTAGTCATCTCTCACCGACACCCACTCTACAATCACTATAAATGGCATCTAGACAATTCCGCATATGACCAGACAAAATTGCAGACCCTAATTTAGCAATTCATCAATTCCATGGAAGTTCTTCCTCCTTATCTTCTCAATTGGATGGCTCTTCAGCTCCAGCTACGCATCCCCATCTCAAACTCCTTTACTCACCAAGCAATAAGCTAAGGGAATGTTGGTGTTTGTATTTTTACTCCTTTACTCCTTTACTCCTTAACTTGTCATCCGAAGTCGCAAAGTCTGGTCTTTGTATTTCTTGAAACTTTTTTAGTGGTTCATGTATGTCCCTGCATCTAAAGTTTCCATTTAATTTCAGGATGTTGGTGTTTGCTGCGCATTCATTGAATTCATGGATATGAATGGGGTTCACAATACAGTCAAGGTTGGGGTTTGCTTTTGCATAATGAATTTAAGATTTGCTGATTAAAAGTTGGCATAATCCTGTTTAAGCTGCTGTAGATGAATATTCATTTGCAAGAGGAAGGTCTATATAATTTCTCTTTTACTGTGCAAATCAATTACTATTAGATTTTAACATCTTTAAATGCATATGTTGATTGCTCATTGTTTAGTATAGAATATTTGTAACTTAACTGGGTTATGCTGGTGGGTACTAACAGTGGATGCAGGGCTGACGGAAGTGAAGCTGCTATAATTTTGTTTCCTTCAAATATTGAAGCATTACTCTGGATTTCTCTGGATCAGGGCTTTCTGGAGGGGAGCATGTTACTTTTGGTTGGAATGAGGAGGTATGTGTTTGCTCCATAACCATTTTAGAAATATCATATTTGTTTAGTCTTGTTTGTGTTTAATTTTATCCATTCTTATTTAATCTTTTTTTCCTGTTCAAGAGGGAGTGTGAGGGATTTAGGAAAGGGGGATAAGTAGCATTAGTCCTGTGAGATTTAACAGATGGTGGCATCTTATCTCATTGTTTAGTTTTAGATGAAACGATTTCAGAGTTTTTGTAGAGGGTGGCATTTTATCTCATTGTTTATCAATATAAAGTATGAAGCTTACCATATAGCTGACTCTAAAGAGTATCATTCTATTTTTTTAATCTTGTTTATATCACAGCTGAACTATAAATCAGAGGATCCTTGCCTTCATTGTTGATTTTCCCTTCCCTGTGGGGGAGAATTAGGTTAGGGGTAAAATTTAAAAACTCTACATATGCATTGTAACATACAACTACACCAGAAACTTCTCAGAAAACTTTTCCCTCTATCACGGCTGAATTTTAACCCAAGGTAAAAAATTCACATTTTAAAAACTGTGAATTTAAGATTTGCTGATTAAAAGTTGGCATAATCCTGTTTTAGCTGCTGTAGATGAATATTCATTTGCAAGAGGAAGATCTATATAATTTCTCTTTTACTGTGCAAATCAATTACTATTAGATTTTAACATCTTTAAATGCATATGTTGATTGCTCATTGTTTAGTATAGAATATTCATAACTTAACTGGGTTATGCTGGTGGGTACTGACAGTGGATGCAGGGCTGACGGAAGTGAAGCTGAAATAATTTTGTTTCCTTCAAATATTGAAGCATTACTCTGGATTTCTCTGGATCAGGGCTTTCTGGAGGGGAGCATGTTACTTTTGGTTGGAATGAGGAGGTATGTGTTTGCTCCATAACCATTTTAGAAATATCATATTTGTTTATTCTTGTTTGTGTTTAATTTTATCCATTCTTATTTAATCTTTTTTTCCTGTTCAAGAGGGAGTGAGAGGGATTTAGGAAAGGGGGATAAGTAGCATTAGTCCTGTGAGATTTAACAGATGGTGGCATTTTATCTCATTGTTTAGTTTTAGATGAAACGATTTCAGAGTTTTTGTAGAGGGTGGCATTTTGTCTCATTGTTTATCAATATAAAGTATGAAGCTTACCATATAGCTGAGTCTAAAGAGTATCATTCTGTTTTTTTAATCTTGTTTATATCATGGCTGAACTATAAATCAGAGGATCCTTGCCTTCATTGTTGATTTTCCCTTCCCTGTGGGGGAGAATTAGGTTAGGGGTAAAATTTAAAAACTCTACATATGCATTGTAACATACAACTACACCAGAAACTTCTTAGAAAACTTTTCCCTCTATCAAATGGTTTGTCATCGAAAAAGTCCCTGCTGAATAAAAGATCCTTACATGGTCTTGTGTTGAAATAAAAACTGAAAAAAAAATCAAGGCTAGCATCAGATAACGAATGACATATCAAAATCCCTACTTCCAATGATGATATCTTAATGTCAATATAATAATCAGTCCATCACCCTAACTAATTACAAACATTTATTTAAATAATCATACACACTTATGGAAAAGATATAAACCATGGTTAATAGAGTTCCATGGTTAAACTACACATATCCTATATCTTGAATAAGAAAAACCAAACAATCGACGGCTTGATGTTAAGGATTATACATGTAACCAACAATCCTACTGATTTTGATTGAAATTTATCTAACCTAATATCCTTTTATCTACAAGTGCTATTCATGGGGAAGAAGTTAGTACTTCACTCCACAAACAATGGAAAATTATCAACTTACTGATAAATAAAAAAAATACCAGAACTACTAATAAGTAAAAAACATACCAGAACTGTCTCCTTCTTTTAGCAATGGTCGGCTGGGAGTGGGGAAAATAACTTCTTCAGCCAACCCCCTACAATTATTACTTCTATTCCCCTGCCCCTCATTCTCATCAGTGTTTAATGCAGACGCTGCTTGTAAAAAAAAATGTATCAATTTAGACAAAATATGAATCCATAATAACAAACACAAATAGACAACAAACAGATGAACTATAATGCATGCTTATCAACCCTTCACCATTGCCAGAGCAGTAAGAACCTGTTGTGTATTCACCACCCATACCTTGTGAAGTAGTGGGCATACTCATCAAATATGGGTCAAAATTCTCAAATGCACGGTAGCGAGCACTTCGATACCTAACAACACTGTTTCTGAATTGCAATTCACCTACAGAAACATAACAAAATAAAATAAATAACACTTCACATGCAACCCTCAAAATGATAATAAGGCATCCCTGTGATATGGCCACTTCTACTTACCAGGTGAAGTGTAATTAGAGAACTTTGCCTCCAAGTTTGTAGCAACGTTAGTTATATCTTTCAATTGATGACACCTCCCTCTACGCTTATGTGTGACTGCACTACCATCAGGTAGTGTATCCATAGAGATATTCTGCATATTACAACCATATTCCTGACTTGATGAACCACCAGCATTGCTTTCAACGGTTTCTGCATGACAAAATATGCACAATACAAATGCATTGTGCAGAAGATATGCATTCCCATTATAGTTAAGGAACCTAAAATGATAAAAGTTGATCATATAATTCAATATGCATCAGATACAGTGGCATAAACCACTAATTGAACAGAAGTAAAAGTTGATGATTCCTAAATGATAGAAAACTTTTTTTTTATCATAAACCATACCTATAAACTTGTGGCAACAACCTGAAACTTCCGTTGCAACCTATACAAATACAAAATGAATAGCAACAACACATACCTGCCAACTGACCAGAACTTCTGCAACATCTATTAGAGTTTGGAGTTAATGATTGCCTTCCATAGGGATTCAAGGATTTCCTCTTCATCTCTCTGTTCCACAGTGAAAATCCGAAGTCAAAAACCACCCTTCTCTGATCCCTTTGTACAAAATAAAGGTAACAACATTGCCACAGTATAGACCCTTTTAACCGCAGTGCATAATTGTCCAACGGTCCAACGTATATCCCCTGACCTTTCAATGAAATGTCAACTGAAGGGCTAACTACATTACACAATGGAATTTAACCTCTACCCCACTGGAAACAACTTTGCACCTTATTTTTTCAAATAATGTCAAATCAATAGGATCCACATTGCAAGCCTCAAGAAATCTAACCAAGATCCAAATCAGTCCATCACCCTAACTATTTACAAATGTATATTTAAATTATCATCCACACTTATGGAAAAGATATAAACCATGGTTAATATAGTTTGCAAGTGAATTCTATGTTTCTATCTTAGAACACCTCTCAGTTAGTATGTGTAAGGAAAAAAAATCCTAGGTGGTATGAACTCGAAAATCAGCATCTTGAAACTTCTAGCAATGTTTAATTGAAGTCAAATGACAATGTTTAATAAGAAGCAACTGAATATTACTTCTCAACTTTTAATTGCTTATTTTGAAGTCAAATGAAAATCAGCATCTTGAAACTTCTAGCAATGTATTCTATGCTTTTCTAAATTAAACATGCAGACAATGTTTAATCAACCATACTTCTAGCAATGTTTAATTGAATGAGCATTTGCAATCCAATGTAATTTCCCTGGAAATTCCTTAAGTATGTCTAATATATTTGCTGCCACTTCTATTTCATTTGGCACGGGTACTATTTTTACAACAGAACTACATTTTACACAATAATGGCATATAAGGCCACAGTCATGGGTAATATTATTACAAAACAATTTGACTTTAAACCATAATGCCAAATTATTCGGTTCACTCATGTTTTTATAAGACATCATGTTTAGGTTAACCACATAACTTGAGCGATGCATTGATTCCCATAGCAGGTTACCTTTTTCATTCCATACTAAAATTCAAGCAAACTAAATACAAATTGTATAATTAAATTATCATCCATACCTGTGGTAAAAAAAAAGAACCCTACTTAGTAGAGTAGTATCTCCAATCCAGTATGTGCCCAAACTCTGTTAAGTATGGTTGATTAATTTTGTCAAGCTTTTAATTCATTGGATATCACTTCTATACAGACCTAGAATTTACACTGTTTTGCCATAAAGGATCCTCTGATTGCACGTGGTCACAACTGAATATTACTTCTCAACATTTGCAGTTTATTGGAACTTGCAAGGATCCTCTGATTGCCTACACGCTAATAGGATCATACCTAAACACTTGGAACCTGGTAATTTTTTTCCCCTTTGCATACACTACAATATATGTAATGAATACACTGTTGGCCACACATTTACTGTGAAAATAGATAGGATAAAAATATGACATAGAGAAGAGCTATGATTAAGAGACATGAAATAACACAAACACTTAAACATCCATTACACATAATGCCTTTACGGCTACAGAACTCAGTTACACATAATCAAACATTCATGCAACCAGTGTCCAACCAACAACTGGAGTTAATAGTCTCACAAAACAACACAAGCGTGGCTAATTAGAACAAATGCCACATACTTCTAAAAGAGTCCATACATAGACAACACCTAAACATAGAAGGAACTAATCATAACAAACATACATAAGACAACACAGAGAAACAACATTCTTCACTTCTCCTGCTTGATGGACTTCAGAGTCTTCCCAAATGTGTTGCTTGGTGAGGAGTTGCTGCCAATAGATGATTTCTCCTTTGAGGCAGCACACTTCTTCGAAGCAATCTTCCTCTTCCCTTTGGACCCTGTAGTGGTAGTGAGTGTAGAAATAGGGACATCATCCAGACCACACATCTGATGCTCGCTAGGCTCAGAGTTCAATCCTTGAGAATCAAGGCCAGACCCAAGCACCACCAAATCATGGTCCTGCCACAATTAAAAAAATGAACACATCACTAACACTTATATAATAACAATTTAGGATGCACTGGTTTGAAATTTATATACCTCCTCCAACTCGTTGGCACCTGGACCTGGACTCGCAGCCTGCACCACAAAATTAAAGTAATCAATATTTATTAATTGATTAATAAAAAAGAAAAAAACCTGTTAAGCTTTAGCTTCAGCATTATTAAAAAAAACCTACAGTGAATAAATCTTAGTATAATCTATTTCTGCCATTATTAAAAATAGTAAAACTTTGGCAGGAACATAATTAGATATGAATTTAGAGTCAACCTGGTCAAACTCATTCAGGAGGTCACTTAGTTCAGTGTATGAAGCCACAGAAATGCTAGAATTGGGAAATTCCTTGTTGTACTTGTTAAGCTTCAGCTTCAGCAACAGCCTCTTCCCAACTAACATGTCAAGCTCATCAGGAAAATCGTAACTACGATTGATCTGTTTTGCAAGGAAAAATGTTAAGATTGTATATGCAACTATACATATGCTGACATTAAAAATTGCACAACACCCATAAAACAGTAAATCCTACCTTCTCCAGGTACAACTTCAGTTCCAAGCCAGTCTTTCCAGTAAACTGGACAGCAAGTTTGTCAAAAAAAACAACAGAACCTTTACCACCAGATGTATCTTCCACTGTATAATGCACTTTCATCTTAAAATTCATTATCTCATAATCAATAAATCAACATAGCATAAAAGAAACAAATAACAGAATTGAATAATCATCATCCTCTTCACATACTTTGGTGTTACATCAATATCCTTGCCCTTGCACGTATTGCTTGGGCATTTCAACTTCCCAGCTATAGTTTTAGCCTTACTACCGTACCTAGCACAGCCTTCATAATACCAACCATGCCTGGTCTCTAGTTTCAGGATGACACACTTAATGAGAAAAAAGTCATCCTGCCATGTATAAGAAATAACAGTATTAGGTAATACATGACATGTTCCATATAGTGCTCCTCCCTACTACTATTATTCAGGAGTATAACATTCAAATAAGAAATAACAGTATTAGGTAATACTTGACAAGTACCATCAGATAATCAACACTAACTAATAAGAAATAGCAGTATTAGGTAATAGTATACTAATAATATATACACATCAAATAAGAAAACACTTACCCCTGCCTTGTCTGGAATATCAGCAATGCATATCATTGGGTAAGAACGAAGAAGGCTGTTTGCTGGGCAATTTGAAGAATTAGATGCAACAGTTGATGAGATAGTGCTGATTGTAGGAGAGGGGATGGTCTTGGCACTAATTCATGACAACAAATAGTTCACTCAAATATAGTGGAACAAAACTAAGCTTAACTTTTCAAGGTTACTAATAAAAAAATACCTTGAAAGGAATTTCTTAACCTCAGGGAACTTCTGATTGAATGACACTTTAGTAGCATTGAATGAGCTACAAACCTCAGCAACACCTAAAAGGATTACAACATTTTCAATCATCAAAATCAGTTTAGCAACAGAAAATAAAGGGGCCTCTAGATTATTAAGAACATAGTCAGATAATAAATTTACACAACAACACTCGCCATCTTCTCCAAAACCAATCCTACAAAGCTGAATAAGAATCACAACAGGGGCATCCATCCTAGTGAAGTCATGCATGCATACAGTAACATCACACTCATCATACATAACACAAGGCACAGTTAAACCCCTGTAGCAACACAAAAAGAAGCCAATCATCAAGCAACTAATATTCATTAAACATTAAACAAAGTAAAAACCGTAAAATAAATATTGTTGCCCCACATCTCATTAGCTATTGTCAAACAAATCTTGTTCTTGGTTTCATTGTTGACATGGTATTCCTCTAGAGGACCAACAGAGGTGACAAATCCAATCACATCTGCATTTTATTATGACAAAAAAATAGTTAATTGAGAGGAAAATGAAGAAAAGCAAACAGCACATCAAACAACATACATTTCACAGTGCTCAACTATATAAGAACCATACCAATAAGATAGTCAATTGAAGCCTTTTCCTTCAACTCAATGATGTCCGAAATAGGGAAGAACATGTAAGAGTAGTCAGGTATGGATGCATCTGAACCCATCACATAAGTTTGGCTACCAATCATTATCTTGAATGGATGGTTAGTGGCCCTATATTCCAGTCTGTTCTCCTTTACTTCAAAGTTGGCTATGAAGTAAATCCTCCCTTCCACCAGTGTGTCTTCAAACAGACTGAAAGAATTCTTGTTCATAATAGATGCTTGTATCCTACCCCCTGCATCTCAATGAAAAAACACTTATGTTAGGAAACAATAATTCTAAATATTGTTAGCTAACAGCATAATTTCTAACTTATCTTTCTGATATAAACGAAAGCTAAGAATCTAATAAGTCTGCTGAATGTAATGAATTATTCAAAACCGGATTTACTTACTTCAGCATCCACTAAGAGCATTGAAATACAGAGGACCTCATTAGGAGAATCTTTCTGATAGACATTCCACCTCCTGATCACCCGAACAACAATCCTCCACCTATCAGTTGACTCATCGAGGTCCTTAATCATTGAATTCTTAGAAACAACCATTACTAAGTTATCTGGTATAAAGCTAAGTGATGCTTGGGTGGGGAATATGATGGTAACTGAATGCGAATTTAAAGGCAGAAAAATGAAGCTCTACTAAAGGGCACAGTTTGGCGGGAACTACCGGGCTAAACACCCTAAAGACCAATATACAATGTGTATTATCCTTGACCTCAATATATGCGACTCATGACAGCAAATCCCAGATAGAATTGTGCCTCACACATCTCTAAACCTTTCAGAACTTTCCATCAAAATCTTAATGGACGTGCAAGAATATCCAGCGAAGGGTTCTTCCCATTGGCTAAAAGTATGTTGTATTCTAATTTCAACGCATGTCAAACTGAACATTGTATGCTTTAAAACTTCTGAGAGTGAGAAGTGCCAGATTAGTTTTGCATGTAATCTTGCTTTCACAGTGGAACAGACCACAATGAAACAAATAAACATTAACCCAATGGCTAAAAGTTTTGCATACTGGAAATGACTGGATATCAGTTCAAACCAACAAATAATCCATCACCTATTATACCACACATCATAAAGTGGCGGCTAATATTAGTAGGTCGGCTGCATCCAGTTTGTTTGATTTCTATGTGCCAGATGATTTATATATTGTACAGCATCCTAAATAAGACCTTGATTAACCCAACCTATGAAAAAATACCTACAAAAGACACTTACTCTATACTTAAAAAGGATAAGACCTCCAGCTGTTATGTTTCAAAGGCTATAACATTATGTGATGTCCAGCTGTTATACTTAAAAAACGATTTAATTCATGTTTTGCTTATATACTTAAAAAGGGCTATAATAAAGTGCTTCTGAACAAAAATCCCAAAGAAGATATTATCAATTCTGACAAAATACTTAAAACGGAAAAAATGCTAGACCCCAAATATTGATATGACACGTATTAAAGTGACTTCTGAACATAAATCTCAAGCAAGAGATACTTAACTTGATACAGGGAGTAGATCTCAAGATATGCAAACTTGGAAAAAGGGATATGGCAGGCGAATTCTCTCTCATTTCACCGCTTCCAATGGAAATTTTGCTTAAAAAGGAAAACACCTCCAGCTGTTATATTTCAACAGCTATAAGATATATTTAAGTTCATTTATTTGATGTAAGTATGGTATACATAAGTCACGTGTTAAGAAAAATAAGAAGATTTTTATATTGTTAAGCGAAATAAAAAAAATGGGCTCAACCAATATTATTTTGTTCAGATGTTTTGCTTATATACTTAAAACGGGCTATAATATAGTGCTTCTGAACAAAGATCTCAAGGAAGAGATTCTTCACCTATAAAAGACACTGACAAAATACCTAAAACGGAAAAAATACTAGACCCCAAATATTGCTATGACACGTATTAAAGTGACTGCTAAACAAAAATCTCAACTGATAGATTCTTAACTTGATACAAGGAATAGATCTCAAGATATGGAAACTCACAAAAAGGGAGAAGGCAAGTGAATTCTCTCTCATTTCACAGCAACCTATGGAAAATTAACTTATATACTTGCAATTATATTCAACATGATAAAAGTTGATCATATGATTAAAAACGCATAACATACATTGGCAAAACCCAGTGGAGAAGCAAGATTACATGGTAGGTAAGATTAAACACTACATATATTTAATATCAAAGAAACACATGATCCACAAACAGCTGAACAAACACTACAAATATTAAAATAACGAAATTCATACATCTACCCCTAAAAACAACAGCTTTATATGTATCCAGCTGAAGCATTAGTCTAATACATTTTTTGTAGTTTGATTCCTAATTTCAACCATGCCCTACAATAGCTATTCCAACTGGCAAAAGAGTATATTATCCAGAAGTCAACCCCTCCAAATCCTTGCAAGCAGTTCTCTCCTGGCAGAAATAATCTCATTGAAGGTCGGGTTCCAGAATGCTCTAGTTGCTGAGGCGTGGCTCTCCAAAGAGACCTCATCCACCATGAATAGCCAATTAGAAAACATATGATCAGTAAGTATAAACACCATTAAAAAATCAAACCACTTAATTTGGACAACTCATACCTCCATCCTTCTTCACGGAACCGAACTGAACAATGACCACTGGATTCTCCATGTGCTTCACCTGGGCATAGCCATGCCAACCATCCAGAGCACTATTACCAACCAGCATAACAGATACCCTGTCCATACTACAAAAAGCAAGTGAAAAAAACTTATTCCATGCTCATATCCAACAGCTTGTACATTTTGAAATTAGGAATCAAACTTATTGTCACTCACAGCCTGTCCTCTACTACAAACTTGAGCTGAGGATAAACAACTCTCCCATCTCGTACCCATTTGAAATCCACAGGAGAACAAAGCAAACCACAAACATCTGAGTTATAACCCAAAGGATTTCACATAAGAAAAACAACTCATCAATTTAATCAATATAAAATATTAAACGAAAAGAATGAATGCTCAAACCAGCGACACAGCATCCATGATAGTAATCCTTTCTCAAGTCTCTCACATCCTTCAGCTTAAAACAATGATCTGGGGCTTGAATGTTATACTCCTGAATAATAGTGGTAGGGAGGAGCACTATATGGTAGTTGTCATGTATTCGCTCACCCCCATCAGCCACCAGGAAATTCTTAACAAAAAACACCCCACCATCCTTTAAAACGTTTGTAAAACGATCTATCATATCATCACCAACAAGCCTAATCATCATCCGAGTGTCCTGTAACCAAGGCCCCATAAAAGTTAAAACACAAAGAGAAAACAAATGAGATCTGTTATGCTGGTAGTTAAACAAAGCACTACCTTCTCATCGAACACAATGAAGTCAAATGACAAAACCCTCATTGGGTACCCAGAGTCAATCCTATTCATGTCTGTCCTAGGATATGACCTATCAACCTTTACCAGTACCCTCCAAGTGTTGGCGTAAGGAGTTATATCATCAAGCCATCTATGATGTCCAGCCATAAGTGAACAGAATAAATACAGAAGAACTGGTTACAGAGATGAAAACTGTGAATATGGAAGAGAACTAAAGTGCAACTGACTTGCAAGGGTGACAACTTATATATATTTCATTTCGCGCACACATCATAAATGCCTACCAACAATTAAAAACAGTGCATTAAATGGTCTAAGTAAAGGTGAAAAAACCGAAACATACCATGACTCACGCAATTAAGAGTGATGAAACACTTAAAAAACCAAGCAAGATCAAGCAATCTAGAAACGACTTGCTAAAAGTACGGTCAGATGAAACATAATAAATGTAAGGACCAGTTGGCACCTGAACGGATGATGAGCAGACCTTTTGGGAAGACAACTTGGAAACATACTAATGAAACCCATTCGTGGCCTTGCTCTTTTCATGGAAAACCCAGCAAGAATAGAGAGCAAGAAATTAATAACAAAAAATAAGCAACCAAACTGCTTCTTTTGCGTGAGGATATATAAGCACAAATATTACAACTAAACAGCACAAAAAAAACTCATTCACAGAGCCTGAAAAAACTTAAAAGGATACACGAAGCCCAAGGTGAGCCGTTACTGTCCAAATGAACAGTAAAAACAGAGAAGAGCCACAGTGAGCTGAAGTTCAGCTCGGTTTACTGGTGATGTAGATTTAATATTATAGATTGATGATTTAATAAAAAAATCAGTTTGTGTAATATGATTTATATTTGGATGAGCGATTGAAAAAGTGATTTTTCATAAGTCAAAACTTTTTTAGATTCATGATTGTACAAATGTTTTTTTAAAAATAAAAACTTGTTTGGATTAGAGATTACATTAGTGCTTTTATGTTAATTATAAGAAAAAAAGATATTTAAAATTAAAAATAAGTGGAAAAATTGAAGTTAGAAAATGTTATGCCAAAATACATAATTTCACAAAAAAAAAATTACATAACTAATCCGCAACCCGATAAGCCTGCCCACACCCGTAATAAATTTACCCATTTTGGGCCCGCCCAAAACAGGCCCGTAATGGGCGGGCAAATTACCCGCCCGTTTAAGCATTAAACACGCGGGTTATGGGTACCCCTTCGGGCTGCCCATACCCACTTGTTTATTTTTTTTATTTATTAGTTTTATTGAAGATTCAATAGAAATGTAAGGATAATGCATGTTAAGAAGACTGATTATGGAAAGATGCCAATACTTTTATTGAATGACTTTTGTTAACAGTTTTATTCCTTTAGATTCAAAGTTTGAATACTTTTTTTAGTTGTGATTTAATACTTAAATTCTGAATTTATGATTGTGAATGTTACTATGTGATGTTTTAATTTAAATTAAAAGGTACATTGCAAACAGTTATATAAGTATTATGTGTTTGTTAAATGCAAAAGTGTAATATCCCAATTTATGATTAAGGGCTAATGGCATTGAGATTTAATTGTAATTTGTGTAAATAAATATTTTGGAAGTAATATGATGTAAATTTGAGATGAATGTGTGTGGTATTTGAAATCAATGGTTGAGATTCATTATTGATGGGTCGGAATCCTATACATTGTGTCTCTGTGAGCTCATAGTAGAAGTGGATGAGATAGTGACATGTGGCATAGTGGAGGCCTTTGGATGAGGCACTAGAGGACAAAATACTATTTTCCTCTCTTTTCTCTCTCTCCATCGGTAAAGTGTGTGCACAAGGGGAGGAAAATCACATTTCATCATCATCCCTTCCATCTCACTATTTTTCTCTCTCCTTCCTCCATTTTTCTGGCGCAAGCTTGGGAAAGAGAAGAAGGAAGCTTGGATTTTTGGGTAAGTAAATGCCTTCCTTTGCTCAAACTCCCTTCATTAAAGTTGATCCTTGAGTTAAGAGCAACATTTCTATGGTTGTAGCTTGTCCATTGGTGGTGGTTTGTGGCCACACGAAATTCTGGACTTGGGTGAATCAAGAACTCCCTTTGAGAAAGTTGTTAAGGTGAGTTTAAGAAACCTTTCTATATAAGCTTTGTGCCAAATGATTTAACTTGGAATTTCTGGAATTTTGGACCCATTTTCGAAAATTAGGGACTTGTGGTGTTTGAATTGTTGTTGACATGGAATTAGTGCCTTGTTAAGTGTTTTGACTGAATGGTATTGAATTGAAGCTTAGAGGTGAAGTTTGAGAACTCTATATTGATTTTGTGCATTGGGCAAAAACAGGGCATGAAATTGGGTTGTGAATTTGGTCATTTTGAAGTCACCATTGTGTTCCTTGAGTGATTTTGTGTGGGAATGAGCTTGGTTGTTTATTTTGGATTCATTTGGATCACTTGGGAAAAGTTGGAAAATCTGTTTTGTTTAAGCTCTGTTTTTCGCTGTCATTTTGGACGAGCTTTTTGAGTGACCAAATGGTATTGGAAAATTGTGAAACTTTCCAGTCTTAAAGTTCACATTCCAAGCTTCAAAATGGACATATATTTTGTGCCATTTTGTTAAGAATTCTGTGAGATATGATTGTCCAAAGTTTGGGATGAAAACAGAACTCTGTTTTGGAGTAGTGTGTAGTTTTTGGTGATTCTGTATTTGTGTAGTGATTTCCAGTGAGAGGCTATATTTTTCCTTGAAATAGGACTCATATACCTTTCATTTGGCTTTGGAATCACTTCGTTTTGATTTTTTTAGAATTAGTTATGGTTTTTCGAAGTTCAGCCCAGTGTCAGGAAATTTCTGGGCCGCGGCCCAAGCCTTTCTGACCTGTTTTGGGCCGCGGCCCAAGAGTGGTGGGCCGCAGCCCAAGACTTTCTGACCTGTTTTGGGCCGCAGCCCAAGGATGGGTGGGCCGCGGCCCAAGCCTGTGTTCCAGCACTTAGTGTTTTCGAAAAGTGACCTTCAACCTATTGTTTCCCAACCTTTTAGGGCTTTCATTAGAGACATTTGTGGCCTCTTAGGAGTCCTAAATGATAACTAACTTAGTGTATTATGGGATTAAGTAATTGGAAAAGAGATTGATCAATTGTCCCTAATTTGGTATAGGATTTTATATCTGCCGAACGCGTGAGCCCACTGTGCCAAAGCTTGTCAGGAAAGATACAGGTAGCGACTCCTCTCTTATACTTTGTGTAAATGTATTGTATGTTTGCTTGTCATTCATTGTGTGGATGCTGCTGCTACTACTTTGTGATACCCTGTGCATTGAGATACCTTGTGGAGTTTTTGTGATACATTGTGCTTTGGGATGCTTGGTGGTGCTTTGTGCTTCGTGTTGCTGCTACATAGTGTTCACCGCGAAAGCGGGCGTTGTGCATAGTGAATACAGCGAAAGCTGGCATAGTGTTCACCACGAAAGTGGGCGTAGTTCATTGTGATTACAGCCGTGAGTGCTGTCGTATGTGGCGCAAGCCAGAGATCATTGTGAAGCTGCTGAACATGATAAACATGCATGCTCTATGTTTATATATTGTATGAGTGTTTTGTTGCTACTGGGATTCCTTAGAATCTCACTCTTTCCATATGACTAACCTTTTCAGACAGGGCGAGTGGCTCGAAAGGGAAGCGACCAACCAGGAGTGGTTAGGGCTTAGGGACATTTTATATTTGGATGTTGGTTATCTTAGTTTTGGATTTGGGATTTCCAAATGTATATAGATGTAAATGAATATTTTGGCTATGTAATCCCCACTGTTGGGAAACTCCTAAACCCAAGTTATATATGTAAGTAACCCGGGGTTTGCCGGGATTTTGGTTTCCGCACTTTGATATTTATTATGTACTCTGATTTCTTAAGTAGTTATATCCGCACGTGAATGTGAGACCAAGAATATATATATGTTTTGAAAAGATTTTGAAATACCCCATCTCTTGGATGTGGGATTATAAATTGTGATTTTGTTTTATTGGTCTCTATTTCACTTAAATTTCATAATCCAGATGTAATTACGATGAGGGGGTTACAAAAAGCGCACTACTGTAGGACTTAAAGTATGGCAATGAATTATTTTACACTTTATAATAGTAGGGATTTTTTTAATATTATATACTAAATGGGCTGCCTATTACCCGCCCAAATTTGGACGGGTATGTCCAGCCCGTTTATTACCGGGCTATCTCATGTACTTAACGGGTACGGGCTAGCTTGTACCCATTAAGACATAAACGGGTGGGTAATGGGCTGACCTTCGGGTCAGCCCAGCCCGCCTATTACTCAGCCCTAATTGGATCACATATCCCGTACAAGTTGATCTCTTTTCTTTTTTTTTTTTATTGAAGAATAAGCATCAGACCCACACTAAGAAAGGCCTAAAGAATCCCTCCTAACATACTGTTGCACACAAGACGGAACTTCCGTAAATGCCAAAAAACCACTCATAGATGCCAAAGCCTCCTTTGCAAGAAGGTCTACCACACCATTCGCCTCTCTGGTGCACCAACAGAGGCAGACGTCCCAGTTCCGATCCAGCAGCTCACAAACTTGCCTCTCCAAGTCAGTAAATTCGACGTCGGGAAAACCCCTGTTGTTCAACCTTTCCACTAGCTCCAGGTAGTCCGACTCAAGAACCAGCTATCTCCAACCCCAATGATGTTGATCTCTAATTATGTCACGAATGCGATTTATATGGGTTGAAGATGTCCCAACATCATAGGACGAGGAACCCGCATCGTCTACAAGAAAGTCGAGTTGTTAATGTACATTACGGTATTGTTAATAAAGAGATTGATGTTGTTAATGTGAAAGAAAAAAAGCGGAGTTGTTAATGTAGAATCCGGTATCGTTAATAAAGAAACTGGTGTTGTTATTCCAAGCTGAAAGAGAGGAAGATATGAAGAGTAGCTGCGTCTTTTTGCCGAAATTTCGTAATCTCATATTCCTCTACTGTATTGACACCGAACTGACTTAGAATTTCGGAATTTTGCAGTTTTGATTTGTCTTTTTGCATATTCTAAAGTATTGTTTTAGAATTTTCCCTTGATATATTCTCACCCAAAAAATATATTTATAATTTTTTGTTTATGAATAAATAATAATCATCATAAATTTTTTAAAAATATATTGTTATGTTTAATTGTTTTTTGCCAACAAGTTTATCAGTTTTAATTTTGCGAAAAGAAAAGAGATCAAAAGGCAAGATACAATAAGTGAAAAGCTGCACCTAGGTGCTTTTTCAATAAGTAGCTTAATTTAATTGGGATACAACTTTAAAAAGCTCAGCCAAACATTAAAAAAAAAAATCCCATTCTCATTCGGGCTTTTTTCCTATAGAAACGGGTTATAGGGCCCAAAACGCTATCCCAAACACTATCTTAGTTGTTCTAAACTTCTAATCAATTCTCTTTAACTTATTAATTTCTTGGGTGATTCGGTCACAGATGGTGATGTCTAGTATTTGAACCATCAATAAGACTTATTATAAGTTTTGTTTTGATACAACAAAAGAAAACGAAGAGTAATCTTGTTTTGTTTTGAGGAAATTATGTTTTTGTTTATAGGTGTTTAAATTTTAGATGAAAACTTAAAATTTAAAAAGAATAAGAGAATATATTTTAGATAGAAGGGGAAAGGGTGTAAATTATCTTTTTAAGTTAAAGGTTTTTAAAATTTGGATGTGAACTCAAAATTTAAAAAAAAATAAGAAGATAAATTTTGAACTGGAATCTAAAATTTAAAAAAATGAAAAAATAAATTTTAAATTTATTACATCTAAAATTATAATTTACCCACTCAAAGACATCACAGCAACGAATAACTGAAGGCTGTAAATTCAATTTGTAAGCTGCAATTACTTACACGTTTACAACAAATTTCAGAAAATAGCAAAAAATAAAAATAGACCCATAGCAGAAATAACCATTCATCCACCCTACAACAGGAAACGACCTATTGTAATTGATAGAAATTCCTCCACCACGAGGACTAAAGATGTCAAATATTCCCCTCTCCGAAAGGTAGTAATTCTATTTTATCTATACATCAAATATCTCTAAGATACATAAAAACATAGATGTTTTTTCTGTTATCGCCTCCTAATTCATCTTTTTCCTAAAACCTGATAAGAACAGTACCGAATACTAGATTTGCAAAAAACGCACATGAGAAAAAGCAGCAAATTTACTTTAAAGGATCCAGTCTCTAAACATATTTACTACTCCCTCAAGTCCTAAATATAGGACATAGTTTGTAATGCAATTTGCACTATAAACTATATCCTATATTTAGGACCGGAGGTAGTACATTAAGACTATCCAGTGAACAAATTGAAAAAAAAAACCTTCATTTTCACTAGTCGTATACCATCTTGACCTCTCCCAGAGAAAAGGAAATGCAATGGATCATTGTTTCGACATATTACTAGGAGTGTATTTAGATTAGATTTTGGAGAATAATTTTTGAAGAAAAAGTGGAGAATAACATTTAGAAAATAGATTATGAGCAGAATAGATAATGAGAAAAAAATGATTTTGATAAAATGAAAGTATTTGGATATTGTGATCAAAATAACTTTTTTCATGGTCAAATTACTAAATCGGACATTAACTTTTGTGATAATTACATATAAAGAATAAGATTATATTCTAAGTATTATTTAGCATTAAATTGCATAATAAATACAAAAAATGAAATAAATATGTCTACATGTGATATTAATTAACTTAATTAATTTTCTTAATATAATCAAGTTAGATAAATTTATCTGAATGAAAGGGTTAAGTTGCAGATTTAACAACAATGTTTTACCAAAAGTGCATATGGCACAATAAAGTTTTGTTCGGTGCAATTTTACACACCAATAATTTAAAAGGGAGCAAAATTACCAAAACCGTTAGCTTATATATAACATCCATTACTTTATACTTGTAGGACCCACAAAGTCAGGTGAAATGTTCTCCTTTCTTGTCCACGCCAACACCTTGCTGTCACCTCCCTCCCTCTCCCTCTCTCTTTCTCTTTCTTCTTTCCCTCTCATCACAGACGCTGGCCACTTTACACTTCGATGAGCCGAGGGAGTGCATGGACTGCGGCTCCCATGACACCATCACCATTGCCGAAGGCAGTTTCAAGTTCAGTTTAGCCATTGTCAACCGCATTGCCAAGCTCTTCAAAACTTTCATGGATCAAACTGAAGGGATATAATTGTTGTCTATTGCAGCTCTGTCAAAGGGGCATTCACAAGCACACAACAAATAACATTCAGTATAATAATCATAGGAGATTTATTAAATCTAATCGAATAATATGCAAAGCAAATGTATTGTAGTAAAAGTAAATGCAATTGAACTTGGCAAGTACTGAGATTTACAAAATTCAACCATGGTAACAAAACATTAGAAAGGATGCAGGATGAGGGAGAAGAAGGATGACTGGTTCCCAAGTGGACGTGAAGTAGTAGCCTCTAGAAATGGTGGCATTTCTCGGAAGGGTTTGAGGTGGATTCTGGCTGCCATAGCCATCCCCAACACCAACTCTCTCTCTCTCTCTCTCTACCCCTTCTTCTTCCTCTTCCCTCTCGCCATAGCAATCCCTAACACTATTCTTCTTCTGGGTTTTCTCAATCCATCTCAAAGTTGAAACCTTTATCAAAAAAATCCTTCCTTTACCAGAGGTGAAAACCATGGATGCCTTGTTAAAGTCTGTGTTGTGCTTTTCTGTTTTAATCTCTCTGTTTCTTTCATCCTATGCTCAAACCTGTGGAACCCCCTAGCTCTGCCCCAAAAAAGAAACTTCAGAACTTGTCTGATCTCTCTCACTCGAGCTCTTACCTCCATTGGACTTACAACCAGTCCACCGTAAAGCTTGATGTTGCTTGTTGGCATAGTGGTGTCTCCACCAACAAACGGGTCACCTGGGCACTCAACCCCATTGACAGTGCCTCTACCACCATGCTCGGAGCCCAAGCTCTGGTGGTTATTGTAGTATCCAATGGACTGCAAAATGTTCTCTTACTTGCACAAAAGGTGTGGCCAGAGTGAGAGGGAGAGAAGAAAGAGAGAGAGAGAGGGAAAGAGAGGAAGGTGACGGTGAGAGTGTTGACATGGATAAGGGAGGAGAACATTTCACCTGACTTGTGGGTCCCACAAGTATAAACTAACAGATGTTATATATAAGTTAACAGTTTTGGTAATTTTTCTCCCTTTTAAATTGTTCATGTGTAAAATTACACCCAACAAAACTTTATTGTGTCAGATGCACTTTTGATAAAACATTGTTGTTAAATTTGCACCTTATCCCTAAAACATTGTTGTTAAATTGCATAATAAATACAAAAAATGAAATAAATATGTCTACATGTGATATTAATTAACTTAATTAATTTTCTTAATATAATCAAGTTCGATAAATTTGTCTAAATGAAATAAATCAGTGTTTCTTAGATACTGCATAATAAAATTTAATGGTTTAAACATCATTAAGCTTTTTCTTGAAACTACAACATTTTTAATTTTAATGAAATTAAAATGTAAATTGAAATTAATTTTCAATTACCAATTTTAAAAAATTGGAAAATTCTAATATTCTATAAATTAGAATTTATTTATTTATGAAATTTTAGGATTTTAAATATTTTTGTTTGTATTTATAGAAATAAATTTTAAAATATTAAATGTGATGAAATAAACAACAATTTGCAAAAAAAAAAGCATGAGAAATAAGAGAGAGGGATAAGAGATATATAAGCGTGTCACTACAAAAAAAAAGTGATTTCGTAGCTGTTAAAAATGAGTATTAGTAGCGGTTTTAATTGCTACAAATAATTTTAGGTGTGGTTCATGAAACCGTTACTAAATCCTATGTTGCAAGCGTATTTGTAGCAGTTATTAAAAACCGCTACTCAAAGAAAATAACCGCTACTTTATTTGTAGCGGTTGAATCCCACCACTACAACATTGTGTAACCCCCTCCGTAATTATATCCGAAATACGTGATTAAAATGAAATAGAGACCAATAATAATCAAATAACATTTACTAACCCATCACATGACGGGGTTTTCACAAATACTTTTCGAAATCATTTATAAACTTGGTCTCATATTCATATTTCGAATACAATTACTACGCGAAGATAAATCACATTCATATAAATATCAGAGTGCACAACATTATCATCCCGGCAATCCCGGGTACATACCTTCGCTAAAGATACACAGGGCCCAATTGCCCATTACAATTCTTCAAATGGGGCTTACACAATCTCATCTCGAAGGAGTCCTAGCCGCTCCCTCCACGAGCCACTTGCCCTGTCTAAATTGTTGGTAGGGGAGAGTGAGATTCGAGAGAATCTCAGTAGGAAACAGATACCATAATGCATGCATGATAGATGCTATGTGTATGACATATTAGCTTTATCTAGGTGAATGCCCCATAATGACATTTTTGCATACTCAATGTTTCATGTAACAAAACTATGGCCACAGCAAAACAGAAACAGAGCTTCATTTATTCAAATATGCTCTACACAATCAAGTTAATCAATCACATACATCACTACACAAGCAAAGATATCAAATACATGCAAGTAAGGTAAGTCCCCTACCTCCAGTCTTTTCTGCTCGATTTGCGTGCCAGCAACTCAGGGCTTCACATTCGGTCCTACAATGTCAAATGTACTATTTAGACACTTCCATAGTGTTTTTGGGGGTTATATGAGGCTATATTGAGAATTTACTAAAATGCCCTCGGGGACTTGGCCCGGCCCGGCCCCACCGTACTCGGTCCGACTGTACTTTTCCTGAAATTTTGACATAGGCTATTCTAACATATTTTCACCTAAGGAATCCATTTCCGAACTTGAAATTATCAAATTCAATGTAAATTACAAAATTACCCTTGACAGCCCTACTTTAAGGGTTTCAGGGGCGTTTTCGTAATTATGCTTTTTCGGCCGTTTCTGAAAAAGTGCCCAACTGTAACCCCACCTAATTTTTGCTCCTGAACTCAATGGAATCATCAAATCATTGAAAATCCAACTCTAAGACCCATTTATAGCCTTGGCCGAAATATACATGTACTCCGGGAAAAATTGGGGTTTTTCGGTTTCGGCTCCGTAAACGCGTTCCTTTCTACTCCTAACCACTTTATTGACTATTCCATTAGGTTAAAACTACCATTTAGTACCAATTTGGGCAGCATAACATCCCCACACACCCATTTTCCATTTTTGAAACCAATGACAATCCGGCGAAATTTCACCGATTAAATTGTCCACAGCTGCCAGAATAGTCAATACACAAGAGTTTGGAAGTTGCCTCAAGCTCCCACTAGCTTTTCCTTGTCTTGGCTGAAACCCTAGCTGTTTTAATACCAAAGGAAGAGCTTCCAAACCTTAAAGAACATAAAGGAGTAGCTTAGGATCGGAGTTATACGCGTTAGGAGCTAGATCATCGGAGAAATCGGCTTACCTTGCGAGTTCTCTTCCTCTTCTCTCTCTAAAACTCCCTCTCTCTCTTTCTCCATGGTGCTGCATGGTTTTTGGCTGATGGAGGAAGATGATGATGACTTTATAACATTTAGCTTATGTCATCTTTAATTATGATGATGTCATAATTCCAAAATTGGCATTTTCGGATTTTCTGGCAGATTTTCTGCCCAATCTTTGACAAATCATAACTATTTCTAGAAAAATCAAAATGAGGTGATCCCAAAGCCAAATGAAAGGTATTTAAGTCCTCTTCATTGAAAAAATATGATCCATTACTAGAAATCACCACACAATTCCAGAACTACACAAATTTCATCACTACCCCAAAACAGAGTCTATTTTCGACCTCAAACTTTGGACAGTCATATCTCCCAATTCCCAAAACGAAATGGCACAAATTATATGTCCATTTTGAAGCTTGGGATGTGAAATTCAAGACTGGAAAGTTTCATAATTTTCTGACATCATTTTACTTGTCAAAACATCCACACGAGAAGACTGCCCAGAATAGAGTTTTGCTGGACAGAATTTCAGATTTCGCATCTTTGCTTCCAATGGTTTTGCGCAGTAATTTTGTATGAGCGTTTTGAATGACCAAATGGTATTGGAAAATTTGGAAACTTTCCAGTATTAAAGTTCACATCCCAAGCTTCAAAATGGACATATATTTTGTGTCATTTCGTTGAGTATTCTGTGAGATATGGTTGTCCAAAGTTTGGTACAAAAACAGAACTCTGTTTTGGAGGAGTTTGTAGTTTTTGGTGATTCTGTATTTGTGTAGTGATTTCCAGTGAAGGGATATATTTTTCCTTGAAAGAGGACTCATGTACCTTTCTTTTAGCTTTGGAATCACTCCGTTTCGATTTTTCTAGAATTAGTTATGGTTTTTCGAAGTTCAGCCCAGAGTCAGGAAATTTCTGGGCCGCGGCCCATGAGTGGAGGGCTGTAGCCCACGACCTTTTGACCATGTTTGGGCTGCAGCCCAAGGAAGGGCTGGCCGCGGCCCACCCCTGTGTTCCAGCACTTTGTGTTTTCGAAAAGTGACCTTCAACCTTTTGTTTCCCAACCTTTTAGGGCTTTCATTAGAGGAATTTGTGGTCTCTTAAGAGTCCTAAATGATAACCATTTAAGTGATAAGAAGTCATTGAGAATTTGGAAAAGAGAATGATCCTATGTCCTTGATTTGGTTATAGGGTTTGATATTCGCCTTGATCATGGTTTGACATCCGCTCGGATCGCGAGTAGCCGATGCTGGAGCATACGTGGAAAGAATAAGTGTAGGGAACTTACCTCTCCTGCATGTATTGATATTTGTGTTTGTGTATTGATGCATGTTATTGCTTTGCTTGATTATGTGAAACATATATGAATGATTGAAGCTCTGTTTCTAATTATGCTATGGCCATGAGTATGTTGTTGAAACATTGAGCATGCGGATATATCATTATGTGAACATGAGTTATTGTGATGCAAGCATGTCATGCATTAAACACTTATCTTACATGTATAGTGGTATATGTTTCCTACTGGGATTCTCTAGAATCTTACCCTCCCCTACCAACATTTTAGACAGTACAAGTGGCTCGAGGAAGGAGCAAGCGACTAGGGGCGGCGAGAATCCCTTATGGGCATTTGGACTTGGTAGTGGTTATCATGCTATTTGGGATAATCGTAGTGGATTTTGATGTATTTAGAATTGTATATGTTGTGGAAGTGTATTTGGAATGGAATTTGTGTAATCCCCATTGAGGAATTGTAAAGGGCGTATGTGCCCATGAACCTTTAGTGAAGATATGAACCTGGAATTGCCGGGATTGTTATTGTGCACTCTGATATATTATGAATGTTAATTATCTTCACAATGTAATTGTATTCGAAATGTGAATGTGAGATCAGGTTAAAGTGTTTGATTTTGAAATGTATTTGTGAAAACCCTATCTTAAGTATGGGGAATGTTAATGTATTTTGATTATTATTGGTCTCTATTTCATTCTAATGTTGTATTTCAGATATAATTATGGAGGGGGTTACATTTTTGGTATCAGAGATGTAGTTCCTGGCAAACATGGGAATTTGCTAGGATAGCTCCCTTAGATCTCTACCTTAGGGGTAGAAGATGATTTGTGATAGTGGTTGTGTATACACATGTAGGTTTGGTTATTGTGGATATACATGAGATTTGTGGATTATGTGTATACACTATTGGTTATTCTGAAGTGGCGGATCATTGTGGAATCGAAAGATATGATAGTTTGCCATAGAATTTAATGTATAGACCCAGATGTGGAGGTAATTAGAGATAATCCACCAGATCATTTGTAGAAAATGATGGATTTGGTTTGAAAACCGAGGAAAATGATTTCCAAGGTATGTGATTATGAGGTTCTAGGTGGTATGATAAACCTAGATGTTGGGTTGGAGACCCTAGGCTATATAATGATATATGCCAGTGATCTTATAGTGGAATGGTATGTCCAAAGGCCCTAAGACCTAAGGGACTAGTGTATCTTAGGCTGGCAGAAATATTTGGATCGGTATTAGAGTGGATGATACTCTATGGAATTAAGAGAAGTGATTTCCTTATTCTATTAATGTTGAGGTTTCAAAAGTTGAAGTGTAAAGAAGAGTTATGGGAACATTGGGAGTATGGGCTCTCAATGATGTGCTAGTTATGGCTCTAACTGATTTAAGGTAAATCGGGTTAAGGCCTAGCATAGATTGTACGTGTGGTCAGGTGTAGTGGGAGATTCCTGTGGGACTCCTATTAAATCATCCTGACATTGTGAAAGCATAGATGAGGAGGTAGACATCAGAGTATGCAGCGAAAGCGTGCGAACGTGACATGTTTGAGGTATTCTGAGGTTGCTGGTTGTTAACCTAGCACATGGAAAGAGTCATCTGATACAGATCGGAAAGGGCTACCTACGAAGAGTTCAGATAGGAGAGGGCTACCTACGGAGAGTGCTGATCGTAAAGGGCTACCTTCGGTGAGATCCGATCGAAAAGGGCTACCTACGGTGAGATCTGATTGGAAAGGGCTACCTACAGAGAACTCTGACCGAAGGGGCTGACCAGTCAGGTGACTGAGTGAAGCATCGGGTGCAGTAGCGTAGTATGGAGCCACTATGATGATGAACCCTAACGTGGAGCCACTATGATGATGAACCCTAGTGTGGAGCCGCCGTGATGACGAACCATAGAGTGCAGCCACCTTGATGACGAACCGTGGAGTGCAGCCACCATGATGTTGAATCGTAGATTAGAGAAGAACTGAAACTCAAGGCAGTAAGAGTAATTTGTGAGCATGGCTTCTGGAGGTAAAACTTCGGGGCCAAGTGATATTGTGAGAAGGGGTTTTGAAGGATCCCAATTTAATGAAAAGAATCTGTGGTGGGTGGAATTATTAAAATGCCTGGTTCCAGCTTGTTGCAATTGTACATTGTGAGTCTTTCACTTGCGGTAGCATGGGGTGATTCCTATGGCGGAGGACCGTTCCGCTGGGGTGATAGTTACTGGGGATTGACTATTTGTGAGCCGTGAGGCTATGTATATGCACCGCTACGCCAATAGTCCCTGAGTAGCTAACAATAGTTCGGGTAAAGACTGTGTGTTTTCCTGGCAGAGAAAGGGGATGAGGGTAGGGTGTGATTGCAAATCTATTATTTGTGAGCCTGAATGGCTATATGTGTGCACTGCCACGTCAATAGTCCTTGACTAGCTAACAACGGTTCGGGTTAAGACTGTGTGTCTTCCTGACGGAGAAAGGGGATGAGAGTAGAGTGTGATTGTGAATCTGTGACAATTGTGGATAAGCTGGGACTGAGGTATAGTTGGCTAGTAGAGCAAAGCTAATTCAGCTGATGGCTAATTCGACTACATGATCGGGGGTTCTCTATTCTGAGGGCACTACCCTGGCATGGCCAGCCTGGCTAGCCACCACGCTGGTTGCACCAGTGTTGACCCTAGGCCGAAAGGCGGTGCGTAAAATTAGAATCTGCGATGTGGGTTGTTGTGAATGTGAACTGTGATGTGAATGCCGAAAGGGCAATGTGTATTTGTGAGACAGCGGGAAGTTGTCGTATTTGTGCAAGCGGCGGAAGCTGAGGTATTCTTGCAATGTGATATGTGTGCAAGTGGCTAAAGCTACGTATCATTGTGTATACAGCCGTAGGTGCTGTCGTCTTGTGACAATCGTCACGCATCAATGTGAATCTGTCGTGGACATTGTGTAATACCTAAAAGTTCTGGATGGGTGAGGGTAATGCCGTGAAACTTGATACGGCAATGTGATATTGTGATTGAGACCCAAAAGTCCCAGATTGGTGAGGGTAACACCGTGAAATTTGATACAGTAATGTGATACTATTATGAATACCCAAAAGTTCTGGTTACTACTAGTAGATCTACTGGTAGGTGTACGGGGGAGGGTAAAGTTGTGAAAGTGGATATAACGAATGCTGAAATGTTTGTGTATACAGCTGAGGCTGTCGTTTGATGTATTGAGGTTGTGGTGTTTTGGGGTTACTCTCGGAAGGGGTAACTAGATTGAGTTGAGTAGAGTGGTGGCCTATGCTGCCCAACTGCTGAGATCTTATGATATGGCTCATGATTTAGAGCCTCCAGATATTGAGGTGTATTAGTCACTCATAAATTGGGGGGCTTGCGATGATTGTGGTTATGTGATAATGGTTTTGTGGCAATCGTATGTGGAGGTGATTGCAATTGTTGGCAAATGTATGGTGATTGTGTTTGTATGGCAATCGTGAAATGGGCCGATTGCAATTGGTGTCAATTGAGTTGCATTTATTGTGTAAGATTCTTTCGAGAATCTGAATTGTGATGTACTAATTGTGGGGGTGGTCTAGAAAGACTTTCCCAAGATAGAGTAATAGGTGATACGGAAGCTGTCGATTGTACGCAGTAAATTATTGGTGGTTTGAATTGTATCCGAAAAGAAAAGGTGACTTGATGTCAGTGATTAGAGTGGCTCAAAGTCAGGATGCATGAGTGCAGTCCATCTGAAATATGATCGAATGAGGTGATGACCTCTAGAGTTAAAAATGGAGATCACACACTCGTGAGAGTGTCTCCGAGCATGAGAATTGGTAAAGCGATTGAGAGAAAGAAATTGAGCCAGGACACATTGGTCCGTTGAGATTCTTGTGAGAATCGGACCTGTAACATGTTATTGTATAAGTGGTTTTGAAGGGATTGTTCTAATGAGAAACAATTCGAGGAACGGAAGCCGTCGTGAAGAGGCGTCCGGAGTTTATGTCCTAAGTGGTGTATCAAATTTCGAGGACGAAATTTATTGAACGGGGGGAGAATTGTAACACCCCAATTTTCAATTAAAGGCTAATGGTAATTATTGAGGATAATTATCGAATTAAAGTGGAATAATTATGGGTTTGGTGGCTATATTAATTAATATGCCATAATTGTTGGGAAAATTGAAAGAATGGCTCTAAATTAGTGATTAATGGAAGAGATTAATTACTAATTAAGAGGGCATGAGATGTGAAAATAAAATGGATAATGATGTGGTTAGAGTAACTAATTTGGTTACTTACTTTATGAGAGCCAATGAGGTGGAGACATGTGGCAAGTGGTTAGGATGAAAGAGGGTGTTGGAAAAGTCAAATGGCTTAATTTTATTATTTTCTCTCCCTCTCTCTCTCTTTTGTACGCATGAAGGGGCTAGGGGGCAGAAATTGGCTATGCTTCATCATCATCTTCACCTCTCTTCCTTCTCTCTCTCACGTTTTCTCTCTTCTCTCTCAGCTGGGTGCCATTGTTGGCCAAGAAAGAGGAAGTGAAACTTGGATTTTGAGGTAAGCAAATGGCCTCAAATGCCAAAATGCTCTGCATTAATATTGTTCCTTGAGCTAAGAGCTTTCATCCTATAGTTTTAGATTCTCCATTGGTGGTGATTTGTGGAATCACGAAAAGGTACAAGTTGGAGAATCATGAAGTGCCTTTGGGAAAGTTGTTGAGGTAAGTGAAAGCTTCATTTTCATATAAGTTTTGTGGCCATTGGTTGGGCCTTAAATTTCTGGAATTTTAGCCCTAATTTCGTGATTTAGGGTCTTGTGGTGTTTGAATTGTTGTTGTTATGGAAATGGTGCCTTGTTTAGTGTTTTGAATTGATAGAATTGCATTGAAGCTTAAATGTGAAGTTTGGCACTTTTTGTGTTGGTTTTGTGCTTTGGTCAAAACAGGGCATATAAATGGGTTGTGATTTTGGTCATTTTGAGGTTACCATTGTGTTCCTTGAGTGATTTTGTGTGGGAATAAGCTTGGTTATTAATTTTGGAGTTATTGAACACTTTGGTAGAAAATTGGAAATCTGTTTGGCGTTGTAATTTTGTATGAGCGTTTTGAATGACCAAATGGTATTGGAAAATTCGGAAACTTTCCAGTATTAAAGCTCACATCCCAAGATTCAAAATGGACATATATTTTGTGTCATTTCGTTGAGTATTCTGTGAGATATGGTTGTCCAAAGTTTGGTACAAAAACAGAACTCTGTTTTGGAGGAGTGTGTAGTTTTTGGTGATTCTGTATTTTTGTAGTGATTTCCAGTGAAGGGCTATATTTTTCCTTGAAAGAGGACTCATGTACCTTTCTTTTGGCTTTGGAATCACTCCGTTTCGATTTTTCTAGAATTAGTTATGGTTTTTCGAAGTTCAGCCCAGAGTCAGGAAATTTCTGGGCCGCGGCCCATGAGTGGAGGGCTGTAGCCCACGACCTTTTGACCATGTTTGGGCCGCAGCCCAAGGAAGGGCTGGCCGCGGCCCACCCCTGTGTTCCAGCACTTTGTGTTTTCGAAAAGTGACCTTCAACCTTTTGTTTCCCAACCTTTTAGGGCTTTCATTAGAGGAATTTGTGGTCTCTTAAGAGTCCTAAATGATAACCATTTAAGTGATAAGAAGTCATTGAGAATTTGGAAAAGAGAATGATCCTATGTCCTTGATTTGGTTATAGGGTTTGATATTCGCCTTGATCATGGTTTGACATCCGCTCGGATCGCGAGTAGCCGATGCTGGAGCATACGTGGAAAGAATAAGTGTAGGGAACTTACCTCTCCTGCATGTATTGATATTTGTGTTTGTGTATTGATGCATGTTATTGCTTTGCTTGATTATGTGAAACATATATGAATGATTGAAGCTCTGTTTCTAATTATGCTATGGCCATGAGTATGTTGTTGAAACATTGAGCATGCGGATATATCATTATGTGAACATGAGTTATTGTGATGCAAGCATGTCATGCATTAAACACTTATCTTACATGCATAGTGGTATATGTTTCCTACTGGGATTCTCTAGAATCTCACCCTCCCCTACCAACATTTTAGACAGGACAAGTGGCTCGAGGAAGGAGCAAGCGACTAGGGGCGGCGAGAATCCCTTATGGGCATTTGGACTTGGTAGTGGTTATCATGCTATTTGGGATAATCGTAGTGGATTTTGATGTATTTAGAATTGTATATGTTGTGGAAGTGTATTTGGAATGGAATTTGTGTAATCCCCATTGAGGAATTGTAAAGGGCGTATGTGCCCATGAACCTTTAGTGAAGATATGAACCTGGAATTGCCGGGATTGTTATTGTGCACTCTGATATATTATGAATGTTAATTATCTTCGCAATGTAATTGTATTCGAAATGTGAATGTGAGATCAGGTTAAAGTGTTTGATTTTGAAATGTATTTGTGAAAACCCTATCTTAAGGATGGGGAATGTAAATGTATTTTGATTATTATTGGTCTCTATTTCACTCTAATGTTGTATTTCGGATATAATTATGGAGGGGGTTACACGACAGATTCAACTTGAGTGTAATTAATCAAGGCATGTCTATGTGCTTGAAGCTTCTCAGTTGCCGTAGTTTGAAATTCTCAATTCCTCCAATTGGTTTACCAACATGAGGGATAAATTCTTCTGATGTTGGTGCAGGTTCAAGACAATAGTCAATATGAGGTAGGAGTTGAAAGTCGTCTTAAAGTCATCAAAGTACCTTGAACAAAAATACAGCACCTTATCCCCTATATAGCCTTTAGCTATAGAACCTTCTGGCCACGCCTTATTCCTGACGTAAGATTTTAATTTCCCAAGAAACCTACGAAGTAAAGAAGAGAAAAATGATACTAAATGCTGAAAAGGACAACTAGCAAACATAGGAACTAATAATGAAGTACATATTTAAAATGAGTAACTCTTAATCGGATACATCCATCGATATTGTACTAGGCCAGCGAGCTTTGTTTCATAAACGATGTGGACTGTAAGGTGAACCATCACAGTGAAAAAAGATGGAGGAAAGATCATCTCCAAATGACAAAGCGTAAGAATGATTTTGGACTGCAGCTGATCGAGCTCCTCAATGATCAAAACCTTAGAACACACCTTCCGAAAGAAAGAACAAAGTTCCACCAAAATAATGGAAACATCGGGAGGAAGTGCATTCTTTATAGCCAGAGGGAGTAAATGTTGCATAAGAACATATGAGTCATAACTCTTCAGGTCAGCAACCTTTCGAGCCTGTAAGTCAACACATCGAGAAATGTTGCTTGAATAGCCATTAGGAACTTTTAATTTCTTCAACGTTGTGAGGAAGACTTCCTTGTTTGGTTTTGTGAGGGTAAACTTTGCCAGCTGAAATTTGTCATGCTCATCTAGCCAAGCGTCTTCACGAACTCCCATGGCGCGTAAATATTTCATCGCTTGAAGGTGATCTTTTGTCTTGCCTAGTTCGTTAAGCAGCGTATATAACACATTATCGAAAACATTCTTTTCAATGTGAATGACATCAAGAATGTGGCGAAGTAAATTAGATCTTCAATATGGAAGAGTGAATAAACTACTTATCTTCTCCACTGCTAAGGCGCCAAAGTCCTACGCATCTTTTGGTGAGTTTGTGCTGAATCGTCACTTTTTCCAAACTCGAAGTCAATATGCTCAAGCTGCTGTAAGATATCTCTACTGGATAAAGTCTGAGGTGGTCCTCTTTTTTCTGGTTTCCCATTGAAGCGATTCCATTGCAATTTGAACTTATACCTTCCATCAAGAAACCTCTGATGCCCCATAAAGAACTACTTTCGACTGTGGGGAAGGCATAGTATGTCAGAGTCAAAATTGCAAGCTAGACACGCTGACCCAATTTGCACATTCCAACCAGATAATGTGCCAAGGCCAGGAAAGTCACTAATCGTCCACATCAAGGCTGCACGCAAGTTCAACAAAGTCTTCTCATAAGCGTCGTACGTTTCAATTCTGACATTCTGTAATAAGCGGTTGGAGATACACATCGATGTCATTGCCTGGTGCCTTTTTTCTTGGAATGATCATAGACATAATGAAGGAGCTTTATTTCATACACATCCAAGGGGGCAAGTTGTAGGGAACTAAGACTACCGACCAAATACTGTAACTTGTGCAAAGATTCCCAAATGGATTGAAACCGTCGGTCGATAAAGCAAGCCAAACATTTCTGGGGTCAGCCGCAAAAGATGGAAAGTCGTTGTCAAATGTTTTCCAAGCGTCTGCATCCCAAGGATGTCTTAATTTACCATCTTCATTCTCATCAATGCATGCCACCTCATGTGCTCCGTAGTTTTGGACGATATAAATAATCTTTGTAAGTGAGGTTTTAAAGGGAAGTACCTAAGAATCTTTATAGGTTTCTTCTTCTGCTTTTTCTCCTTCCTAATAGTCTTGTACCTCGATGTATAGCATCTCTTACAAGTCTCCTTGCTAGAATCATCTCCCTAATACAGCATACAATTGTTGGGGCATGAATCAATCTTTTGATAGTTCAACCCCAACCTATTGATAATCTTCTTGGCCTAATAGAATGTTGTGGTAATCTCCACATCGGGGAATACATCTTTTAATAATTTGAGCAACATTGACATTCCCTTGTCTGTGATTCCACACAATCACTTGATATGATATAACTTGATCAAGAAAGATAATTTAGAGTATTTTCGACAACCATGATATAGAGGATGATCTGCTTCATCCATCAAGCTAAAAAAAGTCCTGAGCTGCTTCATTCCTCATGAACACCGGCTCTGAACCTTGCACTTCTTCATTGAAGTTGTCACCATGAAATCCAAAAGCACCACGCACATCATCATTAACTAGATCATCTTGATCTAGTTGAACTCCTACTTGTGAACTTCAAGGAAAAGCATCATCATATCTCATATCAGCCTTCTCACCATGAACTACCCAGGACATGTAGTCTTTCAGGAAAGGCTTCACAAGCAAATGTTCCTTAACAACTTGTCATGCATGCCACTTCTTAAACTTACAACTCCGATACAGACAGACGATCATGACATTCATGCCATTACAGTTGGCGTGAGTGAATGCGAAATCCAAAAAATTGTTTAAGCCGCATAAATATTCCAGAGAATTGGGTGGCAACCTGATCCATGATTTATCCATAGCTACTAGCAAGACAGAAGAAAGTATAGTGAAGAAGATGAATGAATTGAGAATTATGAATGCCTAGTAGCTTATATAAAGGTTATCCAACATTTAACATTTTATAGCTTTTCCCAAAACCGCTACAAATTTGTAGACCGTTGGCCAGTTCTAAGAGAAATTTATTTCAAACTTGTAGCGGTTTATGTAGTATAACCGCTACAAAAATATATTTGTAGTGGTTTTGTTTCATTAACCACTACAAATATTTGCATCTTGTAGTAGTTAAAACAAAAAACCACTACAATTTTTTGCCCTCTATAGCGGTTATTATGAAACCGCTACAGATTGAGAAGGGAGAGGGAGGGAAATTCAAATTTAAAATTTGAATAATTTGTAGCAGTTTTATTAATCACCACTACAAAGTGCATTCGAATTCTCCCAATGGTCTTGAACAATTGTAGTGGTTTTCTTGTGTTTAACCGCTACAAGATGCAAATCTATTTGAAATTTGAATTTCCAATGGCGCCGATATTTGTATCGGTCTTTTTGTAATAACCGCTATAATGGTTAAAGAAATAAATTTATTTTTTAAATGTTTGTAGCGGTTTTTATATTAAAACCGCTACAAATATATTTTATTATTATTTTTTTGTTAGTTTTAGAAATATAAATGTAACGTTAAATAAATGCAATAAGAATTTACCAAGGCTCCGAAAATATGAATATAACTATTGTAAAATGCAACAGGAATTCAATTTTGGAAAATAAATATCTAGGTTTATTTACAAATATTTAAAAAAAATTACAAATGTCATAATCTAACTAGCAGTAGGCTGCTTATCTGGTACTCTCTCAGGTGGGCCTCCCTCTGGTGCAGCTGTATTGAGGCGCTGGGCAGAGTCAATAGCACCATTATCATCAATAGGAGGAGGAGGAGGCTGGATGACAAATCGAGGGATAGGGGGAACCTCTGGATGCACCTCGTCTGGGAACAGGTTGAACATAGTTCGTTTCTTATTAACATATTTGGATGTTTTCTTTTAACTACAAATATATATCCAATATATATCACATGTATAAGAACATAAACTTAATTTAAACGCACAATTGACCTGTCTCTGATGCCACTATTAGGATCGGTAGGCACAGCGAAAGAATTTTAAAAATTCTACTGATCCTAATCGAGGATCTATCAACGGTGTTTAAATCGGGTTAGAAAGAACTCATACTTTTTTCAACTTAGGGTTTTCACGATCTCTAGGAGCCAACATGTTATGTCCGCTCCCTCTACCAGTATCCACACGAATGCTCTCCAACTGAGACTGCGTGCTAGCGCCTCTAATGTTTTTAGGGTTTCCCTTACGGCTCTGAATTCTCAAGCGCGTATCAGTATATCTGCTCTATCAAGTTTATAACCTATGATGACTATATTCAAATTTCAAAATTAATCATTATTAATTTGGAAATTAATCAACAATTAATTATCTTGATGAGCTAATTAAATAAATTCAGTTTAAATTAAATCTGTCCAACAGTTTTAATTTAAACCATTTATTTAATCCAAATAAAGAGCCATTAGATTTAATTTATCTTCATAAATTAAATATAAGATACTATATCTTTATCATGTTAGTTATTAAATTTAATATATCTTAATGAATTAAATTTAAAACTAACACAATATAATAATATCATATAATATAGATATATACATATACATATATATATAATATAAGATATGTATTTCAAAAATATATATCTATATAATATTATTAATGAATTTTATATTTTATATATATAAAATATAAAATTCGTCCACCATAAATTAAACATTATCTTGTGTTGGGACATTCTTGTGTGCGACCTTGTAGGCCCATATGAAGTTGGCAGTGGGCCAATAACTATACTAACCCAAAAGTCGCAAGCGGCCTCTAGCAAGACATTACGACTACCCAAATCATATGAGGATCGTTATCACGATGCAACCTGTCATACAACCATATCATGTCCCTTTTGTCACATGATATATCGATCAAAGATAAGGCATGGATAATGTCATCCTCTTGTTCTTGACCATTACTTTCTCAATTCCTAAGTAGCCTGACAATAGAAATGGAAACTCCTTTCCATAGTAGTATGGCCATACATTTCTCAGACTCACTCATCGAAGGGCCCAGTAATATCTCTCTACTAATGTGAGGGACAAATTCCATCTTGATCATTCATATTCCTCTGCATGAAAAACCACCAAGCCTGATCATAGCCTTTATCATCACTTGGTAAAAAGTAACTTTTGACTAGTTCAAAGCTTAACAACTCCCATGTAGGAATCCAGGATGACCTCAGGTCTAAGGCAATTGTGACGTGGTTATACATGAGAAAAACTTATGACTTAATACATATAGCTTTCTCATAGTAGGTCGGTCTAGCACCTTGTACTCTTACGAGTGCCTAAGACTTTGATTCGTATCTCCATATCTTATCAAAGTTATACTGGTCTTGTTTCATCTCTGCTCCCACATAGATGACTGACCAGAGACATTTTAGGACAATATTCATGAATTATCCAAGGATACAATTATCACAGTTAACATGCAAATAATATGATAACAGAATGGAGAAATTTCTGTAAAATAATAATGTTCAAAGTACAATAATTGGCCCTTAGGGCACAATTTCCAACAGTTCGTGCTCTCATTCCACGGAACTACAACTCGTAGTGTTCGGTCTAAACTATTAAGGCCGGCCATGTCCAGCCTCCTTGTGGACACGTTCCCCTGCTCATCTGCATAATTTACCGAACGTTAGATAAAATGCAATCCAAATTTATCATTTCAAATTTAAAGTTGTTTACTCTTCTATAAATTTATAAAATAATATAAATAAAAAAAATATTTATAATTAATATTAATAATATATATATATAATATAAAAAAATTAATATTAGGAATAAATGTAAATATTTAATTTATTAAATAAAAACATATATTTACCTTGGACCTGCACCTCAAACCCAGTCGACCGAGAAGAGGATCGTTGAGGGTTGTTCTGCTCCTGCGCCTCCTCCTTATCCAGAAACTACTCCATCTCTCATATGAGGATTGGGATCTTAGAGTCCTCATTTGCGTCATAGTCACTAACATTGATGTCTCCCTCCCCCAGATCAGGCACATTGGGTATGGTCGTTTCCTCTGGGACCATCTTGTTAGAGCAAGCGTTTCACCCAAGAGGGGGGTGAATTGGGTGATACTAAAATTTCGTTGCAAACATAAAAACTTGACGGTGAATACAAAGCAATAGAGAGTAAGGAGAAATATCACCGAAGTGTACACCGGGAGTTATACTAGTTCGGCCACAACAACTTTGACCTACGTCCAGTCCTCAGAGCTTCTCTGAGAGTTTCACTATAACTTCCAAGATTCAGTGGGTTCTTGGCACCACAGTATAAGCAAGTTCCTTTACCTGGACACTCACTCCCCCTTACAAGTTGTAATCCAATCCCAACTCAAGGTTCCACAACCTTAAGTTATCTCAATAAACAATATTGAGTTTGAATGAAATATCTCTCTCACAGAGTGAATAAGAATCACTGAAGCATAGAATTACAAGTATAATGTAAAACAGAGTAGTAAACTTGATGATACGTTCGTGTGTGTGTTCTTGTTATCTTTCTCTGTTTGGATGTTCCCATATATATAGATACGTTGGTAATGATTGTTGGAACGTTTTTCTTCAGTCCGTTGGAGCGTGCGCAACCACTCTTGACTTTTCTAGTATTTGAAAAAAAAACATCCGTTTGAGGTAGGTGGCGGTCGGTGACATTTGAACGTTGCATTTGACTTTCTATATTTGGTAAGATCTCTTCATTGTTTGTCTGTGGATATGCTTATAATACTAATATAATAAAAGGTTAATCATATAGAAAACAAATCAATGAACGTTGGAATGATTTATAAGTTTTTGGACTTGCATAATCGAGTAGTTACTCGAGTACATACTTGAGTATCATCGGGAAAACTTTGATGAACTACAAGTCAACACACAAGAACAAGATTACTCGGTTAGTGCATGACAGAAACTAAATTTCAAACCTTTGGGAATAGTTGTTTACTCGGGTACCTACTCGAGTAATGCACCCATAACTTCATAGGTTACTCGGGTACCAACGCGAGTAAACCTCCAAATAAAATTTTGATTACTCGATGCTTTACTCCAGTAATGTTGGCAGGATTTCAAGGCCGAGAGCACTTCAAGTTTGATTACCTTGTTACTCGTGTACATACTCGAGTATACTTACTTTTTATGCATGACTTACTCGGGTAATGACTTGAGGTTTTCCTTCAAACATAACACTGCATACTCGAGTACATACTCGAGTAATCCACTTAAAATGAATCATTAAATACTTGCATACTAGAGTAATGACTCGAGGAAAATGAAATAAAATTAGATCAAGTTATTCGAGTACTACTTTAGTGAGTTACTCCAGTAGCTACTCGAGTAACGTTGGCAGGGTTGAAAATGCCGAGAGCAACACATTTTAGGAAACAGAGAAACTCGAGTACATACTCAAGTATCATTGGCAGGCCGAGAGGAACTTTAAAGCTTTTACCTGGTTACTCGAGTACCTACTCGAGTAACGTTGGCAGGCCGAGAGCAACTCCAAGCATTTACCTGGTTACTCGAGTAACATTGGCAGGCCGAGAGCAACTTGAAAACATTTACACTATTACTCGAATACTTACTTGAGTAACGTTGGCAGGTTACTGGAAGGTGCCTCTGGTTACTTCAAGTTTTGTCTCATTACTCGAGTACTTACTCGAGTAATGCCTTAGAAAGATTGCTTCTGATAAAGTTTCTCAGCTTTTTCTCTTGGCCTTTCTTCATTACTCTAATGCTAACTTCAAGTGATGCTTTTCCCTATTTTTACTTTCTTCAACCTTATTTATTAATCAAATCTTTTTCATAATATTCTTTGTTATCATCAAAACATGAGATCTAACACATCTGTGGTAGGATCGAATCCTGCGACTGCTGTGGGGAGATGGGCTGAAATGGCGCGGTAGCCCTCCCACCGCGCTGCCCCATCCCACTGCCCCCTCCTCTGCTACTGCCACCCCACAGAATTGGTCTGGGGACCTCGGGCTCCTTCCCCCTGTCTTGCCTCGAAGCCATAACAACTACAAAAGTTCACACAAAAAAACCATTTAGTCACATAAATTAGTAAAATTATAATAAAAATAAAAATAAAATAAATATTATCCTTACCTCAAATGAGAATCAGAAATGCTACATAATAACTTCTTGATAGACGTCTGAACGCTCAAATCTCAAGGAAAACTCTCAAAGGAACAAAATGGCTAAATAGAAAAATGAAGGGGGCGGCGGCTTTCATAATGGAGGATTTAGTAGTGGTTATGAAAATAACTGCTACAAAAAAATTAGGGCATACAACATTAGTAGCTATTATAAAATAACCACTACAAATGTCATGATGGTTCAAGGTCTGTAGCGATTATTGAGAACTAACCACTACAAATGTCGTGACCCTTCGACTTTTATAGCGGTTATATAAACTTAACTGCTACAAATGTGACGACCTTTCGGGTTCTATAGCGGTTATGCCATTGTAACTGCTATATAAAAAAGATTCGCTATTGGCGTGGCTTCGTGGCACCAAGTGGCTTGAATATTGTAGTGGTTTATATGATCTAACCACTACAAAATAACCACTACCAGTTTTTGCGGGAATTTCGCGCCATATTTGTAGCGGGTTTTTCCTTTTAACCGGTAGGAAAAATGTTGCAAAGCACTTGCGCCACTTGGCGCATAGCTTGCCCCTATGATTTTGTAGCGGTTTGTGATATAACCGTTACAAATGTCAATATTTGTAGTGGTTAAATATAACCGCTACAAATACACCGCTACAAAATACTTTTTTTGTTTGTAGTGTGTGTGGGGGGCGCAAAAGTAAGGGAAAAGTTGTTTCGTGGGCCCCACTAACATGAGAAAGCCAAAAATAATATTTTCTTAAACTATGGTTTGGGAGAAAAAGGGTTTTTAAACTTTTTAAGGATATTTGGGTGATATTTTCCTAAATCGTGGTTTTCCCCTAAAGTGTTTTTTGTTGTAAGGGGTATCCAAACATACACTAGGTCATGAAAGCAGTGGCATAAGCTGAGGGTAGAGCAGAACAAAAAATCAAGAGAAGCCATGAAAAAATTTCAAATGAAGTGATAAAATCACTTTCATCAGTAGCTACCAAAGCATTAAACACGCGAGAAAATTACGTATCAGAAACTCACCAGAAGGAAAAGAAAACCAGGAACAATTCTGAGAACGCTGCTATAGACACTGAAAGTAGAGTAAGAGGAAGAGCAGAGTTTTACAACAGCAGGGAGGAAAGAAGAGACCAGCTGTAACCCCCTACCTTAATCAGTGTAATTAAGATTCAAGAATGCATAATAAAATGGATTAGAGACCACCGTATAATTTAAAACTCATTTAAAATTCCCTCCTTGTAGTAGGGATTTCACAAAATTTTCAAAACATCTACTTTATCCTAGCCTCAAGTTCAAATATCGAATATAATTGCCTATGCAGTTATATCACATTTAACATATCAGAGTGTACTACTTAATTCCCGGCAACCCCTAGGTTTCATCTATGTATAGATCCATAGGGTTTCAGTTCCTAATCAGGGGATTAAACCATTATGTATTCAAAACTATTTACAACTCAAAAATATCATACAGTAATCCCTATCCCAAAATGAATAACCAATATAACCCAAATCAAATGTCCCTATAGGGTTCTAACCACTCCTGGTCGTTCGCTTTTCCTTGGAGCCACTTGCCCTGTCTGAAATGTTAGTTAATGGAAAGAATGAGATTTAAGAGAATCCCAGTAGTGACAAACCATTCATACCACACATAATCACATAGCATGTAAGCAAATTACCACATAGTAGCAGCAGTACAAATCACACTCCACCCTCATCCCCTTTCACCGCCGGGAAGGCACACTGACCTAACCCGAACCGTTGTTAGCGACTCAGGGATTGTTGGCGTGGCAGTGCATACACATAGCCTTACGGCTCACATATAGCCTTTCAGCCCACATAATCACAAATATCACACCCTATCCTCATCCCCTTTTACCACTGGGAAGGTACACAGCCCTTACCCGAACTGTTGTTAGCGACTCAGGGACTATTGGCATGGCGGCGCAAACACAATTTCACAAACATTGTGAGATTTGAATCCGTTACAAATCAATGATATAACACACATATAGTGCATCACATATGGTATAAGAGAAAGATTCACTACCTTGTTCTTTCCGGACGTTCTTCGGCACCGAGGGCTTGCTAGGGTGGCACATGTCAAATCCTATAAATCAAATTAGGGACAACCAATTAATCTCTTTTCCAAGTTCTTAATTCCATAGCACTTTAAGTTGGTATTCATATAAAATCTTTAGGTGGCTATTTAATGCCTAAACATATGCCTAAAGGGTTGGGAGAAACTACCCTAAAGATGCCTTTTTAGGAAGCAAAACATTGATTTTCGAATGGCTCACTCGAGTAATGTTGGACTTGCACTCGGGTGAAGGTGGCTCGCACTCATAAGTGTTTGATAGAGAGCACCACCAACAACTTGAAAGTGCTCACAAAACTCGAGCATGATGGCCTGCACTCGAGTGATGCCCTCAAATTCACTCGAGTTCCCAAAAGTGAAGCACTAAAATTGTTTGCTTGAGAGTACACCCAACTTAGAAGAGAAAGCTCACTTGAGTACTACCCTTACCACTCGAGTGAGAACATAATACTTATGAGTGTTAGATCACACACTTGGAATTTAGCCTATGAGTGCTTGGCCGAGAGCAACCCGTAGCATGAACATACATTTGTACTTGAGTGAACTTATGCTCACTCGAGTGATGACCTATATCACTCACGGATTGGGAAGTGCACTCATGCTTCCCACCAGAAAACCCAAGCAAAACATAGAAGGAAAAGGGAATTTATGTTGCTGCACTCGAGTGAGACCCTTACTCACTCAAGTGACATTTATTAGAACCCAAAAACGTAGCAACTGACAGAGTTTTCCAGATTTACCAAAACTGATCCCAATAGTTCCAAAACTTGTACCAAAGCTCATTCCCACACAAAATCTCCTAAGGAACCTATTAGTAACCTCAAAACACCCAAATTCCCCTTGCATCAACACATTTTCAACTCTAGATCACAAGGCCACACAAAACCACAAATTACCAAACTTCTTCATTCAATTCCAAATAAAACCTAATGACATTATAAGACATCCTAACACCATTTTCTACACCACACCAATCCAAACTCCTCCATTATCCAATTCTTATGAAATCAGGGCAAAATTCCAGAATTTACAAAGCTTAACTAAAAATCATAGCAAATATACCAAAATGATCCAAATGCTTACATCTTTCTTCTCTTAAAATGATTTCCTTGGTTTCACAAATTCCAAATTTTCTTAAGCTTCCAACCACCCTTAATCAAAATTCTGAAACCATGGCAAGGAAGCCCTCAACACTATAAACAACTTTAGTAAATATAAGATGAGCATTTGAAGCCAAATACCTACCTAGAGTTTAAACCCTTCCTTTCTCTTTCTTGTCCAAGCTCGCCAGAAATGGAGAATGAGGAGAGAGATGAGATGATGATGATCCACTTCCCTTTTCCCATACACCCTTTAACCGACTAGAATAGAGAGAGAAGAGAGAAAAAGAATTTGACCAATTGACTTTCATCCCATGGCCAATCTCTTACCACTTGTCATGATCTAATTCTTCCCTTCATAAATTCATATAAACTCAGTTACACTAGATTCCTCCCCATTAGTCATTCAAGAGTCAATCCTAGCCATTGATCTTGAGTTACCTATGAGTTCCCTCTTTGGTAACTGACCAATTAATCCATAATTTACCATTTTACCCCTGAATATCACAACATTTACCAATTCTTCATAAACACATTTACATCATATACCATATAAACATTGGATTAATAATAATTACACCAATTGAAGGGTCATTAACCCTAAGTTATGATTTAGGATATTACAATTCTCCCCCCGACAAATAAATTTTGTCCTCAAAATTTGTTACACCATTTAGGCCATAAACTCCAGATAACGTCTTTGCATATCTTCTTTTGCTTCCCAAGTTGCCTCTCTTTAAGTCATTCCCTTCCAGATCACTTTCACATATGGAATGCTTCAGTGTTTGAGCTGTCGATTTTCTCGATCAATGATCTGCTTCGGCTCCACGCATATATGAAATTGTCTTGCAACTTGATTTCCTCATACTCAACGACATGAGACGGATCTTATTGGTACTTCTTCAATTGGGAAATGTGAAATACGTCATGGAGTCTGCTCAAGTTAGGGGGTAGGGCCACTTGATATGCAACAAGCCAATTCTCTCAAGGATTTCATAAGGACCTATATATCTCAGGCTCAAATTCTTTCACCTGATAGCTCTCTCGACACCCGTAACTGGTGATATTCTCAAAAAGACATGGTCACCAACCTCAAATTCTAGTGGTATTCTCTACTTGTCAGCGTAGCTTTTTTATCGACTCTACGATGCAAGGAGCCTCTTTCAAATAATTTGAATCTATGCTGAGGTTTGGTCAACAAGTTCTGGCCCATAAAGTTTTCTCTCAGACAATTCATTCTAACACACGGGTGACTGGCACTTCCTTCCGTACAATGCTTTATACGGTGATATCTGAATGCTCGTATGATAGCTGTTGTTGTAGGTGAATTCAGCAAGTGGAAGAAAGTGATCCCAATTCCCTTTGAAGTCTAGAACATAAGCCTGTAGCATATCTTCCAATGTATGAATTGTCCTCTCTGATTGTCTATCCATCTAGGGATGATAGGCTGTGCTGAATCTCAACTGAGTGCCTAGGGCTTCATGCAACGCCCTCTAAAATCTCGAAGTGAATCAAGGATCTCAGTTGGAAATGATATTCTTCCGTAAGCCATAGAGCTTTATAATTTCTCGAATGTAAATCTCTGCTAGCTTATCCAGAGAGTAACTAGCATTGATCGGTATGAAGTGCTCTGACTTTATTAACCAGTCAACCACCACCCAGATTGCATCATAATTCTTGATCCTGGGCAATCCCACAACCAGGTCCATGGTCACACTTTCCCATTTCTATTCCAGAATCTCAGGACTCTGAAGCAAACCAGGCGGTTTCTGGTGCTCAATCTTTACCTTTTGGCAAGTGAGACACCTTGCTACATACTTTTTCACATCACTCTTCAAACGTGGCTACTAATACATAGACTTTAGATTATTGTACATTTTGCTCATACCAGGATGAAGAGTATATCGGCTCTTATGGGCTTAATCCAGAATCTTCTGTCTCAACTCTGCCTTAAGTGGAACACAAATCCTCTTTTGATAATGAACTAGTCTACTAGGCGATAGATCATAGTCCTGACCTTCTCCCCGTTCAGTTCTAGCCAGATTCTGCTGTATCCAACCATCTTGCCTTTGGGCTTCCTCAATCTCAGCCCTCAAGTCACTTTCCCCTTTGGAAATAGTGTAGTTGGCATAGATGATTTGGTTGGACAAATTCAAATCTCAGAAATCTGCAATAATCTTCCCCTCCTGTATCATCATCGCTGCTACAAGCACTGTCTTTCGACTAAGAGCATCTGCGACTACGTTTGCCTTACCTAGACGACGTTGTATCATATTCAATTCTTTATGATCATACAAATACTTGAGACTCTTATGGTCACAGTACAATTCTACTATCACACCATACAAATAATGATGCCAAATCATTAGAGAAAACATAATGGCCGCAAGCTCTAGATCATGAGTGGGATAGTTCATTTGATGAGGTTTGAGTTGTCGAGAGGCATAGGCCATTACAAATCCCTGCTGCATCAGGACACACCCTAATCCCTGCTTACTTGTATCACTATACACAACATAAGTCAAGCTGGGATCAGGTATAATCAACACAGGTGCTGTAGTCAACCTCTCTTTCAACTCTACAAAGCAATTTTCACATTTCTCATCCCACATAAATGGCTGATCCTTTCTCATGAGCTTGGTCATTTGCAAGGCAATACAAGAGAAATTTTAGATGAATCTCCGATAATAACCAGCAAGACCCAGAAAACTACGTATCTCGGCAATAGTTTCTGGCATTTTCTAATCTAGTACTGCTTCCACTTTACTGGGATCCACAGAGACCCCTTCTTGCAAGATAACATGGCTTAAGAATTTCACTTCTGAAAGCCAGAACTCGCATTTACTCAGTTTGGCATAAAGTTGTTTCTCACGTATTGTATTCAACATAATTCTCAAATGATGCTCATGTTCTTCTCTAATCTTAGAATAAATCAGGATGTCATCGATAAATACCAGAACAAACTGATCTAGATATTGTCGAAAGACATGGTTCATGTAGTCCATGAATACTGCAGGTGCGTTGGTTAGCCCAAATGGCATCACCAAGAACTCATAGTGATCATACCTAGTCTGGAAAGCAGTATTTGAAACATCTGCTTTCACTCATAGTTGATGATACCCCAACCTTAGATCAATCTTTGAGAACACACATGAACCAGACAGTTGATCTAACAGGTTATTGATTGGGGAGAGGGTACTTATTCTTAACAGTAATCTTATTCAATTCTCTATAGTTGATACACAGACGAAGACTCCCATCTTTCTTCTTAATAAACAAAACTGGAGCTCCCCAAGGTGACACACTGGGTCTAATGAACCCTTTTTCGAGTAAATCTTCAATCTGCTTCTTTAACTCTGCCATTTCGTTTGGGGCCATACGATATAGGGCCTTTGATATAGAACCAGCTCCAGGTACAATCTTAATAGGGAACTGAACTTCCCTTTCTATAGGTAATCCACTAAGATCATCTGGAAATACCTCAGGGAATTCATTTACCACAGGTATACTACTCAAAGTTTCTTTGGTCTCTCCTTACATAGAAAAGAATACTATATACCCCTACCAACCCTTCTCTAACTATCTCTCAGCCTTAGCCATCGAAAGGAAGTTCAAGCTGGCATTTACATCCTCAACACTTTGAGAAACAAGATATACTATCCTCTTGTTTCCACAATCAAGCAACACGTTATTTGCCGTCAACTAATCAAAACTCAATATGACTTCTAATTGATAAAGCGACAGATAAATCAAATCAATAGTAGGCTCAAGCTCTCTACAGTTATAACACAGTTTAGACAGGCTTCAGCAGTCACAGCCTTGACACCCATTGGCATCGACACAAGTTAATTGAATGGCAATATATGCACATACAATCCCAAGCATCTCACACAGTCATAGGCAATGAAGGAGTGACTTGCACCCTAGTCAAATAGCACTTGTAACAAATAACCATGAAGAAGGAGTTTACCTTGGATCAAGTCAGGAGTTTTCAAGGCTTCTTCGTGAGTCATAGAAAATACTCTGCTATGATTCCTTGGTCTCTGTTCTGCCTGTGGCCACTAACAATCTATAGAAAGATGTCCCAGTTGTTTACAATTAAAGTAGATCATTTCACCCAGACAATTTCTGCCATAATGTGGTTGATTAAAATTAGGACATACCCATTCTGTCACAAATCTTTGAGGCTCGTAATCTCTAGGCTAGTAGGTTTTCTTACCAGTACCCCAGGATAAAGAGGATCCCTAGCCCTTCTGCTTTTGAGAGGTATTACCCTTACTGGGTTCATTACCACTACCAGTACCTTTAGCATGATACAAATTTCTCAAATTTTTTTAGTGATCCTGCATTCCTCAACCGCCTTGTTAAACTTAATGAATCGGTGGGTGGCTAATCTCTTCCTCAATTCTCGCCTCAACCCACAGATGAGCATATCTGAACTCCATTCCTCATTATCTATTTTCCACAGATAAGAGGAATATCTGGATAACTAGATGAAACGAGACAGTTAGTCATCGAAGGTCTCCGAATCACCCTGCTTTATGGAGAGGAATTCAATCTCCTTCTCGAGCAGCACCAACTTGGTAAACTACTTCTCATTGAATTGTTGCTGGAACAGTGCCTAGGTCAGTGGCACATTTCTGTTTCTCAACGTTATGGCGATATTCCACCACCAATGATCTACATCTCCCTTGAGCTTGTATATTGCCAATCGTGCCTTCACTTCATCTGGGCATTCAAGGACCTCAAAGATCTTTTCCAGCTTGTTCAACCAATCTTTAGTTGCCTGGAGATCAAATCTAACTCTAAACACTGGAGGCAGGTGCTTGCAGAATTTTGAAACCCAGTATTGCATATCCCTTTTCTCTCTAGCTGGCACCCCATATGATTCCTGGTTTGGTCCAGTATGAGGAGGTGACTCCAGTTGTCGTGCCGATCCTTCTGCAGTTTTTTCGTGACGAGTTTCTTCCTCGGTCTCTTCCGGAATGGACTAAACCAGGTCTTTTTGTTTTTTGCTCTCTCTAATCTGAGCTCTTCTCTCAGCTCAGTAATCATATCCCTCTGATCTCTAATCAGACCTATCAACTCTTGCATAGGATCTGGTGGATTGTTATTAACTTCTTCCACCTTAGGGTCTACTTCCTGTACTCTGGGGCTACCTTTTATTTTCTTCATTCTACAAATAACTCACACCATCAATATCACAAATAAGTATACACATATGTCCATAAATCTCATATATATATATATATTCACAACACAGACATACATGTGTATACACAACAACTATCATAAATTATCTTCTAGTACTAAAGCCAAACTAAGGGAACTATCCTAGCAATTCGACCCTTTCCAGGAACAACAGCTCTGATACAAAAAATGTAACCCCCTGCCTTACAAATAGTAATTATAATTCAAAAAGGCATAATTAAAATAGATTAGAGACTGCGGATAATTAAAAGTCATTTCCAATCCCTTCCTTACGGTAGGGTTTTCACAAATACTTTCAAAATTTCTACCTTACCTTGGTTTCAAATTTCACAATTCGAATATAATATCCTGCGCAGTTAAATCACATTAATTTACCAGAGTGTATAACAAAAATCCCAGCAATCCCCGAGCTTCATATATATATATACTAAGGGTTACAGTTCCCATTTAGGGGATTACACAGAATCATTTCAATATTTACATCCCAAATATGTACAGTAATCCTAATACCAAAGCTGATAACCAAAATCCAAAATATAAATCTCCCTAAGGAGTCCTATCTACCCTTGGTCGTCTCTTTCCCCTTGGAGCCACTTGCGTTGTCTGAAGGTTAGTCAAAGGAAAGAATGGGATTCAAAAGAATCCCAGTAGTAACAAATCACTCATACCATACATGATCACACAGCATGCAAGTAAATCACCATGCAGTAGTAGCAATACATATCACACCCCATCGTCATCCCTTTTATAGCTGGGAAGGTACACAGTCCTTACTCGAACTATTGTTAGCGACTCAGGGACTATTGGTGTGGCAGTACATACATATAGCCTTACGGCTCACATAGCCTTTCAGCCCACAAATAGTCTTTTGACTTTCACAAATAGCCTCTCAGCTTTCACATATCCACATGCTTTCAAGCATCTGAAATTATCACGAACCAATAATATAACACACATACAATGCATCACATATAGTATAAGAGAAAGAGTCACAACCTTGTTCTTTCTTGGTGTGCTCTGGCATTGATGGCTCACGAATAGAGCAAATATCAAACCCTATAAACTAAAATCAAGGACGATAGGTTATTTTCTTTTCCAAATTCTTATCTGTATAATACTTAGGGTGTGTTTGGTTTAACAAAGGTTAGGTTAAGTGAGGTTTTATTTAAGTTAGGTTAGAGGAGTTTATAATGTTGTTTGGTTCAAACAGAGGTTAGGTTAGGTTTGGTCTCGTGTTTCGTTCAGGAGGTTAGGTTAGGTGAGTTAATTATAAGTTGACAAAAATGCCCTTCTATAGATTTTCCTTCTTGTTTTACAATGTATTTATTACTTGAGGAGGAGGCGGCAATGATGACGGATGGACCTATAAGACCCGAGACGATGTTGGAGGAGCAACGTGGCGATGTTGGGCAGGAGAGAGATTGAGACAAAGTGATGAATTTTATAGGGGAGGCCAGTGTTAGAATTTTATAAAATTGCCATGGGCAATTTAGTCACAATTAAATACAAATATTCTCTCACCTAGGAAAAACCTCAATTTTGGAGGGTTCACAACCTATGTTAGGTGACCACTAAAAGACAAAAAACATCCAACACCTAACCTAAACTCCTTCCAACCAAACACCACTTTTTTACCTCTAACCCCACCCCAACCTAACCTAAACTAATTAAACCTCCAACCAAACAAAGCCTTAAGGTTGGTTATCATTTGAACTCTTTAAGTGGCTACTAAAAGCCTAGATATATGCCCAAAAGGTTGGGAAGAATTACACCAAAGACCCTTTTTTCGGAAGCATAACACTGATATTTTTGGCTCATTCACTTGAGTGAAAAAGGCTTCACTTAAGTGATATTGAGATTTACACTCGAGCATGGAAGATCACTCATGCGAGTGTTTGGCCAAGAGCACAAACTGAGAGAAGAATTGCTCGCTATACTCAAGCATAAGACTTAATACTCAAGTGATAGCCTCATGCTCACTGGAGTCCCATAAAGTGAGGAACATGAAGTGACTACCCGAGAGCAACAAAAACCCTAGAATGAGAAGTACACTAGAGCACTAGCTCTGGCACTTGAGTGATGTTACAACACTTGTGATTGCTAGTACACACTCTTGAAAATGGCTTGCGAGTGATTACAGGAGATGCGGCCTCATAATGCATAATACTCTTACACTCGAGTAAGACAAGGTTTACTTGAGTGATGATCCATATCACTAGCAAGTGAAGAAGTACACTTTTGCTTTCTAACATAGAAGTGCTATTGAAACTTGAAGGAACAGAGAAGATATGATATTGTACTCGAGTGAGACCCCAGATCACTCGAGTGAGGCTTATCAGAAGCCTAAAATGCAGCAATTGACAGAATTTTCCCAAACTTGACAATTATGATTCCAATAGTTCCAAAAGTTAATCCAAGGCTCATTCCCACACAAGATTTCACAAGGAAACCATTGGAAATACTAAAACAACCAAATTCTCAAACTATCAATACATATTCAGTTTTCTACCAAAGTGCAACACAACCTCCACTTTACCAAACTTCTCAATTCAATTCCCAACTAATCACAATGACATAGAAACACATTATAACACTAATTCCACCACAATACACTAGGCCATTTGTCTATTTCAAAATGACTCAAAATCAGGGTAAAATCCACCAACCTCAAAACTTAACTAATGGTCACAACAAATATATCAAAATGTAACCAATACTCACCTCTTCCTCTTCCCAAGGCTCTTTCTTTGATTTCTCAACTTTCAAATTTCTTCAAGTGCTCAAATACCACCTTTCAAAAATTAAAACCATAGCAATGAAGCTCTCAACACCAAGAACAACATTAAAGAAGAAGAATTGAGAATTCAAAGCCATATAGAACACTAACCTTAAGCTTTTCTCTTTCTCTTTCCTCTTGAACTTTGGATGAAAATGGAGTTGCAGAGAAAGAAATAAGATGATGATAAACCAGATTTTTCCCTTGGTTCTTGCTTCTGGCCGACCTTGGATGGAGAGAGGAGAGAGGAGAGAGGAAAATGTGTTTGAACATTTGACCATCATCTATGGTCCACAGGTTGACACTTGTCAAAATATTGTGACTTCTTGCATGGTCACACATGCATAGGATTCTACCCTATTAATCACACAATACTAGCCATTGATCCTTAAATTACCAAGAAGTTTCCTCTTCGGTAACTGACTAATTAGTCAGTAACTTTAATTTTCCCATTTTGCCCTTGATTATGGCAATTCTTACCGAATCACTACTAAATATATTTTATCATTCCATTTCCTCATTCATGTGCCCTCCCTTACTCATAGGGTTCAATTTAAGCTTTAACAGACAATTAAGCTTAAATACAGGGTTTTGGCATTGATCAGAACACATTCAAATCATAATTCACATCATATTCTTCAAAAGTGTTTATTTAATAATAATTACATCCAGTTTTGAAGTCATTAGCTCTTAATCCCAAATTGGGGCACTACATAAACCACTGATAATATTGCTTATTCCCTTAGTTGTTCTAAACTTCTAATCAATTCTCTTTAACTTATTAATTTCTTGGGTGATTCGGTCACAGATGGTGATGTCTAGTATTTGAACCATCAATAAGACTTATTATAAGTTTTGTTTTGATACAACAAAAGAAAACGAAGAGTAATCTTGTTTTGTTTTGAGGAAATTATGTTTTTGTTTATAGGTGTTTAAATTTTAGATGAAAACTTAAAATTTAAAAAGAATAAGAGAATATATTTTAGATAGAAGGGGAAAGGGTGTAAATTATCTTTTTAAGTTAAAGGTTTTTAAAATTTGGATGTGAACTCCAAATTTTAAAAAAAATAAGAAGATAAATTTTGAACTGGAATCTAAAATTTAAAAAAATGAAAAAATAAATTTTAAATTTATTACATCTAAAATTATAATTTACCCACTCAAAGACATCACAGCAACGAATAACTGAAGGCTGTAAATTCAATTTGTAAGCTGCAATTACTTACACGTTTACAACAAATTTCAGAAAATAGCAAAAAATAAAAATAGACCCATAGCAGAAATAACCATTCATCCACCCTATAACAGGAAACGACCTATTGTAATTGATAGAAATTCCTCCACCACGAGGACTAAAGATGTCAAATATTCCCCTCTCCGAAAGGTAGTAATTCTATTTTATCTATACATCAAATATCTCTAAGATACATAAAACATAGATGTTTTTTCTGTTATCGCCTCCTAATTCATCTTTTTCCTAAAACCTGATAAGAACAGTACCGAATACTAGATTTGCAAAAAACGCACATGAGAAAAAGCAGCAAATTTACTTTAAAGGATCCAGTCTCTAAACATATTTACTACTCCCTCAAGTCCTAAATATAGGACATAGTTTGTAATGCAATTTGCACTATAAACTATATCCTATATTTAGGACCGGAGGTAGTACATTAAGACTATCCAGTGAACAAATAGAAAAAAAAAACCTTCATTTTCACTAGTCGTATACCATCTTGACCTCTCCCAGAGAAAAGGAAATGCAATGGATCATTGTTCTTTCCATTCAATAGTCCTTTTAGATAACAATGCTCAAGAATCAATCTGACATAAGGGCCTTACCGCTCACAACTATAATAAACTATAATAAAGAATAGTTCTTTCAAATCAAATCTTATTAAGTTTTATCATGGTTATTCATTGAAATAGTGTGTGCATATTGGGTGTATGGTTATGCAGTTTTATTGGATTTAAAAAACTATAGTGTTTAAACTATCACTATTCAGCATCTAATAAATGTTTTTGCACTATGAAGAGAAAAGTTAGGCTATAAAAGCAAAGATGATGAGAAATATTATTAGTGGTTTAGCATACTTGCTACTTCTCAAGATTTTTTCTTCTAAAAGCTCTTACAACTAAGGATGTGGTTGCCACAAACTTTTTTGTCTAGGAGGTGCTGGTTGTAACCCCCTGCCTTTAATCACGTAATTATAATTCGATATTACGTAATTAAATTGGTTTAGAGACCGTCGAATAGTTCAAAACTCATTTAGAAGTCCCTGTGAAGTAGGGACTTTATAAAATTTTCAAAACTTCTTTCCTATTCCGGTCTCAAGTTCAATTATCGAATATAATCACCTGTGCAGTTAATTCACATTCATTCATATCAGAATATCTAATAGCAATCCCGGCAACCCCCGGGTTCCATTCATACACAAAAAGGGTTTACAACCTCCATATAGGGGACTACACAACTACGTTCAACTATTCTTTACAACCAACATAATATACAGTAATCCCTATCCAAACAGTCTAACCAACATTTACAAAATAAATGTCCCTACGAAACTCTACCCGCTCCGGGTCACGCGCTTCTCCTTGGAGCCACTCGCCCTGTCTGAAAGGTTAGTTCAAAGGAAAGAATGAGATTCAAAAGAATCCCAGTAGTAACTAAACATTTATACCACATACAAGCACACAGCATGTAAGCAAATCATCATACAGCAGCAGCAACCAATATCAAACACCACCCCCATCCCCTTTCTCCGCCGGGAAGGCACACTGCCCTAACCCGAACCGTTGTTAGCTACTCAGGGACTATTGGCGTGGCATATCACACTCCACCCTCATCCCCTTTCTCCGCCGGGAAGGCACACTGCCCTAACCCGAACCGTTGTTAGCTACTCAGGGACTATTGGCGTGGCCGTGCATACATATAGCCTTATAGCTCATACAGCTAACCGGCTTTCACAAATGGCCCGTCGGCCTCACAATCAGCCTATCGGCCTCATGTCACATAATCACACCTCATCCTCATCCCCTTTCTCCGCTGGGAAGGCACACCGTCCTAACCCGAACCGTTGTTAGCTACTCAGGGACTGTTGGACTGATGGTGCTAACACATATCCACATAAGTCGCAATATCCGAATTTATCACAAATCAATGATCATACACACATACAATGCATCACATATGGTACGAAAGAAAAGTCACTACCTCACTCTTTCCTGAAGTTAACTGGCTCAGTGGGCTCCCGAGGACGGCAGATGTCAAATCCTATAATCAAATTAGGGACAATAGGTCAATCTCTTTTCCAAGTTCTTAATTCTATAATACTTTATATTGGTTATTATTTGGTCTCTTTAGATGGCCATTATATGCCTAAACATATGCCTAAAGGGTTGGAATAACTATCCCCAAAGATCCCTCTTTGGAAAGCTAAACTCTGATTTTTGGCCCTCTCACTCGAGCACAGAAGATCGTGCTCGAGCACAACCCTCGCTCTCACTCGAGCACACATGCGAGTGAGACAGGAAGTGCTTTCCCGAGAGCAACTCCCGCGACCAACCTACTCTCTCACTCGAGCACAAGAGGCTGTGCTCGAGCAGAGACCCCGAGCATACTCGAGCACTACAGAAGTGAGGCCCTGCGAGTGTCTACCCGAGAGCATCTCTCAACCTCTTCCTCCACCTTCACTCGAGCACAAACACCTGTGCTCGAGCACTGACCCCCAGTGCTCGCGAGCACAACCAGCGAGTGTCTACCCGAGAGCAACCCAACTCCCAGGCAACAGATTCACTCGAGCACAAGTCCCAGTGCTCGAGTGATCCCCCAATGCTCGCGAGTGCCAGGTGCACTCTTGGCAATCACTCTCGAGTGATACCCTGAGACGCTCACCCGCAGCACCAAAAAGGCACCCTCACTCGAGCACAACATGCTCACTCGAGCACGTTCATCCTGTGCTCGAGTGAGTTCTTCCCTCACTCGAGAAATCACACCAGATACCCAAAACGCAGCAACTGAGTTGATTTACCAGAATTCACCAATTGCACTCCAATGGTTCTAAAACTTGTGTTAGAGCTCATTATCACTTATTTCAACACAAGGAACCCATTGGCAACCAAAAACAACTCAAATTCAACCCATTCAACACATTCTCTCTCTAGATCATCAAACCACTCAAAACCTCATTCTAACAACTTCCCTTATTCAACTTCAAATCAAATTCTAATCACTCTCAAATGTCAAAACTGACCAAATGAACAGTGACACTCTCACCAAAGCCTACCCTTCACTTAACATCATAATTAGGTCTAATTTCCAGAATTCTCATTGGTTAAGCAAACATCTTGACATATACATCAAAATGCATCACAAACCTACCTCTTCAACTTGCTGAAATCAACACCTTGATTCCACCAACTTCCAGATTCATCCAACAATCAAACACCACCAATGGAAATTCTGAAATCATAGAAATAATGCTCTTGACCTCTTGATCAACATTAATGAAGGGTTTTGAGCATTCAATAGCATTTACTTACCAAGGTTCAAGCTTGTTCCTTCCTCTTTCTTGCTCGGTTCAGCAAAAATGGAGGGAATGGAGAGAGAAAATGGGTAGGTGAAGATGATGATCATTTCTTCCCTCCTCCCATACACTTGGCCGACTTGAGAGGGAGAGAGAGAAGAGTTTGAAATTGTTGACTCATCCAATGGCTCTCATTTAGCCACTTGGCATCATCTCATCCTTCCTCTATGATTTCACCTACTCTCACATACACAAAATCCCACCCCTAGATCTTTAAATCCCAACCATTGATTAAGATTACTAAGGGGTTTTATCATCCGTGGCTAACCAGACGGTTGGTAAATTTACCGTTTTACCCCTGATTAGTACAATACTCATTAAATTATGAATAATTGCCTTCATTTCACATTGCACAACATACACTTCAAATATGCTTAATTAACATTAATTACATCATTTGAAGTTATTATCCCTTAATTAAAATCCAGGATGTTACACTGGTCATTGTGGAAACAGGTTCCCATACTTCGATTTGATAGCACTAGCACTAAAGTTTGTAGTTTTAAGTCATTCCTTCTATTTGTAGACTCTGCATTACAACTTATTGATCTAAATCATATCAAAACATTTATGCTAGAGTGTGTGTGTTATCATCTGCCCCTTGTGAATCTTAATGTCTGAGCTAATACACTCATGAGGAGCAAACTGGTGTATTTGGATTTGTATTTCGATTAATAAGCCTACAATTTGGTTGTTCCTTGACGTTTTGATATTTAATACCCTTACTGTCATGATACTGTTTAGGGTGTTTATAGATAATCTCTTTACTTTCAATTCACCTCTACTTAAAGTCATAAATTTGATGGATGTTAGATTTTCAAATTATGAATGTTTAGCAATTCTACTTTCTAATTATTTTGGGTTTGAAAAACTACTTATATATTCCTTTAAATTTCCTAATGAAGATCTAATGCTGATGCTCGGCATAAGAAGGCTCAACTATTTGATAATGGCAGACTTCCCAGGTGCTATGCCAGATCCATCTCTATTGCAATTAGAGATGTTTTCTAATGCTACATCTTTGACATTACGCGTGGTATGAATGACCTATGATACTTATTTTTAATTTTATACTGTTTCTTTATTGACTAGATTTTATATCCTAATTCAAATGGTTTGGCTTCATCGTAGAATGATTAGTGGCTTGGAGATGATTTTCTGACATTTGAAAACTTAATTTGCCTAAAAATCTCTAGGAACTTGTCTGCTATTTTAAAGTGTCTCCAAAAGTTTCCTAATCTTTAACATGCTAATGCTTACGCTACATAAAGGCCTTAAGTTATGGTACTTGAATAATCTATAGAAGCTACACTAGATGAAGCCAAGCATGATGAAAGAGCATAATAAAATAAAGAAGAAGAAAGCATTTAACTCGTAGATTGATTTTACCCTCCTTTGATACCATGCATAAAATGGTGGTGATGAGTAGGGTGTGGGATTTCTCATCTCTAGTCCAAATAAATTGAGCCTAATATATTTTCTTTTTCATTTTCATAGCCAGTTGGATTGGTGTTTAGACTTGTAAATGGATAGGATCATTAAACCTTAATTGTTTTAAATGAAAATGAAAAACATCGTCCCTTCTATCTTTAAGTTGTTCAAAATAGTTATAATTTTTAAGATTCTTATTAATTTATTTTCTTTAATTCTTATTACTAATTGTCCCTAAAATCTGCAAGTTTTAGCATGTAAAGAAAAAGTAGCTAACTAACCTCAATGAAGTACCTTGTTCCTACATCAACCAAAACTTTATCTGCATCTTCAAGGGTGCCATGCACCTACAATGATGTAGTAAGAGGAACCAATATCTTCTTTCCTAAGATTAGAAAAAGATAATAAAATAAAAGATCCACGATAAGTATATGCAAAAGATATGCACCCACACATATTTATCATTATGCAATCATGTAGATTCCTATAACTTTTATATTATACATTGATAAACTCATGGATATTATTCAAGCCAACATCTCCGAATATATCACGGCCTTGCTTGAAATGAGAAGGCTCGTACTATACTATTATGCACTATTCATCTACATTCCCCAAAGCCTAGAATATCCCGAAACATGAATGGAAAAATATGCATCCACATATATTTAGCATTGTGTAATCAGGTAGATTTCTATAATTTATACATTATATATTGATAAACTGATATTGATATTATTCTAGTTGAAAAGTCTCTGTAATTCCCAAATAGGCTCAAATTCTATCACGGTCTTGCCCAAATTGAGAAATCTCATATTATACTATTTTCATTATTCATGTAAGCTCCCTAAAGCCCTAGATTATCTTGAGACAAGAGCAGAAATTCCAAAAGTTTTGATTTTTTCTATAGGCACCAAAACAAGCTTAAAGAAAAAAATTTTCCAAGTAAACCTATAATACCCCTAAAAAGTGATTAAGGGTTAAGGACTCCAAAAGTAAATGTAATTATTGTTAAACAAATACTTTTGGAGAACACGATGACTATTATGACATGAATATGTAGGAATCAGTGTCTAAACCCTGTATTTGAGTTCAATTATGGATTAACATCTAAATTGAAATAAAATAGAGGGAGGGCGCATGGTATGGTGTGATGCAATGAGAAAATGTGTTAAGTGGTAAACCAGTAGGAAATGCCCAAACCCATTTTCTAAAATATAATTGTGGTAACAAAGTCTAATAGGGATATTTTGAGAGATCATTATCATATTCGAATGGGCCATAAATTTCATCCAACATGAGTCAAGAGTGAGAAAATGAGTATGTGAACACAAATAGTGACCTTTGTAAGCCATTAAAGTCAAGTGAAAAAGATAAGAAAAGTAAAAAATTATAGGCTAAAGTTGTGACATTTAAAAAGGCAATTGGAGTAACATATTTGGATATTGGGAGGAGCCCATTTATGTTACTTTATGGGCATAAGGCAAAGGAAATAATGAGTGAATTCCAAATGCTGAAAGATGTAGTATGAGAGTCAAGTAGGAGGTGGACTTTGAAGAGTCAAAGTGTCAAACTCTCTTTTCTCTCTCCTCTCTTCCCTCTCCCCTAATTAAGTCGGTTAAGTAGGCATATGAGAGGCCAAAAATCTGCTCCATCTTCATCTTGTACTCTCTTTCTCCAAGCTCTATTTTCGCCAAGCATGGAAAGAAGAAAGAGAAAGGAAAAGGTAAAATTTTAACCCTAGAGATGGCTTTGTATGCTCAAATGCTCTTCTTTAATGCTGTTCATGTTGATGAGAGCTTCATCTCTATGGTTTTAGATTTTTGAAAGAAGGTGTTTGTGTGTTTGAAAAAAGTTGAAGGTTATGGAACCAAGGAACAAGCTTTGAAAAGGGAAAGAGGTGTGAAATAGCTATCTTTTGATATATATATATATATATATATATTGTGACCATTGGTGGAACTTTGGAATTTCTTGATTTTAGCCCTATTTTTATCTCATTAGGGTCTTGTGATTTGTATGGTTTTTTGGTGGAGGAATTGGTATTTTGTTATATGTCTTGAGCAATGAAATTGGTTTGGAACATTAAATGGAAAGTTTGGCAATTTGGTGGTTTGTGTTGCAATGTGGTTGAAAATAGAACATATGTGTATGTGCTGTGAATTTGGTTGTTTTAGTGATCCCAAAGAATTAGTTATGATTTTTGGAAGTTAAGCCATAAGACTTGGGAACACCTCATTTCCATTTTTTTAGAATTAATTATGATTTTTGGAAGTTAAGCCAAGACATAGAATTTTCTTGGCAGTAGCCCAAAAGCTTCTAGACTACTTTTGGATTCAGCCAGAAGATTATTGGCTGTAGCCAAAAAACTTATGACCTTTTTTAGGTTACAGCCAAATAATTTCTTGAATGTAGCTAACTCCCAAAAATCAGCATTTTAAAACTTTTGAAAGTGGTTTTTGATATAGTTCTTCCTAAACCTTTTAGGCTTTTGTTGAGCTTATTATAGCTACCTAACAACTCAAAAGATAACCAACCTTAAGCGTTTTGAAATTAAGATTTTAGAAAAGGGAATGACGCTATGCCCTTGATTTTAGTTTATAGGATTTGATATTTGTCTGAAACGTGAGCAACCTATGCCAGAGCACACCCAGAAAGAACAAGGTAGTGATACTTTCTCTTATACTACATGTAATGCATTATTTGTTTGTCATATCATTGAATTATGTATTACAAATACTATGAAGTTTGTTGCTGTGAAAACTATGTGAAAGCCGTGATGGCTATATGTATGCTATGAAGGCTATGTGTATTACAGCGTAAGTAGTCATGGCTATGATAAAAGTCACACCTACCCCTACTGTTGTAAATGTGTAAGCCGTGAAAGCGATGTGTATACTGTGAAGATTATGTGTAAGCTGTGAAAGCCATGTATATGCTATTATTGCTTGGTGATTTACTTGCATGCTTTGTGATTATATGTTGTATGAGTGATTTGTTACTACTGGGATTCTCTTGAATCTCATTCTTTCTATTGACTAACCTATAGCCAGGGCGAGCAGCTCGAAGGAGAAGCAACCAACCAAGGGCAGCAATTTTTCTTTAGTTTGATAGATGGTTGTCATATTTTGGAAATTGTATTACTGTATATATATATATACTGTAAATGTTATTTTGGAAAAGGATATGTAATCCCCTGAATGGGAAGTTGTAAGGGGCGATTATGCCATGTAAAGCCTTTAGTTAATATATGGAAACTGGGGGTTACTGGAAATTTTGGTTTACACTCTGATATGTATGAATGCAACTTAAATGCACAGGTTAATTGTATTCAAAATATGAGTAAGAGACCGAATTGAATAGGTTTTGAAAGAAATTTTGAAAACCCACTTTATTTCAGGGTAGGTCTTTATCTTGAAATGGGAACTTAAATAGATTTTGTATTAATTATTGGTCTTTAATTTTCCTTAATTATACATTTTTGAATTATAATTTTGGATTATAAGGTAGGGGTTACATTTATGGTATTAGAGCTGTAGTTCCTGGCAAGGGTAGAATTTGCTAGGATAGCTCCCTATTAGTGCAAGTGTTTCACCCAAGAGGGGGGTGAATTGGGTGATCCCAGCAATTTCATTACGTATAAGAAAATTAACGGAATATCTAAAGCAGTTAAGAGCAAGGAGAAATATCACCGAAGTATACACCGAGAGTTATACTGGTTCGGCCACAACCACTTTGACCTACATCTAGTCCTCAGAGTGTCTCTGTGAGTTTCCTTATATTCTCCAAGATTCAGTGGGTTCTTGGTACCTCAATACATAGCAAGTTCCTTCATCTGGACACTCGTTCCCCCTTACATGTTGTAATTAAATCCCTAACTCAAGGTTCCACTACCTTAAGTTATCTCAATAACAAATATTTAGTTTGTAGTGAAAAACTCTCTCACAGAGCAAATATGTAATCACTGAAGTACAATGAATGAGTATAAGAAAACAAAGCACTAAGAATGTGTTGATCAGTGTAATCTCAGTTCGTGTCTTATTTTTCTTTTTTTTGAATGCTCCATATATATAGATGATTTGTAGTGTCCGTTAGAAGCAATTCAAACTTGTTCGTTAGAGTCGCGCAGTAATGGTTGACTATTCTTTGATTTGGAAAATTATCCGTTGGCGGTAGGTGAACAATCAGACTTTCATCTGACTTTTCTATTCTTGCATTATCTCTTCATCGTTTTTCTATGAATGTACTTAAGATACTAATAAAATGAAGAGTTAATCATATAGATAACAAATCAATAGATATTCGATGAAAACTTAATTTCTGGACTGCCTTACTCGAGTGGCTACTCGAGTGGTCCCTAGAGTAAACTTGTCAAAAATATGGCAGTGAGCAAATCAACGTTTTACATCAGATATCACTCGGGTAAGACATGGAGTGTTATATTGCAAACCTTGAAAATACCTAATTACTCGAGTGGCTACTCGATTGGCCATGTCTTTACCTTCATAATTTACTCGGGTGGTTACTCGAGTGGCTACTTGAGTGGCCTTTATATTTTTTCATACCTTACTCTAGTAGTCCCTCGAGTAGCTTTTAAATAACTCGGCAGATTACTCGATCACTCACTCGAGTAATTGTATCAATTTCTTGGCCGAGACTTTACTGTTTGGTTACTTGAGTGTCTACTCGAGTAATGATTTAAATAATTCTGCAGATTACTTGGGTGGTCCCTCGAGTAATGGCTTTTCTCATTGATTACTTGAGTGGCTACTTGAGTGAGATGTTGCATTTCTTGGCCAAGAGTCACTGGAAGATTTTTGACCTGGTTACTCAAGTGGCGACTCAAGTAATGCCTGTGAAAATAACGTTACTCGAGTGGCTACTCGAGTAATGGTCTATATAACTTTATAGATTACTTTAGTACTCCCTCGAGTAACTTCTTCCAAATTTTGGCAGTGCTTCACTGGATGAAATTCTTCTTGCTTACTCGAGTGGCTACTCGAGTAATAGCTTCACTTACTCGAGTGGTTACTCGAGTGAGCCTTCACAAAACTTGTTTATTACTTCAAGTAATGCTTTGCCACTTTGTTCAAATTCATTTGTTTATTATCAAATCCTTTTATATCATGGATCCAATCTTGTTATCATCAAAACATATGGATCTAACATTCTCCCCCTTTTTGATGATGACAAAACTTGGTGATTTTGAGCAAAGTTTTTGAAATTGAGTTTTCAAACATATGCTTCTCAAATAGTTTTCATATGAAATCTTTTGTTCTATTTAACCTTGAAAACTATTTTGAAATAGTTTATTAAAGGTCTTTTCAAAGTTTTTGTTCTTATGTACTTGTTTACCTTGTATACATAATCAAAAACTCATTAGCCCCAAAATGCAATATAATTTCAATGAAATGTCATAATGGAACAAATTGCATAATGAAGAATTCAATAATCAAACTTAACATCATTAAAATCGATCAAGAACAAAAAGAAACAAAACACCCTAAAACCCCATACACCCAAATCCCAATATAGAGACTCATCCATTCTTCACAAAATCACTCAAGTTCTTTTCCCACGTTTTGTCTTCATCCCAAAGGTGGAATCAATCATGAGGAGGAGTGGGTGGCTTGGTGGCTGAGATGGGAATGACAGGAAAAGCTAATGACTCATATGAACTATCAGAACTGAAAGGATCTAAAGATGATGATTCAGGTTCAGGAAGGTTCACTGGCGGTGTCTGAAGATCATCTGGAGGATTCACCGGAGGAGATAAAGGATAAGGAACCAGAGAATTAATTTCTACTTCCTCTGTAGCAACCGGTGAAGACTCAAGTACTTCCTTAGTATATGCAGGAGATGCAATGGGAGTAGGTATGGGCTCAGGCTGAACAGGCTGAGGTGGTTCATCAGAGGTGATGTGGATTGGCTTAGATGTTTCAAGATCTGGCATAGAGAATAAGATATTGCTCGGTCCACTCTCAGAGGGTCTATGCTCAGTAGGGATAGAAGGTCTAGGTTCAGAGGTAGGTATGGGCTCAAGAATACCAGAAGGACCAGGAGTAGAAGATCCATATGCCATAGCATCAAGTCTAGTAACAATGGATCTCAGAAGCTCACCCTGGGCACATTGTTCAGTAAGCAACTCTTCGTGCCTCTTATCCATTATCTCTACAAGTTGTCCCATTTTCTTATTCATGTGGGTAACCAACTCCGCATTGGTATTTGCAATATCAATATGGAAACTTCTCAGAATGTTTTCCATGAACGTTTGCATTGTGGCGCTAAAGAAAGATGGAGAAGACGTGTTGGCTGGAGAAGAAGATTGTGTGTCATCCATTCGGCTTGTTACTATGTCAGTCTTCTTCTTTTTCTTGGGACTTGCTTCTAGAGGTGTCTTCAGAGGAATCTCAATATTCAATTTTCCAATTTGATTCCTTCCCACTGGTGCTAACCTCTCTACTGGTTCCATACTCTCCAAATACCAAATCTTGTTCTTCTTGAGAAACAAGGAAATAAGTTGAGGATAGGGCATTGGAGTAGTTGGTTTTCCATCATATCTATACCTCTTGATCTCATTGAAGATATACTCTCCCAAGTCCTTTTCCTCCTTGAGGATCACTGAGGTGAATTTTCTGAAGTCCTTCTCAATGAAATAAGTGAAGTTGTTGGATTTATTTACCATGGCTCTAGAGTATATATATACCATAGGACTCTATAGAAATCATTCATATCACTTGGATTAAAGTTGAGAGGTCCCACAATCTCACCAGGTCTAAGGATAGAAAATATTTGGTTTGAAGAAAGGTTAGGGTAATCATGATCAGGAGGATTTTCTATTCCTAACCAGGTATTAATTCTAGAGGGTGAGATTAGAATTCTTTGACCTCTAACCTCAAAAGTCATTTCTTCTTCTATAGACTTCCTAATAGGATCATTAATAGGTTCGAGGTTACAATAGAAATGTCTCACTATTTTGGTGCAAAAAGGTAGCTTGACAAATAACCAGGGCATATAGGAATCAAGGTAGAGACTAAGATCACATTTTAATACCTCTTGAAACACCTTGTAGTCAATGTAGTGCATCTTCCACACATTCCTTCTTACAAAATGACTCAGGTACTTCTGTGATTCCTCAAGCTTTCTCACATTGAATCCCTTTAGAGGAAATGTGATTTCTTCATCATTCTCTTCAGTTTGCTTTGAAGTTTGCCCTTTCTTTGTTTCCTTAGACTAGAAAACTTCCTCAAGCATGCCTACCATGACTTTGGTAAGCTTCTCATCAACCTTGGGCTTCTTCAGAAGCTTAGGAGAAAAGGTTGGTGTATCGGATGAAATAGAGGAAGGAGGTGATGATTCTTTTGTAGTTTTCCCTTTTCTAGGTGAACTCTTCTTGGATTGAGCTCTTGTGGCAATGGGTTCCTTAATCACAACTCCTTTTACCTTTGGCTTGGTTTGCGGTTTGGCTTTGGATTTTGGTTTGGGAGAAATTTTCCTCTTTTTGGTAGGAAGAGAGGAATGTGATTCAGAGAGTTGATATGGCTCAGAAGACTCAGAAGGAGTGCTAAGGTTGGGAGATTTTGTCCTCACCATTGTGATTTTAGAGAATGAGAAGTTTCAGGAAAAACTTGGATGAAAGTCGTGAGTTTCGGGAAGCGATTTAGAGCTATCTGAGAGGTTTTTGAAGCTGTGAATCACTGGGTTTTGATGGTAATAGGAAGAGAAAAATTCCTTGAAAAGATTTTGTTAGAGCACAGAAGAATCACTCAAGGAGATTTGGTGAGAAATGACTGAGTATCGAGTAGAAATAACCTAGAACCTGACACTACTCGAGTGATCATCATCATCACTCGGGTAGCTACTTGAGTGATCATATAAAAAATTTTAAAATATAGCAAATTTGGGCACATACCTGGCATGAATAATATTGTAATTATCTATGTATATTCCCTTGACCATTGGATGACTCTTTATAACAAATTTGAACTGAAAATCAGCTGATTTGAAATTTGCATCCAGGTTTACTCGAGGCCTTACTAGAGTAACGTTGAATATCACTCGAGGCCTCCCTCAGGTAATCTGTCTCTTCACCTTTTGATTGTTCATTTTCAATCGTTGTGTCGTTTCATTTGAAATTAATGCTTCATTGCTTTAGCCATATTACTTATACACAACAACTTGATACTACAACATACTCAGCTTCCATTAACGAAAGAGACACTGTAGTTTGTTTCTTGCTAAACCATGATACAAGTGAACCTCCAAGAAACTAACCTTGTCCATTTGTACTCTTTTTGTTCGTCTTGTATCCTCCATGATTAGAGTCTGAGTAAGCAACTAGATATTCACTTCTTCCTTTGGGATACCAGAGACCCAATTCTGGTGTGTCAGCAAGATATCGAAAGATACGTTTGACAGTTTAGCATGTGACTCTTTTGGTGTTGATTGATATCTTGCACGCATGCCCACACTGAATTGAATGTCAGGCCTGCTTGTAGCAAGATAGAGTAATGATCCAATCATTCCTCTGTATTTTGTAATATTGTAATCTTTTCCCTTGACATCCGCATCAAGCAATATGGTTGAGCTCATGGGTGTGTCCGTTCCATTTGCTTCATCTAATCCATACTTCTTCAATAGCTCTTTCAAATATTTTGTTTGAGATATAAAAATTCCATTCTTTCTTTGTTTAATTTGAAAACTGAGAAAGAAATTCAATTCTCCTATCCTTGACATCTCAAACTCCCCCTGTATTATCTCAAAATTTTGTACACATAGTTTCGTTAGTTGCGCCGAAAACTATATCATCAACATATATTTGCACAATTAAAATATCATCACATTTTCATTTTGTAAAAAGTGTTGTATCAACTTTTCCTCATACAAAATCTTGATTAATAAGAAATTTATTGAGCCTCTCGTACCATGCTCTAGGAGATTGTTTTAAACCATATAAAACCTTTTTAAGTTTGAAAACATGGTCAGGTTGGGTTACATCTTCAAAACTTGGAGGTTGTTCTACATATACTTCTTCCATGATGTAGCCATTTAGAAATGCACTCTTTACATCCATTTGATAGAGTTGGAATCCTTTGATGCATGCAAAGGCTAAGAGTACTCGTATAGCTTCTTATCTAGCCACTGGAGCATACATTTCCTCATAATCAATTCCTTCTTCCTGATTATAGCCTTTGGCCACCAATCTTGCCTTGTTTCTGACAATTATTACAGATTCATCAAGTTTGTTCTTGAATACCCATTTAGTGCCAATGATCGGATGATCCTTAAGTCGAGGTACCAAATCCCAAACTTGATTTCTTTCAAATTGGTTTAGTTCTTCTTGCATTGCTATAACCCAATCATTGTCTGATAGGGCTTCGTCAATGTTAGAAGGTTTAATCTCAGAAATGAATGTAGAAAAACTTACTTCATTGAAAATTATATTTCTAGTTTTGACTCCTTCATTCACATCTCCTATGACTTGATCTAAGGGATGACTCCTATTATATTTCCAGGCTTTAGGTTGACCTAGTGACTGATCTTCTTCCTTAGTTTGATCAACTTTTGGAATAAGAGATTTAGAAATAGATTGACCATTTTCTTGATTTAAAACAACTTCCTGCTCATCATCAATGGTTTTGTCAGAGGATTCAAATTCATCAAATACAACGTGAATTGATTCTTCGATAACATATGTTCTTTTATTGAAAATTCTGTATGCTTTACTTCGGTTAGAATAGCCTAGGAAAATTCCTTCATCTGTTCTAGAATAAAATTTTCCTAAGCTATCTTTACCATTATTATGAATGAAACACTTACAATCGAAGACGTGTAAATGAGCAAGATTTGGCTTCCTTCCTTTGTATAGCTCGTATGGTGTCTTTCACAGTTTTGTTCTAATATAGGCTCTATTTGAAATTTAGCATGCTGTGCTCATTGCATCAGCCCAGAAAACTTGAGACACGTTCTTTTCATTCAGCATTGCTCTAGCCATTTCAGTGAGTACTCTATTCTTACGTTCCACTTCTCTGTTTTGTTATGGTGTCCTTGGAGCAAAAAAATTGTGATCAATGCCATTAGTATCACAATATTCTTTAAAGGCTTTATTTTCAAATTCTCCACCGTGATCTGTCCTGATACCTACAATGGTCATACCTTTCTCATTTTGCATTTTCATGGCAAAAATAATGAATTCTGCAAAGGTTTCATCCTTTGATGACAGAAAAATAGTCCATGTAAATCTAGAGAAATCATCAACAATGACCAATGAATATAAGTTGCCACCAAGGCTTTTAACTCTTGCTGGACCAACTAAATCCATATATATCAATTGAAGTGGTCCATTTATTGTAATCTCATTTTTCGATATGAAAGATGATTTAGTTTGTTTACCCTTTTGACATGCGTCACAAATCAAATCATTTTTAAAATTTACTTTGGGTAATCCAAGAACTAAATCCTTTTTAAGTAGTTTGCCTAGTTAATGCATGTTGACATGAGCTAGTCTCTTATGCCATAACCAACTTTCATCGACATTACTCAAAAAACAATTTTCAGAATTATTTCTATTGATATCAATTGAATAGCAGTTACCTTCCCTTTTTGCTCTGAGCTTTGCCTCAATATTTTTCTTATCAAGTTGTAAGTCTTTATTGTTGACAATCAGACATTCCTCTGAATCAAATATTATCCAGTTGTCTTTATCTGCACTTTAACTTATGCTCAGCAAATTATGGCACAAGCCTTTAATGTAATATACATCTTTGACTTGTATTCCTTTGTCGTTTTTTATTTCACCAATTCCTGCTATTTTTCCTGATTGATTTCCTCCAAATTTTACCTTTCCACCTTCCTTAGGTTACAATGTGGTAAAACTTTCGAAATCACCAGTCATATGTGTAAAGCATCCACTGTCTATATACCACTTGACATTTTTGGATGCTTTAAGACGTATATGCAATCAAATACAATTAATTCTTAGGTACCCACATCTTTTTGGGTCCTTTTGGGTTAGTACAAAAATTTCTCGGAACATATGAACCTTTAGGTACCCATTTGTAGGTTCCTATATTACCTTTCTTCCTATGAATGCATGATGAAGTATAATGACCTTTTCTATTACAATAATTACAATGTGCAAAAGGATTTGATTTATGCACATAATGCTGAAAATAATTCAGGTATGATTTACCTCCAGCTTTCTTTCTTCCTTTCCTTTTGTCTGATTTTGGATCATATCCAATTCTAGATCGATCATTCACAAATCGTTGAGCTTTTAAAATTACATTTAGCATTTCACTTCCTTTAGTGATTTTTTCAAGAGATTTAGTAAGATCAGTGCTTTTCTTTTTCAAAGAAGTACAGTTTTCACAATCCTTTTCAAAATTCTCTTTAAGTTTTACTTCAAGAGCTTTGTTTTTCTTTTTGAAAACAACTAGTTCTTTAACTACTTTGATAATTCAGAATGTAAAGCATTATATTAAAAAAGTAATTTATCATAGGTAGGATCAGAATCAGTTACCTCTTCTTCTGTTTCCTCTGAGCAACTAGACAGATATTGGCTACTTCCTCTTTATTGCTTTGTTTGTCAGAAGAACTATCTCCCCATATGGCAGATACAAAGGCTTTCTTCTTGTTGTAGAATTTGCCTTTTCTCTTTTCTTTATTCTTCTGAATCAGTTCTTGACATTCTGATTTGAAATGTCCTGGCTTTCCATATTTATAGTAGATGATGTGCTCTTTATTGCTTGTTCCTCCTTTCTGAAAGTTTTGAATCCTTGGACTTTCTTATAAAACTTTCTGAATTATTTTATGATTAGGCCCATTTCGTCATCGTCAAGCTCTTTATCTTCATCTTGTTCTTCTTCTTTTGCTTTCAATGCTAGACCTCTTTTCTTCTTGTCAACAATATCATCTAGTTCTCGTTTGAATTTTAATTTGCTTTCATATTCAGAAAGGCTTCCGAATAGAGAAGCAACCGATTGCATTGATTCACCTTTTGCTTCCTCAATTGCATGACTTTTGCTTCCTAGTCTTTAGAAAGAATATTTAAAATCTTTTGTACTTAGGTATGTTGATCATAGACTTTTCCAAGTGCTATAAGTTGATTAACAAGATGAGTATATCTAAGTTCAAATTCAGCTATCGACTTACCTGATTTCATACGAAGTAGATCAAACTCAGTAACCAGAGTATTCTTTTATTCCTGAAGTTCCTTCGTGAGCTATTTCCAAGGCTTCCCACATTTCTTTAGCTGTTGGAAGTGTGTAGATTCTGAAGTACTCATTTTGACTCAAGGCACTTTGAATCATTAAAATTGCTTTGCTATTGAGTGTAATGAGTTTCTTGTTATTCTCATCATATTCTGCTGGTGTGTTGGGAACTCTCTGTGAATCTATAATCTTTTCAGGTTTGTAGTTTCCACTCTCGATCGTATCCCATAGCCCATATTCAGTAGCCATTACGAAGACTCTAAACTTTGCTTTCCAGAATGAGAAGTGTTTGCCATTGAATCCTGGAGGTCTTGTGATAGAAGCTCCGTTGGGAAGAATGCCTTCACCCATGCTTGCCATTGGATCCTTCTTAGGCTGTTAAACCTTAACAAGAAGACCTACGCTCTGATACCAAATGTTAGTGCAAGTATTTCACCCAAGAGGGGGTGAATTGGGTGATCCCAAAAATTTTGTTGCGTATAAGAAAATTGACAGATTATTTAAAGCAGCTAAGAGCAAGGAGAAATATCACCGAAGTGTATACAGGGAGTTATCTTGGTTCGGCCACAACTACTTTTACCAACATCCAGTCCTCAGAGCATCTCTGAGAGTATCACTATATTCTCCAAGATTCAGTGGGTTCTTGGTACCTCAGTACACAGCAAGTTCTTTCACCTGGTCACTCGCTCCCGCTTACACATTGTAATCAAATCCCCAACTCAAGGTTCCACTACTTTAAGTTATCTCAATAACAAATATTGAGTTTGTAGTGAAAAACTCTCTCACAGAGCAAATATGTAATCACTGAAGTACAATGAATGAGTATAAGAAAACAAAGCACTAAGAATATGTTGATGAGTGTAATCTCAGTTCGTGTCTTATTTTTTCTTTCTTTGAATACTCCATATATATAGATGATTTGTAGTGTCCGTTATGAGCAATTCAAACTTGTCTGTTAGAGTCGCGCAGCAACGGTTGACTATTCTTTGATTTTGAAAACTATCAGTTGGTGGTAGGTAGTGGTTGGTGAACATTCAGACTGTCATCTGGCTTTTCTATTCTTGCATTATCTCTTCATCGTTTTTCTATGAATGTACTTAAGATACTAATGAAATGAAGAGTTAATTATATAGATAACAAATCAATAGATATTTGATGAAAAACTTAATTTCTGGACTGCCTTACTTAAGTGGCTACTCGAGTGACCAAGTTTGCTACTCGAGTGGTTCCTAGAGTAAACTTGTCAAAAATATGGCAGTAAGCAAATCAATATTTTATATCAGATATCACTCGGGTAAGACATGGAGTGTTATATTGCAAACCTTGAAAATACCTAATCACTTGAGTGGCTACTCGAGTGGCCATGTCTTTACCTTCACAGCTTACTCGGGTGCTGACTGTGGTAATCTGGTTACCCGAGTGGCCTTTATATTTCTTCATACCTTACTCGAGTGGTCCCTCGAGTGGCTTTCAAATAACCCGGTAGATTACTTGATTGCTCACTTGCGTAATTAGATCAATTTCTTGGCTGAGACTTTGCTGTCTGGTTACTTGAGTGGCTACTCGAGTAATGCTTCAAATAATTCTGCATATTACTCGGGTGGTCCCTCGGGTAATGGCTTTTTCTTACTGATTACTCGAGTGGCTACTCAGGTGAGATGTTGCATCTCTTGGCAGAGAGTCACTGGAAGATTTTTGACCTGGTTACTCGAGTAGCTACTCAAGTGATGCCTGTGAAAATAACTTTACTTGAGTGGCTACTCAAGTAATGGTCTATATAACTTTATAGATTACTCGAGTAACTTCTTCCAAATTTTGGTAGTGCTTCACTGGATGAAATTCTTCTTGCTTACTCAAGTAGCTACTCAAGTAATGGCTTCGCTTGCTCGAGTGGTTACTTGAGTGAGCCTTCACAAAACTTGTTTATTACTTCCAGTGCTTACTTCAAGTAATGCTTTGCCACTTTGTTCAATTTCATTTGTTTATTATCAAATCCTTTCATATCATTGATCTAATCTTTGTTATCATCAAAACATATGGGATCTAATACTCCCTTAGTTCTTTGCCTTAGTAATAAAAGATAACTCAGGATTGTTTGTGGTGAATACACATGTTTGTTCTTGTTCATTAATGATATATGAGTTTAAGGACTATGTGTATACATTGACTATGGTATTAACATGGTGAATCATTTAAAGAGTAAAGAAAACGATGGTTTGCCCCAGGGTACGCCGAGTAGACCCCAAGGTGGAGGTGGTTAATTACAATACACCAGATCTTATACAAGAGTTAATGGGTTTGATTAGAGATTAACGATATATGATTACTGAGCTGAGAGACGTCTCAGAGAGGAAAGAGCCAAACGAAATATGAACTAGGTCCAATCCACCCAGGAGGAGACTCAAGAGGAGACACGACTAGAAGAAACTGCAGAAGGGTCAGCACGACCATTAGAGTCACCTCCTCACATATAACCAAACCAATAATCTCATGGGGTTCCAATCAGGAATGAGAGAGATCTTTAATTCTGGGTCACAAAATTCTGTAGCATATACCTCCGGTGTTTAGAGGGGGTTTGACCCTCAAGCAGCTGAAGACTGGTTGAACTGTCTAGAGAAGATCTTTGAAGTGCTTGATTGCCTGACTGAGGTTAAAGCACGTTTGGTAGTGTACAAGCTCAAGGGGGATACTGATCATTGGTGGCAGAATATCACCCTGACGTTGTAAAATCGAAATATGCCACTGACCTGGGAAGTATTCCAAGAAAGATTCAACAAAAAGAACTTTCCCAAGTCTGTGTAGCTCAAGAATGAGACTGAATTTTTGTTTATCAAGTAGGGAGACACGGAGACCTATGATGCTTTCTTGTCTTGTTTCATCCTATTGGCTAGGTATTCCTCTTATCTCCGTCATATGGATGATGAGGAATAGAGCTTAGATATGCTGATTTGTAGGTTGAGGTGTGAGTTGAGTAAGAGGTTAGCTACCCACTAATTTACCGAATGTAATAAAGCAGTGGAAGAATATAGAATCACCAAGAATAACTTAAGAGATTTGTACCCTTCTAAGGGAGTTAGTAGCCATAATGAACCAAGTAAGGGGAGTGTTCCACACAAGCTGAAGGATAAGGGGTTCTTATCCAAAGGCGATGGCAAGAAGCCCTATCAAGCCATAGATCGCGAACCTCAGAATTCCCCAATAATATGGATATGTCCTCACTATGGAAAGGCACATTATGGCAAAACATGCCATGGGCCAGTGATATGTTATAACTGCCAATAGCCTGGACACATTTCAAGTGAATGCAAACGCCGTAGGCAAAGTAAAGAACTAAGAATCAGAGCAGGGTGTTCGCTATGACACATGAGGAAGCCAAAAATCCCTTGACCTGATTCAATGTAAACTCCTTCTCAATGATAGTTTATTGAAAAATTTATTTTGTTTAGGTGCAAGTCATTCCTTCATTGTTATGACTGTGTGAAGCACCTGCAATTGTGTGTGTTTAAACTGCTGGTTGAACTAGTTGTGTCGATATTGATATTTGTTAAATCTGTGATTGCTGATAACTGTGTGAAGTGTATGAGAATAGTGGAAGGTCATGCACCTATAGTTGATTTGTTGTGTTTGCCAGATTACCCATTAGAAGTCCTACTAGGTTTTAATTAGTTGATGGTGAGGTTTGCATCTGCTGTACTCATGAATTTGATGAATCGTACCTTCCGATTGTAATTAGATCTGTTGTTGTGTTTGCCAGATTACCCATTAGAAGTCCTACTAGGTTTTAATTAGTTGATGGTGAGGTTTGCATCTGCTGTACTCATGAATTTGATGAATCGTACCTTCCGATTGTAATTAGATCTGTTCATGATGGTTTTTGTTGATGACATCTTGATATGCTCTCCAAATAATGAAGAGCATGAGTATCACTCGATAATGATTTTTGATCAAACAATAAGTAGCTATGGAATATGGTCTCGTAGTTGAGCCAAAGAGTCAAACATTTATGTGGTATTCGAATTACCTGTTTAACAAAGGGTAGAGTACCCTGATAAAGGTGGTAAAGTTTGTGATTATACTAGGAGTGGAGCTAAAAGTGGAAGCCCATATGTAATGGCCAAGAATAATTTGAGACAAAACAGGCAAAGAGCGGGTATAGAGAAACATAGATTGTGAGTGCCGTCAGGTGTAGTGGGAGGTTCTTATAGGGCTCTAATTAAATCAACCTGACATTGTTAAAGCACAGATGAGGAGATGGACCTTAGAGTGTGTAGTAGAAGCATAGTGAATATGATATATTTGAGGATTGCACTGAGTGGAGGCTTGAGACGGTAAAGATAATATGTTAACTTGGCCACTAGAAGTAAAACTTCTGGGCCATGTCTTTTTGTGAGAAGGGGTCTCGATGGATCCTAGTATAGTAGAAGTAGTGATGGATTGGTAGAAGATATAAACTGTTGCTGTGATGCGCAATTTATGGGTCTTACTATTTTTACCAGAGTATTTATTTAAAATCCTTTCCGGACTGTTTCACCGATGATCAAGCTCATGTGAAAGAATCAACTGGTTGAGTGGCGTGGATGATGTATGAAGAGCTCACGGAGCTAAAGGATATGTTGTTAATGGTACCAATGTTGAGTATACCCGATCCCATCTTGATTTTACTGTGTACTGTGATGTGTTATGAACAAGTAAGGGTTAGGGTATGCCCTACCAGCTTGACTTATGCTGTATATCATGTGTGAATAAGCTGGGATTGGGGTGTGGCCATAGAACAGAGCTAGTTTAACTTAAAGCGAATTCGACTACATGATCGAGGGTTCTTACTTGTGAGGGCACTTACCCTGACATGGCTAGTATGGCTACCCACTAGGCTAGTTGCACCGTGTTGACCCTAGGTCGAAAGGCAATACGTAAAATTAGAGTCTACTGTGAGTTTGTTTGAGTTGTAGTAAATCTGTGGTACTTTGAGTTGCTCTCGGAAGGGTTAAGTAGATTGAGCAGAGTAGTGTCCTATGCCTCCTAACTACTGAGGTTTTATAAAATGAACTATCCCACTCATAATCTAGAGCTTGCAGTGATTGTGTTCGTGTAGTGATTGTGTTTTGTGGCGGTCGTGTATTGTGGCTATTGCGGTATTGTGGCTATTGTGTTGTGCTCATGTTTGTGACATAGATATGGTGCTATTGCCTATATAGTGTGATGGTAGAATTGTACTACAACCACGAGAATCTCGAGTATTTATGTAGTTGGAAAGAACTGAATGTGAGACAACACAAGTAAATGGAGTTACTAAAAGCTTACAACTTGGAGATCAAGTATTATCTGGGTAAAGTTAATGTTGTCATGAATGTGTTTAGTCAGAAGGCGATACGCATTGTTGCAATATTGATAGAGCATTTCTTAGATTTAGATCTTTTGAACTAAATCGTATGCGCTAATAGTGTTCCCCAAGGGGGAAAATGACTTGACAACCGTGATTGAAGGGGTTCAAAGCTGAGATGAACAAGTGTAGTTCACTTGAATCATGATCGAGTAAGGAAAAGGCCTTAAGAGTTTAAAGTCAGAGTTCACGTATTCTTGAGAGGGCCTATGGTTATGGGAATCGGTAGAGCAATCAAACGGAAGGTGTTGATCCATGACGCATTGGTCCATTTAGATTCTTGCAAGAATCAGACCTGTAGCATACCATTTGTGTAGGTAGTTTGGAAGGGACCGTCTTAATGAAAAGCAATTTGTGAAATGGAAGCCGTCATGAAGAGGCATCTGGAGTTTATGGCTCAAGTGGTGTGACAAATTTCGAGGGCAAAATTTATTGTATCGGGGGAGAAATGTAATACCAAAAAAGAGATTGAGGGTTAAGGACTCCAAAAGTGAATGTAATTATTGTTAAACAAGTACTTTTGGAGAACACAATAAGTATTATGACCCAAATGTGCAGGAATTAGTACCCAAACCCTGTATTTGAGTTCAATCGTGGATTAACACCTAAATTGAAATAAAATAGAGGGAGTGCGCATGGTATGTTGTGATGGAATGAGAAAATGTGTTAAGTGGTAAACTAGTAGGAAATGGCTAAACTCATTTTCTAAAATTTAATTATGGTAACAAAGTCTAATTGGGATATTTTGAGAGATCATTATACTATTCTAATGGGCCATATATTTCATCCAACATGAGTTGAGAGAGAAAATGAGTATGTGAACACAAATGGTGACCCTTGGAAGCCATTAAAGTCAAGTGAAAAAGATAAGAAGAAAAGTCAAAAATTGTAGGCTAAAGTTGTGACATTTAAAGAGGTAATTAGAGTAACATATTCAGTTATTGGGAGGAGCCCATTTACGTCACTTTATGGGCATAAGGCAAAGGAAATAATGAGTGAATTCCAAATGCTGAAAGATGTAGTATAAGAGTCAAGTAGGAGGTGGACTTTGAAGAGTCAAAGTGTCAAACTCTCTTTTCTCTCTCCTCTCTTCCCTCTCCCCTAATTAAGTTAGCTAAGTGGGCATGTGAGAGGCCAAAAATCTATGTGAAAATAGAACATATGTGTATGTGCTGTGAATTTTGTTGTTTTAGTGATCCCAATGGTTTTCATGTGAAAAAATGGTGTGGGAATAAGTTTGGTTGTTGATTTTGGAGCCATTGGACACATTGGTTGAAAATTAATTGGAAATTTTCTAAATGCAAACCCTGTTTTGGGCAGTTGGTTTGCATGGATGTTTTGAATGAGCAAATGGTGTTTGAAAATTCTGAAACTTTCTAGTCTAATATTTCACATGCCAAGCTTCAAAATGGATATATAATGGATGTCATTTTAATGTGTGTTGGGAGTTATGATTTTCCAAAGTTGGGGATTGAAATTGGAAGCTATTCTGAAGCAGTATGTGATTTCATGTAATTCTGTATTTTTGTGGTTATGAACAATGGTGATTCATATTTTTTCTCTATAGAGGATTGCAATAGCTTTCCATAGGACTTGGGATCACCTCATTTCTATTTTTCTAGAATTAGTTATGATTTTTGGAAGTTCAGCCAAGAAACATAATTTCCTTGGCTGCAGCCCAAAAGCTTCTAGACTGCTGTTGGCTACATCCTAAGGATTCTTGGCTGTAGCCAAAAAACTTTTAACCTATTTTTGGCTACAGCCAACTCTTAAAAGTCAGCATTTTGGAATTTTTGAAAGTGGTTGTTGATATAGTTCTCCCTAAACGATTTAGGCTTTTGTTAAGCTTATTATAGTGACTTAAGGGACTCAAATGATAACCAGCCTTAATGCTCCATTTGGTACCATGGAAATGGGAAGAGAGAAGTGGAAGTGGAAATGGAATTTAGCCTTTTGTATGTTTGGTGCAAGGAAAGTCACTTCCTGGAGGAACCCAGTTCCATAAAAAATGTGGGAAGTCAGTTCCATCGCTCAATGTATGGAAGTGGGTTTTGGTTCCAGTTCCATGACTCTATTTCCCCTTTTACCCTTGTACACTTTATCCTTCCCTCTTCTAGCGACCAAATCCTCCACCAGCGGTGAAGGTCTTCCACCGTGACAACAACAAAATTCCTCCATGGTGACTGTCCTCTACCAATGACGTTGCTCTAGGGGTTGTTCTTCTGATTTAATCTAGTGTGAATAGAGCAAGCTCGTGGACGACAAGATCTGGGTCCAAAACACAGATCAAATAACTAAGGGTTCATTCTTAGATTTAGATCGTTGTGAAATGAGCAATCTTCGACGACTACACACCCTTAAAAGAAGAGACACAGCTACAAGATTTGAATTTAAGCAACAATAGATTAAGAAATAAAGGGTTCGTTCTTAGATTTGATTTCATAGTTATGATTTTTGTCAATTTTTGTTGATGGCTGGTGGCTGTGCTCCCTCTTCGACGACAATGGCTCCAAAACCCCTCTATCTAAGAATCTTTTTTCAATTTATCATTTGTTTTTGGATTAATATGTTCAGTTTGCATAATTATATTTCTTTATTCAGGAACTTCTTTTCTTTTTATGAATTTTAGCTAGATTTATTTTGTATTTTGAATTCTTAAAAATGTTTTCATGGCGGAAGTACAGTTTCTGAAGGTAGGAGGGACAACAAAGGCGAATGAGAGGAAGAGGATGATTTGATTTTTCAGTTAGGGGTATTTTAGTATTTTTAATATATATTTCAATTAAAATTTATATCTCACTTCCATAGTGATACCAAACACACTTTAAACTTCACTTCTTCTTCCATTTCCACTTTAACTTCCATTTCTACTTCCACTTCCAATTTTATTAAAAAATCTTCCCACGCACCAAACGGGGCATAAATGTTTTGAAATTAAGAGTTTGGAAAAGGGAATGACAGTATGCCCTTGATTTTGGTTGATAGGATTTGATATTTTCACTGAATGTGAGCAACCTATGCCTGAGGAGACCCGAAAAAACAAGGTAGTAACACATTCTCTTATACTACGTGTAATGCCTTATATGTTTGTCATATCATTGAATTGTGTTTTACGAATGCTATGAAGTTTGCTGCTGTGAAAACTATGTGAAAGCTGTGAAGGTGATGTGTATTACAGCTTGAGCAGTCGTGGTTGTTATACAAGTCACACCTACCCCTGCCATTGCAAATGTGTAAGCCATGAAGGCGATGTGCATTACAACGTGAGCAGTCATGGCTATGATACAAGTCATTCCTACCCCTGCCGTTGTAAATGTGTAAGTCGTGAAGGCTATGTGTATACCGTGAAGATTATGTATAAGCCGTGAAGGCGATGTGTATGCTGCTTCTGCTTGGTGATTTACTTGCATGCTATGTGATTATATGTTGTTTGAGTGATTTTTTACTACTGGGATTCTCTTGAATCTCATTCTTTCCATTGACTAATCTACAGTTAAGGCGCGCAGCTCGAAGGAGAAGCAACCAACCAATGGCGGCTAGTTTTCTTTAGTTTGATGGATGGTTGTCATATTTTGGAATTGGCATTACTGTATATATCTACTGTAAATGTTATTTTGGAAAAGGATATGTAATCCTCTTAATGGGAAGTTGTAAGGGGTGATTATGCCCTGTAAACCATTTAGTTAATATATGGAAACCTGGGGGTTACTGGGAATTTTAGTTTACACTTAGATATGTATGCATGTAACTTAATTGCACAGGTTAATTGTTTTCGAAATGTAAGTATGAGACCGGATCAAACAGGTTTTGAAATAAATTTTGAAAATCCACTTTATTTCAGAGCGGGTCCTTGTCTTGAAGTGAGAACTTAAAAAGATTTTGTATTAATCATTGGTCTCTAATTTGCCTTAATTTTGCATTTTTGAATTATAATTACAGATTATAAGGAAAAGGGTTACAAAACCTACTTAATGGCATTTTCCCCTTCTAATTACTTAGCAGATAGTTTAGTAAGTCCAAGCTAGCAAACCAAACAAATCGACGACGATAAATTCCAAATGAATTATACCATTATGATTTGCAAAATAGGAGAATGCTATTAGTTAGACAAGAAAAGGAAGAGATGTTGACGGCGAAAAGAGAGATCATGGAGGGCGGAAGAGGCAATATCGAGACGGGCAATGGCAGTGTGAATATTGGTGATGCTATCTTGAAGAAGATTGACCTTGAGATTTCCTTGTTCTTTCATAGCCTTCAGCTGCTACTCTCTTCTTTTCTATACTAGAACCCATTTTCTCCCTCTAGCTTCAGCAATCGCAACCTATGACGATGACACGAATGTGTGGAACATAGAAAATTTTGTCATTCAAAAGGCTTTATAATTATTTTTTAGGGATAAGGTCTACAAACACACATGTGATTATTCTCCAGCAGTGCCCAATAGCAAATACTTTTTTTAGGTGCAAAAGTAACCGAAAGCTTCTTAAATTGGTGCAAAAATCATAGTTTCTTTTAAAAGTGAAACATTGATAGTTAAATAGAAAGTTATTGACTAATAGTGATGACATTGATGGTAATTTGGAAGATTAAGTAGCTATAGGAATATTACTTCGAAATAATACTTAAAAAATATAAAATAGAGATGTTTTTGTTAGGATCGGTAGGCACAGTGGAAGAATTTTAAAAATTTTCACCGATCCTAATCGAGGATCTATCAACAGTGTTTAAACCAAATTGGAAAGATTCATACCTTTTCGATGATTCAGAGTTTTCACGATCTCTAGGAGCCAACACGTCAAGTCCGCTCCCTTCACTAGTATCCACACGAATGCTCTCCAACCGAGACTGCGTGCTAACGCCTCTAATGTCTCCTAGGGTTTCACTTGCGGCTCTCAATTCTCATGTGCATATGAATATATCTGCTCTATCAAGTTTATAACCTATTAGGGCTATTTTCAAATTTCAAAATTAATCATCATTAATTTCGAAATTAATTAACAATTAATTATCTTGATGAGCTAATTAAATAAATTCACTTTAAATTAAATCTGTCCAACAGTTTTAATTTAACTTATTTATTAAATCCAAATAAAAAGCCATTAGATTTAATTTATCTTCATAAATTAAATCTGAGATACTATATCTCTATCATGTTAGTTATTAAATTTAATATATCTTAAAAAATTAAATTTAAAACTAACACAATATAATAATATCATATAATATATATATACATATATATATGTATAAGAAATATATTTCGAAAATATATATATCTATATAATATTATTAATGAATTTTATATTATATATATATAAATATAAAATGCGTCCACCCTAAATTAAACATTATCTCGTATTGGGCCATTCTTGTGTGCAACCCTATAGGCTCATATGAAGTTGGCAGTGGGCCAATAACTATACTAACCCAAAAGTCGCAAGCGGTCTCTATCAAGACATTACGACTACCCAATTTATATGAGGATCGTTATCACGATGCAACCTGTCATATAACCATGTCACGTCCTTTTTGTCACACGATATATCGATCAAGGATAAGGCATGGATAATGTCATCCTCTTGTTCCTGACTATTACTTTCTCAATTCCTGAGTAGCCTGATAACAGAGACAGAAACTCCTTTCATCATACTATGGCCATACATTTCTCAGACTCACTTATCGAAGGGCCCAGTAATATCTCTCTACTAATGTGAGGGACAAATTCCATCTTGATCATTCATATTCCTCTGCATGAAAAATCACCAAGCCCGATCGTAGCCTTTAGCATCACCCGGTCAAAAGTAATTTGACTAGTTCAAAGCTTAGCAACTCTCATGTAGGAGTCCATGATGACCTCAGGTCTAAGGGCATTGTGACGTGTTTATACATGAGAAAAGCTTATAACTTGATCCATGTAGCTTTCTCATAGTGGGTCCGGCTAGCACCTTGTACTCTTACAAGTGCGTAAGACTTTGATTCGTATCTCCATATCTTATCAAAGTCATACTGATCTTGCTTCATCTCTGTTCCCGTATAGATGACCGACCAGGGACATTTTAGGACAATCTTTATGAATTATCCAAGGATACAATTATCACAGTTAACATGCAAATAATATGATAACAGAATGGAGAAATTTCATTAAAATAATAATGTTCAAAGTACAATGATTAGCCCTTAGGGCACAATTTCCAACATCCTCCCACTTGCCTTAGGTGCAATCATTAATTTGCCTAATTCCTATTGCCCTAACATGACGCTCATGCTTTGCCTATGCAAGTGGCTTAGTAAGAGGATCAACAATATTATCTTCTCCTGCTACTTTGCATATCTTTATATCACCTCTATCATTGATTTCTCTAATAAGATGAAATCGCCTGAGTATATGCTTGGTCCTTTGATGTGACCTAGGCTCCTTAGCCTGTGCAATAGCACCGCTATTGTCGCAGAATAAATCTATTGGATTTGAGATGGTAGGCACCACCCCTAGTTAAGTAATGAACTTTCTGATCCAAACGGCTTCTTTAGCTGCATCTGATGCTGCTATATACTTAGCTTATATTGCAGAATCTACTATAGTGCTCTACTTAGAGCTCTTCCAGCTTACTGCTCCACCATTCAAGAGGAATACATATCCAAATTGTGATTTAAGGTCGTCTTGGTCAGTTTGGAAACTTACATCTGTGTAACCGGTTACGCAGAGCTCATCATCCAATCCACCATAGACCAAAAATAAGTCCTTAGTCCTTCTTAAGTACTTTAGGATATTCTTGACGGCAGTCCAATGACCCTTACCAGGATCTTGTTGGTATCTGCTGGTCATACTTAAGGCAAACGAAACATCCAGTCGAGTACATAACATGGCATACATGATGGATCCAATGGCTGAGGCATATGGAACCTTACTCAAGCGATCTTATTGATCAGGTGTACTAGGACATAGATCCTTGCTAAGATGGATGCCATGAGACATGGGCATGTAAACCCTTTTTGAATCATGCATACTGAACCTATACAGTATCTTGTCTATGTATGTGCTCTGACTTAGGCCTATTAGTCTTTTGGATCTATTCCTATAGATCGTAATCCCTAGGATATAGGTGGCTTCACCTAAGTCTTTTACTGAAAAGGATTTTCCTAACCAAGACTTGACACTCTGCAAGGTAGGAATATCATTCCCAATGAGTAGGATGTCATCTACATAAAGCACTAGAAATACAACTATGCTCCCACTAACCTTCTTGTAAACACAAGGTTCATCGATGTTTTGAATGAATCCAAACTCTTTGACTACTTCATCAAAACAATGATTCCAGCTCTGAGATGCTTGCTTCAATCCATAAATGGATCTTTGAAGCTTGCAAATTTTACCAGAGTCATCTGGACGCACAAAACCTTCAGGTTGTGTCATGTACACATCCTCAAGTAGCTTTCCATTAAGGAAGGCTGTTTTGACATCCATCTGCCATATTTCATAGTCATAATATGCCACAATAGCAAGAAGGATTCTGATTGATTTAGCCATTGCAACTGGGGAAAAGGTTTCATCATAGTCTACACCATGAGTTTAAGTGATTCCTTTTGCAACTAGTCATGCCTTGAAGACATTTACATTGCCATCCATTTCAGTTTTCTCCTTAAAAACCCATTTGTACCCAATGGTTTTTACACCTTTAGGTGGATCAACTAAGGTCCATACCTGATTGTCGTACATGGATTGCATTTCAGACTTCATGGCATTTAGCCATTTCTCAAAGTTTGGTCCCACTGTGGCTGCTCGATAGGTGGTGGGCTCATTTTGCTCAATGAGCAACACATCACGGCCTTCAGTAATCAGAAATCCATATCTCTGAGGCTGATGCCGTGTCCTATCAGATCTTTATGGACCTTATGTTACTTGAGGAGGCTCAGCAACTTGTTGTGAGTCTTCTCTAATTTCCATCTATGGTTCTATACCATCTTGTAGCTCTCGAATTTCTTCGAGATGTACGTCGCTCCCACTGGTTGTTTTAGAGACCAACTCTCTTTCTAGAAACTTGCCATTTCTAATAACGAACATTTTGTTATCGGTGGGATTGTAGACATAGTATCCTTTCGTTTCTTTAGGATACCCCACGAAAAGGTATTTTATGGATCTGGGTGCTAATTTATCAGAGGCATATTGCTTAACATATACCTCACATCCCCAGATCTTGAGAAAAGATAAACTTGGTTTCTTTCCAGTCCATATCTCATATGGTGTCTTTTCAATTGCCTTAAATGGAACACGATTTAGTGTGAACACAGCTGTCTCTAGGGCATGTCCCCAAAAGGACGATGGAAGATCTATTTGGCTCATCATAGATCGAACCATATCTAATAGTGTTCGATTCCTCCGTTCAGAAACGCCATTCCATTATGGTGTTCCTGGAGGAGTCAATTGTGAGATTATCCCATAACTCCTAAGATAGTCAATAAATTCTTGGCTCAAATATTCACCACCTCGATCAGATCAAAGTGCTTTAATTGTTTTACCAAGTTGGTTTTATACTTCATTTTGGAATATTTTGAACATTTCAAAAGATTCAGATTTATGTTTCATTAGATAGATATAGCCATATCTACTAAAGTCATCAATAAATGTAATGAATTAGACATAACCTCCTCTAGCAGCTATATTTAATGGTCCACATACATCTGTATGTATGAGGCCCAATAATTCAGTAGCCCTCTCACTGTGCCCAGGAAAAGGTGCTTTAGTCATCTTTCCTAATAAGCAAAATTTGCATGTATCATATGATTCAAAATCAAATGAGTTTAGAAATCCATCTTAATGGAGTTTAGAAATACATTTCTAATTTATATGGCCTAGACGACAATACCATAGGTAGGTTGGATTCAAATCATTTGATTTTATCCTCTCAGTAGTTATGTTATAGATATTCCCATTATTAGGATGTTCCAAATTTAATATATAATGACCAACATGCAAATCACCATCAGCATAGAAAATGTCATTACAATAAATAGAACATTTACCATTCCTAGTAATGGAAGTATAACCTTCCTTATCCAAATAAGAAAAAGAAACAATATTACTATTCAAAGCAGAAACATAATAGCAATTGTTCAAAACTAACAAAAGCCCACTGGGCAGAACTAATTCATAAGTGCCTACGGCTAAAGCAGCAACTCTTGCTCTGTTTCCAACTCGTAGGTCCACCTCACCCTTCTTCAGCTTTCTACTGTCCTTTAGACCCTGCACATTTGTACAAATGTGAGAACCACATGCAGTATCTAATACCCATGTAGAGGAAGTAGAAAAATGAATGCCTATAACATAAATACCTGAAGCGATATCATCGCTATCCTTCTTGGTCTTTTTCAGATCTTCCAGGTAGAGTTTGCAATTCCTCTTCCAATGACCGGGTTCATTGCAGAAGTAGCAGACTCCTTTCTTTAGAGGCTTTGCCTTCTTGGGTGCAGGCTTGGTTTCGGGCTTGTTTGACTCTTTGGTCTTACCACCTGAGCCATTCCCTTCCATTTGCCCTTCCCTTTCTTTTTCATACCCTTTCCTTTCTGAATCATCAAAACTGTGCTAGGCTTTTTCTTAATGCTTTGCTCAGCAGTTTTGAGCATCCCATGCAGCTCAGAAATTGATTTCTCCATGTTGTTCATGTTGTAGTTCATAACAAAATGGTCATAACTCTTCGGGAGTAAGTTGAGGATCAAATCCGTAGCTAACTCCTGGCTCATGGGAAATCCAAGCCTCTCAAGGTGATCAATATAGCCTTTCATCTTTAACACATGAGTACTAACTGATACACCTTCAGCCATTTTATAGGAATGTAAGGCCTTTGTGGTCTCATACCTTTCTTGCCTTGCCTGTTGCTGGAACATTTCCTTGAGATGTACAATCATCTCATAAGCCTCCATGAGTTCCAGATCTCTTTGGAGCTCTGGAACCATAGTGGCAAGCATCAGGCAACCTACATCCATAGAGTCATCCTTATGCTTCGTGCAAGCATCTCTCTGAGCTCTTGGAGCATTGGCTACAGGCTCCTCAGGAATGGGTTGATCTAGGACATAAGCCTTTCTTTCTTGCTTGAGGACAATTCTCAATTTCTTGAACCAGTCAAGAAAGTTTGTCCTTCTCAAGGATCGATCGCAACAAAAGTGTAGCAGTATTACTAGTCGACATGATTCTACAATTAAAATATGCAAAGTTAATTAGTAATCTCCCACTAAATTAACAACCCTCAATATAATAATTAGTGGGCTAAGATCTATATTTGACTTAAACTTAAGTCCGCTTTGGCAAGACACTTAAATTCAAGTTATTTAGGTAGGTAACCTATTTACCAATTACATCACATGTAACTCTTAGATCTTTATGGAATTTAATCATCATATGATCCGGCATGTTTAACCCTATCTAATGCCTTGAGATTCAAAACCGTTTTGTTAATCTCAATTAAGTCAAAACAATAATAAATATTATGAGCAGCACCATTACTCAAGCTTGCCTTATCAAGATAACTCAAGTGTATCCACTTTGATGGTTTCCACAATTGAGCGATCTAGGTTTTGACAAGTATTCATTAATTGACGGAATTATGACTTAAGATTTGATTCAGAGGGCTTAATTAATTAGTTTTGTTTATATGGATGCAATCGTGGTTGTATCTCATACAGATAAATACATATAAATGTAAAAGTAATCATGCAATGATCTTATCAAAAGCATAATTTAAACGTGACACAACATGGCTTATCTAACCTAAAATCCTCCCAAGCCAATGAGAGGACTTTTCTAAATAAAAAAGAAATACATTGAGAGAAACCTCGTTTAAATATTCAAGGGGAGTGAGATGAGAAGAGAATGTACATCGAGAGTATTTAGAGAAAGGCACGGCACGTAGGCCGTATTTAAATATTACAACCTTTGTAAAATTCTAAAGCCATGTTGTTCACCATACCTAAACAAGGATAAATAATAAACCACAACAAGAATTCATACAATATGAAAAGCAATAAATGTCATGTTCAGATTATATTGCGCTACGCAGAGGTGGTCACAGTGGTCTCGCTAGCCGGTTAGCGGGCGGGGTCAAGAGGGGCCGCCCTTACGGGGTTACAAGGGGCAGTGCCCCTAGAGCTTTTCAAAAAGGCACATTCCTTTTAAAAGAAATATTTGAAAATTTTAAATTTAAAAATTTCAGACCCAATTTTGCAAAACAAAAACAACAATGGCCCAGAATGCTTCTGATCCAGATTGTCTTCCCCATAGTTTGGATCCCTATTACCCGAATAGATATCTGAACCTAGACCTAATTTGATTGCTGCCAACCACGATCTCAGGTACCCTACCCAATTTCATTCTTGTTCAAAACGAAAATCAAATACATGTTTCAAGATATACATGTTCGGAATCGATTTCATGCTTGTTCCAAAACGAGAATCACATACATGTTTCTAAATAATTTCGTTTCGTATTAACCAAATCACATGCATATTCGAGTGTTTCTTATAAACATACGTACACATCCCATATATATCACATGTATAAGAATCATAAACTCAATTTAAATGCACAATTGACCAGGCTCTGATACCAATGTTAGGATCAGTAGGCACCGCGGAAGAATTTTAAAAAATTTCACCGATCCTAATCGAGTATCTATCAACGGCGTTTAAACCAAGTTGGAAGGATTCATACCTTTTTGATGATTCAGAGTTTTCACGATCTCTAGGAGCCAACACATCAGGTTCGCTCCCTCTACCAGTATCCACACGAATGCTCTCCAACCCAGACTGCGTGCTAGTGCCTCTAATGTCTCCTAGGGTTTCACTTGCGGCTCTCAATTCTCATGTGCATATGAATATATCTGCTCTATCAAGTTTATAACCTATTAGGGCTATTTTCAAATTTCAAAATTAATCATCATTAATTTCAAAATTAATTAACAATTAATTATCTTGATGAGCTAATTAAATAAATTCAGTTTAAATTAAATCTGTCCAACAGTTTTAATTTAACCTATTTATTTAATCTAAATAAAGAGCCATTAGATTTAATTTATCTTCATAAATTAAATCTGAGATACTATATCTCTATCATGTTAGTTATTAAATTTAATATATCTTAATAAATTAAATTTAAAACTAACACAATATAATAATATCATATAATATATATATACATATATATATATATCAGATATATATTTCAAAAATATATATATCTATATAATATTATTAATGAATTTTATATTATATATATATAAATATAAAATTTGTCTACCCTAAATTAAACATTATCTCGTGTTGGGCCATTCTTATGTGTGACCCTGTAGGCCCATATGAAGTTGGTAGTGGCCCAATAACTATACTAACCCAAAAGTCGCAAGCGGCCTCTATCAAGACATTACGACTACCCAATTTATATGAGGATCGTTATCATGATGCAACCTGTCATATAACCATGTCACGTCCCTTTTGTCACACGATATATCGATCAAGGATAAGGCATGGATAATGTCATCCTCTTATTCCTGACCATTACTTTATCAATTCCTGAGAAGCCTGATAACAGAGACAGAAACTCCTTTCATCATACTATGGCCATACATTTCTCAGACTCACTCATCGAGGGGCCTAGTAATATCTCTCTACTAATGTGAGGGACAAATTCCATCTTGATCATTCATATTCCTCTGTATGAAAAACCACCAAGCCCGATCGTAGCCTTTATCATCACCCAGTCAAAAGTAACTTTTGACTAGTTCAAAGCTTAGCAACTCTCATGTAGGAATCCATGATGACCTCAGGTCTAAGGGCATTATGACGTGGTTATACATGAGAAAAGCTTATGACTTGATCCATGTAGCTTTCTCATGGTGGGTCGATCCAGCACCTTGTGCTCTTACAAGTGCCTAAGACTTTGATTCGTATCTCCATATCTTATCAAAGTCATACTGATCTTGTTTCATCACTACTCCCGCATAGATGACCAACCAGGGACATTTTAGGACAATCTTTATGAATTATCCAAGGATACAATTATCACAATTAACATGCAAATAATATGATAACAGAATAGAGAAATTTCATTAAAATAATAATGTTAAAAGTACAATAATTGGCCCTTAGGGCACAATTCCCAATAGTTTTCCTCTAGTCAAATAAAATAAAATATTTTCCTAGGTTTAATTCAGAACAGAGATATCAAAGCATCAGAACAAAATGGTAGAGCCCAATAGTAGAGCAAAGAGGGTGAAGGAACAATCACGAGTATGAGTCTGAGCAACATGAAGCCAAGGATTAATATTGAAGGAATGATAGGGAAAGAGCGATAGAACATACAAATGAGTTTGCTATTGATTTTGAAATTTTTGTTTATTTATATTTTGTTTTAAACTTTCGTTCTTGTTTGGCTTCTAAACACCTTGTCTATACTTTTAATTTCAGAGATGAAATGGAAGAAATATACAAATGAGTCATAAGATTATTGGAGTCATGGGTAACATAGAACCAAGTATAAGGATTAACCAGAGTTGGGTCCTAGCTTTAAAGAACATTGTAGGGTTCTGATAGCCTGATTTGTAGAGCATTTCTTGCGTGAAAAAATCAAAAACCATATAATGGGAAAATTAAAGTTCTAAAATTTTTTTAAGCTTAATATCATAACTTTGATTCTGATCAGTATTTGTAGCTTACTCAGATTTCTCAGAAACCAAATAGGCTAAAAAGAAAGGTAAAAATCAAAAGAAAAAAAGGGGGGAAGGATATACTCAAATCCTAAAACTAAAAGATTTGATGGATTTTAATCAAAAAAAAAGAAAGAAACTTAAAAAAAAGAGAAAGAGGATAGAAGACACCTGGTAGTAATTTCGACAAGCCTTCTTCTGCATCTCCCAGATGTTGAAGGAGCACTATTTGCCTCTAATTCGCTTTGTTATTTCAATCTTTGTGTTTCTCCTCTTTGTTAGTTCAATTCGCTATCTCCTATTTACATCTCCAATTCAAGTAAATTAATTAGGGATAAGGGGTAAAAATTCCCCAGAAATTTTTACAATTGAGCTATGGGTGTTTGGAAGTTTCAAAGTGTCGTATTTGCCTCAGAAGTATAAAAATGGGGCCATTTAGACCTAGTCAGATGGAATAAGAATGAAGGTCTTCCATAGTGATATTTTCTGCCAAGTAAGTTAGCCATGTTGGTTAAACAATACAGGTCATCAATTTCACTTGATGTCCCTCACAAGTTGAAAGGCTCTTGGTAGGATTAAAGTAGAGTAACCGTCCATATTAAACCTTACTAAGCGTTAGGTCAAGAAGAGAGAACATGGGTAATTCCATAGCATCAACGGTAAGTGAGGGAAGGCAAAGGCTTCCATTTGTAGAGGCCTTAATCAACAAAATGAAAATGACGGTGCTATGCGGATTTGCCATTGCGGTGTAGTAGTTCTACTTCGAACATTGTGGATAGTGTTTAACCCTGGAATAAGGTTCTTTAGCTGCCGTAATTATTGCCAATGCAATTTTTTTTCTCCTTTTCCAAAACATAAAATTGTATTTGGAAGTTTTGTATGTCGTTTTGGCTTTAAATTTATAGGGCGAGGGTTGTGGGTATTTTGTGTGGCATGATAATGAAATGGGAGAGAGACCGATACAGGTTACAAATGAGCTATTTGGTCACATTGAGAGGCTATATAATGAAAATGTTAGATAAAGGAGAGGGAAAGATGATGACACAGAAGTTGAATCTCAAAGCGGGTCCACTGCTACTAAGATAAAGAGGACTGAAAAGAGGTCGAAGGTTGTGATGGGTGCTTTGTTGGCCACATGGGTCTTCATCGTTGTTAACCATATATGCAGTTAGTTTATAGCAAATGAAGTTAGTCATTCATCTTTGTTGAGATGAGAAAGATACTAAATGTAAGAGTTCAATGTATGACTTGATTTGCTTATTTTTATTTTGGGACTATTTGATTTTAAGGATAACTTTGATAGAAGTATAATTATGAATGCGGACATGAGCATATTGTAATGGTAGAAGCTAGGTGATGTTGTGTAAATGAAATATCTGGAATATGTAATGGGTTTTCATGGAAATTGGCAATGCAAAATTAAAGGATTGTTAAAGATACAATTATTTGATATTTAATCGGATGACAATAACTTACCTCAATTGTGACCATGTTTTCCTTTTTCCTTTCAAGTTTTTTGAAGAATGTAGATGTTCGAATAAGCCTCTGAATCTAATAACCATAATTCTTTGGATATAACTTCAAATTTAGAAAATGATCTATCATCAGAAAGCCCTTCCAATCTACATTCCAAACTCATTGTATTCTGAAAGTTATGATCCAAATACTGACTATTGTTTTGGACAGAGTTTGAATTCATGAGTGTAAACTTCTAGAAGACATGCCTCTTTGTATATAACTCTAAATATGACCAACAACCTATTCATAGAAATCTCTAAGTCTAGTTTCATATGCCACTAGTTTCATCTTAATCAGATTTGTATTTTAAGAGTTATGTCTAAAATACTGAACCTATTAAGACATATGATGGTGATTTGAATGTCAATTCCAAAATTCATATCTCCTTCATTTGAGCTCCTTTTAACTTGATCTTGGTGTCAAAATGCTGCATTAGAAGTCTAGTTTCATATGAATCAAGTTTCACCTCAATCGGAGTTGTGGTTTGGGAGATATGACCAAATTACTAAAGCTCTATCATGCTCCAACTCTGTTATCACACCCACATCCTTAGAACTATATGTCTTCTCACCACGTCTTCCCCCAAAAAAACCTATAATTTTGACTTGTTTTTCCTTTAGATCCTTCCTTTTTTTACTTAATTTAGCTTTCAAACTCTCGATAAAGCACAATCTACTATTCCAATCTAACTCTTATTCTACCTTAAGAGAAACACCTTTATCCACAATAACAAACTTACCTTTACCCTTCCCCACATCGCCCTTAGCCTCCTCTTCACTCTACCATTGACAAAATAACATTGATCCCCTTATTGTCTCATGTTCACCCCCTCAACCATAATATAATTTCTTCAATCTATGTCTCCTTATATTTAAAACACTTATTATCTTGTCCAAATAGACCTAACACTCAGGACCAGTCTCGAAACCACTTTCAGGACCACTATTCCCACAATCCAATGCCATTCAACTCTAAACCCCTAATTAATAAACAACAAACATTAATTTATTAAGAAAAGTAACTTGATTAAGATAGAAAGCAAGGGCTCTAATGAAATTTCCCACAATAACCAAACAATTAATACTGTAACTCTGAAATATTTGATTCCTTACCTGACTTTCAACCACAAACTCTGCTCCGTTGTCTTCTTTATAGGTACAAGCCAACAATACCTTACATGGACTTACTTCTCTGACACATTCCTTCTTCGTTCAACCGTGACGATATGCCCCTTTACTGTTGCTATCATTCTTAGCCCTAACCCTTCTCTTTGTTTATTTCTTTCTGTGTTTAGTAGTCACCATATCCACACACATGCCGTGTGCCTCCTATGGTGGCAGTTTCAAGTGACATTATGTAACTTAATGACTTTTGTTCTCATTCAGTTTGACCAAGTCTTAAATGACCCTATTTTTATACTTTCGGGGCAAATACGGCCCCTCTGAAACTTCCAGACACCCATAGCTCAGTTGTGAAAACTTACGACACATTTTTCTCCCTTATCCCAATTAATTAACCCTAGGAAATAACCCTTCAATTTTATTTTTTTTCAAGTCCTATTTCTTAGTCAGCAGTTAAATATTCCATGTAGCTACTTAATCGTCCCATCACTATCCATGTCATCACTATTGGTCAATAAATTTCTATTTAACATGACTATTACTAAATAACTTTCTATTTAATGGTTAACGTTTTACTTTTAATAGAATCTATGACTTTTGCACCAATTCATGAAGCTCTTAGTTACTTTTGCAATTAAAAAAACGATTTACCATTGGCACACCTGGGAAATAATCACATGTATTGTTGCACCTTAACCCTATCTTTTACTATTTTATATTGATATCGATAATATTAATTTGTTAAGAGCAGATTTATCCTCCTTTAGGAAAGATGGGTATAAAAATAAAATAAATATACGGGTTTTAGATACAAAGAGAAAAAATAATTAGTTGGCCAAAAAATAAAGAGACAAACAATAAATTAATTAATAGTTCAAAAATATTAAAAATGTGCTTTTCTATTTGAAATAAATAGTTGATGCATATACGTTTGAAGGATGGATACTTACTCTTACTCAAAATTTCAATAACCATTTTTAAATATAAGAGTTCATAATAATCATCCCCTGGTCGGCAATTTGAAAATTGCCCTTATTGGATGAATATAAAAATTAGTTATTTATAATAAATATGAGTTAGTTTTCTTAAAATTTCCTCTTTGATCATAACTACCTTTATATAGGAACAAGATTATTAAACCCAGATCGAACCAGCGGGTTTGACCCAGAAACCGGTGAACTAGTCACCTAAGCAGTGCGACTGGTCGAATAACAGGTTCAATATAGTTTTTATTTAAAAAAATGAATTATTCAGTTTTTATTTTATTTATAATTTCATATTAATGATCCTAAAATCTTCACTACCTCACATGTCTAGCCTCAGGTTAACCCCAGTTTGACTTTGATTTGATCCACTAACTTGACCCCATTCAGAGACTGGTCTGGGTTTAATAAACTTGGATAAGAAGCCTTTAATATGTATAGTGAATTTGGTCAAAAAAAATATATGTATAGTGAACGAAAAAGTTTTGAATTTGAAAAATAATGTGGACTAGTATCTTACACTTAAAATCAAATTCATCCCCTCAACTCTTATATAAACTATTAAGGATGGGGTGGTCTTGAAAATGAGTAACAATACATTTGATTTTAATGTTGATATAACCACTAAATAGTAAATTGACAAAAAAAAATGTTGGGATTTTTTTTGGTGCAAGCAAGCAGGATAATCTCCCAATCTTTAAAAAAAGGTGAATATTCAAATCTATTTTGACTTATGGGTAGAGCGTGGTAATGCAAGGAATAATAATTTTCTAGCAAATCATATAAAAACTTGAGGTTAATATTATTAGATGTAAGCAGTAACTTAGAAATGACAAGACGTGCTCTAACTTTTTTATTTACAGTTGATCGATTTATTATTTTTGTTGGGCCAAGAATTCATAAACGAGTTTGAACGTGATTAAAAATGAATAAATACGGAAATAGTTGCAAGTTTTACAAGCGATGATTATAAAATAAGGTAGTTTTCATTGACATACTTAGATTGAAATATACATACAAGAGAGAGTATATTGAGTTGGCACTTGATTCTTCATAAGTTGACATGTTCATGAGACAGAGACATGGAGGAAGGAAAGTGACTATGTGCGCCCCAAATGGCACAACCATGTTCAAACCAAATATAATGTTACACAATAATCTTTTATGAGTTAAATTGTTTTCTATTATTTAAGTCAGATTGTTAGGATTGTATTCGTTAGATTATTTTTAGTCCTGGTGAACAAATTCCTTTCTATTTCTATTTTTATATTAAACACATATTCACTTAGACAAGTATCTTCTATTTTCAACTTAGGCCAAGTCTGTTAAGAGACCTTACTCCATAGTCTCTCCCCCTTCGAGCCTCTTAGAAATACCCAAGTGTTTACATTAGTTATCGATTAGTTGAATTTGTATATACTAGTACGAAAAAGGCATTTTAGACTTGCACAATTAGACGTGTTATAGCGGATAAGGTCTAAAAGGTATAGGCGATGGCAATTTTGCAAATATGCAAAACTTGTGAGACCGGTTCCTCTATAATAAGGTCTAAAAATATATTATTTAGACCGGTTATAATAAGAACCGGTCTAAAAAGAAATAAAATAACCAAAAACAAAATATGCAATACATTTTCTAGACGGTTGTAATATAATAGGTATAATCTATGTTCTAAATTAAAAAAATAAAATATTCATTATTTTTTAGACTGGTTGTCATTTAAAACCGGTCTAAAATGTTAACATTTTTAGACCTGTTGTTATTAAGAACCGGTCTAAAACATTTAGGATTTAAAAAACTTTTAATACCGGTTATTGGAAACAACCGGTCTAAAAAGTTTGATATTTTAGACTAGTTGGTTCCTTGAACTGGTCTAAAAAGTTTAGCATTAAAAAAATTGATATTTTAGATTGGTTGTTCCCTTGAACTGGTCTAAAAAGTTTATTGGCTACTTTTAAGATCGGTTATTGGGAACAACCGGTCTAAAAGTGTCATCTTTTAGACTGGTTGTTCCCAATAACGGGTCTAAAATAGCTATCATAAGCTTCTCAAAAATCTCCATCGCTCGTGCATTTTTTCATACTTGAATCTGAAACTCTCTCCTTCTTCTTCTAAATTCCTTCTCTACCCAGCCATTCCTCCTTCCCACATCCTTCCTCCATCCTTAATGAGGACCGTTGATAGACGTATATCAACGTTAGAATGCATTACCATGCTCCTCACAGTTTTTCCTTTGGTATCTTCCTGAAGCTTGGATTGCATGTAATTAGAAGATACATGGGGTCTTTTTCTTTGATAAATTGGTCAAAGGCATTGTTCTCCTTTTTCCCCTTCTTCTTCTTCTTCTTCGTTTTGTTATCTGAATTTGAGATACAGATGCATGAGAAATGCTAAACCCTAAGTATGAGTGAAATTTTTGATGAACTTGGTGTTGGTGAACTATGGTTTTTGGTTGTTTATAAGAACCATTGTACCATGAATCACCTCCTAGAACTGAAAAATGTTAGAACAGAAATAAGTAGCATTGTACTTTATGATTACAGAAATGAGTTGAAAGTCGCAAACGGTGTGCTTTATTTTTCCCTTCGGGTGCAAACTGTGTTTGGTTGACAATTGATAATGTTATATCATAGGACTTTACTTTTGATTTGATAGGTTTTCGATGAAAGGATTGAGTCATGTTGTGAGGTATGATTAGTATGGTGATGTATATACTAGTCTTCACCCTATCTGGTTATTCTTGATTGTTTTAGTCTTCTAGATTCTTGATTTTCTTTAACCTGACTTTGAATGAGCATTCACCTCAAATGCTTGTGATTTTGAGTAGACTCAAACGATTGCATATATAGGAGTTTTGGTTGTTATTTAATTTTATAGGCCATTTCCACTAATTACAAGTGAGAGTTTCATTTATAATTGTCAAAATCGATATTTGCAACTTATTTTTTAGTAAAGGTTTTTGGGACTTGCTGTTATTAAATTCATCTTTTTGAACTTAAAATATCATTCCCTCAATGGTTTGCAAATATTGACAATCTTAATCATTGTGAAGTTAGTTGAAATCTCTATATCTAATTAAAAGTGTGAAGATAAGTATTTGGAGTGAGAAAGAAAGTGATAGACTCCATGTTCTCAACTTAGTTTGATCTGATAGTCACTTTTTTCTATTTCCAATTTTTTTAGTTTTAATCCCGTTTGAGTTCTATTAGACTTTACAAAATGACATCTGTTACCTTAGTTGATTTTTCTTCTCTCTTATCTCTATCCCATGTTCTTGTATGTCTGATTCCATAACAGTTTTATTGGGTCAATTTCATAATATTTGTAAGATAATGGATGGCGTAACTATTGACCTAATGTTGCTTGGGTTTGAAGTATATCCCTCACTTTGATGACTCAATGCTATTGAGTTCCATCGTCAGTTCATTTGATTAAATAGTTCAACTCAAGTATGAGATTGCAAGAAAAATCAATTGTGTTATTTCTTTTATTTATTACCCTAGTTGAATCATCTGATCTTGTTTGTTCATGTCAAATGTAGAGGGCAGAGAATTGTTGCAGATACTGCTTGCTGAAGGAGCAAATCCATCTGCTCAAGATACACAAAATGGGTGGATAGCCTTGCATATAGCAGCTATGACTAATGATGTTGAGTTGGTCAAAGTAAGTGAATAATTAGTACTTAGTCATATCTTGTTGGTACTTGAAGTATACACATAGTAGAAGATAATTGTTTATTTTAAGGTGTTTTGAGTAGGTTATTCTAGCTGCTAGTGTTGATGTGAGCATCCGTAATGTGCACAACAGTATACCTTTTCACTTAGCACTAGCTAGGGAGGCAAAGTTAATTGATGAACTTGGTGTTGGCGAACTATGGTTTTTCATTCAAGCCTCCATTTTTTCCATTTTTAATGCAAAATATTACTCATAATGGCATAAAATTGGCATCTCTCGTTGTGTTGTTTGATCAATGTAGACGGTGCTTTTGGTGTGAGGTTTCATGTTTTTTTTCAATTTTTTTTACCTTTCTGATTTATCATAACAGTTTATGTTTGATTGTTTTTCATCTAAAACTGGTCTTCACTATGTATAATTTACTCATCACTGAGTTGAATCTCCATGGCAGGACCTCTTTGTTTGAGTTATTCAAGTTTAGTGATATTTTACAAGCAGTGTATTGATATTTTTATAGCCTTCAAGTTGGTTGAATTTATGATAAATTTAAATCACACGATTCTCTACAAAAATTCAAAAGAATAGAATATGCACAAAAAGGCATGTAATGGAACATTGAATCTATTTCCCTTTGCCAATACATCATATACTTCTATGTAAGAGTGGATTGTGAATTATATGACATGGGGATGTATCTGGAATTTATTGTTTGTTACTTTGTATAGATTAGAAATTTTACTTTGAGGAAGAATTTTTTTCTTATTTATTTTGATCATTGCGTGATCTATAATTCTGTAAATCTTTCTATTATAAGTGGTTCAAGTGTAGCTTTCCTTGAGCTTTAAACTTGACTTATGCACTGGAAATATTTGAGGATTGATGGCGTCATTTCTTTTGGAAGGAAATCCTTTTTATACTTAGGAGTGTTAGGTTTGTAAGACCAAGGGTTATGGTCTAGTTAAAAATTAAATTGTATTAATTTTACTAACATTATTGCTTAGGGCATTGTCTTGTCGTTTTATTGGCATCTTCCTTTCTTTGCATGTGATGAAAGTCAATCTTTTCTATTGTTACAACTAAGGCTTTGCTCATTTTTGTGTAATTTCTGGTCTTCAAAGCTTCTAGCATGTAATCCATCCCATTATACCAAACTAATCTGTCTTTGCTTTGTAGTTTACAATCTTCAGAGTCTTTCTTCAAGTGATTGACAGGTAATTTAATTAGTCTTTGGCATTGATTAATTGAAGTGATGCCTACCAAACTGATCTTTTCTATATAAATGCATTATGATATAAAAGTTGCTTTGTACTTGTTCATTAGGCTTGTAGTTAAACTAGGTTCTTGAGTGTAATGATTGCATGCTCTCATCATACTCCTGCCTTTTCCAGGGGAAAAAATATATAGAGGAAAAAAAGTGTTGCAATATATGGATCATAGTTGGATAACAGACGAGTGTTGAATATGGTAATGAGGTGAGGGATTTTTTAGACTTTGCTAGAAGAAATGCCGATGATGACAGTAGGATGTTTTATTGTCGTTGTGTAGAATGTTTGAATGAGAAGCGACTAAGTATAGTATATATATATACACATTTAATTTGTGAAGGATTTTATAAGAGTTATACAATATGGGTATGGCATGGTAAAGAATTAGAAATGCCAAGTGCATCTCAATAAGGGGGAATGGCCTCTGATAGATGATCAGATAGAGGATATTATTCATGATATAGGAGAAGAGGCTTTTGAGCAATCACATGCATATGGTAACATGTGCAGTGATGCTGAGAAGCCGCTATACCCAGGGTATAAAAAATATCAATTGTTGAAAGTTGTATTGAAATTGTAAGCTTGAAAGCCAGGCATGGATGGAGTGACAAGATTTTTTCAGAAATGCTTGAGGCCTTTAAAGACATGCTTCCAGATGATAATGTGTTGCCTTGTCGATACTATGATGCTAAGAAAATACTGTGTCCACTAGGGATGAAGTATAAAAAGATCCATGCATGCCCTAATGATTGCATATTGTATAGAAAAGAGCATGACGAGAAGGAGCAATGTCCGATATGTGAAACTCTAAGGTATAAATCAAACAAGGCCCCTGCAAAAGTATTGTGATATCTTCCAATCATACTAAGGTTCAAGTGCTTGTTTGCCAGTGAAATTGATGCCAAAAATTTGAGATGGCATGCGGATGAGAGGATTTCTGATAGAAAGCTTCAACATCTAATTGATTCTTCTCAATGGAAGAAAATTGATAAATTATTTCCTAACTTTTATGAAGAACCTAGGAATCTCAGGCTTGGGCTTAACAAAGATGGCATGAATCCTTATGGTAGCTTAAGCAATATACATAGTTTATGGCTTGTTCTGTTGGTAATTTACAACTTATCGCCTTTGTTATGTATGAAACAAAAGTACTTTATGTTGTCTATGTTGATTTTAGGACCAAAGCAACCTAAACATGACATAGATGTTTACCTAGAACCCTTGATCGAAGACTTGAAAGAGTTGTGGGATAAAGGTATCGATGTTTTTTATGTGAACAAGAAGGAGATTTTTAATATATGAGTAATGATCTTTTGTACTATAAATGACTTCTCTACATATGGAAACTTGTCAAGATATAGCATTAAAGGCCACAAAGCATGTCTGATTTGTGAAAAAGGCACATGCTACCTGTCATGCCCTTATCTTTATTTCACCTTTACCAGAGTCTTCACGGAAAATGATATGTGGTTCGGTAGGCAACACAGGAATAGCATAACTATACTGATAATTTTTGCATGATTACATAAATTCCCCATAAGGGTTTGTACATGATACTTACGATTAAGGTAGCCGCACAGGTCTACTAGGGTGTCTAAACTCATCCCAATGAAACGGAGACTTCTTCCTGTCTTCGTTCCACTACTGTAATCCCCTCGTACGGTACTCTGCATTATTGTTTACATATCTTCTGTAGTCTCCTGTCTAAATTTTTGGTAGGGGAGGGTGAGATTTGAGAGAATCTCAATAGGAAACAGATACCATAATGCATGCATGATTGATGCTATGTGTATAACATGTTAGCTTTATCTAGATGTATGCCCCATAATGACATTTCTGCATGCTCAATGTTTCATACAACAAGACTATGGCCACAGCGAAAACAGAAACAGAGCTTCATTTATTCAAATATGCTCTACACAATCAAGTAAAGCAATTATATACATCAGTACACAAGCAAAGATATCAAATGCATGCAAGTAAGGTAAGTCCCTTACCTCCAATCTTTTCTCCTTGATTTGCGTGCCAGCAACTTGGGGCTTCACATTCGATCCTACAGTGTCAAATGTACTATTTAGACACTTCCATAGTGTTTCTGGCGGTTATATGAGGCTATATTGAAAATTTACTAAAATACCCCCGGGGACCCGCCCTGACCCTGCCAAACCCGGTCCGGTTGTACTTTTCTTGAAATTTTGACATGGGCTATTCTGACATATTTTTGTAGAAGGAATCCATTTCCTGATTCAGAATTATCAAATTCAATGTCAATTTACAAATTTACCCTTGGAAGCCCAACTTTAAGGGTTTCAGGGGCGTTTTTGTAATTATGCTTTTTCGGCCTTTTCTGAAAAAGTGACCAACTGTAACCCCACCTAATTTTTGCTCCTGAACTCAATGGAATCATCAAATCATTGAAAATCCTTCTCTAACCCCTGCAAACTAGCCTTGGCTGAAATTCTCAATTCCCCGGGAAAAATTGGGGTTTTTCGGTTTCGGCTCCGTAAATGCGTTCCTTTCTACTCCTAACCACTTTATTGACTATTCCATTAGGTTACAACTACCATTTAGTACAAAGTTTTGTCAGCATAACAGCCCCCACAACCCATTTTCCATTTTTACACACAAAGACAATCCGGCGAAATTTCACCAATTAAATTGTCTATAACAGCTAGAATAGTCAATATGCAAGAGTTTGGAAGTTACCTCAAGCTTCCAATAGCTTTTCCTTCTTGTGGCTGAAAACCCTAACTTCAAAACACCAAGATTTATGCTTCAAACACCTTACATAACATAGAAGAGAAGCTTAGGAACAAGGTTATACGCATTAGGTACGAATTCATCGAAGAAATCAACCTACCTTGTAAGTTCTCTTCTCTTTCTCTCTCTAAAAGCTCTGAAAATTTCTCTCTCTCTTGGCTGCTGGTTCAGCATGAAAATGAGAGCTGAAGATGATGAGAAAATGTTTTAATTTCCATGCTGATGTCATCTTTTATTTTGATGATGTCATAATTTCCATTTTCGGATTTTCTGCCCAAACTTTGAAAAATTATAACTAATTCTAGAAAACTCGAAATGAGGTGATCCCAAAGCCAAATGAAATCTATTTAAGTTTTCTATATAGGAAAAATATGGGTCATTACCCAAAATCACTACAAAATTCCAGAATTACATAAAACGTATCACTACCCCAAAACAGAGTTTAGTTTCCATCCCAAAATTTGGACAGTCATATCTCCTAGTTCACAAAACGAAATGGCACAAATTATATGTCCATTTTGAAGCTTGGGATGTGAAATTTGACACTGGAAATTTTCAGAATTTTTAGACACCATTTGGTCATTCAAAGTGCTCACACAAACTGACTACCCAGAATAGAGTTTCACTGGACAGAATTTCAGATTTTGCATCTTTGCTTCCAATGGTCCCATTTGTTAGATCAAACGTTTCACCCAAGAGGGGGGGTGAATTGGGTGATACTGAACTTTCTTTCGAAAATATAAAACTTTGACAAAAGAATTAAAATAGTAATGAGTGAGGAGAAATATCACCGAAGTGTACACCGGGAGTTATACTGGTTCGGTCACAACCACTTTGACCTACGTCCAGTCCTCAGAGCTTCTCTGAGAGTTTCACTATAGCTTCCAAGATTCAGTGGGTTCTTGGCACCTCAGTACAAGCAAGTTCCTTACACCTGGACACTCGCTCCCCCTTACAGGTTGTAATCCAATCCCAACTTAAGGTTCCACAACCTTAAGTTATCTCAATAACAAATATTGAGTTTGAAACAAATATCTCTCTTACAGAGTAAATAATAATCACTGAAGCATAGAAATACAATTTCAACGTGAAAACAGAGCAATGAACTTAATGATACGTTCGTATGTGAGTTCTTGTGTTTTCTTGTGTCTTTCTCCGTTCAGATGTTCACATATATATAGTTACATTGGTAATGATTGCTGGAACATATTTCTTCATGTCCGTTGGAGCGTGCGCAGCCATAATTGACTTTTCCCGTTTTTGAAAAAACATACGTTATGGTAGGTGACGGTCGATGACATTTACACATTGCTTTTGACTTTCCTTATTTGGTGAGATCTCTTTATCATTTACCTGTTTGAAATGCTAAATACACTAATAATGAAAAGTTAATCAAATAGGAAACAGAACAATGACCGTTGGAAAGATTTCAAACTTTCTGGGTATCTTTACTCGAGTAGCTCCTCGAGTAACCCTTGAAGTTTACTCGAGTAGCTCCTCGAGTAACATCGTGAAATCATTGTTCAACTGTAAGTCAATGAATAAATATAAGATTACTCGGGTAGTGCATGGAGTAAACTAACTTTCAAACCTTTAGGAGTAGTTATTTACTCAGGTAGCTACTCCAGTAATGCTTTGGCAACTTCATAGATTACTCGGGTAGCACCTCGAGTAATCCACTTAAAATCCTTTGATTACTCGATGCTCTACTCCAATAACGTTGGCAGGATCTCAAGGCCGAGAGCAATCACCTCATTACTCGAGTAGGGACTCGAGTAATGCATTCAGTTTTGCATAGGTTACTCGGGTAGCTCCTCGAGTAACTAAGACATCTAAGCATGATTTATTCTGGTAATAACTTGAAGTTTCCTTTGAAAACTTTTATGCATACTGGGGTACTTACTCGAGGAATCACATAAAATAAAACATGAAAAGCTTGTATATTAGAGTAAGTACTAGAGGGAGATGAAATAATGAGAATAAGTTAATAAGGTACAAACCTCAAGTTTTTTCACTTACTTTAGTATGTTACTCGGGTAGTGCCTCGAGTAACATTGGCAGTGATACAAAGTGCCGAGAGCTCCATCTTTTTAAATACACGGTTACTCGAGTAGCTCCTCGAGTATCATGGAAAACTTGAAGGCAAACTGGAAGTTTCTGACCTGGTTACTCGAGTAGCTCCTCGAGTAACATTAGCAGTGGTACAAAATGCCGAGCGGTCCATTTTTTAGGAAACAAAGGTACTCGAGTAGCTCCTCGAGTATCATGGGGAAAACTTGAAGTCAACTGGAAGTTTTCACATGGTTACTCGAGTAACTCCTCGAGTAACATTGGCAGGCCGAGAGCAACCTTAAAGTTTTACCTGGTTACTCGAGTAACGCCTCGAGTAAGGATGGCAGGTAACTGGAAGTTTTGCCTGCTTACTTCAAGTTTTGGCTCATTACTCGAGTAGCTCCTCGAGTAATGCCTTAGAAAATGCACTTCTGATCAAGTTCCTCAGCATTTTCTCTTGGCCAATCTTCACTACTTCCATGCTTACCTCAAGTAAAGCTTATTCCTGTCATTACTTAGTTCAAGCTTGATTATTAAACATTTCCTTTTCAAACCATTCTTTTGTTATCATCAAAACATGAGATCTAACACCATTTTCATACCAAACATCATTCCCACATAGATTTTCACAAGGAATCCATTGGAAACACCAAATCAATCAAATTCATATCTCATTGACATGTTTTCACAACAATCTCAACATGTCAACACAATTCACATTTCGAAACCTAACATTGCAACTTTTCCATTCCAAAGTTCCAAACCAATTTCAATGACATCAAAACACACTATGACACCATTTCCAGCACAATACCCCATTCAATTCTTCCTTCTATTCTAAGTCAATTTGGATGTTAATCCACAATTGAACTTAAATACAGGGTTTCGGTGCTGCTCACAACACACACGAATCACATTCGAGTGCCCAGTCACATCATATTCTGCAAAAGGGTTATTTATCACTAACCACATCCACTTTTGAAGTCATTAACCCTTAATCACAATTTGGGATCTTGCTAAACTAGGGCTTAGCAATCCACTAATCTCAGGATTATTCTCTAGCCTCGAGTCTCAAAATTTGGGTTATTACACTACCATCAACTTCAACATGGAAAAAAGACGGTTTATCTTGGCCATAGGAGATTTCTTAGATGAAACCACCCATATCATAGATTAAAAGAAGCTTTTTTTGGTGGCCAAGAGTTTAAAGATGCTCCAGAGGCATTGATTGAGGAGAAAGTTTAGGAAAAGGTGAAAAATATCAATATTATCTTTGGTAAGTCTACAAAGAGTAGAAGTCAGAAAAATATATGGAAAAAAATGTTTATCTTCTTTGATCTTCCATATTGGTGCAATGTTGATGTGAGACACTGTATTGATTTTATTAATGTGGAGAAAAGTGTATGTGATAGTATTGTTGGGACACTACTCAACATACAAGGAAGTTCTAAGGATGGTGGAAGGCAAGATTAGATTTGTAAGAAATGGAAATGTGAGAAGACTTACATCTAAGGCCATATGGTAAGAGAACTTTTTATCCTCCATCTACTCATAGTTTGTCTAAGGATGAGAGAAGAAGTTTTTTTGAGTGTTTATATGGCATCAAAATTCCCTCAGGGTATTCTTCAAATTTTAAAAAGCTTGTGTCGATGAAAGACTTGAAGTTAAGGCTAAAGTCTCATGATTGTCATGTCTTAATGCAACAACTACTCCTAGTAGCTATTCGAGGCATTATTGAATATGATCTTCAACACATTGACTAAACTTTGTCTCTTCTTCAATGCTATTTGCAGTAAAGTCATTGACACAGAAAGATTGGATGAATTGGAAACTAAAGGATATATGATCTTGTACCAGCTTGAGAAGCTTTTTCTTCCTTCTTTTTTTTGACATCAAGGTAATCTTGATTGTTCATCTAGTGAGGGAGATAAAGTTGTGTGGCCCTATCTATTTTCAGTAGATGTACCCAATTAAAAGAACTATGAAAATCCTAAAAGGGTATATTAATAACCCCAATCGGCCTGAAATATCTATTATTCAGAAATATGTTTATGAAGAAGCTATGGTATTTTGTCAACATTATTTGTCAAATGTAGGACATATTAGCCTTCCTAAACATCATGATCAAGAAGGGGGTAGATGCGGGGCAACAGTAAAGAGCGTAGATCCTGATGAATTACAACAAGTCCACTTGTACATCTTGAATAATGTTGATTAAGTTCAATATTACATGAATGCCCATAAAGAAATTGTACAAAAACAAAATAGTCGAATGATTGAACAAAGGTTAATTAGGGAGCATAACAGAACTTTTGCATATTGGTTCAAACAAAAGGTTGACAAAGAAGAAAGTGTTTCTGATACAATAAATTGGTCAGCACGTGGTCCTGAAGTTGATGTCATAAGTTGGACTTCATTTGTGTTCAATGGTTATACCTTTACATGGAGTCCCTAAATGATATCAGCACCTTCTAGAACAGTGGAATTGTATTAGTAGCTGAATCTATGAACTTCTCTAGTTCGAAAGATAAGAACCCTAAATTGGATGCCCTACCTTATTATGGAGTTATTGAAGAGATTTGGGTGGTTGATTTTGTTAAAATTATATTTTCCATTTTCAAATGTAAGTGGGTTGATGTCAATAATGGTGTGAAAATCGATAGGTTAGGACTTACATTAGTAGATCTGAATAGTAGAGGTTTTAGGGATAAACCTTTCATTATGGCAGATCAAGCGAAACAAGTGTTCTATATTACTGATCAGGTAAATAAAATTTAGTACGTAGCTCTCTAAGGAAAAAGGGTCATTAATATTGATGAGAAAAGTCACTTAAATTATGTTCTTCTTGAGACTCCTTCTTTTTTAAGGGGTCTACCAGAATTAAATGAAGAAGATGAAACAGATAATGAGCACGGCACAAGAAATGATCATCATGAGGGAATATGGGAGGATATCTCTTTATGATACTACTTTGAAGTTAACTAGCTAAAGTAATTATAATTATGATTTATATCCAAATAATGTATACATTTATTTTATAGATATAGTCTTCTCATGCTATAGCTTAAGGATTTATCTTTCTTTGTTGTCATTACAGGAAAATGACGGATCCCCAACATCTTAGTGTAGAGGATCAGCCACCTAGTGTACCTCAGAGTTAGCCAGCTAGTAATCATTAGAGTCAGCTAGCTAGTGCTCATCAAAGTCAGCTTGCTAGTGTTAATTAAAGTAAGCCTAGCAATGCTCAAAGCTAGAATCATAGTAAGCCCAGTAGCCAGTCTGTACGGAGGGGTAGAAGTGGCATACGGTTGATAGACATTTCCCTCAGTCAGAGTACAGGGCAAAAGATATGATTGAGTTTGATAGATATTGGAAACTAGTCGGGCTAATGCAAGCTAATATAGGAGTTTTTTCGGCCTCCTTCCACGCAACAAGCCTAGCATCTTGATAAAGGAGTAGAGAAATGTCGATAAAAAGGTGAAGCAATATATTTGGGACACTATCCAGGTATACAATTCTCTTCTGCATGTAATGATTATCAAATATGTCACAAATTTTTCACTTACTCCTTCAATGTATGCATTACAGCTAACCTACGACTTTTCTCAGAGTGAGATCTTGTACAACAAGACAATGACGTATTGTTATGAGCGATAGAGCAAGTTTATGACAAATTTGGCCAACAATTATATTCAATCAAGGTGAAAGATGGTCAGTTTCATCCTAATCTGTGTGACAAGTATACATTTATTGATCAAGCGATTTGGCAAACATTTGTTAGGCTTCAGACTACTCCAGAATCTTTGGTTAGTTTACTTATTTTTTATTTTTTTACTTATCAATTATCTTAATTGATTGTAACCTTTTTACATTGAGATTTAATTTCTTATTCGCAGGAAAAAAGGCAGAAAGCACAAGAAAGTGGTAGAAAGAATGATTGCCCTCACACAGTGTGTCATAGGGGTTATGCATTGCCTGAAAAAGACTTGTTGGCAGCTAAACGGAAGAGATTGGAAGAAGCATCTCAATTTGATCCTTCTGTTTTCTTTCTCCACCATCTCTGATTTGTCGTAAAGAAAAATGGTTGTTTGCTCACCGAAAGAGGAGTGGGTCTTATAAGAGTGAAAAATCTCATATAGTAGGTGAAAAAATTGTAAGTATATATCATTGCTATTATTAATTACATAAGAAACATATTTCATTACTTATGTTTGTTATTTTGTGTTATCTTACATGAGGAACTTAGAAAAAACAAGCTGAGGAATCATTCAAGTTGGAGGGTGGGAATGATATTTTGAGAGTTGCTATTAGCAAACATAAGCATCTAGGCCGTGTCAGGGGAGTTGGAGGAGGGGTAGGGATAAGGGATTACTTTGGAACCCCCATACACCATTCCTCAAGCATCGTGACTAGGGATGAATTGGGGACTATGTTGGCCACTACAAGAGCAGGAGCAAGGGCCGAGGCTAAGGCATCATTTGATGCCCTATTAGAAACCCGGTTGAGCAAGATGAAAGAGGAAATGATGGTGTTTATCAGCTCGAGACAAGATACTAGTGCTCCCTAGGTATAATCACTTAATCCTAATAAGAAGAGCACTAAAGGGAGTTGATGCAACATCAAGCAGTCATCAGAGGGTCCTGTAGGAGAAATAGCTGAGCCTTGTGACATTTTTGTCTTGGATCCTTTGAGACAGTTAGTTGCACAAGGTAGTATGCATAACCTAGTATCAACTGTTCTCCACCCACAAATGAAAGCTGATCAAGTCAGAGTGTCAATTGAAGAGGTGATCTTTGCAGATGCACCTGTCCCTATCCCTTCTGATGATTTCAAGATCGTAAGCGTTGTCCTGGGTACATTCATCTTGTGGCCAAAGAAACTTGTTTCTATTCTAGCTTAGGACACCCCAATCAAAGCCCCACTAAGTCCATCTTGTTAGATATGATTAGTTTTGATGATGTAAAATATAGATACCAAATATTAAGAGCAAAAATTTTGCATAATACATCAATCTTCTACATTGACTAACTACTATATTTATTGTTGAATAACTTGTAGATTAGCCAAGCAAAGAAAGAAGAAGATTGAAGATAGTCAAGAAAATAAAAGAAGATATCTTGATTGGGTTATGGAGAATTATAATCAAGAGGAAAATCAAGAAGAAAGATATTGAAGAAAGAAGAAATTGCATGATCTAATGAGAATATCAATATTCAAGTTCTTAGAAATAACTTTGAGATTTTTATGGTCAAAAGAAAATTAGACGGCACTGTTTGGCACTGTAGCAGCCGATATTGTAGCAATCGAGCAGTGTTTGGCACTGTAGCATGTGAATCACTGTAGCACTCGAGGTGCAGACTGAAAGGGCAGAATCACTTTAGCAAGAGTGGTATTGTAGCACTCAAGTATCAGGCTACTCTATTCAACTCTATTTTACGTTCAGCCTAATAGAGTTCTAGTATTTTAGCTATATCTCTCAAACCATAAGTCGGATTGACCTAAAACTAGTGGCATATGAAAGAAGACTCACAACACGAAAGATGTGCACCAAGATCATATTGATAGAAGCTCATATGAAGGAGATATGATTTGTGGAAGATAACACTAAAATCAGAATCACTTTCCAAGAGAGGTTCGATATTTTAGACATAACTCACAAATGACATATCGGATTGAGACGAAACCAATGCCATATGAAACTAGACTCAAAATGATTTCTATGGATAGGTAATATACCTAATTTGAAGTTATATTCTAGGAGTTATGTCTTCTGGAAGTTGATGCTTGTGCGGTCTAGTGCGATAGACACTCTTTCGATCATAACTTGTAGAATACAAGAAGTTTGGATCTGATTCTTTTTGCATTAGAATGTATATGACAAGAGCTTTATTATGATACATCATTTTCCATATTTAGAATCAAATTAATAAATTGAGTTTGTCGTGGCCCCACATCACTTCAGAAGTGTAAAACATACTCTTAATACTTTGATGCGAGTGTTGTCTAGAAGTAGCTGTAAAGTGGAAGTATTTTAGCTATACTCGAGTGAATGACAATACACTTGAGTGAAGTGAAGGTTTGCACCCGAGTCCTACAAAGTGTTAATATGAAAGTGTTAACCCGAGAAGAAATATGACCAGAGAAAAGTGAAGAGCACTTGAGCATGATTGGTAACACTCGAGTGAGGAGAAGGATTGCACTCAAGTCCTATGAGTGAAGAGCAGCAAGTGTTTGCCTGAGAGGAAGCCAGAACGTGAAAATATGAAATACACTTGAGTGAGCCATGCTGTACTCGAGTGAGGACATAACACTTCAGAAGTGCAAAATGCACTCTTGAATATTTAGCTGCAAGTGCTGTCCGGAAACGAAGCTTGAAGTTGAGATATACTGATGCACTCGAGTAATGATCAATGCACTCGAGTGAGGGCCCACATTACTCGTGAGTGTAAAATCACACTATTAATAAAAATGCCGTGAGTATTATCCAGAGGCTCAGTTCTATAGTGCAAAATTATGCATGCACTCGAGTAAGGCTTCTTTGTAGTAAGTGAAGTCCTAATAAAACCAAAACGTAGAAAGTTCAGACTCTCATAGCCATCAATCCAAACGTGATTAAATGTTATACATTCATTATGTTTTCACTTGTTTTATTCCTTAACGTTAACTAACATATATTTCAAGTGAAAAACTTGAGATTAAACATTTAGATTCCATCTTCAAGAATGGAGGTCATTTATGGCAAATATTTTTACTCAACGTGATGAGTCCAAGAAGCCAGAAAGTCAAATTTTGACCAATGATCCAATGACTAACACTTTATCATATTAGTTATTAAGCATTTTGTAGTGTGAAACAGGAAATTTAACGTTGAGATAACATATTCAAATGAAAGAGTCAATTATGGCAGGCGGCTTCATTACACATCGAGTATCGGCTACCTACCACGATAAAAGATTGACCCACCATGAATGAATTTCTAAAACACAAACACTCCACAATTTGACTTACAACTTATAATGAAACATCCTGATCTTCAATGGGACGCTCCAATCTGCAGCGGATATTTCATAGTGGGTAGATATTCAAATATGCTCAACGGTCAAAACAAAGTAATAGGACTCTAATAGATGAATGCTTATAACTGTCATCATCTTCATCAACTATAAATGAGAGAGCATTCAAATTCAATGGAAAACTGAGACATCGAGCAACTTCAAGAAAAATGATAGAAATATGAATCCTCTACTTCTACCCAAACACTCTCTGTTCTGTAGCTTCTATATTACATATCATTGAGAGAGTGATTATTTGTATTGTACTTCAGTGAGCATTATATCTACTCTATGAGAGAGTCTGTAAACACTTTCAACTTTATTTATGAATTGATCTCAAGGTAGAGGGACCCTGAGAGGGTTGATTTCCTTATGGGGGAAGCTGTAGAGAGAATCACTCGCAAGACTTTCTTCTCATAAAACTTACAAGGTGCAAGTAGTAGAGAACGTTGCTGCTCGTAAGACTTGTAGGGGTGTAAGTAGGAGAGAATGTTGCTACTCGTAAGACTTACACAGGTAAGCAGAAGAGAAAAATCTTCAGGATTGCTCTGCTCGTAAGACTTGTCGTAAGGGGGAGTATTTCAATGAGAGATTTGTAAAAGGTTTCACAAGTACCTGGCTAAACTTGTGGGTTTGTAAAGGCTTTTCTTGTGCCTGGATTAAACAAAAAGATAGTGGATTTGAAAATCTCAGGAGGAGCCTGGGGACTATCACAGATTGGACCGAACCAAGATCAATCACAGTTTGCATATTCTTTTCCCTAAGCTCTTATGTTTGCAGCATATATTATTTAATATAATTGTTGATTTATAATTTATTACCTTCATACTTACCACTTTCATTAAGACACAAAAATATTTTCCAAAGTTCTCAAGTTTTTATCATACACCCAATTCACCCCCCTTTTAAGTGTCAGCCGGTTCTAACATTTGGTATAAGAGCCCGGGCTCTTTTTTAAAGGACTTAACCGTCTCAAGAGTTACAATGGTTGATTTTGGGTGTTTTATACTTTCAGAAGGTTTTGATTATACAATCCCACCTCTTTTGAAGGATATTGATTTTTGGTTTTGGAAAGCTAGAATGGCTAGTTTTATAAAAGCATATGATTTTGATATGTGGAATGTTTTTACAAATGCTTTTGATTTCAAACCAAGGAAGGATTGGACTAAAAAAGAAAAGAAAATGTTTTCGTTAAACATTAGAGCAATGATGATTCTCTACAGTATTGTGACAAAATAATTTTGAGAAAATTAGATTTTGTTCTAATGCTAAACATATCTGGGACACTCTTGATTCTATTTATACTTCTAACAATTGTGTTGAAGTTAAAAGTGTTGACAATTCATGTGACACTACATGCTACGCATATACTGTGCATGAACAAATTAAAGTTGATGATGAAGATGGAGAAGTCATAGAACACTTTCATACAGTCAACATGGATAGACAAGAAGAGGATTCCCGAAAAGAGCTCATTATGGACAGACATGAAAAATCACTCTTTGGAGCTCAAGATGAAATTAAGGTAAAAAGTTCCAATTTTTCTTGTGATTTTCATAAAACTAATTTTTAGAATCTACATAAGATTGCTTTTCAACCAATTGTTGATTCTATTGAGAAAAGCAAAAATGTTTTCAAATATGCTGGAAAGTTGTTGGGAAGAAAGAATGTTCAAATAAAATCTATTCGAGTTTCTACTCTCATAATCGACATAATACTTACATAATATCCCATAATGCATATCTTCATACAATTTGCAATTATTGTGGCAAATCTAGTTATATTTCTCACACATGCTATATTAGAAGAAATTCCCATGTTAAAAATAAGTATATTTGGGTACCAAAGAGACATGCAAGGGTTAATACTAACAAACAAGGACCTAAGTATATGTGGGTACCAAAATGTCCATCTAGTACTTTATGTGTGCAAATTGATTATAAAAAGAATGGATATAAAGGTATGGAGAACATGAAGAAGAAACCAAGAGGTTCTCAAGTACAAATTAAGAGGTTCACATCATCACAAAAGGGAACTCTTAGAACATCTATCGCTGGAGCTACAGAGTATAACCCAGAAAGAAGCAATTGATAAAAGGAGTATGTTCTACCTCAACGAAGGGCTATCATAATATATCATTCAACTATCTTGAGAAGAACAAGAAGAGGAGGATCTCTCATACACAAAGAAAAATACTCTCAAAGCCTACATCATATGAGAAAGTTTTGCATAATCCTAAAGCCAAATACGCAAAAATAGAGCTTCAAAGAAAGATGTAATGGGTATGCAAAGCTAATCCTACAAGTACTTAAGCTAAAGGTATACAATGGTAAAAACCTCCTACACCGTTATCTTTAATATCTATTGAGGTTTATAACTTGTTACCTTAGGAATGAGCATTACACATATGTTTTTACAATCTTTAGAAAAATCATACATAAAGACTTGCAATGTTCAATAGTCTAACTTTTTATGCATAGACATACTTCATGAGAAAACAATGTTTATGCACAAAGTCATAATTAATTATGTTCAATTCCTTTGAAGTGACTATATTCTTAGAGCATATGAATTATGATTCTTACAAGTTAACTGTGAGTGGATCCAAGTAGAATTGGATACCAAAGGAAGCAAAAGGTTATATGATTTTTGCAGCAATAATTTGGAAAAGAAGATTGATACTCGAAGTGCAGAAGTAAACACTCAAGTGAGAAGTGAGCATACTGAGTATATGGAGATCTCACCTAAAAGTACAGCAATAACTCGCGAATGCCATAGGTACAAATGCATCAATTAGCTTCAAAACATGGTTTTCTTAAGTGATCTTGGAGGACTTGAGTACAAAGATACAAGGAGATGGAAATTAACTTGAGTGTCTACAAGTTACACTCAAGTCAGGTACACTGTATTAGTAATTAAAATCTCAACAGTTGCACCCATTCTTTCCAACTCAATTTGAGTGATAAATTCTTGCTCCTTACTACATACCATTAGCAATCAATGATTTATGGTTTTCAAAATATTTTCAGATTGAAAAATGTATTGAAACAGAATTGTGCATAATTTTTCTTTGTATTGGAAATTTGAAATGCACATTTCACAAATTTACTTGGATTTCAATTATCATGTTTTTAAAAAGTATATACATATTATTTGAAAATTGTTCATATCTTGTTTGCATTGAAATCAATTTCAAAATTGGAAGTTAGTATTTTGTATACTGAAAGTCAGAAATGCTTCAAATCCATCCACAAGAGTATTTCCCCATCGTTGACATATTGTTCATTGATCTTAAATGTGTTATCTAATGCTTGAACTCTTTAGCCTTTATTTTCTAACATGTTAGACCTTACATCTAGCAAGTTACCTATCTATATGAGATTCAAGTGCATTTCTCATAAAAGAATTCAATATGTGAATGTCTTGAGACTAATGTCTAGAGTCTTATTTGGCTAAGTTATTCCAAGAATTACATATGTTCATTGATGTATTAAAATGCATTAACCATTACAATGGAATAACTTTATAAGATAGCACTTTAGAACTCTAGTCATCTAGACCAATGAGCCTGAACTTCATAGTTTATAAAACTACATATTTGCTCTTATTGCTCGAATGCCTTAACAATTGACATTACCTATCTCTGAGCAACTAAAGTATTCAAATCCTTGGCTTGGTGGTATTCTTACTCTTCAAAGTCAAGACTGTCTCTTGGTCAATAACAAATTCATTATTCTTAACCACTCATGCTAAGTCTATTTGTCTAATAATTCAGTTTTATGACTTTTGCTCTCAAGAATATACTCCAACATGTTAAATAGTTGACATGTTATCAAAAATTGAAGCTTTATGATATATGTAAACATATATTGATTTCTACTATTTTTAGCATATGGATTGATTTTATAAATGAGTTTCCATGCATTCAAAATCTTAATAATGCATATTCATGATTCAAAAGAACATTTGAGATTTTGAAACAATTTGCATATCTCATTATCATTTCAAAAAACTTGATTTCATTTATAATTTATCATTTTATAAAAGTTGATCATTGTGGATAGGCTTTCTACTCTCTTTGATCTGACTTACATCGATTGCATGAAAATCTTATCAATGACATATTTTCTATATAAAGTGTATTTACAAATTGTCATTAATCATTATCATTCTTGGTATCACTTGTTCGTTCTATTTTATGATGACTTGATTTTATTGGATAAAATTATATCTTAGTCTTTGTTGGTTTATGATACTCTTTGCTCAAATTTCATATGATTAATTGTATAAGAGCATAAGAGTTGTTATATCTAATATTGTATGGACCCAAGAGAAGTTGGGTACCAAAGGGCATATATTTATACTTTTACAAGAATTAACCAAAATGCTCTGCTTTCGAATACAAAGATCAGAGGCTAATAGAAGAGGCATGACTGATAGTGTTGCGGTACGAGCAGAAGTAGAATGTGATATCACTCAAGTGACACCCCAGCACTAGCAAGTGACTAGCTATTGATACAATTAGAGAAAGAGATGTTTAAAAGAAGACACAATATTCTACTAGTACTAGTCCCCTTGGTTTCTCAACCTTTAGTCCATCTATCTAAAGTCATATGAGAACGGAGCTTCAACACTTTCACACTAAGCTTGCTACAAACAATGTTGAGATCATCATTTAATGAATGATAAGATGAGACAGCTATGTGACTTAATGAACTAGAACTTCAAAGCTCTATTTATGATGATGGATGACAAAATAATGGAGCAATGTGATATAGTGAAATCAAATTTTCTCGATGGTGTTTGCTAAGCACAGGAATCATACTAAACTAATATGCAGATAAGGTCTTACTCCAAGCTTATCTTGGTATGTTCAAAATGATCACAGACACTACATTTCAGAATCATTTAGCATTGATCATGTCACTAAACAGTAAGTGGCCAACAATGCATCAACAGATTACAGAAGATTATGACTCGAGTGATTACGACATTACTCTAGTGAGGTATTGTATTCTTGCTTATTTCAAATTCCTTGAGTTGCATCACTTAAGTCAACAATCAGTAATGGTTGAGTAGAATCACTCAAGCGACCACTCAAGTGATATTGGATTATATCTCTTAAAACCTCTAAATAGCATTATCATTTTTCAAATTTGATTTCTCTCCAAATCTTCACATTTTAAAATCATTTTCCATACAAAGTTACCAATAGTCTTTCAAATCCAGGAAAGTAATTAATTATTTTTCTAATGATAAATTTTCAATCCATGCATCAATTAAAAGGGAGTTTCATATTCACTTGTGTTTTATATCTTGAAAGCTCATCTCTTTTATTGGAAGAAAATCTTTTTAACATACTCATCCATATTCACCATGTCTTGATTAGTTTTGATGATAAGTTACTCTTATACTGTTCTTTTCACAATCATAATATTTAACATATCATATGGAAAGGAACCTTTTATTACTTGATTGAACTAATAATTCTCTTTTTAAAGAAAGATTTAAATTTATAATAGGAGAATTTGTTTTGTACATTAGTATTCCTCAGCATACTACAAGAAGACTCTATCAACTTTGAGGATAGTTTTAATGCTCAATCAAGGAAAATATATTGGTTGTAACATTTAGAGCAATAAATACATATGCCAATAGAAATGAACATTGAGCATACTGAACAAAAGCACAACTCAAATGGAGAATCATAGCAACAACATGAACATATATCAGAGTTGCACAGAACACAAAATCATGAACCAGCATTGCTAAAGAAGCAACGGACTTCATAGAGCGCTTCATTAATTTTCAAAATCTACATGAGCATTTCTGAACATTTTCTCTTTACATTTCAAGAATATGTTTCGTATCTTCAATTTTTAAATTGCCTTGATTATAAAAGTTTTCTTGAAAACCTCTCCAAATCCATTTTCAATTCCATCACTTTCAAATAGGGGAGGAGTAAACTATTTTCTTAACAAATTCATTTTGATTAATGTAAAGAAAGGCATTTCTTCTTTGTTTTCAAATTTACTTTTCCACAAGCCTTACTTCTTTATATATTTCAAACTTTTTGCTGATGTCAAATAGGGGGAAAGAAAGGCAAGACAAGGTAAGACAAATATGTTGCATTCAAATTGTTGTCATATATACACATATTTTTCTTACAGGATTTGTCATCATCAAAAAGGGGGAGAATGTTAGATATGATTAGTTTTGATGATGTCAAATATAGATGCCAAATATTAAGGGCAAAAATTTTGCATAATACATCAATCTTCTATATTGACTAACTACTATATTTATTGTTGAATAACTTGTAGATTAGCCAAGCAAAGAAAGAAGAAGATTGAAGGTAGTCAAGAAAATAAAAGAAGATATCTTGATTGGGTTATGGAGAATTATAATCAAGAGTAAAATCAAGAAGAAAGATATTGAAGAAAGAAGAAATTGCAACATCTAATAAGAATATCAAGATTCAAGTTCTTAGAAATAACTCTGAGATTTCTATGGTTAGAAGAAAATTAGACGGCACTATTTGGCACTGTAGCAGTCGATATTATAGCAATCAAACACTGTTTAGCACTGTAGCATGTGAATCACTGTAGCACTCAAGATGCAAATTAAAAGTGTAGAATCACTGTAGCAAGAGTGGCACTATAGCACTCGAGTGAAGGAAGAACACACTCAAGTATCAGGATACTTTGTTCAGCATGTTTTACGTTCAGCCTGTTAGAGTTCCAGTATTTTGGCCATATCTCTCAAACCACAAGTTGGATTAACCTGAAACTAGTGGCATATGAAAGAAGACTCACAACAAGAAAAATGCGCACCAAGATGATATTGATAGGAGCTCAGATGAAGGAGATATAATCCATGGAAGATAACACTGAAATCACCATCAAGTTTCAAGACAGGTTTGGTATTTTGGACATAACTCAGAAATGACATATCAGATTGAGACAAAACCAGTGCTATATGAAGATAGATTCAAAGAGCTTTCCATGGATAGGTAATGTACCAAACTTGAAGTTATATTCTAGGAGCTATGTCTTCTGGAAGCTGACGCTTGTGTGGTCTAATGCGATAGACACTCTTTCGATTATAACTTGTAGAATACAAGGAGTTTGGAGCTGATTCTTTTTGCATTGGAATGTATCTGACAAGAGTTGTCTTATGATACATAATTTTCCATATTTAGAATAATATGAATAAATTGAGTCTGTCGTGGCCCCACATTACTTCGTAAGTGTAAAACGCACTCTTGATACTTTAGTGCGAGTGTTTCCTGAAGTGGCTATAAAGTAGAAATATTTCAGCTACACTCGAGTGAATGACAATACACTCGAGTGAAGTGAAGGTTTGCACCCGAGTCCTACAAAGTGTTAACATGAAAGTGTTAACTCGAGAAGAAATATGACCAGAGAAACATGAAGAGCACTCGAGCATAATTGGTAACACTCGAGTGAGGAGAAGGATTGCACTCGAGTCCTGTGAGTGAAACGAAGCCTACAAGTGCGGTCCCAGAAATGAAGCCTGAAGCTAAGATATACTGATGCACTGGAGTAATAATCAATGCACTCGAGTGAAGGCCTACATCACTCGTGAGTGCAAAATCACACTATTGATAAAAATACCGTGAGTGTTATTTAGAGGCTCAGTTCCATAATACAAAATTATACATGCACTCGAGTGAGGCTTCTTTGAACTAGAGTGAAGTCCTAATAGAACCAAAACACAGAAAGTTCAGACTCTCATATCCATCAATCCAAACGTGGTTAAATGTTATACATTTATTATGTTTTCACTTGTTTTGTTCCTAAACGTTAACTAACATATATTTCAAGTGTAAAACTTGAGATTAAACATTTGGATTGCATCTTCAAAAATGGAGGTCATTTATGGCAAATATTTTTATTGAACGTGATGATTCTAAGAAGCTAGAAGTTCAAATTTTGACCAATGATCCAATGACTAACACTTCATCATATTAGTTATTAAGCATTTTGCCGTGTGAAACAGGAAATTTAACGTTGAGATTACATATTCAAATGAAAGAGTCAATTATGGCAGGCGGCTTCATTACACACCAAGTATCAGCTACCTACATGACAAAAGATTGAACCACCATGAATGAATGTCTGAAACACAAATGCTCCATAATTTGACGTACAACTCATAATGAAACATCCTGCTGTTCAATGGGATGATCCAATATGCATGGGTATTTCATAGTGGGTAGATATTCAAATGTGCTTGACGGTCAAAATGAAGTAATAGGATTCTAATAGACGAATGTTCACAACAGTCATCATCTTTATCAACTATAAATGAGAGAGCATTCAAAGTCGATGGAAAACTGAGACAACGAGCAATTATGAGAAAAATGATAGAAACATGAATCCTCTGCTTCTACCCAAACACTCTCTATTCTATAGCTTCTATATTACTTATCATTGAGAGAGTGATTATATGTATTGTACTTCAGTGAGCATTATATCCACTATGTAAGAGAGTCTATAAACACTTTCAACTTTATTTCTGAATTGATCTTAAGGTAAAGGGACCTTGAGAGGGTTGATTTCCTTACGGGGAAAGCTGTAGAGAGAATCACTCATAAGAATTTCTGCTCATAAGACTTATAAGGTGCAAGTAGTAGAGAACATTGCTGCTCATAAGACTTATAGGGGTGTAAGAAGGAGAGAACATTACTGCTCGTAAGACTTGCACGGGTAAGCAGAAGAGAAAGATCTTCAAGATTGCTCTACTCTTAAGACTTGCCGTAAGGGGGAGTATTTCAATGAGAGATTTGTAAAAGGTTTCACAAGTTCTCGGCTAAACTTGTGGGTTTGTAAAGGCTTTTCTTGTGCCTGGATTAAACAAGAAGATAGTGGATTTGAAAATCTTAGGATGAACCTGGGGACTGGACATAGGCCATCACATATTCGACCGAAGTAGGATAAATCACATTTTTCATATTCTTTTCCCTAAGTTCTTATGTTTCTAGCAAATATTATTTAATCTAATTGTTGATTTATAATTCATTACCTTCGTACTTACCACTTTAATTAAGACACGTAAAGATTTTCCAAAGTTCTCAAGTTTTTATCATACACCCAATTCAACCCCCTCTTGGGTGTCAACCAGTTCTAAAATATCTCCCTTCACTTAAGAAATTTCACAACTTTTATTGAATATCATGCAACAAATGATTCTGATAGCATATGATACATCCTTTAAAACAAGAGATTGGCCTGTGGATTTAGTTGTTGGAAAGTCAGGGGTGACATGCTTTCTTGAGAGGGATGATTTGATGTCCCTGGTAGCTCCTAGAAAAAATCTTTCAATTGGGATTGTCCAACTATTCTTAATGTAAGTATCTACTTCAATTCAAAGTAAATATTTTAAAAATTTGACCGTTTACCTTTTATTTGTGTGCTTGCATTATTTTAGGTACATGCATCGTAGGTTGGTCTCCTCAGGCAAAAGCGATAAATTTGGATTCTTATGCCCAGCTCAAATCTAAGAGAAAGGAACCATTGCTGCTATCAGACATATATACCTTATCAGAAAGGCTTAGTGAAACCGGAACTGAGTGTTTCTTGGCTTCATATGTGCATGGATAAGAAACAAACTTATATTTTATAATATATATAATATTTTATGTTTGCTTAATATTCTTCTATTTTTTAAGTGATCATTGGTAGTTGGTTCTTCTATACAAAAGTAGTTAATTTGTCATCCTCTCATGCTCCCTCCACTTCAAACCAGGGAATGATTTGAAAAAAACCATGAACTCGTAAGTTTTCTTGCATTATTACCTTTTATGTGCAAAGTTTATAGAATTTGTGTAAAATAAGTAACCTTTGTGATTTTGATGATGATAATGCTATGCAGACATTCCTACACACTGCTTGTGATAAGCATGTTCGTGACTTAAAAGACCCTATATGGATTATGCCAAAGGTTAGTACATATTGGTTTATTTAAAGATTGTAATAAGCCATGCCTTTATACTTATTTTAATGATGTCATGTTTTTTTCAGAGCCGTAGGCAACCACAGGTGTCCAACCTATGTGGTTTTTATGTTTTGAGACACATTTACAATATTATCACTCTTAGCACAACTGATTTTACTAAAGAGGTAAATTTATATTTCAAAACTTTTGTATTACTTTATTATTTTTAAGTTACTAAGTTAATATTTTGTCTAGTTTTAGTGTTATAGATATTTGATCTTGCTGGTCCCTTTTTTGAAGAAGATATTGATTTCATTCGCAAATGTTGTGCTGAATCATCTATGAGCTATTACAAAAATAGTGAGTTTTTTAATCCAACGTTACATTGTACATTGTTCTCATACGCATTGCTCCTGTTGTATGAATTTCTAACTAGGTTTATGTATCTGTGTAGGGCAATTTATGGGATGTGGGTGATACAGGCATGGGATTTGAGGGATTAACCTCTATACTTTTTCTTCCCTTTGGATTCTGTAAAACTAAGGAATTTCTGTTGTTGCTTGTATCAATCCTTGAATTTTATTGCTACCATTTTCATTCAAAGTTTTGCATCCATTTCTGAGCAAATTCGTTTGTTTGGACATTCCTTCTTATTGCACATTGAAATTGATTCATTAGTTGTGTTTTAGTTTTAGACAGTTGTTGAGGGCATTTTGGAGTTCCTGCAATCTGATTTAAGCTTATTGCTTGAATTGTCCACATTGAAATGATTATCAACTCATGTATATGAATTAATATAGCTGTAATTTGCAAAAATTTGATTCTACAAAGTGGAAATTCATTATTGCTTATTTTTATCTTAAACCTTGATATCTTGCAACATTTCACCAATTCTTAGCTAAATCATTTGATTTATGGCTCAAAATTAAGTGTTCTACACTTAGCATTTGTTGGAAGTTGATTTAAAGTCACCTACACCTTCATTTGTGCTTGTTGTTGATCTTGTTGCTATCATTGCTTTTGTGAAATCTGTGTTATATTGCTTCTGTGGAATTTGGGATAGAAATGGCTTGTTGGGTAGGGTATATAAAAGGGACATTTTAAAAAAAATAGAACTTTTAAGACCGGTTGTAGCAACAACGGGTCTTAAAAAGTCATAACTTTAAGATCAGTATAGCTACAACCGGTCTCAAAGTTATGACTTTTTAAGATTGGTTGTTGCTACAACCGGTCTTAAAGAAACTTTTAAGACCTGTTGTAGCTACAACCGGTCTTAAAAGTCATACTTTTAAGATTGGTAGACAACAAGTCTAAAAAATAACATACTTTGTAGACCTACTATAACAAGACCTAATCCACAACTGGTCTAAAAAAGTCTTTTTCCACTAATAATATTAGTTGTTCAACCAAGTGGCACCCTCAGTTATAAGTTCATGATATAATAGTTGTATATAAAGAATAAATTGGCATGCATAAAAGTTAGGAAAAGTGATTATTTTTTTTAAATGTCGTACAAATTTAAAATGTTTTCATAAATACCCAATAACTCATAACTTAAATTTAATAATTTTCAATTACTACTCTCAACATAATCGTCATGAGGCATAACCAAAGACTTCAGTAGCAATTTTTCAAGGTGAAGACAATTGGAAAGATGAATTGTTGAACATTCAAATCTTGAAAATTGAACATCCATTAAATTTAAGGTTTGAAACAAAGGAAAATCAAATATAAATCCAAACACTCGAATTTTCTCACGATCAATGCGTTAATTCAAACATTAACCTTAAGATCAACTGAGATTTCATAGCATCAAATCCACTATGAATGACTTATATTACCTATCAAATTAAAGCTTGATAAGTCTACTTTTATTCTAAAATATTTCATATTTATTGGACATCATTTAATTATCCAAAACCATTACACAACCAGACTACCACACAAAAAACTAAACTGGTAGCAAAGTTTACATTCCTGGGACTCTTGCTAAATCAGGGCTTAATAGTCCACTTGATTCAAGCTTATTCTTAAGCTTATAATCCCAAAATTATAGATATTACAATCAGCAATTCAAAATGCATGTGCTTGAAAGTTAGACTGCAATATGGGAGGTAAGTGAAAGATCCCTTGTTCATTAAAGTATGAGTCCCAGGAAGAAAAAATCCTTCCATGATGCCCTTAAGACTTAGGCGGCATCATGAAAGCTTGTTTTAGTGACAACTACTTTAGCTGAAGCTCTATTATCACACATGATTCACTCAAATGAGTGAAAACTAGGAAATTGACCATGTCAAGAAAGATTAATGTTTTGTCAAAATGGAAGATTTACTCCTAGATACATGAGATGTGCTAGTGTCTGTGGTTGACCCCTTATTAGTTCTATGTATAGCTTGTAAGTGCGGATACTATATGCATGGAAGGCAATATGAGTTAATCAACATATTAACTTGAGAGGGATTAGATATGCCATGAAGTGTTGTGTATGGAAGAATCTGGGGCATATAAGGCAACAAATAGATAGCTTATAGATATATAAAGTGTGTCCTTAGATACTAATATGATATGAGGGATTTCTAGTATCAACAGCACCAAATTTTGAAGACTTTTTACTCTTACAGTCACGACAAACACCAAGTATAAAACAAGAAAGAGTAATAGACGCATGATGGGAGGCCTATCAAGTACAAGTGGGAGATATTAGACTTTGGGTCCATGTCTGCCCTTAATATACATAGCATTATCAAATAAGAAACAAATTAGCATTAATTATGGATTTATTAATTGAGAAACAAGTAACTGTAAATTGGGAAATTATCAAGAATTAATTTTCTGATTATTACTTAGAGGGCAAGTAGGAGTACATATAACTTCATAGTTAGTGTTCTCCCTGGATCTCTATAAGTAGGAAGTGCCTCTCTCAGTTGAACCTCACCGCAGCGATTGAGCTATCTGAGAATCTCTCTTCTCTCCTACTATCTTTCTTATTCTGGTGATCTACTATGCCAATCCTAATTAGGCTCTAGTAATCTAATAATTGTGTGAGTATTATTATGTTCTAGTTATGGAACATTGGAGCTTTGACCCAAATTCGAACATGGATTTGCCCCGATATTCTAGTCTATTCTCTCCTCATTTTCTTAATGTATGCATAATAAGCAATATTTATTTGTAATCATAATAAATCATGTAATTATTCTATTCTATTTTAAATAATCCATATAGTTTATATTGAAAGTCCATATGTTTTATGGCTAGGTTTTAGCATCAATCATCCTCATGTATTTTAGAAAAAAACCATTGCTCTGATCAAAGGTTCCTCTCCTGTTACAATAAGTTTTCAAAGATTTACAAATATTTGACTATGTTAATTCAGTTCTAGACTCTTCAATACAGGAATTTACATGTCAACCATATGCTAGATTCTTTGGAGGTAGGAGCAAAATCTTTAATGCAGAAAAACCATTTTGTGTAATGTTTGATGATCCTTTAGATAAAGAGATAGATTCTTATAATATATGCATGAGATAGAGTTTCTTCTTTTGCTTTGCTTATTGGACTTGACTGTATAATAGAACAAAAACTAACACATCGAGTAAAGCCATGTAATTTGGAATGGATCAAGACATTATTCCTAGCTTTGTAGCTAGGCTCAATAGAACTCCTTATCAGAAAGAGATCAAGGGATATAAAAGCCTAGAGTAAGACTTTATAGAGAAGGAGGGATTAGAAGTTATTATAAAACATCATATGCTATGAGCAATGGCAAGGCACCGGCCATAGAATATGGCATTCTATACTCACATCATATCCCTCCTTCTATATCAACTCTTGCTCGAGGCTTGCATACCCCTTCAGCCCTTTATGGTAGGGAGTTCCATAGAGCATAGCCACAAAGCTAAGACTATCTTGATCAATCTCAAGTTGCATGGCTATACTTGATGTGTGAGATTTCATTCTATTATATAGTCAAGCCCAACAAGCAAAACGGTTTGGAACCGTTATAATAGATACTGAATAAATTACGGTTTGGAATCGTAATGTATCTATATCGAGCATATATAGTAACCGCATATATGATGGTTTGTAACCGTAATTTACCGTCAATAATAACCTCCATATATCGATTATTTTTAGGTAGTGATGTTGTTTTGTTTGACCACTTAATTAGTTATTATGCAAATGTGTGGTTATGATGATGGTGTAGATTGATTGTGAATTGTTGGCTTGAGAATGGGGCTTGTTTGTATGATAAATTTGTAATCTATGGCCAACGGTAATGGTTAGATTAAGTGCTTTAATGATAATAAAAGTAGAAAAAGGTCTCAAATAAGATTTTCTAAAGAGAGTTTAAAAAATGCTCACGGCATTATATAGAGTCGGGATGTAATGACCCAATTTGGGATTAAGGGCAAATTAAGTTAACAGTGATGTAATTATTGCTGAATTCAATGTGAATGTGTTTTAATCAATGCCAAAGCCCTATATTTATGTTTATGTGTGGATTAATGTTTAAATGGGTTAGAATATAGGGGAGTGCACATAGTGATGTTATTGGAATGATATAAATGACTTTGGAAGTGATTTGAGTGAAATTGTTATTATCAGGGGTAAAATGGTAAAATTGGAAAGTTACAAACCAATTGGTCAGTTACCGAAGAGAAATCAAGGTAATTGAAATCAGTGGTTAGCATTCAATGAGTAAGAGGCAGAATTCTACGTTTATAAGCCTATGTGAGCTCATGGAAAGGGAAATAGGATGATGACACATGGCAATTTAAGGGCCATAGGCTTGGTCAACTTCTCAAACTTTTTCCCTCTCTCTTCCCTTTCCAAAAGTCAGCCAAGAGGCCTCTCAACCCCAAAAAAAAATTCTGACCTCTTTCATCATCATCCTCACCAACTCATCTCATCTTTCTTCTCTCCTCCATTATCGACCAAGCTAAGTAAGAAAGAGAAAGGAAGAGCTTGAATTTTAGGTGAGAAATTGTCCCTAAATACTCAACTTACCTTTATTAATATTGTTTATGGTGATAAGAGCTTTATTCCTATGGTTTCAGATTTCTGAATAGTGGTGTTTGAGAACTTGAGAAAACCTAAAAGTTGGGGAAACAAAGAACTAGCTTTGGGAAGAAGTTGAGGTGAGTATTTGAAACATTTTGGTGTATTCATTGTGACTATTGGTTGAGTCTTGGGAATTTGTTGTTTTGCCCTGATTTTTGGTAAATTTCGAAATGTATGGATAGGTTAGTGTCTTGTGGTAAAATTGATGTCATAGTGTGTCTTTGTGCCATTGAAATTGATTTGGAATTTTCATTTGGAAAGGTTTGCAATGTGGTGACTTGATTGTGTTTCGGTGTGACATGTTGTGGTCATTGAGTAACATGTCAATAGGAAGAGAATTTGGTTGTTTTGATGGTTTTAATGGAGTCCTTGTGCAAAATTGCATAGGAATATGTTTAGTTTTAAATTTGGAACTATTGGAAGCCAATTGGAAAATTGGTCAAGTCTGGAAATTTGCTAGGTTTAAAATGTTGTGCAAGGACCTGACTTTCCATGGTCTTTTGATTTAGCAAATGGTGTCTAAATGATTTGAAATTTTCCAGGATTATAGTTCACATGCAAACTTTCCATCCATATAAAGTATGAGTCATTTTGTGTTTTGTGCACAAAGTTATGAGGGTTTGAAAATTAGCCAGGAGTTAGGGTCACAGGTTGGCCATGACCCAAAACCTTCTAACCATCTACTGGCCGCAGCCCAAAAGTTTTTTACCCTACTCTGGCCGGGGCCTAAGGGTGGGCTGGCTGCGGCCAACCCTTTGAAAAATGATTTTTCGAGCTTTCAAAAATGGTCTCGAGCAATCTTTCTGTAATCTTTTAGGCATCTATCTAAGCCTCTAATATCCACCTAAGGAGTTCAAATGATAACCAACTTTAAGTGTTTGGAAGTTACAAATTGGAATAGAGTCTTAATTCGCTGCTCTTGACATTGGTTTACAGGATTTGACATTTGCTATACTCGTGAGCCCACTATGCCAGAGAACATCAAGAAAGGAAAATGTAGTGACTCTTTTTCTTATACTATGTATAAAGCATTGTATATATGTTTGTCATGCATTCACTAGTGGAAAAAAGGCTTTTTAGACCGGTTAAAAAAGACATTTTAGACCAGTTCTCGATTCGATCTTGATACAGCTGGTCTAAAAAGTCTTCTACTTTTTAGATCGGTTATGGAACCGGTCTTTAAAACATTTTTAAGACTGGTTATTATAAAACCGGTCTAAAAATCAATATTTTTAGACCGGTTATAATAGGAGCCGGTCTAAATTAATAAAATTTTAGACCGGTTCTTATGAAGAACTGGTCTGAAAATTTGACTTTTTAGACCGGTTTTATAAAGAATCGGTCTAAAAAGCATCATATTTAAGACCGGTTCTTGATAAACCGGTCTCAAAAGTCAAATTTTCAAACCGGTTTTCTCCAAAACCGGTCTTAAATATACTTTTCAGACTGGTTTTGGATAGAACCGGTCTTAAAAGTTGAATTTTTTTTTAAAACTTTTCGTTTAAAAGTATACCTAGCAAGTCATTTCCCCTGTTAAAACATTTCACTCAGCAAGCAGCAGCCAGTTCAACGACATTGAAATAAATAAATCTTAAAACTCATTGGAACATATTAAAGCTCAACTCCCTTGTGCTTAAACAGTGCTGGCCGAAACAGAAGCAAAGGAAAACAACCATGTATAATAAACTCACAACCATAGACAGAATCATAATGCAAGGAAATCAAACAACCATGACAATGCTGTTTTGACCAAGTTCCTTATCTTTTCACTTACATATACATACATCAAAGATTAAATTACATTAATGATGATCACACTCATCTCAGGCTGATGATCACTAGCTGGCCTGGCTTCAGAGAATCTACACTAAGACGTACACCTCATATCCTTCATTTTCCTGTGACGACAACAAAAAAAGCAGTTATATATATACACCAATAACAAAATACATAATTCAAATATAGTTCATGATAATTATTTTAGCTAACTAACCTTCAATGTAGTTTTATAAAGGGATATCCTCCCCTATCCCTTCATGATGATCATTTCTTGTGCCGTGTTCATTGTCTGCTTCATCTTCTTCGTTTAATTCTGGTAAACCTCTAGAAAAAGGAGTCTCAAGCAGATCATTCATTGAATGACTTTTCTGATTAATATCAATGACCTTTTTTCCTTGGAGAGCTACAGACCACATTTTGTTTGCCTGATCAGTAACATAGAACACTTGTTTCGCTTGATATGCCATAATAAAAGGTTCATCTCTAAAACTTCTACTATTCAAATCAACTAATGTAAATCTCAACTGATCAATCATCACACCATTGTTGACATCAACCCAGTTGCATTTGAAAATGGAAAGTTTAACTTTAACATAATCAACCACCCAAATCTCTTCAATCACCCCATAATAAGGTATTGCTGCCAATCTAGGATTCTTATCTTTTGAATTAGAGAAGTGCATAGATTCAGCCACTAACATAACCCCACTGTTCTGGACGGTGCTCCTATCATCAAGGGACTTTGTGTAAAATGTATAACCATTGATCACAAATGAAGTCCAACTTATGACATCAACCTCAGGACCACATGCTAACCATTTAATTGTATCAAAAACACATTCTTGGTCGTCAACCTTTTGTTTGAACCAATGTGCAAAATTTTTGTTATGCTCCCTAATTAACCTTTATTCAGTCATTCGACTATTTCCTTTCTGTACAATTTCTTTATAAGCATTAATGTAATCTTGAACCTCATCAACATTATTCAAGATATACAAGTGGACTTGTTGCAATTCATCAGGATCCATGCTCTTTATTGAAGCCTCGCGTCTACCGCCTTCTTCGTCATGACGTTCAGGAAGTCTAATGTGTCTTACATTTGACAAGTAATCTTGACAAAACTCCATGGCTTCTTCAGAAACATATTTCTGAACAATAGATGCTTCAGGCCGGTTAGGGTTCTTCACATACCCTTTTAGGATTTTCATAGTTCTTTCAATTGAGTACATCCATCGTAAATAGATAGGGCCACACAACCTGATCTCCCTGACTAGATAAACAATTAGATGTACCATGATGTCAAAAAAAGAAGGAAGAAAAAGCTTCTCAAGCTGGCACAAGATCAGATATCCTTTATTTTCCAGTTCATCCAATTTTTCTGTCTCAATGACTTTACTACAAATAGCATTGAAGAAGAAACAAAGTCTAGTCAAAATATGTTGAAGATCATATTCGGCAATGCCTCGAATAGCTACTGGGAGCAATTGTTGCATTAAGACATGACAATCTTGAGACTTTAGCTCCACTAACTTCAAGTCTTTCATCGACACAAGCTTCCTAACATTTAAAGAATACCTTGAAGGAACTTTGATGCCATGTAAACACTGACAAAAGCTTCTTTTCTCATCCTTAGACAAAGTATGAGCAGCTGGAGGACAAAAAGTTCTCTTACCATATGGCTTTGGATGTAAGTCTTCTCGTATCCCTATTTATTGCAAATCTAATCTTGCCTTCACACCATCCTTAGAACTACCTTGTATGTTAAGCAGTGTCCCAACAATACTATCACAAACGTTTTTCTCCACATGCATGAAATCAATACAGTGTCTTACATCAAGCTTTGGCCAATATGGAAGATTGAAGAAGACAAACCTCTTTTTCCATTTACTTTTCTCAGTACTTTTCTTTGTAGTCTTACCAAAGATAACATTCATATTTTTCACCTTTTCATAAACTTGCTCCCCAGTCAATGCCTTTGGAGCATCTTCAAACTCTTGTCCACTAAAAAAAGCTTTCTTTAATCTGCGATACGGGTGGCTTCGTCTAAGAAATCTCCTATGGCTAAGATAAACTATCTTTCTTCCATGTTGAAGTTGATGGTAGCATGTTCCTTCTTCACAAATCAAACATGCTTTATGGCCTTTAACACTATATCCTGACAAGTTTCCATATACAGGGAAGTCATTTATAGTACAAAAGATCATAGATCACATTTTAAAAACCTCCTTCATGTTCGCGTCAAAAACATCAACACCTTCATCCCACAACTCTTTCAAGTCTTCGATCAAGGGCTCCAGGTAAACATCTATATCATTCCCGGGTTGTTTTGGTCCCGAAATCAACATAGATAACATGATGTACTTTCGTTTCATGCATAACAGAGGAGATAAGCTGTAAATTACCAACAAAATAGGCCATGAACTATGTATACTGCTCAGGCTACCAAAAGGATTCATGCCATCCGTGCTAAGCCCAAGCCTAAGGTTCCTAGGCTCTTCACCGAAGGCAGGAAATAATTGATCGATTTTCTTCCATTGAGAAGAATCAGCCGGATGTCGAAGCTTTCCATCGGATATCCTCTCATCCATATGCTATCTCAAATTTCTTGCATCATTTTCATTAGCAAACAAGCGCTTGAACCTTGGTATGATTAGAAGGTACCACAATACTTTTCTAGGAGCGTTATTTGATTTGTACCTCAGGGTTTCACATATGGGACACTGTTATTCCTCTTCATGCTCTTTTCTATACAATATACAATCATTAGGGCATGCATGGATCTTTTTATATTTCATCCCTAGTGGACACAAATTTTCTTAGCATCATAGTATCGAGAAGGCAACACATTATCATCTGGAAGCATGTCCTTAGAAGCCTCAAGCGTTTCTAAAAACCTCTTGTCGCTCCATCTATAGCGTGCTTTCAAGCTTACCAATTTCAATACTGCTTTCAATAATTGGTACTTTGTACACCCCGGGTACAATGACGTCTCAGCATCACTACATATATTACCATATGCATGTAATTGCTCAAAACACTCTTCTCCTACATCACTAATAATATCCTCTATTCGATCATCCGTATCCATGTCATTATCATCAAAGTTCACTCCCCCTGTTGAGATGAACTTGGCATTTCTAATTCTTCACCATGCCATACCTATACTGTATAAATCTTACAGAATCCTTCACAAATTAAATGTGTATATATATCTGCAGTACTTAGTCGCTTCTCATTCAAACATACTACATAAGGGCAATAAAACTTTCTACTACCATCAGCGGCAAGTCTACTAACGAAGTCTAAAAAACCCCTCACCCCATTATCATATTCAACACTCGTTCGTTTAGCGTCTATCGAACTATGATCCATATATATCTCAACACTTCTAGTACCCTATATCCAACAACAAAAGGATAGACAAAAAAACAACAATAATAGAGTTTTAGATATTTCAACGAAATTAACAGGAACCATTTGAAACTAGTATTGTTTTAACAAACCAATAACACTAACAATAATCAAACAACTAAAATAGAACATAAAGTGGTATTAATTCAAAAAGTCAGACAGAGCATATGAATTATAAAACAACGAGAAGTGCTCAAATTAAAGCAAGAACAAGAACTTTAATTTTTTCTAGATTACGTTTAAGTGCTCAAATTAAAGCAACAACAAGAACTTTTCATTCAACATTATTAAGTATAAAACAACATACAACTAAATAACAGATCGATCAAACACTAACCTAAATGAAGACCAAGGAGTGAGCTTCAACCCAAAGTCATAGTGGCGTCGACTGAGGTTAAAATGAAGTCCTCAAATTCACGGCACTGATAAAGGGAAGTCAAATCAGAGCAGAATGGTCACTACGCTGTGGAGATTAGAGGTCGCAGAGGAGAAGACTGAAGATAATCAAAGAACAGCGACGACAAACACAGCAACGGAAGCAGTAATGACGGAGGAGACTTGAGCAAATGAGGGACGGGACGCCATAGACGAGTTCAGAACAAGCACGCGTGGACAGAGGTCACAGAGAAATGGCAAAGAGAGAAGAAAGGGTTCGCAGAGCGCGCGATCTGGGCGCGGGAGGAAAAATAAGTGTGAAAAATCTTACCTTTAAGTGTGAAAAATAAGTGTGAATAAAAACCGGTCTTAAAAGAGGGAAAATTCACATTTAAGACTGATTTGTACAAAAAATGGTCTTAAATGTAACACATTTAAGACCGGTTGTTCACACAACTGGTCTTAAAAAGTTATCCAATTTTGAATTTAAAATTTTTAACATTTAAGACCGGTTTACATATAAACCGATCTTAAATGTTAAAAAGTTTATACCGGTTTTAATACAAAACCGGTCTTAAATATCTAACATTTAAGACCAGTTTATATTTAAACCGGTCTTAAATGTTAAAAAAATTTTAAGTGCGTAAAATTTTAAGACTTTAAGACCGGTTTTTTTTGTAACCGGTCTAAATAAATTTTTTAAGACTGGTCTTTTTAAGAACCGGTCTAAGAAGTTCAATATAATTACAAAACTGCCATCGCACAAATTTTTAAGACCTTATTCGCCAAAACCGATCTAAATATGGCGGTCTAAAAAGGGTTTTTTCCAGTAGTGATTGTGATATATTGTAATGCTTTGAGATTACAGCGAAAGCTAGCATAGTGATTATAGCATAAGCTATTGCATTGAGATCACAGCGAAAGCTGACGTATAGTGTTTACAGCCATGAGTGCTGTCGTATGTGGCGTCAGCAATATATCATTGTGATGCTGCCTAACATGATTGTATATGCTATGTGTTTATACACTGTATGAGTGACTTGTTACTACTGGGATTCTCTTGAATCACATTCTTTCCATTGACTAACATTTCAAATAGGGCAAGTGGCTCCAAGGAGAAGCCAACCACCAGGAGCGGCTAGGACTTAGTAGAGATGTTTAGTTTGAACTGTTGGTTATCTATTTTTGGAACTGGATTACTATATATTATTGTTAGATGTGAATAACATTCTGTATATGCTGGTGTAATCCCCTAAATGGGAATTGAAACCCTTAGTATAACCTTCAGTATTAAACCCGGGGTTGCCGGAATTTTTGTTGTACACTCTGATATGTATAAATGTGATATAACTGCACAGGGTAATTATATTTGAAACGTGAATTTGAGACCAGGATAAGGCGAAAAGTTTTGAAAGAATTTGTGATAAATCACAATTTTAATATATTTTATCCCACCTTATTCATTTATTTTTGGAGATTATTTTAGGCTAATTTGGATTTATTGGATAATATTTGGATTATTAGCCAATTATAGGAAATAATATAAATTTGAATGGATTATGATATTATTGGACTTAAATTGATAATATTTTAATTGTTATATTATGATTGGAAAATATTTCCAATTATATGATAAATCACGATTTTATTAGATTCTTGCAGGATAAGGAAAAGCAGATTGAAAGATCCCACGGAGAAGAAATTTTCTTTGGGCTTCTTAAATTTTAATGGACTCAAGTTGGTGCCCAAAAAAAAACTCTCTTCTCCTCCTTTTTAATTACCCTAGCCGTCACAGCATTGAGGCATATATGAGGAGAGGACGCGAGGGTCGAGTCGAACACACTGATAGACGCTGAGAAACATGGACTGAACACGCTGAGACGAGGTGAGGTAGGGATGGACTGACGCTGGAGGCTGAGACGCACACCAGGAGAGATTGATTCATTCAATTGCTATTGTTTCTCCACGCGGGTCCCACGGCCATTAGAAATCACCAACCAATATTTCACAATTCTTTTTTATGGCTGTCACGGTTTGCTCGGAGTGTGAAGGTGAGAGGAATTTCATGGAAGCTTAAATTCTCTTGGGAGGCAACTTAGGAGGAATATGGAGGAAGTTAAAGCCTAGGAGCTTACACTTGAAGACCATAAGGGAGTGTCTTTCTTTTATCTCTTTGATTTAAGACTTAAAATTATTTAGTTTTAAATGATTTTTAAGTTGTAATAATTGAGAACAATCTAGTTTTAGATTGTAGACTTATTATTGATTTGGATTGAATTGATATTTTGGATTTGCTTTGTTCTTAAATGATTATCGAGACTTTTGTTTACAAACCTTTGATTGTCAATTAGATTATTAATGGAGTTTTCATTATTAATTTAATTGTCAATTTGGGTTTAATCTCTTGATTGTTTAATTAGGTGATTAATTGTCGAATTGTTTAATTAGGCAATTGTAAACATAATTTCCAAAATATCTTAAGCAATTGTGATTGGTTTTTAATGGACTTAATTAACCACCATTTTTCCATTATAAGTTTTCTAGTGGATTAGGTGTTATTAAGCATGAGGGTTTCCCATGTCTTGGTTAGGTGATTAAGTTTATTAATTCCAATTTTTCATGAATATCCCTTTGGTCTAATAAATTGAATGGCTAAGAAAGCTAAATCCATGTGAATCCTGAGTTGTCCCCTTCACCATCATAACTGAACTAACCTTTGTTGATTTTCTTAGATATTAGTTTATTTCTTTTTCTTAGATATTAGTTTATTTCTTTTCCTTAGGATTTTAATTTCCCTCTCATAAGAAAAACTCCAAAAATTGCATGTTCATTATTTAGGTTAGTTTCATTCTCATATAGGTTTTAGAGTCTTTTACATTTTGCATTTAGGTAGTAGAGTCTTGCATTTTAGTTTAGGTTCATTCTATTGCATTTTTTTATCACCTAAATTCAATTCTAGAGAAAACCCACATATTGCTCATTGGGAGAATGACCTAGGTTGCCACTATATTGCATTAGTAGGTTGTCCTAGTTATTAATTGATTGCTTTAGCGACAGAAGCACGCATCAATTTGTGAAAACCCTCCCATAAGGAAGGGATTATAAATGACTTTTGATGATTATTGGTCTCTATTTCATTTTAATTACGAATTTCGAATTATAATTATAGTTTTTAAGGCAGGGGGTTACATTTTTAGTATCAGAGTTGTAGTTCCTGGCAAGGCTATAGTTTACTAGGATAGCTCCCTTAGTTCTTCACTTTTGTAATGGAAGATGATTATGATTGGTTATTGTATACACATGTATGTTTTGTGATTATGGATATACATGAGATTTGTAGACAACATGTATACATTATTTGTGAAACCGACGTAGTGAATGATTTATAGAATGAAAAAGACAAAGGGTCGTCCCAAAGTACAACAAGTGAACCTAGAGGTGGAGGTAGTCAATGACAATCCACCAAATCCTATGCAATAGTTAATGGGTTTAATAAGGGATCAGCGAGACAAGATCACTGAGCTAAGAGAAGAGCTCAGAATTGAAAGAGGCAAACATAGAGAAGACCAAGGTCTGTGCACCCAGGAGGAGACCCAAGAAGAGACTCGTCACGAGGAAACTACTGAAGGGTCAGTAAGATCGCTAGAATCCCCACCTCATACTATTCCGAATCAAGAATCACATGGGGTGCCAACTAAAGAGGAAAGGGATCTTCGGTTTTGGGTTTCTAAATTCTACAAATATCTACCTCCAGTGTTCAGAGGTAGATTTTATCCTTAGGCAGCCGAAGACTGGTTGAATCGGCTTGAGAAAATCTTTGAGGTTCTCCAGTGCCCGTCCGAGGTAAAGGCACGTCTAGCCATATATAAGCTCGAGGGTGATACAGATCGTTGGTGGTAGAATATCACCCTAACAATGAAGAATCGAAATGTGCAATTGACCTAGGAGCTATTTCAACAACAATTTAAATAGAAATATTTTCCAAAGTCAGTGAGGCTGGAGAAGAAAACAGAATTTCTGTCTATCAAGCAAGGGGACACAGAAACTTTTGATAATTATTTATCCTGTTTCATCCGTTTATCTAGGTATTCTTCTTATCTGTGGAGAATGAATGATGAGGAGTGGAGCTCAGACATGCTGATACGTAGGCTAAGGCAAGAAATGAAAAAGAAAGTAGTCACCCACTGATTTACCAAATTCAATAAGGAGGTTAAAGAATGCAGAATCACTGAGAATAATTTAAAAGATCTGTATCCGTCTAAGGCTACTGGTAGTCGTAGTAAACCCAATAAGGGTAATGCTTCTTAGAAGCGGAATGGCCAAGAATTCTCTCAGTCCAAGGGCAGTGGCAAAAAGCCCTATCAGACTGGGAGTCATGATCAGCATAGAACTCCTACTTTGTGGACATGCCCTATTACAACAAGCCACATCACCACAGGACTTGTGAGGTTCGAGTAATATGCTTTAACTGTAAGCAGGTTGGGCATACTTCTATTGAATGTAAACAGCCACGGTTAGAACAGAGACCGAGGACTCAGGGCTGAGTATTTGCTATGACCCATGAGAAGTCCCGAAAATCCCCTGAATTGATACAAGGTAAAGTCCTTCTTAATGGTTATTTGTTGCAAGCTTTGTTTGACTCGGGTGCAAGTCTCTCCTTTATTGCCTATGATTGTGTGAAGCGCCTAGGATTACATGTGCATAAATTACCATTCAATCTGATTGTGTCAATACCGATAGGTGTTAAGACCTTGACTACAGAAGTTTGTTTAAACTGTATGTTAACTGTGGAGGTGTAACCCCCTGACTTTAAACACGTAATTATAATTCGATAACACATATTTAAATCGGATTAGAGACCATTGGATGCTTTAACCTTGTTTTAAACTTGCTGTCTCACAGTAAAATTTTTACAAAACTTTCAAAACTCTTTTTCCCATCCAGGTCTCAATTTCAATATTCGAATATAATTACCTGTGTAGTTAATATACATTCAATCATATCAGAGTGTATAACCGCATCCCCGGCAACTCCCGGGTTCTATGCATAAAAACCTGAAGGTTTATAAGTATACACTAGGGGATTACACAACCAAAATCGAATGTAGTGTTCCTGATTCAGAATATACAGTAATCCCGAGTTCAAAATACATAACCAACGTTTCCAATTCAACTATATACCCCCAAGGGTCCTAATTGCTCCGGGTTGGCCGCTTCTCCTTTGAGCCACACGCCCTGTCTGAAATGTTAGTCATAGGAAAGAATGAGATTCGAGAGAATCTCAGTAGTAACAAACCACTCACACAATGCATAAACACAAAGCATGTACATAAATCACAAACAGCAACAGCAGCAGCAATTCACAGATACATGGTTTTTAGCACAAACGACAGCACTCACAGCTGTATACACAATACGACAGCTCTTGCTGTAATCAACATCACGACAGCTTACGCTGTAATCACAATAATGACAGCTTACGCTGTAAACGATAGCTTGCGCTGTAAACAACAGCTATCACCAGCTGTAACCGCAACAGCATCAGAAATCATCATAAAACAGTGATACAACACACATACAGTGCATTACACAAAGTATAAGAGAGAGAGAGAGTCACTACCTTGTCCTTTCCTGACGTCCTTCGGCGCAGTTGGCTCCCGAGGGCGGCAAATATCGAATCCTACAATTCCAAATGCACCATTTAGACACTTCCATAGTGTTACTTGGGGTTATATGAGTCTATAATGAAAATTTACAAAAATACCCCCGGGGACCCGGCCAGGGCCTGCCGTACCCGGTCCGGTTGCACTTTTCCTGAAATTCTAATCTGGGCTATCCTAACATATTTCCGCCCAAGGAATCCATTTTCAGACTCGGAATTATCAAATTCATTGCCAAAGGACAAAACTACCCTCAGCAGCCACTATTTAAAGGTTTCAGGGGCGTTTTCGTAATTATGCTTTTTCGGCCTTTTCCGAAAAAGTGGCCAACTGTAACCCCACCTAATTTTCGCTCCTGAACTCAATGGAACCATCAAATCATTGAAAATCCAACTCTAAGACTCATTTCTAGAGCTGGCCAAAATTTATGAGCTCTCCAGAGAAAATCGGGGTTTTATGATTTTGGCTCCGCAAACGCGTTTCTTTCTACTCCTAACCACTTTATTAACCATTACATTAGGTTAAAACTAACATTAAGACCCAATTTGGGCTGCATAACCCCTAGGCCATATCATTTCCAAACTTTAAAACCAATGGCAATCCGGCGAAATTTCACAGATTAAATTGCCCACAGCAACCAGAATAAGCAATATACGAAAGCTTAGAAGTTACCTCAAGCTCCCTCTGGCTTTTCCCTTTGATAACCAAAACCCTAGCCTTCTCAACACTTAAATTCTAGCTTCAAACACCTTGAATCATGTAAAAGAGAAGATTAGGAGAAGGATTATACAAGTCAAGAGCTAAAACACCGAAGAAATCGAACTTACCTTGAAGTTCTTGCTCCTTCTCTCACTAGATATCTCAAATCACTTTCCTTTTCTCTTTAAAGCTCAAGACGTCGGAAATGGTTGAAGAGGGAACGGAAAAGTGATTTATAATATCATGCTGATGTCACCTTACCACATGATGATGTCATAATTTCTAATTTCACATTTTCGGATTTTCTGGCAGATTTTCTGCCCAACTTTGAAAAATCATAACTAATTCTAGAAAAATCTAAATGAGGTGACTCCAAATCCAAATGAAAGATATTTAAGTCCTATTCATAGGAAAAATATTGGCCATTACTGAAAATCACCAAAAAATTCCAGAATCATATAAAACTCATCACTGCCCGAAAACAGAGTTCAGTTTCCATCCCAAACTTTGGACAGTCATATCTCCTAGCTCACAAAACGAAATGGCACAAATTATCTATCCATTTTGAAGCTTGGGATGTGAAATTTAAGACTGGAAAGTTTCATAATTTTCTGACATCATTTGCCTAGTAAAAACGTCTATACAAATCGGCTTCCCTGTAAAGAGTTTCAATGGACAGAGTTTTCAACTTTTGCACAATTGTTCCCAATGGTTCCAATTTCACAATAAACACTCTCCCCACACAAATTTTCACAAGGAAGCCATTGGAATCATTAAAATATCCAAATTCTCATCACACATTCTCCAAAAGTGTTTATTCAACAATAATTACATCTACTTCTGAAGTCATTAGACCTTAATCACTTTTTGGGATATTACAGGAGGGACATGAATCTGTTATTGATTTAATTTGTTTTCCGCTCCATCAATTAGAAGTCATTATGGGTTTTGATTGGTTGACAGAAAATAATGTGTTCCTCGATTGTGGGAATAAGAGGAACCTCAGAGTATTAAGAATGTGAATGCTAGTTTGAACTTCCTTTCAACATCAAAAGCTGAGAAGTGTTTTAAGAAGGGTTGCCAGGGGTATATGGTGTTCTTCTTTGTGCAAGGGGAAACCAGTGAAACTTTGAGTAGTATACCTGTGGTAAATGAATTTCCTGAGGTATTTCCAGATTATTTAAGTGGATTGCCTCCAGAAAGGAAAATTCAATTTCCGATTGAGATTGTGCCCGAAGTTGGTTCTATATCTAAGGCCCCATATCGTATAGCCCCAAATGAAATGGTGGAATTGAAAAAGTAGATTGAAAATTTACTTGATAAATGGTTTATTAGACCCAGTATGTCGCCTTGGGGAGCTCCAGTTTTGTTTGATAAGAAGAAAGATGGGATTCCTCGTTTGTGTGTTGATTATAGAGAACTAAATAAGATTACCATCAAGAACAAGCACCCTCTCCCCAGAATTAATGACCTTTTAGATCAACTATCAGGTTCATGAGTGTTTTTGAAGATTGATCTAAGGTTGGGGTATCATAAGCTGCGAGTGAAAGCAGAAGATGTTCTAAAGATTGCTTTCCGGACTAGGTATGGTCATTATGAGTTCTTAATGATGCCATTTAGGCTAACCAACACACCTGTGGTATTCATGGATTACATGAACCATGTCTTTCGACAATATCTGGATCAGTTTGTAATGTGTTCATTGATGATATTCTGATTTACTCTAAGAGCAGAGAAGAGCATGAGCATCATTTGAGAATTGTGTTAAATACATTATGTGAGAAGCAACTCTATGCCAAATTGAGTAAATGCGAGTTCTTACTACCAGAAGTAAAATTCTTAGGCTATGTTATCTCACGATAAGAGGTCTCAGTAGATCCCAGTAAAGTGGAAGCAGTACTGGACTGAAAAGGCCAGAAACTATTACTGAGATATGCAATTTTCTTGGTCTTACTAGTTACTACCGGAGATTTATTCAAAATTTCTCACGTATTGCTTTGCTGATGACCAAGCTCAAGATAAAGGATCAGCCATTTGTGTGGGATGAACTTTGTGAAAATTGCTTTGTAGAGCTGAAGAAGAGGTTGACTACGGCACCTATGTTGATTATACCTGATCCCAGCTTGACCTATGTTGTGTATGGTGATACGAGTAAGCTGGTATTATGGGTTTCCTTATGCGGCAGGGAATTATGGTGGCCTATGCCTCTTGATAGCTTAAACGCCATTAAATGAATTATCTCACCCATGATTTGGAGCTTGCAGTTATTGTGTTTGCTTTAAAAATCTAGCGGCATTATTTGTATGGTGTGATGGTAGAACTCTACAGCGACCACAAGAGTCTCAAGTATCTGTATGACCAGAAAGAGTTAAATATGAGATAACGTTGTTGGATAAAGATGCTTAAGGACTACAACTTGGAAATTAAATATCATCCGGGCAAAGCGAATGTAGTCACAGATGCTCTTAGTTGAAAGACAGTCCTTATGGCAGCGATGATGATACAAGAGGGAAAATTGATAGAAAATTTTTGTGACTTGAATTTGTCGAACTAGATCATATGTGCTAATTATACTGTTTCCCAAGGGGAAAGTAACTTGAGAGCTAATATTAAAGAAGCTCAAAGGCAAGATAGTTGGATACAGCGTAATCTGACCAGAATCGAACAGGGAGAAGCTCAAGGCTATGATATGTTGCCTAGTGGATTGGTTCGTTGTCAGAAGAGAATTTTTTTTCCACTTAAGGCGGAGTTAAGACAGAAGATTCTTGATGAGGCACATAAGAGCTGGTATACTCTTCATCCTGGTATGACCAAAATGTATCATAATCTGAAATTTGTGTATTGGTGGCTAGACTTGAAGAGTGATGTGATTAAATATGTGGCGCTATATCTCACATGCCAGAGGGTAAAGATCAAGCACCAGAAACCATTGGGTCTACTACAAAGTCCTAAGATTTTGGAGTGGAAATAGGAAAGTATGACCACAGATCTTGTTGTGGGATTGCCCAGAATCAAGAATTATGATGTAATCTGGGTGATTGTTGACCAGTTAACGAAGTCGGCATACTGCATACCGATCAATGCTAGTTACTCTCTAGATAAACTAGCAGAGATTTATATTCGTGAGATTGTGAAGCTCCATGGCACACCAAAGAATATCATTTCTGATCGAGATCCCCAATTCACCTTGAGATTCTTGAGAGCATTGCATAAGGCATTTGGTACTTAGTTGAGATTTAGTACGGCCTACCATCCTCAGATAGATAGACAGTCAGAGAGGACTATTCAGACATTAGAGGATATGTTGCTAGCTTGTGTCCTCGACTTCAAAGGGAATTGGGATGACTTTCTTCTACTTGCCGAGTTCGCCTACAATAATAGCTATCATGCGAGCATCCAAATGGTGCCGTATGAAGCATTATACAGGAGGAAGTGCCAATCACCCTTGTGTTGGAATGCTTATCTGAGAGGAAGCTTTATAGGCCAAAACTTGTTGACCAAACCTTACTACAGATTCAAATTATTCGTAAGAGGCTTCTTGCAGCGTAGATTTCGCATAAAAGCTATACTGACAAGAGGGGAAGGTCTCTAGAGTTTGAGGTTGGTGACCATGTCTTTCTAAAAGTATCACCGATTACTGGCATCGGGAGAGCTATCAAGCGTAAGAAGCTGAGCCTGAAGTATATAGGTCCTTTTGAAAATTTTGAGAGGATTGGGCCTGTTGCATATCGAATAGCCTTACCCCCGAACTTGAGCAGGCTCCACGATATGTTTCATCTTTCCCAACTAAAGAAGTACCAACTAGATCCCTCTCACATCATTGAAAATGAAGACGTTAAGTTTCTGGACAACTTTACATCTACAGTAGAGCCAGGGCGGATCATTGATCAGGAAGAACGATGGCTCAGACACCGAAGTATCCATTTATGAGGTTATATAGAAGAGAATGACTCCGAGAGAAGCAACATGGGAAGCGGAAGCTGATATACATAAATGATATCCAAAGTTTATGGCTTAAGTTGTGTGACAAATTTTGAGGATGAAATTTATTTTACAGGGGAAGAATCGTAATGACCCAATTTGGGATTAAGGGCTAATTATGTTAACAGTGATGTGATTATCGCTAAATTCAATATGAATATGTTTTAATTAATGCCTAAGCCCTATATTTATGTTTATGTGTGGATTAATGTTTAAATGGGTTAGAATATAGGGGTGGGCGTATAGTGATGTTATTGGAATGATATAAATGACTTTGGAAGTGATTTAAGTGAAATTGTTATAATCAACAGCAAAATGGTAAAATTGGAAAGTTACCAACCAATTGATCAGTTACCGGAGAGAAAAACTCATAGGTAATTGAAATTAATGGTTAGGATTGAATGAGTAAGAGGGGGAATCCTATGTTTATAAGCCTATATGAGCTCATGGAAAGGGAAATAGGATGATGACACATGGCAATTTGAGGGCCATAGGCTTGATCAACTTGTCAAACTTTTTCCCTCTCTCTTCCCTCTTCCAAAAGTCGGCCACGAGGCCTCCTAGCCCAAAAAATATTATGACCTCCTTCATCATCATCCTCACCAACTCATCTCATCTCTCTTCTCTCCTCTATTATCGACCAAGCTAAGCAAGAAAGAGAATGGAAGAGCTTGAATTTTAGGTGAGAATTTGTCCCTAAATGCTCAACTCATCTTCATTAATTTTGTTCATGGTGACAAGAGCTTTATTCCTATGGTTTTAGATTTCTAAATAGTGGTATTTGAGAACTTGAGAAAACCTAAAAGTTGGGGAAACAAAGAACTAGCTTTGGGAAGAAGTTGAGGTGAGTATTTGAAACATTTTGGTGTATTCATTGTGACCATTAGTTGAGTCTTGGGAATTTGTTGTTTTGTGCTGATTTTTGGAAAATTTTGAAATGTATGGATAGGCTAGTGTATTGTAGTAAAATTGATGTCATAATGTGTCTTTGTGCCATTGGAATTTTGGTTTGGAAAGGTTTGCAATGTGGTGACTTGATTGTGTTTTGGTGTGACATGTTGTGGTCATTAAGTAACATGTCAATGGGAATAGAATTTGGTTGTTTTGATGGTTTCAATGGATTCCTTATGCAAAATTGTATAGGAATGGTGTTTAGTTTTAAATTTGGAACCATTGGAAGCCAATTGGAAAATTGGTCAAGTCTGGAAATTTACTAGGCTTAAGATGTTGTGTAGGGACCTAACTTTGCATGGCCTTTTGATCTAGCAAATGGTGTTTAAATGATTTGAAATTTTCCAAGACTGTAGTTCACATTACAAGCTTTCCATCCATATAAAGTATGAGTCATTCTGAGTTTTGTGCACAAAGCTATGAGGATTTGAAAATTAGCTAGGAGTTAGGGTCACAGGTTGGCCGCGACCCAAAACCTTCTAACCATCTGTTGGCCGCAGCCCAAGAGTAGGCTGACCGCTGCCAACCCTTTGAAAAATTTGATTTTTCGAGTTTTGAAAAATGGTCTTTGAGCAATCTTTCCCTAATCTTGTAGGCATGTATTTAAGCCTCTAATAGCCACCTAAGGAGTTCAAATGATAACCAAATTTAAGTGTTTGGAAGTTATGAATTGGAATAGAGTCTTAATCCACTACTCTTGGCATTGGTTTATAGGATTTGACATTTGCTATACTCGTAAGCCAACTGTGCCGGAGAACGTCAAGAAAGGACAAGGTAGTGACTCTTTCTTATACTATGTATAAAACATTGTATGTATGTTTGTCATGCATTGTGATATATTGTGATGCTTTGAGATTACAGTGAAAGCTAGCATAGTGATTACAATGTAAGCTATTGCATTGAGATCGTAGCGAAAGCTGACATATAGTGTTTACAACCATAAGTGCTATTGTATGTGGCGTGAGCCATATATCATTGTGATGCTGCTTAACATGATTGTATATGCTATGTGTTTATACACAGTATGAGTGACTTGTTACTACTAGGATTCTCTTGAATCACATTCTTTCCATTGACTAACATTTCGAACAAGGCAAGTGGTTCCAAGGAGAAGCAAACCACCAGGAGCGACTAGGACTTAGTAGAGATGTTTAGTTTGAACTGTTGGTTATCTATTTTGGAACTGGATTACTATTTATTATTCTTAGATGTGAATAACATTCTGTATATGGTGGTGTAATCCCCTAAATGGGAGTTGAAATCCTTAGTATAACATTTAGTATTAAACCCGGGGTTGCCAGAAATTTTGCCATACATTCTGATATGTATAAATGTGATATAACTGCATAGGGTAATTATATTCGAAACGTGAATTTGAAACTAGGATAAGGCGAAAAGTTTTGAAAGAATTTGTGAAAATCCTCCTATAAGGAAGGGATTGTAAATGACTTTTGATGATTATTGGTCTCTATTTCATTTTAATTATGAATTTTGAATTATAATTACAGTTTTTAAGGTAGGGGGTTACATGGGACATCCGGCCGAGCCCATCAGGTAAGTCCATTTAAGCCCGAGCCCGACAAGGGCCAAGCTTATGATTTAGAGCCTCCAAAAGGAGTTAGCCTCAAAAGAGCCAGCCTTGTAGGGCCGCGAGCTTAAAGGGTCGGCCCTGTAGCCTTACCGGGCCAACCCTTTTAGGCCCATTTAATTTTTTTAAATAAATTAATATATGTATAATCATTATATCAAATTATCAAATATGAGAGACACCTAAATACCTAATAGAGTATTAGTAACTGACTAACACTTATTAAATGGTTTGATTTATTTGGTTTTCTACAATGGTTTATTCATTCAAACTTTAAAAAATAGGCTAATTTGGACATTAAATAATTATTTTAACTAAAAATTTATGAGTTTTAAAAAGAATGCATCTCAATTTAAATCAAAATAATAACAAAATTGTAAAACTTGAAAGTGAATTTTATTTGAATTAAAATGAGTTTAGGCCCAAGTCCATGAAGGGCTGGCTCATATTCCCGGCTGTAGTATTATGATACCCCAGATTCCTGTTTATGTACTTGATGATGCCATGAAAAGATCATGTGTTTGGATAAAGAGCTCTTTATATGGAGAAATCGTACTCCCTACAATCTTAAATATAAGACAGATTTAGAGTTGACTTTTTTTAGGGATTAAAAAAGCTAAATAAGTTATTTAATCGTATTATATGTTGTATATCCTTATATTATATATTAGTTTATAAATTAGGCGAAATAGTTTATAGAAAAAATGACAAATATAAATATTTTAAAGGAATTTAGTTAGCTTTCTTAATATCTCCATAAAAAAAAGCCAACTCTATCTTATATTTAGAATTGGAGGGAGTAACATTTGTTTGTATCATATTGTCTCATTTAAAAAATACATAAGATGAGTCCTACGTGTTGGTAGGCAAGTTGATTTATTTTTTTATTATAATATTATTTTTCTTAAAAAGCAAGCTATAAATTTAAGTGGGTTCCATTGGCTAATCAATATTTTGTGGAGATTTTAGTTTATGTTGATTATACACTCCCTTATCCTTTTAATTGTAACCCACAGATTAAGGAAGTTACATGTAGTTGAAATAAAGTAAGAATCGTGATTTTTTTTTAGAAAAATAAACTACCACATTCCACGAGTACTTTTAATTTTATGTATATATCACTTTAATCTCATTCCAAATTTAATATATTAGTTTCATTATATCTTAATTTATTAATCACAACGATGAAAAGAGAGAGGGCGATATTTGCAGGATAGGGGGATATTTGTTAATGAAGTATTTAATGATCATATGGATTTTGGACCTAACCAAAACAATGATGAAAAAACTAAAAAAAACTTATCATAAATCCCAATCTATTTTCAGTCTATTTAGCCATATGGTATTATTTGTATTGAAAACTTCGTATATTGTGATGTCATATTATATATTTTTTTTCCTGTAGGTGTTTTATTATGTTTTCTTACCTTCAGGGTGATTTATTATTTTGACAATTAGATTTACAATAATTTTATATATATTAATATCTTTTATGTATGTAATTTTTTAATTTAATTAGTTGGTCATCAATTTAACAACCTATTTAATCGGTTGAATTATGAAAACCAATATCATCTGTTGTTTTCAGTTTAGCATCATCCTATCCTGCTTTTGGAACATTTGATTATATATATATTTATATATCTTTCTCTCTCTCAATAGTAGAGAGTGATATGGTTTCTTGTTTATACTATCATCAACAAGCCAGGTTTTCCCGTGCAGTGCACAGAAAGAATTATGTTAAAAAAAAGATCTTAGATATAGTGAGACGTAATATGTGCATTAGCATTCATATCTTGTACGCATAGCTGACGTAAATTGGAAGAACATAAAACCTTGAAACATAACTTCCATATATTTGTTGAACGACATTGTGAGTTGCATATTGTATCACAACAATTGCATACCTAGGCATTAACATTTGTAAAAACTTCCTCAAACACAACATTCTTCGTGGTGGTGCTTGACCCTAAACCATCAGCTCCTACAACAATCTTCAAACCATAAATGCTTCTCTCTCTAGAAAGTGCAACATATAATTGGCCATGAGTGAAAACTAGTTTTGTCAAATACAAGCCAACATGATGCAATGATTGTCCTTGACTTTTATTGATTGTCATTACAAAAGAAAGCGTAATAGGGAACTGTCTCTGTTGCATGCGAAATGGCCATCGAGACTCAGAAGGAATCATATTCATTCTATGTATGAGAACCTTTTCATTTTCCTTTGAACCATTAAGAGTAATTGCCTCAATAACCTTCTGGCCCAACATCGTAATGCGAAGACGTGTTCCATTGCAAAATCCTAATGCTTGATCAATATTTCTTAAAAGTATTATAGGAGCTCCAACTTTCAATACGAGCTTATGTAGTGGCAAACCAGAAGAAGTGATGGTGTTGAGGAATTTAGTTGTGTATAAGTTGTCGAAAGAGTCAGAATCTTCTATTGACTTGCAAACTGAGTCATAACTTAAGAACTCATATTCCACACCTAGGAGTAAAGAACACATGTGATCATTTATCTTTCCAACCAGTTCAATGGTCGGTGCAAGGATCACTCAATCATTAAAGTAATCATTACAAGTTATATTGTCTTGAAGGTTTTCATATGTTGCATTAACAATTGCATTTAGTCGGTCATTGCAAAATGGAAGCAATACTTCATTGGGGATTTGTACATCAGCAACACCACCAATAGGATCTCCTATATTACCATCGCCAACATCTAGTAACCATCGTGATAACCATTCAATTTTTTTGTTCTCAATCATATCATTATATTGGTTCAAGCACATGTTTGTTTACAATCGAAGAATAGTGAAATGTTGCCATAACCAGGAGGAGGTAATACAAGCATTAACAATAGCTGCTCGTGAACCTTTAGGAATGATAGGAAGTATTTGCCTGAAATCACCACCCATAACAATGCATTTGCCACCAAAGGAAAGATTGCAATGCATTATATCCTTTAGAGTCCTATCAAATGCTTCTACACAATATCGCTAGACCATAGGTGTTTCATCCCAGATTATTAACTTTGTGCTCTATATCAAATTTGCTAATGGTGAATTCTGCCATATGGAACAAACTGAAAATTTTGTTATTTGTATGGGTATTACAAATCATGAATGTGCTGTCTGTCTTGCTGGTAGTAAGGTTGCTGCTATACCACTTGATGAAACTGTAAGCACAATATGTCTCATGGAGCGAAGAGTATAGGCCAATGCATTCCACAAGAATGTTTTTCCAGTGCCACCAAACCCATAAACAACAAAAAAGCCACCATAAGGGGAGTCTAATGATTCCATGACTTTTTCAAACTCATACTTTTGATCTGAATTAAGATATAACACCAATGAGTGTGCTTGTATTGATAATATATGTCTACCATAAGACAACTCTTGAACGATCAAGTGGTTGTTGACATCAATGGTAGGTACTTCAGATGAGATTGGAAGACTGTTGAAGTCATGCAATGACTTCCCATCGCAACACAGTAAGGTATCAATCTCTTTGAGGGCAGCATCTTCTTTATCACATGCAGGTATGTATACACCTATAAATCGATTAAGTAATTAGGTGTAACAACATATATAAAATGATACAATATGTATGGAATACATGAAAAATATTTTAGATTAATATGTATGAATTATGAGTACCTGAATAACATTGATCCCTGTATGGAATATATAGCATATCTTCAAAAAGCAACTGTGTTGTTTCTTTCCACACATAATCAGGCCTTTGTAAAGAGGCACATGGCAACATTGTGACAAACAGCTGACGTAATGAATGTCCTGAAGCCCAGTAAGATGCTTCTTTAATTGTAACAACATATTCAGATCATCATCTAATAAGCCCTGTGTAAAGCATTCCTCCTTGAAGGTTTTGTAAGTAATACCTGCAAATGTTTTTATATGATCAAAGGAACTTGGGCAACATACTTGTGTCAGAAGTATTCACAAGAAATATAGCTCGCCTGCTGTGGGTGACACATAGGCCATCCTTCCCACAGCAAATCCTCTTTTTCTTCTCTTCCATTGGCATTTGTCCCTCTTATATACATAATGGTTCGGGAATTCAAAGTATGTCAGAGTTGATGCAAAAGTGTCAATAGCATTTATCCTTAGCCATGACAAGAATTGTGATTCACAAACTCGTGGTTTGTCAACTAACTCAAAAACATCATCTGTACTCATATAAATAACAAATTGTTGATTCGGAAGAAGGAAGCTAAGTCTCTCAACTGCAGGGTACCTATGATAGATGTTGAACCCAAAAATCCACCAAGAAGCTTCGCAAGCAGACACATAGCGACAATTGTAATATTGTTGTATCTCATCTATCACTTTCCTGCCAATCTTGTCATTGTTGTTATCAAATAATCCGACAACAATCCTATCATTCCCTTTGCTAATATACTTGAATAAGTATTTAATAGTAGTTTAGTGTTTTCACTTTTAACATTGATATGTGCTTGAAAGAGTTGGAGTAGAATAGCATTGTAGGGAATGACGTATCGATTGTCTAGCAGGATACCCTTTAACTGAATTATTCTTCCATTATCGGCTCACCTATATGTGGGAAAACCATCTTCATCTATTGTCGTATGTTGATTAAAACGCTTAGGGAAATACTTACTACATTTTCTATCCTTCATACAAGAAGTATTAAGTCTATTTGTTCCGCAAGGTCCGTGGATCATTAATTTTTTAACAACTCATGAAGCAATGGTGAAGATTGTGGATCTAGAATTTCTGTTGAATTATCTTGTCGATTGACTCAAGATTTGTCATCTTGTCTTATGCATCTAGAAATAAGAGGATATGTGCATGGGGCAAACCTCTTTTTTGGAATTCAACAGTGTATATCTCTATTACATGGAAAAAAGTACTACGGTTAGCGTATGTTTTTTAAGAGAAATGAATATGGAGAATGTTGCATATACAGCAAATATCATCCAAATTTTTCATAAAAAAAAGTATTAGTAGAGACTATACCTGTACAAACTCTTCCAAATATCGTCCCACTCTTTAAAGTTTTCATCAATGACTTCAACTTCACCTCAAAAATTCTGGATACTTGATGTGGGCAATCTGAGGGATGTAAATGAAGTTTTTCACAATATCTAGTTATTTCAAGCCAAGCTGGATTACAAGTGAATGTAACGAAAAGATCTTGATAACCAATTGATTTTGCATATAGCCATGCATCTTGGTAACTTTGGATCATATACCTTGCACCTCCAATGAAAGATGCAGGGAGAACGTGTTGGAAATTGTGCCCTAATGGCCAATCATTATACTTTGAACATTATTATTTTAATGAAATTTCTCCATTCTGTTATCATATTATTTGCATGTTAACTGTGATAACTGTATCCTTGGACAATTCATAAAGATTGTCCTAAAATGTCCCTGGTCCGTCATCTCTGCGGGAGCAAAGATGACACAAGATCAGTATGACTTTGATAAGATATAGAGATACGAATCAAAGTCTTAGGCACTTGTAAGAGTACAAGGTGATGGACCGACCCACTATGAGAAAGCTACATGGATCAAGTCATAAGCTTTTCTCATGTATAACCACGTCACAATGCCCTTAGACCTGAGGTCATCATGGATTCCTACATGAGAGTTGCTAAGCTTTGACCTAGTCAAAAGTCACTTTCGACCGGGTGATGATAAAGGCTATGATTGGGCTTGGTGGTTTTTCATGCAGAGGAATATGAATGATCAAGATGGAATTTGTCCCTCACATTAGTAGAGAGATATTACTGCACCCCTCGATGAGTGAGTCCGAGAAATGTATGGCCATACTATGATGAAAGGAGTTTCTGTCTCTGTTATCAGGCTACTCAGAAATTGAGAAAGTAATGGTCAAGAACAAGATGATGACATTATCCATTCCTTATCCTTGATCAATATATCGTGTGACAAAAGGGACATGATGTAACACCCTGCTTTTAAACACGTGATTATAACTCGATATTAGGTAATTAAATTAGATTAGAGACCGTCGTATGGTTTAAAACTCATTTAAACTTCATTCCTCTTCCAGTCTCAAGTTCAACTTATCGAATATAATCACCTGCGCAGTTTATATACATTTACGAATAACAGAGTGTATAACCAAACTCCCGGCAACCCCCGGGTTCACTACATACCTAGAATTCCAAATCCTGTTTAGGGATTACAACCAAGTATTTCAAACTATATACATCTCCAAAACATAATACAGTAATCCCTACCCAAAATGAATAAACCAACAAAACTATACTAATGTCCCTAAGAAACTCTAACCACTTCGGGTCACGCGCTTCTCCTTGGAGCCAGCCGCCCTGTCTGAAAGGTTAGTTTAAAGGAAAGAATGAGATTCTAAAGAATCCCAGTAGTAACTAAGCATTTATACCACACATAAGTACATAGCATGTAAGTAAATCATCATACAGCAGCAACACATATCACACTCCAGCCTCCTCCCCTTTCTCCGCCGGGAAGGCACACTGCCTAACCCGAACCGTTGTTAGCTACTCAGGGACTATTGGCATGGCAGTGCATACATATAGCCTTATAGCACATAGCTATCCGGCTTCACAAACGGCTCGTCAGCCTCACAAATAGCCTTTCGGCTCATAACCGACCTTTCGGCCCACAATCAGCCTCTCGGCTTTCATGTCACATAATCACACCTCATCCTCATCCCCTTTCTCCGCCGGAAAGACACACAGTCGTTATCCGAACCGTTGTTAGCTACTCAGGGACTATTGGACTGACGGTGCTCACATATATCCACATAAGTCGCAGCATACGAACTTATCGCAAAGCAATGAAAATACACACATACGATGCATCACAAATGGTACGAAAGAAAAGTCACTACCTGATCCTTTCCTGATGTCTCTGGGCACAGTAGGCTCACGAGGATAGCAGATATCAAATCCTATAATCAAAATAGGGACATTTGGTTAATTTCCTTTTCCAAGTTCTTACTTCAATATAACTCTAAGTTGGTATTCATTTGGACTCTTTAGATGGCCATTAAATGCCTAATCATATGCCTAAAGGGTTAAGAGAAACTACCCCCAAAGACCCCTCTTTGAAAAGCTAATCATTGATTTTTGGGTCCTCTCACTCGAGCACAGAAGGCCGTGCTCGAGCATGACTCTCGCTCTCACTCGAGCACACATGCGAGTGACCTCCCGCGAGTGCTTGCCCGAGAGCAACCTCCTCTACAAATCCACACTCTCACTCGAGCACAAGAGGCTGTGCTCGAGCAGAGACCCCGAGCACACTCGAGCACCACAAGAGTGAGGCCTGCGAGTGACAACCCGAGAGCACCTCTCAACCTCTTCTTTCACCTTCACTCGAGCACAAACGCTTGTGCTCGAGCACTGACCCTCAGTGCTCGCGAGCACAAGGCAGCGAGTGCCTACCAGAGAGCACCCCAACTCCCAGGCAACAGACTCACTCGAGCACAACCCCAGTGCTCGCGAGTGATCCCTCAATGCTCGCGAGTGCCAGGCGCACTCTTGGCAATCACTCACGAGTGATATCCTGAGACACTCACCCGCAGCACCAAAAAGGCACCCTCACTCGAGCACAAACATGCTCACTCGAGCACGTTCATCCTGTGCTCGAGTGAGTTCTTCTCTCACTCGAGAATTCACACCAGATACCCATAACGCAGAAACTGACATGGTTTACCAGAATTCACCAAATGAATTCCAATGGTTCCCTAACTCATACCATTACTCATTCTCTCATATATCATCACAAGGAACCCATTGACAACCATAGACAACCCAAATTTCCACTCAACAACAAGATCTCATCTCTAAACCATAAATCCACCAAAACCACAACTTCACACATTTCCCTTATTCAACTTCAAATCAATTTCTAATCACTCCCAAGTGTCAAAACTGACCAAATGAACAGTGACACTCTCATCAAAGACTACCCTTCATTTAACATCATAATTAGGTCTAATTTCCAGATTTCTCATTGGTTAAGCAAACATCTTGACATATATATCAAAATGCATTACAAACCTACCTCTTCAACTTACTGATTTCAGAACTTGGATTCCTCCACTTTCAAAATCCCTCACTTTGCCACACACCACCGATCACAAGTCTGAAAACATGGAAGTAGAGCTCTTAACCTTTTAAACAATATCAATAAATAGTGTTTGAGCTTATAAGGTCATTTACCTATCTTAATTTCAGACTCTTCCTTTCTCTTTCTTGTCAAGCTCGCCGGAAATGGAGGAAAATGGAGAGAGAAATGAGTTGGTGAGATATGATCATTTGCTTCTCTTTTCCCCATGCATACCAACGAGTTGAAGGAAGAGAGAAGAGTGTTTGAAAGCTTTGACTCATCCAATGGTCCAAAGCTTGCCACTTGGCATCATCTTACTCTTCCCACAATGCTTTCACCTAAGCTTGCTTGCATCAAATTCCACCCCTTGGTCTTTCAATCTCAACCATTGATCTTGATTACTAAGGGGTTTTTCTCATCATTAGCTAACCAGACAGTTGGTAAATTTACCGTTTTACCCCTGATTGGTTCTTGACTCATGAAATCATCACTAATCATCCTTATATCATAACACACAACATATACTCAAATATGCTTAATTAACATTAATTACATCCTGTGAAGCTACTAATCCTTGATTACAAATCAGGATATTACAATTCTCCCCCCGAAAATTTAATTTCGTCCTCGAAATTGTTACATTACTTGAGTCATAAACTCCGGATATCTTCTCTGCAGATCTTCCTCTGCTTCCCAAGTTGCCTCGCTCGGAGTCATTCCCTTCCAGACCACCTTCACATATGGAATGCTTCGGTGTCTGAGCCGTCGCTCCTCCCGGTCAATGATCTGCTATGGCTCCACCGCATATGTGAAGTTGTCTTGAAGCTCAACATTCTCATACTCAACTATGTGGGATGGGTCTGGTTGGTACTTCTTCAGTTGGGAAACGTGAAACACATCATGAAGTCTGCTCAAACTTGGGGGTAGCGCTACTCGGTATGCGACAGGACCAATCCTCTCAAGGATCTCAAAAGGACCTATATACCTCGGGCTTAGCTTCTTCCTCTTGATAGCTCGCCCAACGCCCGTAACTGGTGATACTCTCAAGAACACATGATCCCCAGCCTCAAACTCTAGAGGTCGTCTTCTCTTGTCAGCATAGCTTTTCTGTCGACTCTGCGCTGCAAGTAACCTCCTTCGAATAATCTGAATCTGTGCTGAGGTCTGATCAACCAAATCTGGTCCGTATAACTTCCTTTCGGATAGCTCGTTCCAACACAAAGGCGATTGACACCGTCTTCCATACAATGCTTCATACGGAGCCATCTGAATGCTCGCATGATAGCTATTGTTGTAGGCAAATTCCGCTAGTGGAAGAAAGCGATCCCAACTTCCTTTAAAGTCGAGAACACAGGCTCGCAACATGTCTTCCAGCGTCTGGATTGTCCTTTCTGACTGCCCATCCGTCTGTGGATGATAAGCCGTGCTAAATCTCAATTGAGTTCCCAAAGCTTTATGCAATGCTTTCCAGAACCTCGAAGTAAATCGTGGGTCTCGATCAGAAATGATATTCTTAGGAACACCATGGAGTTTCACGATCTCACGAACATAAATCTCTGCTAGTTTGTCAGGAGAATAACCAGCATTGATTGGTATGAAGTGCGCCGACTTCGTTAACCGATCCACAATTACCCAGATCGCATCGTAATTTCTGATCTTGGGCAATCCCGTCACAAGGTCCATAGTCACACTTTCCCATTTCCATTCGGGAATCTCAGGACTCTGGAGCAAACCAGGTGGTCTTTGGTGCTCGATCTTCACTTTCTGACAAGTGAGGCATCTCGCCACATACTTGGTCACATCACTCTTCAAACCCGGCCACCAATACACAGATTTCAGGTTATGGTACATCTTGGTCATACCAGGATGAAGAGTGTACTGGCTCTTATGCGCCTCATCTAGAATCTTTTGTCGCAACTCCGCCTTGAGTGGAACGCAGACTCTATTCTGATAGCGAACCAATCCTCTAGGCGACAAATCATAACCCGGGACTTCTCCCCGTTCAATCCGAATCAGATTTCGCTGTATCCAGTCATCTTGCCTCTGAGCTTCTTCAATCTCAGCTTTTAGATCACTTTCCTCCTGGGAAACAGTGTAATTGGCACAGATGATTTGGTTCGTCAAATTCAAATCACGAAAATCTTCAATCAATTTCTCCTCTCGTATCATCATAGCTGCAACGAGCACAGTCTTTCGACTCAGAGCATCAGCGACTACATTGGCTTTACCCGGATGATATTTGATTTCCAGGTCGTAGTCCTTAAGCAATTCCATCCAACGACGCTGTCTCATATTCAGTTCTTTCTGATCGTATAAATACTTGAGACTCTTGTGGTCGCAGTACAGTTCCACAGTCACACCATACAGGTAATGACGCCAGATTTTCAAAGCAAACACAATGGCCGCAAGCTCCAGATCATGAGTGGGATAATTCAATTCATGAGGTCTGAGCTGTCGAGAGGCGTAGGCCACCACACGTCCCTGCTGCATAAGGACACACCCTAATCCCTGCCCACTGGCATCAGAATACACAACATATGTCACACTGGGATCGGGCAAAATCAACACAGGTGCCGACGTCAACCTCTCCTTCAGCTCCACAAAACAATTTTCGCATTTATCGTCCCACACAAACGGCTGATCCTTTCTCGTGAGCTTGGTCATCGGCAACGCAATACGAGAGAAATTCTGAATGAATCTCCGATAGTACCCGGCAAGACCCAGAAAACTGCGTACTTCTGCCACAGATTCTGGCCTCTTCCAATCTAGTACTGCTTCCACTTTACTGGGATCCACAGAGACCCCTTCTTGCGAGATAACATGGCCTAGGAATCTCACTTCCGATAGCCAAAATTCGCATTTACTCAACTTCGCGTATAGTTGCTTTCCACACAAAATATTCAATACAATTCTCAGATGATGCTCATGCTCTTCCTTGCTTTTGGAATATATCAGAATGTCATCGATAAACACCACAACAAACTGATCCAGATATTGCCGAAAGATACGGTTCATGTAATCCATGAAAACCGCAGGCGCATTGGTTAGCCCAAATGGCATTACCAAAAACTCATAATGACCATACCGGGTCCTGAAAGCAGTTTTCGGAATATCTTCCGCTTTTACTCGCAGCTGATGATACCCTGACCTTAGATCAATCTTTGAGAATACACACGATCCAGAGAGTTGATCCAACAAGTCATCGATCCGGGGAAGTGGGTACTTGTTCTTAATAGTAACCTTGTTCAATTCCCTGTAATCGATACACAACCGAAGGCTTCCATCTTTCTTCTTTACGAATAACACTGGAGCTCCCCAAGGCGATACACTGGGTCTAATGAATCCTTTCTCAAGCAAATCTTCTATTTGTTTCTTTAGTTCCGCCATCTCGTTTGGGGCCATACGATATGGGGCTTTCGAAATAGAACCAGCTCCAGGTACAATGTCAATCGGGAACTGAACTTCCCTCTCAGGAGGCAATCCGCTAAGGTCATCCGGAAACACCTCAGGGAATTCATTTACCACGGGTATATTACTCAAGGTTTCACCAGTTTCCCCCTGAATGGAGAAGAATACCATATACCCCTGGCAACCCTTTTCAATATATCTCTCAGCTTTAGCTGTAGAAAGAAAATTCATACAAGCACCTACAACTTCAGCCCTTTGAGAAACAGGATATACTATCCTCTTATTCCCGCAATCAAGTAATACGTTATTTGCCGTTAACCAATCAAAACCCAAAATGACTTCCAACTGGTAAAGCGGCAAACAAATCAAATCTACAACAGACTGACGCCCTTCCACAGTTATAACACAGTTCAGACAAACTTCTGTGGTTAAGGCCTTAACACCCATCGGAGTCGATACTACCAAATCAAATGGTAACTTATGCACATGCATACCCCGGCGTTTTACACAATCATACGCAATAAAGGAATGACTGGCACCCGAGTCGAACAATGCTTGTAATAGATAGCCATTTAGGGAGATTTTACCTTGTATCAACTCAGGAGATCTACGAGCCTCATCATGGGTCATTGCAAACACTCGACCCTGTGTCTTCGGCCTTTGCTCCGCTCGTGGTTGTTGACAATCTCTGGAAAGATGTCCTGGCCGCTTGCAGTTAAAACAAATCATCTCTCCCTGACAATTCTGGCCGTAATGTGATTTGTTACAGCGACGACATTTCCACTCGGTTGCAAATCTCTGAGGTTCACGACCTCCAGGCTGATAGGGCTTCTTATCACCACCCTTGAATGAAGATGATCCTTGGCCTTTACGCTTCTGAGGAACATTACCCTTACTAGGCTCACTGCGGTGGCCAATAGCTTTGTTAGGGTACACCTCTCTCAAGTTGTTTTCCGTGATTCGACATTGCTCCACAGCCTTATTGAACTTCTTAAATCGGTGAGTAACCAATCGCTTCCTCAACTCTCGTCTCAGACCACGAATAAGCATATCTGAGCTCCATTCTCCGTCATCCTTGTACCGGAGATAGGAGGAATACCGGGACAGGCGGATGAATCGGGACAAGTAGTCATCAAAACTCTCCGTGTCCCCTTGCCTGATATTAAGGAATTCTGTCTCCTTTTCAAGCTGGACTGACTTCGGGAAATACTTCTCATTGAATTCTTGCAAGAACAACTCCCAAGTCAGTGGTGTTTCATTGTTCTTCAATGTTGAGGCGATATTCCGCCACCAACGATCTGCATCCCCTTCGAGCTTGTAGACGGCCAACCGTGGCTTCACTTCATCCGGACATCCGAGAACCTCAAATATCTTTTCCAGACGATTCAGCCAATCTTCTGCCACTTGAGGATCAAACCTCCCTCTGAACGCCGGAGGCAAATGCTTACAGAATCGGGTGACCCAATACTGAAGGTCTTTTTCCTCCCTGGGTGGCATCCCATATGATTCCGGATTCAAGGTAGCACGAGGTGGGGATTCTAGAGGTCCTGCTGATCCTTCTGCAGTGTCCTCATAACGGGTCTCCTCTTGAGTTTCTTCCGGAATAGACTGAACCGGAACTTCCTTATTCTTTGCCTTCTCTGCTCTGAGCTCGTCCCTTAGCTCAGTGATCATGTCCCGCTGATCCTTGATTAGACTCATCAACTCATGCATAGGATCTGGTGGGTTTTCATTATCAACCTCCACCACGGGGTCTACACGCGGAATTTTGGGGCGTCCTCTGGTTTTCTTCATTCTACAAGCAACTTACCCCATTAATTCAGCAGAGACAGTATGCACATATGGTCACAAAACTTATATGTATCCAAATCATTTAAACATATATGTGCACACATAACAATCATTCACGAACAATCTTTTATCCCTAAACCAACTAAGGGATCTATCCTAGCAAACTCTACCCTTGCCAGGAACTACAGCTCTGATACCAAAATGTAACACCCTGCTTTTAAACACGTGATTATAACTCGATATTAGGTAATTAAATTAGATTAGAGACCGTCGTATGGTTTAAAACTCATTTAAACTTCATTCCTCTTCCAGTCTCAAGTTCAACTTATCGAATATAATCACCTGCGCAGTTTATATACATTTACGAATAACAGAGTGTATAACCAAACTCCCGGCAACCCCCGGGTTCACTACATACCTAGAATTCCAAATCCTGTTTAGGGACTACAACCAAGTATTTCAAACTATATACATCTCCAAAACATAATACAGTAATCCCTACCCAAAATGAATAAACCAACAAAACTATACTAATGTCCCTAAGAAACTCTAACCACTTCGGGTCACGCGCTTCTCCTTGGAGCCAGCCGCCCTGTCTGAAAGGTTAGTTTAAAGAAAAGAATGAGATTCTAAAGAATCCCAGTAGTAACTAAGCATTTATACCACACATAAGTACATAGCATGTAAGTAAATCATCATACAGCAGCAACACATATCACACTCCAGCCTCCTCCCCTTTCTCCGCCGGGAAGGCACACTGCCTAACCCGAACCGTTGTTAGCTACTCAGGGACTATTGGCATGGCAGTGCATACATATAGCCTTATAGCACATAGCTATCCGGCTTCACAAACGGCTCGTCAGCCTCACAAATAGCCTTTCGGCTCATAACCGACCTTTCGGCCCACAATCAGCCTCTCGGCTTTCATGTCACATAATCACACCTCATCCTCATCCCCTTTCTCCGCCGGAAAGACACACAGTCGTTATCCGAACCGTTGTTAGCTACTCAGGGACTATTGGACTGACGGTGCTCACATATATCCACATAAGTCGCAGCATACGAACTTATCGCAAAGCAATGAAAATACACACATACGATGCATCACAAATGGTACGAAAGAAAAGTCACTACCTGATCCTTTCCTGATGTCTCTGGGCACAGTAGGCTCACGAGGATAGCAGATATCAAATCCTATAATCAAAATAGGGACATTTGGTTAATTTCCTTTTCCAAGTTCTTACTTCAATATAACTCTAAGTTGGTATTCATTTGGACTCTTTAGATGGCCATTAAATGCCTAATCATATGCCTAAAGGGTTAAGAGAAACTACCCCTAAAGACCCCTCTTTGAAAAGCTAATCATTGATTTTTGGGTCCTCTCACTCGAGCACAGAAGGCCGTGCTCGAGCATGACTCTCGCTCTCACTCGAGCACACATGCGAGTGACCTCCCGCGAGTGCTTGCCCGAGAGCAACCTCCTCTACAAATCCACACTCTCACTCGAGCACAAGAGGCTGTGCTCGAGCAGAGACCCCGAGCACACTCGAGCACCACAAGAGTGAGGCCTGCGAGTGACAACCCGAGAGCACCTCTCAACCTCTTCTTTCACCTTCACTCGAGCACAAACGCTTGTGCTCGAGCACTGACCCTCAGTGCTCGCGAGCACAAGGCAGCGAGTGCCTACCAGAGAGCACCCCAACTCCCAGGCAACAGACTCACTCGAGCACAACCCCAGTGCTCGCGAGTGATCCCTCAATGCTCGCGAGTGCCAGGCGCACTCTTGGCAATCACTCACGAGTGATATCCTGAGACACTCACCCGCAGCACCAAAAAGGCACCCTCACTCGAGCACAAACATGCTCACTCGAGCACGTTTATCCTGTGCTCGAGTGAGTTCTTCTCTCACTCGAGAATTCACACCAGATACCCATAACGCAGAAACTGACATGGTTTACCAGAATTCACCAAATGAATTCCAATGGTTCCCTAACTCATACCATTACTCATTCTCTCATATATCATCACAAGGAACCCATTGACAACCATAGACAACCCAAATTTCCACTCAACAACAAGATCTCATCTCTAAACCATAAATCCACCAAAACCACAACTTCACACATTTCCCTTATTCAACTTCAAATCAATTTCTAATCACTCCCAAGTGTCAAAACTGACCAAATGAACAGTGACACTCTCATCAAAGACTACCCTTCATTTAACATCATAATTAGGTCTAATTTCCAGATTTCTCATTGGTTAAGCAAACATCTTGACATATATATCAAAATGCATTACAAACCTACCTCTTCAACTTACTGATTTCAGAACTTGGATTCCTCCACTTTCAAAATCCCTCACTTTGCCACACACCACCGATCACAAGTCTGAAAACATGGAAGTAGAGCTCTTAACCTTTTGAACAATATCAATAAATAGTGTTTGAGCTTATAAGGTCATTTACCTATCTTAATTTCAGACTCTTCCTTTCTCTTTCTTGTCAAGCTCGCCGGAAATGGAGGAAAATGGAGAGAGAAATGAGTTGGTGAGATATGATCATTTGCTTCTCTTTTCCCCATGCATACCAACGAGTTGAAGGAAGAGAGAAGAGTGTTTGAAAACTTTGACTCATCCAATGGTCCAAAGCTTGCCACTTGGCATCATCTTACTCTTCCCACAATGCTTTCACCTAAGCTTGCTTGCATCAAATTCCACCCCTTGGTCTTTCAATCTCAACCATTGATCTTGATTACTAAGGGGTTTTTCTCATCATTAGCTAACCAGACAGTTGGTAAATTTACCGTTTTACCCCTGATTGGTTCTTGACTCATGAAATCATCACTAATCATCCTTATATCATAACACACAACATATACTCAAATATGCTTAATTAACATTAATTACATCCTGTGAAGCTACTAATCCTTGATTACAAATCAGGATATTACACATGACATGGTTGTATGATAGCTTGCATCGTGATAATGATCCTCATATGAATTGGGTAGTCGTAATGTCTTGCTAGAGGCCGCTTGCGACTTTTGGGTTAGTATAGTTATTGGCCCACTGCCAACTTCATATGGGCCTACAGGGTTGCACACAAGAATGGCCCAACACGAGATAATGTTTAATTTAGGGTGGACGAATTATATATATATATAATATAAAATTCATTAATAATATTATATAGATATATATATTTTTGAAATATATATCTTATATATATATGTATATATATATTATATGATATTATTATATTGTTAGTTTTAAATTTAATTTATTAAGATATATTAAATTTAATAACTAATATGATAGAGATATAGTATCTCATATTTAGTTTATGAAGATAAATTAAATCTAATGGCTCTTTATTTGGATTAAACTGAATTTATTTAATTAGCTCATCAAGATAATTAATTGTTAATTAATTTCAAAATTAATGATGATTAATTTTGAAATTTGAAAATAGCCCTCATAGGTTATAAACTTGATAGAGCAGATATATTCATATACACATGAGAATTGAGAGCCGCAAGTGAAACCCTAGGAGACATTAGAGGCACTAGCACGCAGTCTCGGTTGGAGAGCATTCATGTGGATACCGGTAGAGAGAGCGGACCTGACGTGTTGGCTCCTAGAGATTATGAAAACGCTGAATCATCAAAAGGTATGAATCCTTCCAACTTAGTTTAAACGCCGTTGATAGATCCTTGATTAGGATTGGTGAAAATTTTTAAAATTCTTCCGCTGTGCCTACCAATTCTAACAGAACGATCCACTTCCCAGTCAAAGAAGCATCTCTCTCACCACTTATAACTGCATCTGATAAGCCTTGGTACAAATCAGCTCGAAGGTGTTTTTGGTGAGTCCTAATCCATAACAATCTTTGTGACTCCATCATAGTGTACCCATAAACGATGAATTGTTGGAGCAACCTTGACACATGTTGTAATGTTGACAGTTCATTTTCCCTCACCAATAATCTGTAACTAAAGAACTCCCAAATGCTTACTCTTTTATGAGTTTTGTTTTCAATCAATGTGTGTTCTCTATATGGAACATCATCTCTATAGCCATCCTCATCATAAGGGAAACGTAGCGTGTATTGTAGAGGCAGATACGAAGGATGCAATTCATTAATTCTTTAGAGGTTGCCTTTATGTGTTTCCAACATGATATTGTGAACAGTGAAGTCTAAATCAATGTCACCAACAATTAATGCAGCCACTTTTGATGCAGATGGTAAGTTGTATGTTCGGCCATCATGCTGTCTGCTTCCAATCAAGCACTTTTTCAATGGAGTTAGGGTAGCATTGGATACAAGCGTTGAGGCCATACGAAATTGTTGAACATATGGATTATTTTGATCCAATTGATTCTTGATTTATTGAACAATGATTGCATCAATTGAATCTTCATTTTGGTGTTTGCTAAATGGGATGAAGAAGAATTGTGAGTACCATGTATTAGAGACAATTAGTTACTACAAGAAAATTGGAATAACCACATAAATGAGTGCAGGATATAGATAAATAGGAAAATTTTTAATGTCATAGCCACTACCTGATAGCTGCAATACGGTTGGAAATTTCATTAGCAATGTCATGGATGTAAAGTTGAGAGTAAACTATTCAAGCACCTTCTGGTGGCATTAAAGAGCCAATGGTGTGATAATTCATGCCTGATAATACAAATGTGTATGGTCTAACACCAGAGTTAATTGCATGTTCAATTTTCCCTCCCATGGATGTGAAAGAGAACATATTGTTGTATTGCCTAATGTTTGCATGAAAATTCCGGGAGAATGTGGATTCCTTATTGAAAAATAAGGTATGTAGCAACGGTGGCGGCATTTTGAGAGGAGGCAGGACAACCTTCCCTTTCAAGCAACATAATGAGAATGTGTCTACATTTACTCCCTTCGTGTCATTTTCACTCTTTCATTAAACCAAAGATTTGCATTGTAATACTTACATATGTATATTTGGTCCCCTTCATCTAAAATACAATGAAGGTAAAAGATGAATTACTCCACGATGTTAGGAATGTCAATAGAGAGAAGTGACAATGATAATGGTCATTTCGTGTGGGTACCTTGATAAGGAATTGTGTTTGATTTGTTTTGAATGTTATTGCCAATAGAAGGGTGGTGCTCTTGGAGTATTTGGTACACATACTCACTTGTTAAAATTTCTATATAGTATGAATAGAATGAATTGAATGACACACCGACTTGAAAAGTTTGATAACTGTTTACTTATTGTTCCATGACATTGCTAATGTTAGTGATAGTACAATAAGAAGATGTACATACCTCCACTTGTAGAATTGTCGTTGCTCTCAGATTCAATATCTTCTGATTGTTCCAACTCGAAATTGAACTTGATGTTCCTATAATGTGCTTCTTGTGGGATACCTCAAGTTGCTTCCATTAACCATACCAATGAGAGAGTTTAATAATGAGGTACAGGAATTAACAATTCAAAGGTACTATAAGGATATATTTTGTGACTTATACTAACTTAAATTAGCAATTATTAACACAATTAAAGAAGACATTGCAGTAGTTAAAGATTAAAAGAGGAGATCGAATAGGTAAGGTGAAGTTGAACAAAAATTTGCTAATACGTGAATGTTTTTAAAATATATTTTTGTCAAACCAATGGTGCAAGTGGTAACACTTGTAATCAGATGTGCCTGATAGGTAAAGTCAAAAAGTTGGTGTAACCCCCTGACTTTAAACACGTAATTATAATTCGATAACACATATTTAAATGGGATTAGAGACCATTGGATGCTTTAACCTCGTTTTAAACTTTCAGTCTCACAGTAAAAATTTTTTACAAAACTTTCAAAACTCTTTTCCCCATCCTGGTCTCAATTTCAATATTCGAATATAATTACCTATGCAGTTAATATACATTCAATCATATCAGAGTGTATATCCGCATCCCCGGCAACTCCCGGGTTCTATACATAAAACCTGAAGGTTTATAGGTATACACTAGGGGATTACACAACCAAAATCGAATGTAGTGTTCCTGATTCAAAATATACAGTAATCCTGAGTTCAAAATACATAACCAACGTTTCCAATTCAAATATATACCCCTAAGGGTCCTAATTGCTCCGGGTTGGCCGCTTCTCCTTTGAGCCACACGCCCTATCTGAAATGTTAGTCATAGGAAAGAATGAGATTTGAGAGAATCTCAGTAGCAACAAACCACTCATACAATGCATAAACACAAAGCATGTACATAAATCACAAACAGCAACAGCAGCAGCAATCTCAGAGATACATGGTTTTCACCACAAACGACAGCACTCATGGCTGTATACACAATACGATAGCTCTCACTGTAATCATAATCACGACAGCTTACACTGTAATCACCATCACGACAGCTTACGCTGTAATCACAATAACGACAGCTTACGCTGTAAACGACAGCTTGCGCTGTAAACGACAGCTATCACTAGCTGTAACCGCAGCAGCATCAAAGATTCATCACAGAATAGTGATAACACACACATACAGAGCATTACACATAGTATAAGAGAGAGAGTCACTACCTTGTCCTTTCCCGACTTTTCTTGGCACAGCGGGCTCACGAGGACGGCAAATATCAAATCCTGTAAACCAAGTTAGGGACAACCCGTCAATCTCTTTCCCAAGTTTTATCTCTATAATACTTAAGTTGATTATCACTATGGTCAATTAATCAAGTCAACTACGGAGCTAAAGTGGTCAATTAACCTAAAAGGCTAATTTCTAACCTCAAAGTTCCACAATATTACATTATGCCATAAAATCTTCAATTTTCGCATAGGTGACCAATCTGCCAGAATTTTCCAACATCTTTGAAAAATCATAACTAATTCTAGAAAAATCAAAATGAGGTGATCCCAAAGCCTATTGAAAGCTCTTGAAGTCCTCTTCATAGGAAAAATATGAATCACTACCAGAAATCACCACAAAATTCCAGAATTACACAACATTCCACACTGCTCCAGAATTAGGTCCAGTTTCGACATCAAACTTTGGGCAACTAGAACTCCCAGCTCAAAAACCGAAATGACACAAATCATTTGTCCATTTTGAAGCTTGAAATGTGAAATTTAAGACTGGAAAGTTTCAGTATTTTTAGACACCAATTGCCCATTCAAAATGTCCCTACAAACTGACTGCCCTTCACAAAGTTACACTTGACAGTTTTTTCCAATTTTCAACCAATGTGTCCAATGGCTTCAAAATCAACAACCAAACCTATTCCCACATAATTTTTCGTGTAGAACACAATGGTAACATCAAAATGAACAAATTCCCACTCATTCCCCATGTCCTGTTTTGGCAGAATTTTAGGGTATTTCACAACAAACAACCACTTCACTATCTAATCACTAAGCTTAGCTCATTTGCCTCCAAACCAACATATAAGCACATATATAGGATGAAAGCTTCATGATCCCTAATATACCCTAAAAAAACGAAATTAGGGCTGTCACAATAGCCCACCACAACTCAGCCAATTAAAGCATCATATACATCAACATAATGCTCTTACTCACCTCTTGCTTCTTCTTGTGTTCTTTTCTTGATTCCTCAACTTTTGTTCTTGCAAGGTGGCTGAAAACTCCTCCTCTTCAAAAACAAAAATCATAGAAATGAAGCTAAGGAAGAGAGGAACAAGTTTCATGAAGGTCACTTGAGCCATAGATGAGGTTAAGGAGGTGAAAATCCATGTAGAAGTTCTTACCTCAACTTTGTTCTTCACTTTCTCTTAGCTTGCTGAACTTGGCCGACCTTGACAAGAGGTGAGAGAGTGATTTATGATCAGTTTTTCTCTTCCTTTATCCTCTTAATATCTGACCAAAAATGTGGCCCAAAGAGAAAGAAAAGTTGTGGTGGAAAATAATTCTTTTTACACAAGCTTATGCCATGTTGACTTTGGTCAATTGAGTAAGGTTTCTCTTGCCTCTTCTCTTCTTGCTTTTGGACGTGATATGGGCTGCACAAATGGAGAATTATTATTGACCAACATGTTCTTCAAAAGGAGGAAGAAAGATTGACCAATTGCATGAACTTGCATAGCCATTGGTTACACAAATTTTCTAGTTGCAATTTTTGACTTTTCTTCTTTGCTTTTCATCTTGGTCAATGTCTCAACTTGTTTTATTTTATTTCCTCTTCCCTTTCCTTTGTCTCCACCGAAATGTTGCACTTTGAAACACAAAAAGAATGTTGACCACTTGCTTTAAGGCATATGTGACCCATATGACCAAAGTTCCATTGTAAAAGAGTTGAAATTTTGACCAAATTCCTCCTTCCTTCTCCTTTACCCTTTTTGGACGTTTTTAACAATATGAGGAAGGGTATTAATTTGTTTTCCCATTGGTCAATCTTGATCCTTCATTTTAAGCTTTATCCCACAATTAAGCTTAACTATAGGGTTTAGGCACTGATTACAACACATTCGGATCAAAATCCACATCATATACTTCAAAAGTGTTCATTTACAATAATTATATCACTTTTGGAGTCAATAGCCATTAATCCTATTTTTGGGTTATTACAGTTGGGGCCACATAAGAAATATTACTAAAATTGTAGGCGAGTATGATATTATTATTTTCAACAAAAAAGACAAGAAATATCATGGAAAAAAACAAATATTAGAGCGGTTGGCAGGTGACACTTTTCTAGCGTCTTCTTATGTGTCTTCTTTTCCTATTCACCTATATAGCCTCATCATTGTAATCACTTCATTCGTTTTATTAAAGTCAGGTTGAATATTTGGCGAAGGAGAATAAGAGCGATAGCTAAAAGAACTTTCCTTTCTGCACCGTAGAAGTAATCTTTTACAGACTTAAAATTAAAAGGATGAAGCTTGAAAATTAATTTAATTTAAAGATTTGCAAATACAATGAAACCGTGCAGAACTTATATATGACATAGATTTCTTATGATGTAGATAAATGAACAGAATGAACTATTGCAAAAGTGAATCAATGTTAACCGAATGTAGTTTTTGATGCAGGGTGGATCATATAATGATAAAGGTACTACATAACAACATTGTACTAATAATTCGACATATAAGAAATCCTATGCAATACACTTAATGATAAAGGGTATGTCACCAAAATTATATAAGACGTCATTCTCTTCCTTATCTATTTTTGACATTCTTCTCAATATAGTATACTATAGTATGGAAGAGTTTATATAGGACGTAAGATACAAGTTCAGGTGTGAAAACTGTTTAAAAAAGGTACGGCATAGAAGTATGTTGGAAAAAAAACTACCCAATATAAACACTTTTCTACCTTGTTCACATAAAGGAGTTTTCTTTGTCTATTGTGCTGCCCCAATGACCTCTAACCTATCTAACCTTCTGCGGCTAGCACTTTTACATTTTGACAAATGATTCACAGGGCAGTCATTACAACCATTTAGGTCTAACCAATATGCAATTTGGCATCAGATGTTTGACAACAACTTCAAGTGTTCATGTTGGATATAAATGGCAAAGTAAGAAATAGATGTACCTTGGAAAATTATGGATAAGTTTGACTGAATATTGGTGATATTTCTTAAAGCTCGGGACCTTCTTTTTTGTCGTGCACCAGTTTGAGTACTGGGTGAAGGCTAGAACTGAGAGTTAGCTACTTGTGTATACTCATAGGAAGAAGAAAAGCATGGTATACATTCATTTTGGCTATGTAAGTATACTTGAGAATGAAGTTGTGGAGTATGTTGAGGTGGATCATTTTCTCCATTGATGAACATGGCTTAAAATCCATATAAGTGAAATAAGTTACTTATGTGGTGGTCAAAACCAAACAATAAATAACCAGTATTGCAGTCAATAATTGGCAGTTGATACTTTTGTACACCACTTCACTGTTTTCATATCAAGAATAGATAATAGGAAATTTTTCTTAACAATGGCATGTTAATGTAATGGCAATATTTTAGCAGTGATGATGAGTCACGTCAAGTGTATATGTAAGGTTGGGTTCACTTACCAAAGATGTTAAAAGACAATGGCTGCAATGAGTTGCATAAATCATGAGGAAATATATGATAGGAGTAAAGGACAGCTTATATGGTAAGGGCCATAACCACAAATGCAAATGTAGAAGACCATGAAACTGATTAAATAGAGGAAGTGAAAATGTAGGCGAGGAAAATGAAATTTTAAATTTTCACTGAAGTTCTTGGATGGATCCCTGTAACTATCAAAGATATTACAAGTGTCCTATTTCCAATTGATCTATTCAATACGTTGATAGGTGATAGTAGGTCTTCGAAAGGAGATAGCAGTTGAGATATGACTGTAGCTATTAGGGGAAGGGAAGAAAAGTCTTGCATTTGCATCAAAACATACACGCTATCCTATGAAGGGTGAATGTTCTGAACTTATTGTAGGGATTGAAACCATCAGATCTTCTCAGTTATAGTGGCATGATTCATATAAGTGTACATGTATGTGAACCATGGCTAACATTGAAATACCTACACCAGAGCCTAAAATGTAATTTTTTGTCCCACATTTAACTTGAAGGTCAAATATGTTTTGTTTGTTTATGCTTACATCTTTGGTTTTATTTACGTGGCAACATTTTTTGGGTATGGTATATTTTATCTTCATGAAGAATTGGGTAGATGCGCCATGTAAACATAAAAGCAGTATGCTTGTTTAAAACTTCAGCTGCAGCATGTATTGTGAATTGCAACCAATTGATTTTAATGATGTGAAATGCTGCATGTGTGTGTGTTTTTTATCTTATTGTATTAGATGACAGATGTGATATTTTGGCATCATAATGACTTTGGTAGGAAAGCCACATAGACAATGATCCAACATGCTTGTTTGCAACTTCAGGCACAGCATTTCATCGCTAACATTAAAAACACGACAGTAATGATGTGAAATAGAGCATTTCATTGTGTTTTTAATACAAAAACAATATGCGACATGTTATAAAATGTTAGAGGATTACTTCACATGCCGCTATTAAATGTAGTAATAATGGTCATAGTAGTTATAGAAAGTGAAATAAACAAACTACCATCAACCAGGAAAAAAAATTAATCAATAATGACAAGGAAGACTTCAAATTGAAATTCCACACTTGACCTGTATGAAGGAAATGGTAGAGTTGACTTTGAAAGGGACAATACATTAAGCAAAGTACAACGAAACTACAAAATGGTGCAGCTAAAATCTAGACTACTTCTCTTGCTTGATAGTTTTCACAAGTTTTGCTTCAGTTGTAGGAGCTACTGATGCTTAGGCTTCTTTGAAGGTTCACCTAACTTGGTAGTTCTCTTCATATAGTTTTTGTGTTTGCCTCTACTTGTTGCTTGTGAGACCTACTATGAGATAGTTGAAAGAGAGTCATCTTCAAGATTTATTGCATCTTGGACATATGGATTAGACGGTTCAACTTGTATATCACACAATCCATCATTATGCAGTGGAAGTGCCTCAGTTGGAGATTCACGGGCCTATTGAAATGGTCAATTAGGAAGGCATTTAAAAAATAAGTACAACAATATAAGCCGAAGATGTTTTACTGGCTACAGGTCCTAAAAGCTTGAACGGAATTCACATGACCTGGTTTGGCTGAAGGTCAGATAAACTGATGTCCTGTAAAGAGTGTAGATTTAAATAAGTCAATAAAGATATGCATAGAAGTATTTACACAAAGATATTGGAAGATAGGGAGGAAGGAACCTCAGCGTATGCGTTATTGAACTAGTTAAGTAAGTCTGCATAGATAGTAAATTTGGTGGCACTTATATTGGACGCTGGGTACTTCATTTTGTACTCATTTAGTTTAAGCTTGCATAATAGCTTCTTTCCAACAGGAGACTCAACGCCTTTTGGGAAACCATCCTTTTGTTTAGCCTATATACAATGAAAAAGAATATATTAGTAGCTGTGAGTGAATAAAATGAAGCATAGATTGTTATAACCGGCTGACACCCAAGAGGAGGGGTGAATTGGGTGTAAGATAAAAATCTTAAGAACTTTGAAAATATTTTTGCATCTTAGAGGAAGCAATAAATATGAAAATAATGAATCATAAATCAACAGTTAATATATGCTGGAAATATAAGAGTTTAAGGAAGAGAGTATTCAAACTGTGATTTATCCTGGTTCGATCCAATCTGTGATGGCCTACGTCCAGTCCCCAGGCTCCTCCTGAGATTTTCAAATCCACTATTTTCTTGTTTAATCCAGGCACAAGAAAAGCCTTTACAAAGTTCTCACCAAGTACTCCCCCTTACAACAAGTCTTACGAGCAGAGCAATCCCGAAGACCTTTCCCTCCTGCTTACCTATGCAAGTCTAACGAGCAGCAACGTTCTCTTCTGCTTACACCACTGTAAGTCTTACGAGCAGCAACGTTCTCTACTGCTTGCACCTTGTAAGTCTTACGAGTAGGAAGTCTTACTGGCGATTCTCTCTACAGCTTCCCATAAGGAAATTAACCCACTCAAGGTTTCTCTACCTTGAGATCAATTCAAAAATATAAGTGTTTACAAACTCTCTCACAAAGTGGAGAAAATACTCACTGAAGTACAATACAAATAACTTCTCTCTCAAAGGTAAATAGTATATAAGCTAGAGAAACAGAGAGTATGTGTGATGAGCATTGGTGTCAGGATGTTGACATTTCGATGATGTATGCACACTTAGTCCCTTCTATTATGGATGATCTTCTATTTATAGTTGATGAAGGTTGATGACCGTTTGACCATTTCAATATATCCGTTGGAGTGTGGCTTCTTCAATTTGAAAACTAGCCGTTATAATGTTGATGCTCCACTTCTGTAAATTCACCTTTTGACTCTTCACATCATATCTTGATTGTATTCCTGGAGAAATACATTAAACACTAATACAATGAAGTGTTAGAGTAATTAGAAGTAAGAAGAATGAGTTATTTGATCATTTTATTGATTTCCAGAATCTTCGGGACGTTGTTCTGTTTTCCTGGGAAGCATTAATCGAGTGCTCACTCAAGTAAACATCAAGTTTCTTCACAGGTTACTCAAGTGGCCTTCCATTTTCTGCATAGCTTACTCGGGTAGTAACTTGAAGTTCTCTTCTAAATAATTCTACGTACCCGAGTAGTAACTTGAAGTCCGACTTAAGGTTCAGGTAGTAACTTGAAGTTCGACTTGAGGTTCGGGTAGTAACTTGAAGTTCGACTTGAAGTTCTCTTCTAAATAACTCTGCGTACTCGGGTAGTAACTTGAAGTTTGACTCTGGTTACTTCAAGTTTCTGTCTCTTTACTCAAGTACTGACTCAAGTAATGTTGGTAGGCCAAGAGCAACTAGAAGTTTTCTATTTGATTACTCGAGTACCTACTCGAGTATCGTTGGCAGGCTGAGAGCAACTGGAAGTTTTCTATCTGATTACTCGAGTAAAGTCTTTTGTTATCAACTAGTTACTCGAGCGGTGCCTTCAAGTGAATTCTTGATTTTGACTCGAAACATGGCAAATTATATATCATCGGAAATCTCTCATCGTTTACATTCCAACGCAACAAGAATCAACTCCAAACACGTTGTATACTGAAAGTTATGATCCAAAGAGTATCTACTGTTCTTAGACCATTTCTGAACTCACGAACCACCACGAGCAGCAACTTCCAGAAGTCATACCTCTTAGGATATAGCTTCAAATGTGACAAATTATATATCTATGGAAAGCTCTTTGAGTCTACTTTGATATGGCATCGGTTTCGTTGCAATCCGATGTGTAGTTTGGGAGTTATGTCCAAAATACCGAAGCTGTCCAGGAATATGACACTGATTCATGTGTCAACTTTCGAAGCTTATCTCTCTCTCATCTGAACTCTTTTGAATTTGATCTTGGTGTCAAAGGTTCATGTTGGAAGTCTAGTTTCATATGCCACCGGTTTCAGTTCGATCCGACATGTGGTTGGAGAGATGTCATCAAAATACCGAACCTCTATTCTGCCGCATGAAAACAGAGTGCCCATTACTTCAAGTGCCGCCTCGAGTAATTCATCAAGTAACCCGCCAGATTACTCGAGTAGCTAATCGAGTAATCACCTCCAAAATGAGGCAGTACCCTATTACTGGAGTTATTACTCGAGTAATCATCCCCAGAGGCACCATAACTTCCGTATACATCATTTTAGCTTCGTATTGACCCATTCCAACTTCTGTTTGACCATAGAAACCTCCGATATCACTTCTAATAGCCTGGATCTTGATATTCTCATGTGATCTTGCAAGTTCTTCTTTCTTTAATCTCTTTCTTTAATCTCTTTCTTCTTGTTTTGCCACTTGATGATCATTCTTTATCACCCAACTTCAACCTTCTTGATGAATATCTTCAATCTTCATCTTTCTTTCTTCTTTCTTCAATTCCTTGCCTCTTGATTTTCTTCTTGATGATTGTTCTCCATTTATGTGGCATTATAACATCAACCCACCATTGGGTTTATAACTAATCTACAAGATATAAAACATTAAATATGGTAGCTAGTCAATGTAGAAGATAAGTATATTATACAAACTTTTTGCTCATATTTGACATCTATTTTTGACATCATCAAAACTATTCATATCTAACATAGATGGATCACTAAGATTGATGTGATCAAGTGCCTCTAGAAGAGTCAACTTTAGTTGTAATGCAGTCATGCCAAGCAATTGAATGGCAAGCGTGTCCCAAAAAATCACATAAGTTGTACCAGAGTCATCTTTAACAGTGTAGTGGAGCTTCATTCTATTAAAATAAATGTAAGAATAGTAAGTAGACAATTAAACCCAGTGAAAAAAGTAACATAGATGAATGGCACAAGCTCATTTTATTTTTTTTTATTTTGAAGTACGATACTTGAATTAATTGTTCAGTATAATTACTTGGCCTCAAAAGTTTGACCAACAGTTAAATGAGCTAGAGGTTTACAGTTAGCGCAAATAAGTGGACTGTTGATATCATTTTCGTCCTTAAGTTTTGCCTTGCAAGAGCACTTGGAGCACCCTTGGTAGGTCCAGCCATGTTTGGATTCAAACTTGACAATCTCATAATCTATGACGAATGATGATCCCTACATAAGATAGGAAAAAATATTAAGCAATGATATGATATAAGAAGATGCATTTGATTGCGTAGTCATGCACTGCAGCAAGTTCTTTAATAGAGGCTATCTTGATCTTTGTTTCATTTGTTAGTGAAGTAGCAGTAGAAGGACAACACAGTTGTGAAGGCATTGACTGAGTTAATGAAGTCAGCAAAGGGGAGGCTGCTCCTTTATCCCTGTTACATGAATAAAATAGATCAATACCACATCATTAAAATATTACTGATACGAACTATTGACAATGCAATAGCCTATGTGTGGAAAATTTTTTTGTGGGCCTAAGATGTAGGTCATAGGACAAAACTGGCATGAGAAAGATAATATGTGAACATAAAGATATCCTTACTTTGTGTAGTAGTTACTCAAAACGTAGGAGATAATAATGATAGAGGTTTGGTGAACTAAATTAAATTAATTTAGATATAGAAAATCAAGTTGTTCGAAGAAGTTACGAATGATAGAGGAAATAAAAGTTATTACAACCTTTGAATTAGATCCCCAACTTCCTTGACCTTAGGATTGAAGTAAACTTTGGTAGCATTGAATGAGCTTAACAACGGACATTTTTCGGGTATGTCATAATTTTGTATTAGATGAGTTATGAATGAGAGATAAAAAAAGGATGGACATAAAATAAAGGGACAATGATATTATCCCAGTATTGTGAAAGAAAGGAAAATACTATCTTGAGTCCAACTGAGCTTAGCCAGGTTAAATATAACCACAACTGGTGTTTCAGTGTTTTGAAGTTGATCCATATAAGCATCAGAAGCACATTGGTCAAATAAAACACACTCAATCTCGTTTTCACTGCAGACGACAAATGTGGTTGTAAGTAAGTGAACATAATTAATATTGACACAAAATGAGTTCATAATACAGATTAGATCATTACTTAATGTCAGCTAATATCATGCGAAGCCAGTACTTGTTTTGATCATCTTTACGTTTCTCTTCAAGAGACCCAATGGACTTGACAAAAGCAATCACATTTACAGAGGAATGTTTATTTGTATGTTAATAATGAACACTGTAAAAAATGGTAAAAGCATAAAAGAAAGATAACAATTCTGTGGGGAGAAATACCAAATAGAAAATCAATATCTTCTTCATCGGGTAGGCAGAGGTTAGAAGAAATTGATTTGAATGAGAAAGATTCAGTTGGGATCGTAGTGTAACAGGATAGATAGAGGTATGAGTAGTAAAAGTTAGCTTGAATTGATGAGTAGTAGGTCGATATCTGAAATGATTTGGTGACACAAGGAAGTTAGCAAATTCATAAGTTTCTCCTGCCTTGATAGATGTGCAAAAAGTATTGTGCATTGACTTGATGATTACACTTGCTTGAATAGTTATCCCCTACGTCTTTGGACAGTTAGTAAGGTTGGTCATGCATACACGGTGATAAACATGAATGAGAAGTAAGTGAGGAAAGGAAAATTAACAGTAGAAGTACACCTCAGCATCACATAAAAGTAGAGAAACATAGAACAAATCATTTGGAGACATTTTTTTGTAGACATTCCATTTTCTGAGGACCCTTACAACAATTGTCCATAGGTCAAATCCATCGTGGATGTGAGAAAGTAAGCTTTGGTCAGACATGGTGAGGATTGATGAGTTATAGGGCGAAGTGAGGTAGAAGAGTTGTAAAAAGATGGAGGAGGTAAGAAGAAGGTGTTGCTACGTGGGACAAGAAAGCATCAACAATTTAAGCAGACAAGACAAGAAGAATTGGCGGGAAACCAATTTGCGGGAAAAGGCTGGGAGGAAGAGTTTGGACATATAGGGATAACTTGCTTATGTCAATGCACTGGTCTCTTTGTATGTTTCTGAGATATTGATGGAAGTAAAAAAGGAATGATAGATGGTTAGAATGACATATAATGGATGCAAGGCTGACAAATATGTTGCCAGACAGGTTGGAAGAAGTGCATCACAACTGATCCTGATAGACAGAGGTAAGCATACTGCTTCTCTCCCATTGAAGATGACATGAACTTGGTGTGTTTCTTGGTGACTGATGTAGCAGTGAATGATGTGATCACAGCAAAGATAAAGTAGATTTAATATCTTATGATAGACAAGCAACTTGATGGACAGTTTTAGGCCTTTTGACATATTTTATATGATTCAACCCTAATACTTATACATAAATATTATCAATATGGTGTAGGCATGCAAAATCTATTATAAAAGGACCTTTAATTTAGGGATATGTTATAAATTGTTCTCTAAAACCTAGTATAAACTTTCTAAAGTATGCATGCAAGATTATGCTCTTTGTATTCTATTGGATAAAGCTTCATAATTGCTATGTATGTCCGTATTAATGTGTAGGCATTTTTTTCCCAAGTAGGGGTTATTGTGACTATGGAGATCAAAGCAAAGATTTCGTAGATTACACATCTTGTGGCAAACAGGAAAAAAAGCAAGACCATTCACAAGGTACCCATATTTCTTCTGGTTGATCCCATGACATAATAGAGAAGATATGTGGTGTGTGCAGATGAATGACAACATCTTGAATTTTGAGAAAGACCACATAGCTGATGTCTATATATTAAAAAGATCTTGTATGAGACATGTGTAAGATATGATAAATCATGATAGATAGGAGTAATGGTCAAAAGGTGCATGTATAAAAGTATAGGTTTCTATTGGATATTATTTTAACTTTGAAATCCCAAAGTAGATCTTAATATTGGCAAAACTTTAGATAAACCTGTCAAAAGATAGAGCTTTCGTAATAACAGCTTAAGTTTTTTTGTGTCTTTGGGTCCTACTTTAATGCATCATAGTTTTTGTTAAAAGTGAGACATCAATAATAAATAATTACCTTAGCTTAAAGTTGGTAGAATGTGATAATCAACGTACTAAAGTGACAATATTGGCTCTAAAAACAATTTTTGATGATTCTCCAGCAGACTATAGCGATTCATCTTATACACAAACATGAATTTTGTTGAGTTATTGCCAACTCAATACTTGGGAAAGTATGCATGCATAATTATGCTCTGCGTATTATATTGGTTCAAGCTTCATAATTATTATACATGTCCTTTTTAATGTTTAGGCGTTTTATTTTCCCATGTAGGGGTTACTGCGAGCATGGAGATCATTGCAAAGATTTAGTAGAATACATGGCTTGATTGGAGACAGGCAAAAAAGGAAGACCATTCATAAGGTAACCATATTTCTTCTGTCTGATCCCTTGATAGAACTGAGAAGATCTGTGGTGTATGCAAATGAATCCTAACATAAATAGTTTAGGGAAATAAAACATAGCTGATGTCTATATAAAAAATAGATCATGTAGGAGTCATGGTGGTAAAGATATGATAAATCAATATAGGAGTCATTGTCAATAGGTGTATGTATAAAAAGGTAGGTTTCTATATGATATTTGGGCTACATGGTTGCAGTTAGCTCTCAGCATTGGGAAGTAGAGACATACTGCCAGTTGGGACAAACAGATGAAACTATTTGGCAATGTTGTAAACTAAAATTTTTAACCCATTTTGTCCATAAACCATGTCTGTACTTTATCTAAGGTCTATGTGTCAGATATAGGTATGAATCATAGCAGAAGCATGCAAGTAATTCCAAATACCTTTGGCATGTAAACCATAACCCTTCATAATTTTTTAGAACTTAGCGAATTTTGAATGGACATAGACAAATATATAGGGAGTTAATTTGTAGGTGCGTAGGTAAATGAGTTTTATTAGTAGTTCAAGCTAATGTATTTATATAGAATGTATATAAGCTGCATATAATTAAAAAACACGCTATGATTTGGTCATAAAGACTTAAACATGCTATAATTGATTGGAGTTAGTGATATGTTACTATGGAACATTGTGCGTGCCCAGACTCCTTAAATTTAATAAACTCCTGCGTTGAGATCTGATAGGGTCTGAAAGGGAGAGGAGGAAAATGGAATTATTTGCCTATTTGCCTCTTTTAATAATTTTTCTCCATCCACTCACTCTGGAGAAATTTTTTCATCAACGTATATAGTTAAAACATGGTCGGAACCCATACAAATGTAGTTTGAGAGATAAACTTCTTCAACTGCAAGATAGGAGTAGTCATTCGTATAAGGCCTATTTAATGAAAAGGTATAATCCCAACTATGTTAGTGAAAGGTGTAGGATATTCACAAATAATAAAAATTTGATACATCCTATATAACCATATGTTCAAGCTTGGAATAGGATATACACAAGCCTTAATCACAACTAATGGGTGACAATATTATCATATATTACCACCTTCTTCCACACACTGCATAAATGGGAGGAAAAAGCATAGTCAATGGTAAGGTGAACTGCTCTGTCAATGTGTCGACAGGAAAAAGGACTTTGTAAATGACTAAAAATATAGCATATTATGCAAGGCATGTTGACAAAGAAGGACCTTAACTGATGGAACAACAAACAATGTTACAATAAATGCTTGGGCACAAATTATGTCCTGATAAAATATCACACAGTCCTATCCTTGTAGCTATTTTATAATAAATGCTTTGAGACAAAGTATATTGTGTGTCATGTCTTCCTTGCGTAAGTCTTATTAATCAATGAAAATGGACAGTGGACATGTGGAAGGAGAAAATATTATACCAAAAAGTGAACTAAAACTTGTAAGAGGCTATGGTTCATGAGATATTTACAAAAATAGATCAATATTGAACACCTGGCAACCAAAATCATGACGCAAACTAGTACAAGGATACGCAGGGATATACTTACATGTAAACATAAATGTTATTCTGCTGCTCTTGGACCTGAATACTCAAACCATTAAATTAAATTCACAATACAATGCAATGAAGTTAGCAACGTGCACCTTCATTACAGATATATAACGCCCTATTTCACCTTCTTGTGTTCATTAAAACCAATATAAGTTTTGCGTTGGTTGAATAAGATGGGTGAGACATGCTCATTTTCAGAGGGCAAATTTCATGATTTCCTCTAGGAGTGGAGACTGTGGGATTTCATATAGTAAGTATAAAGTGTGGCCTCCTCTACTTCAAATCTGAAATGAGTGTAAAAGCATCAGTTCAAAATGTTACCATCTACAATGTTTAAGGCAATCAGGTTGAGTGCTTGCCGATTCTCCAAATATAGGCTGTTACCAACCATATATGCAACTGAAGGCAGGGCAATCAACATGTTGTCACCTAGGTGTAATGAGTGGCGATACTACTTATTCATATGCTTGTATTCGATCATTAAAGAAAAAGGATTCCATAATAATTTGTGGGAAGGATCACATGATTCACGATATAGATCACACTACATTTCAATGATACATTTCAATGATAAATTTACTTATAGTGGAAAATCATGAACAAGATTAATGGAAAATAACGCACCAAAAAGGGAATTTATTTTTTAAAAATTATTTATCAATAGAATTCTGCAAATTTAGAAAGTAGCTTGGAAAGAAAAATATTTTTAATGGCACGCAGAGAAAATTGATTGCCATAATATCACTTTCGGAAAGAAAGTTTTATTTTTTTTCAGAATACAAATGACAAGATTTAAGCTTGATAGGTTACATGGTACCTAAGTTGAGCTGAAAAATAAATAGAGCAACCTGGAGGACTATGGTTTGATCAATGTGTGCATCCTGGGCCATTCAGGCCAAATAATTCGCACATTGGATTGCTTCCCTGTGAGCATGGATTATCTCATGATCACAATCAGAAAAAATAAGCAATTGAACTTCCTCAATTACGTCACTAAGAGGGTGATGAGTCCTGGAGTCTATCAGTAGGAGCTGCAAAGCCTCGGTTGAGTCAGAGAACATCCTAATTTTCTTCAAACCCAAAGATTTATAGACTTGTAAGCCAACCTCAATCTCCTGAATCTCCATTGCTGTAGAGAATTGACAAAGGCCTAATCTTTTTTGGAAACCACATACCCATGATCCAGTATTGTCCCTGATGATCCCCCCACATGCCGCTTGATGTTTGCCTATCAGAGAAGCATCCACATCCATTTTCACGTACCCATCTTTGGGAGAAAACTAGCTTGATGTGTTTCTGTTCGCAACTTGAAAGATATCACAATTACCTTCAAAGATCCTTTTGCACTTGTTTTTCCAGAGAAGCTAGCAAATCATACCAAACATCCATGACCATAGCCACCTTTTGAATTTATGAGCTCCCGATGCATGTTTGAGTTCCAGTTAAGCCAAACCTATAAATTACCATAGAAAAAGCAGAGTAATATATTGGGTTAAGAACCGACATCCACACATAGTTTGCTATCTTATAGTCTCTCATAATGGGAATGACTGATACCTCATAAAGACACTCAAAAGAAATCTCAGGTGTTTCGCTAAGACCCTATTTTGCTCTAAGTAAGCTTGTTGTTAATCTCTCATGAAACAATGGCCACATGAAGAATTTAGATCTCTCAGGAATATGCCATCACCAAATACTTTGCCAATCATGTTCCTGAGGTTGTTCGGCTTTCTTGGAAACCAAGTCATAAGCTGATTTAATTTTGAAATTCCCATCTGTAGATGTTCTCCACCAAAATAAGTCATCCCCAGGTTGATTCGAAGGTTTTGCCATCTTAATCTTTTCAACAACTTAATGTGGGAGAAAGTAACTCCATCTTGTCAAGTCCCAATCACCGGTTGGAGTTAAGAATTGATTTACACTTGCTTCCAAGTCTAACCACTACTAATTCTTGTCGACATAGTGCATAAGTGGGTATTCAAGTGTGGTTCATAATGACCACAAGCTTTGGTGTTTCCTCCACTTAGTTTGCTTCCTATAGCTCTCAAAAATTGCCCTAAACTGAAGTAATGACACTCCATACCACCTACTGTTGTCTCTTAGTCTCTACTTTCATAAATCTTCAATCCCCATAATTATACTTTGTGTGGAAGCTTGAACCAATAATGCATTGGGCTTTATAAGAAGGCCCTAGCATAATTCCATGATGAAAGACTCATTCTAGCTCACTAGATCTTTAATGTCAATCTCCCCTTTACACTTGTCTTTCTCTAATGTGTCCCAAGCGAAGAGGTGCATTTTCCTCTGAGTTATATCAAGGTTCCAAAAGAAGTCTCTACTAATTTTATCAATTAGTTGCAAGACACCCTTAGGGATGAGCAATAATTGCATTTGGTATTAAGGCAAGGTGTTAAAAACAAATTTAACCAAGACAGATTTACCCACCATGGTCAAGAAACACACCTTCTAGCTTCCAAGTCTTTTAGGCACTTTTGAAACTAGGGGCAAACGTTATCGTAACTGCTATTTTGTGAAGTAAAGGAACTCTAAGATATTTTCCTAGGTCTGATGTAATTCCAACTCGCAATAGTTTACTATATTCTCGTGCTCGGTTGAAGTTAACGTTCTTAGACACAAAAACTCTTGTTTTAATAGGTTGAACCTATGACATGAAACCTTGCAGAACAAGGTTATAATGCTTTTTATCTTCCATATTTGTCTAGTTGATGCCTCACTGAAAAGAATCAAGTTGTCTTCAAAGAAGATGTGAGAAAGAGCGGGTCCTCTATTACTCAACATCATTGGCTCCCATCTTCTAGCCTGTACCTCCAATTTTGTCAATTGCCCTAACCTCTCCATATAAATGATAAACAAATAGGGGCTTAAAGGATCACCTTGCCTCACACCGCTAGTAGATAAAAAAGAATCCGTTAATGCTTCAATCCAACTAACCCGCATAGAAGTAAAGGAAACACATAGCATGATAATGTTAACAAAGTGATAACCCAGCCCGAAACTTAGCAAGTTAAACTTCAGGAAATTCCAATCTTGTCTATCATAAGCTTTTTTCATCTCAACTTTTACCTCCAAATAACCTTTTTGACCTCTTTTTGTTCTCATGGTGTCAATTGCTTCTTGTGCAAGGATAAAGTTGTCACAGGTTTGGTGCCCCGCAATGAAGCTACATTAGGTTTGGTCAATAAGGTAATCCATTGCACCTCTTAGTCTATTTACCAAGACCTTGATAATGATTTTAAAGCTCACATTGCACAGAGAAATGGGTCTGAACACTTTAATGGAGGCTAGATTATCTACTTTTGGAATCATAACAATGTTTATCTAGTTCACCTCTTTGATTTTGTTAGGGTTCCAAAACATGTCTTGGATCAAGCTATGCACTTTTGGGCTAACCATACTCTAATAGGTTTATAAGAACTATGGCTAAAGTCTATCAAGGCCTGATGCTTTGAAAGCCCCTATCTCAAAAGGGGCATTTTTAATCTCTACTTGAGTCACTTCGCTTTACATCAAATGCAGCTAGTCCATACTGACACTAAGGAAACTACTCGGCCATTTATTCACAGGAGTAACCTCTGAATCAAAGGAGTATATGGTTTTAAAGTACTCGAGAGCCATGTGTTTTAGAGCTTACTAATCCATATCCACTTTCCTTAGTCATTCTTAAGCACTTCAATGTTATTTCTCTTCTTTCTCATCTTTGTTAAAGCGTGAAAGAAGCTAGTATTCTTATCCCCAAGCTAGACCTATTTATATCGAGATTTTTGGTACCAAACAAGTTCCCCCTGGTTCACCACTTTATTGTATTCCAACCATAGTTTTTCTCAAGCTTCAATAAACCTGCATGAGACCGTGATCTCAAAGCCCTGTCAATTCCCTCAAGTCTTCAAATTAGTTCTTGTTTCTTTCTAGGAAGGCTTCCTACAAATTTTTGATTCAAATCAAATACATTCCTCACAAATTTAGAAGATCCCTCACTCCAAGATCGATTTGGATATGCAGATTTCACAATATCCTCAAACCCATCTTCCAAACACCAAGCTGCTTGATAATGAAACTAAGAAGGATAAAACCCATTATTGTATGAGGCCACACTTGATACAACTATTACACGGTGATTATACTTGAACTTCAGGTAGTGAAATGCTTTAAAATCAGGATGATTTAACTGTTGGAAATTGTGCCCTAGGAACCAATCATTGTACTTTAAAAATTATTAATTTAATGAATTTTCTCCATTATATTTTCATATTATTCACATGTTCACTGTGATGACTATATCCTTGAATAAATCATAAAGATTGTCTTAAATGTTCTTGGTCAGTCATCTATGTGGGAGCATAGATGAAATAAGACTAGTATGACTTTAATAAGATATGGAGATACGAATCAAAGTCTTAGGCACATGTAAGAGTACAAGGTGCTGGGCTGACCCGCTATGAGAAAGCTGCATGGATCAAGTCATAAGCTTATCTCATGTATAATCACGTCACAATGCCCTTCGACCTGAGGTCATCATGGATTCCAACATGAGAGTTGCTAAGCTTTAAACTAGTCAAAAGTCACCTTTGACCAAGTGATGATAAAAGCTATGATCAGGCTTGGTGGTTTTTCATGCAGAGGAATATGAATGGTCAAGATGAAATTGGTCCTTCATATTAGTAGAGAGATATTACTGGGCCCCTCGATGAGTGAGTCTGAGAAATGTATGGCCATACTACAATGGAAGGAGTTTCCATTTCTATTGTCAGACTACTCAGGAATCGGGAAAGTAATGTTGATGAACAGGAAGATGACATCATCTATGCCTCATCCTTAACCGAAATATCGTGTGACAAAAGTGTTGTAACATAGTTGTATGACAGGTTGCATCATGTTAATAATCCTCATATGAATTAGGTAGTCATAATATCTTGCTAAAGGCCACTTGTGACTTGTGGGTTAGTACAGTTATTAGCCCACTACCAACTTTGTATGAGACTATAGGGTCACACACAAGAATGGCTCAATGTGAGACAATGATTAATCTAGAGTGAACAAATTTTATGTTTATATATATAATATAAAATTCTTGAAAATAAAATTAATAATATTATATATATATATATATATATATGTATGTATTTTTGAAATACATATATATATATATATATATATATGATAATATTAGTATATTGTGTTAGTTTTAAATTTAATTTTATTAGATAAATTAAATTTAATAACTAACATGATAGAGATATAATATCTCATATTTAATTTATAATAATAAATTAAATTTATTGGCTCTTTATTCGGATTAAATAAATAGGTTAAATTAAAACTGTATGATAGATTTAATTAATCCGAATTTATTTAATTAGCTCATTCAGATAATTAAAGGTTAATTAATTTCAAAATTAATCAAGATTAATTTTGAAAAATTTTGAAATTTGAATATAGCCTTAATGGGTCATAAAAAATAATGGAACAGAAAAACTCATGTACATATGAGAATTCAGAGCTGTAAGGACCCTATCAGACATTAAAGGTGCTAGTATGCAGTTCATGTTGGAGTCACATTCATGTGGATACTGGTAGAGGGAGTCGATATGAGGTGTTGGCTCCTAGAGATCGAGAAGGGCAAAATATAAAAGGCACTATTCTTTCTAACTCGATTTAAACGCCATTGATAAATCCACAATTGGGATTGGTAAAATTTTAAAATTCTTTTGTTGTACCAGCCAATCCCAATCGTGGCATCAGAGCTAGGTCAATTGTGAGAAGTTGAGTTTATGTGCTTATATATGTGATATATAAGTTGTATATGATTATAATTTGTTTTGTTTCCTTATTACCTTGGAATTCTATAAGTATTGATTTAAAGGAGGAGTTTCTTAGGATTTGGGTATATTATCTTAAAGAAATTCTAGATACAACTTCTTAAGCTAAGCTAGGTGACTTCATAAGTGCTATTTTATCACATACTAAGGATAGGAGACTAAGGAAAAGCAGGCCTGGTTTTGGAACTCTTGTGTTATGAGATTGTTAGATTCAAAATCTCATAGGCAGCATGTTGAGTAGAAACATGTGGGAATCTCTTACATGAAATGTCAAGGATGAATAAATTAAGAAGATTCATAACTGTTCTTGGAGACATGAAATGCCTCCACTGCTAGTGTCAAAATGCTTGAAAGTCAAGCAAAATATGACTTAAAGTTTAATGCATGCTTCTCTATACTTTAAATATAAGGGTAGAGTTGAGAAATTGTTCTATTTCTAGGCAAAGTTAATGAGTCAACCATTGGACCTTAATTCCAGTATGGATGTTAATTAATTAGAGGTTACTTATAATATTAGTGTGAAAGAGTAGTAATATAATTTCCTAATGTGTGGTATAAATAAATTAAATACATATCAATAGTTTGTTATGGCTAACTATTCATAGTACGACATAATCATAACATTTATTGCCTTTCATATTATATGAATTGTTATTTGTTGTGGTTTTAATTTCTAAAATTGTTTAGGTATGGTGAACAATATGGCTCTAGTTTTACAATGGTTGTAAATTTTTAAATATGGCATGTGTTCCATGCCTTCCTCTACATAGTCTGGATGTACATTCTCTTCTCATCGCACTCCCTTCGTATGTTTAAATGAGGTTTCTCTCAATGTATTTCTTTTCTTATTTAGAGAAGTCCTCTCATTGGCTTGGGAGGATTGTAGATTAGGTGAGTCATTTTGTGTCATGTTTAAATTATGCTTTTGATTATATCATTGCATGTATACTTTTACGTTTATATGCATTTATCTGTATGAGATACAACCATGATTGCATTCATATAAACAAAACTAATTGATTGAGCCCTCCAAATCAAATCTTAAGTCATAATACCGTCAATTAATGAATACTTGTCAAAACCTAGATCGCTCAATTATGGGAACCACCAAAGTGAATGCATTAGAGATGTCTTGGTGAGACAAGCATGAGTAATGGTACTACTCACAAAATTTATTATTGTTTTGACTTAATTGAGATTAACAAAATGGTTTTAGATCTCAAGGCATTAGATGGGATTAAACATGCCGGATTATATGATGATCAAATCCCACAAAGATCTAAGAGTTACATGTGATGTAATTGGTAAATAGGTTACCTATCTAAATAACTTGAATTTAAGTGTCCTGCCAAAGCAAACTTAAGTTTAAGCAAAATATAGATCTTAGCCCACTAATTATTATATTGAGGGTTGTTAATTTAGTGGGAGATTACTAACTATGCATATTTTAATTATAGAATCATGCACTAGTAATACTGCTACACTATCATTACGATCGGTCCTTGAGAAGGACAAACTTTCTTAATTGGTTCAGGAACTTGAAAATTGTTCTTAGCAGGAAAGAAAGGCTTATGTCCTAGATCAACCCATTCCTAAGGTGCCTACAACCAATGCTCCAAAAGCTCAGAAAGATGCTTACATGAAGCATAAGGATGACTCTATGGATGTAGGTTGCTTAATGCTTGCCACCATAGTTCCAGAGCTCCAAAGAGATCTGGAATTCATGGAGGCTCATGAGATGATCGTCCATCTCAAGAAAATGTTTTAGCAATAGGCAAGGCAAGAAAGGTATAATACCACAAAGGCCTTACATTCCTGTAAGATGGCTAAAGGTGCATCAGTTAGTGCTCATATGTTAAAGATAAAAGGCTACATTGATCACCTTAAGAGGCTTGGATTTCCCATGAGCCAGGAGGTACCTATGAATTTGATATTGAACTCACTCCTAGAAAGTTATGACCAATTTGTCATGAACTACAACATAAATAACATGGAGAAATCAATTTATGAACTGTATGGGATGCTTAAAACTGCTAAGTAGAACATCAAGAAAAAGCCCAGCACTGGTTTGATGGTTCAGAATGGAAAGGGTATGAAAAGGAAAGGGAAGGGCAAATGGAAGGGTAATGGCTCAGGTGTTAAGACCAAAGAGTCAAACAAGCCCAAAACCAAGCCTGCACCAAGAAGGCAAAGCCTCCAAAGGAAGAAGTCTGCTACTTCTGTAATGAACTCGATCATTGGAAGAGGAATTGCAAACTCTACCTAGAAGATCTGAAAAAGAACAAGAAGGAGAGCAGGGCTATCTCTTTAAGTATTTATGCTATAGACATTCATTTTTATACTTCCTCTACATGGGTATTAGATACTACATGTGGTTCTCATATTTGTACAAATATGCAGGGTCTAAAAGATAGTAAAAAGCTTAAGAAGGGCGAGGTGGACCTATGAGTTGAAAATAGAGCAAGGGTTGCTGCTTTAGCCATAAGAACTTATGAATTAGTTCTGCCTAGTAGGTTTTTGTTAGTTTTGAACAATTGCTATTATGTTCCTATTTTGAGTAGTAACATTGTTTCTCTTTCTTATTTGGATAAGGAAGGTTATACTTCCATTATTGGGAATGGTAAATGTACTATTTAGCGTAGTGACGTTTTCTATGTTGATGGTGATTTGCATGTTGGTCATTGTATAATAAATTTGAAACATCCTAATAGTAGAAATATCTATAACGTAACTACCAAAAGGATAAAATCAAATTATTTGAATTCGACATACCTTTGGCATTGTCGTCTAGGCCATATAAATGAGAAATGCATTTCTAAACTCCATCAAGATGGATTTCTTAACTCATTTGATTTTGAATCATATGATACATATGAATCTTTCTTATTAGGAAAAATGATAAAGAAACCTTTTACTGGGCATAGTGAGAGGGCCACTAATTTATTGGGCCTCATACATACAGATGTATATGGACTACTGAATACAGCTGCCAAAGAAGGTTATATGTACTTCATCACATTTATAAACAACTTTAATAGATATGGATATATCTATCTAATGAAACATAAATATTAATCTTCTGAAATGTTCAAAATATTCCAAAATAAAGTACAAAACCAACTTAGCAAAATAATTAAAGCACTTTGATCTGATCGAGGTGGTGAATATTTGAGTCAAGAGTTCATTGACCATCTTAGGAGTTATAGGACAATCTCACAATTGACTCCTCCAAGAACACCACAATAGAATGGTGTTTTTGAAAGGAGGAATCGAGCACTATTAGATATAGTTTGATCTATGATTAGTCAAACAAATCTTCCACCATCCTTTTAAGGCCATGCCCTAAAGACAGCTACTTTCACACTAAATCGTGTTTCATCTAAGGTAATTGAAAAGACATCATTTGAGATATGGACTAGAAAGAAACCTAGTTTATCTTTTCTCAAGATTTGGGGATATGAGGTATATGTTAAGCAACAAGCCTCAGATAAATTAGCGCCCATATAGTCAAAGTGCCTTTTTGTGGGGTATCTTAAGGAAACGAGGGATACTATATCTACAATCCCACCGATAATAAAGTGTTTGTTATTCCAAATGGTAAGTTTCTCGAAAGAGAGCTTTTCTCTAAAAGAACCAGTGGGAGCAAAGTGCATCTCGAAGAAGTTAGAGAGTCACAAGATAGCATAAACCATATATGGAAAATAGAGAAGACTCATAATGAGTTGCTGAGCCTCCTCAAGTAACACAAGGTCCATGTAGATCTGATAGGACACGGCATCAGTCTCAGAGATATGGATTTCTGATTACTGAAAACTATGATGTATTGCTTATTGAGCAGAATGAGCCAACCACCTATCGAGAAGCCATAGTAGGACCAAACTCCTAGATATGGCTAAATGCCATGAAGTCTGAAATGCAATCTATGTACAGCAATTAGGTATGGACCTTAGTTGATCTACCAGAAGGTGTAAAAAACATTGGGTGCAAAAGGGTTTTCAAAGAGAAAACTTACTTGGATGGTATTGTAAATGTCTTCAAGGCATGACTAGTTACAAAAAGATTCGCTCAAACTCATGGTATAGACTATAAGGAAACCTTTTCCCCAGTTGTAATGGCCAAATCAATCAAAATCATTCTTGCCATTGTAGTATATTATGACTATGAAATATGGTAGATGGCTGTCAAAACAGCCTTCCTTAATGGCAAGCTGCTTGAGGATGTGTACATGACACAACCTGAAGGCTTTGTTCGTTCAGAGAACTCAGGTAAAGTTTATAAGCTTCAAGTATCCATTTATGGATTAAAACAAGCATCTCAAAGCTAGAATCATCATTTTGATGAAGTGGTCAGAGAGTTTGAATTCATTCAAAATATTGATGAACCTTGTGTTTACAAGAAGGTTACTGGGAGCACAAGTGTATTTCTAGTGCTTTATGTAGATGACATCCTACTCATTAGGAATGACATTCCTACCTTGCAGAGTGTCAAGACTTGGTTAGGAAAGTCTTTCTCGATGAAAGACTTAGGTGAAGCCATATACATCCTAGGGATTATGATCTATAGAGATAGATCCAAGAGATTAATAGGCCTAAGTCAGAGCACATACATAGACAAGATATTGTATAAGTTCAGTATGTAGGATTCAAAAAGGGGTTAGATGCCCATGACTCATGGCATCCATCTTAGCGAGGATCTGTGTCCAAGTACACCTAATCAGCGAGATCGCATGAGCAAGGTTCCATATGCCTTGGCTATTGGATCTATCATCTATGTCATGTTATGTACTCAACCAGATGTGTCTCATTTGCCTTAAGTATGACCAGCAGATATGAACAAGATCTTGGTGAGGGTTATTGGATTGTTGTTAATAATATCCTAAAGTACTTAAGAAGGACTAAGGACTTATTTTTGGCATATAGTGGATTAGATGATGAGGTTTGTGTAACTGATTCTACATATGCAAGTTTCCAAACTGACTAAGATGACCTTAAATCATAATCTGGATACGTATTCCTCCTGAATTGGTGGAACAATAAACTAGAAGAGCTACAAGCATAGCACTGTAGCATATTCTACAACAGAAGCTAAGTATATAGAAGTATTGGATGCAACTAAGGAAGTTGTTTGGATCAGAAAGTTCATTATTGAACTAGGGGTGGTGTCTACCATCTCAAATCCAATAGATTTGTTCTGTGACAATAGCGATGCTATTGCACAGGCCAAGGAGCCTAGGTCACATCAAAGGACTAAGCATATACTCAGAAAATTTCATCTTATTAGAGAAATCAATGATATAGGTGATATAAAAATATGCAAAGTAGCAGGAGAAGATAATATTGCTGATCCTCTTATAAAACCGCTTGCACAGGCAAAGCATGAGCGTCATGTTAGGACAATGGGAATTAAATCTATTAGCTCTTATTTGGATTAAATAAATAGGTTAAATTAAAACTGTATGATAGATTTAATTAAAGCAAATTTATTTAATTAGCTCATCAAGATAATTAAGGGTTAATTAATTTCAAGATTAATCAAGATTAATATTGAAATTCGAATATAGCCCTCATAGGTTATAAAAAATAATGGAGGAGAAAAACTCATGTACATATGAGAATCAAAATAAAAAGATCACTTATCTGGTGGTCTCCCTTATGAGCTTGAGCAATCTTTTACCTTCTCCTTATTTGTTGTTCTTTGATTAAGCCTCAGCTCACCCAAAATCTATCCTAGGTCTATATCACTCTTTGATTCCCTCTGTACCATTACTTCACTTGCCCCCGTCGACACCAACTTCTCCTCTCTTTGGTGTTTTAGGTTGTTTAATTCTAACTTCACTTTACCCTCTTGAGCCAATAAAATGAGTTCTATTTTATCCAAGCTCCTACTCACCACTTGGTGTATTCTTTGGCTTGATATTTTAAAAGTAAAGGCTTCTTTCGGCCCAGATTCTTTTGGCCCATTCACCAATATGTCTCCTTCGCCCACTTGGGCTGTCAGACTTACCTCTTTAATATTGGGCTTAATGTTTTCTTTGCCCTTTGCAACATAGATACTCTTTTGACCTAGCATATTTTTAGACTTTGCTTTAATTTTGACACCTGTACCTAGGCCGCTCAACCTCTAAGCTTTTTCTTTATCCACGTAAATCACCAAAGCCTTCCCCATCACTTCAGCTTCTCTTTCTTCCTCATTTCTATTACAACTTTGACATTCTGTCAATTTTTCTTCTTCTTCCCAATCAGCTAGGGTAGCAAACCGTGATATTGAAGATTTATTTCCCACCTTTTTACTTTCCCTGACATTTTGTCCTACTCCTTTAGTACCAACTTTGCTCCCCTCCTTCCTCGATATCTGAGCTTAGTGACACCCCCAGATAAACATCCAAGGTCTGAATTCTTCCTCTACTACTGGCAAAACCTTTTCGAGCGATATTGATGGCGGCGGTGATGTTGTTTCCTGGTGAGCATAAGTGCTCGATGGATGAGCTACAACTTTTCTTCCAAGGGCAAGTTTCTCTTTTATGCCCATATCTACCACAAGCAAAGCATATTAGGTCCAATCCTTCATACTCAATATTGAAAAGAGTATAGGTTAGTATGATTCTGGGGATTAGCTTCTTCTGGAGGTCAACTTTGATGAAAATTCTGGCATATCTCACTAGTTCTACCTTATGCCCATTCTTGTCTTTGTTCGACAGGGTATGCAAATTAACCCTTAATGTCTTCTCGATCATATCTCGTAATCTGGAGATGTATTTCTTAGAGTAGTACTAAAGCGGAATGTTTGGGACTCTGACCTATGTAGCAGCCCGACCAAGAGGGTTGTGGAAGGGGTCAAAATATAGAGACCACCTCTACGCTAGGAGATTGTGCTATGTCACCACCCATAGACCTTCGAACAAGATGTGTTTATGGTGCACTCCTCAAGTATCTGCGTTTGTAAATTGGATTGCATACTAGTTATTAGGTAGGTCCACCAAAGCAAACTCATTAAATTTCCATATACAACACAACATCTCTTTTAGCTTGTAGAAATTAATGCACACCCCCAAGAAAGTGATGATCAATGTGTTATTCCATGGTTGACAAGCTTCATTAAGTTCATCTTCTGACCATGACATCACCGGATACACTTTCATGAGCTTACGCATTTCTTCAGAAGGCTCTAGTAAGCTCCACGTTTGATCAAGAACATATGAGATTAGTTTATCTTCTTCCATACTAAAGGCTCCATAGGCTATCCTGTTAGAGTTGTCACTTTTGAACCCCATGAAAGAATCCTTATATGAAACTTGTTTCAAGTGGTTTGCCTTATTATTTTTAATAGTTCTTTGGGACTTCTCACCAGCATTTTCCTCCTCCTTGTCGGCATCAATCGTTAGGTCAACATTAGAGCATACTCTTGTTTGGCATGTGTCACAATATTACCAATTATCCCAAATTTCTTTAGCCTACTAAGGGTGTGTTTGGATTAGTGATGACATATGTGGCTTTTTTCAATTTTACTTTTGCAAACACAAGGTGTGATAAAAATCGGATTATGTAATGTGCTTTATTTTTGGATTGACTTTTATAAAAGTAAGTTTGACAAACTGAAAGTTGTTTGGATTATTAGTAAAAAAGCAAGTTTAGATGTAAAATAACAAAAAAATATGAATTTTATTAAATAATATATATATTATATTCAAATTACTTTTTAAGAAAAATATCAAAATTGCAAACAAAAAAAAAGTTCATATATTATTCAGAAAAATTTGTAGCACTAAAAAATATTTAATTAGATATATTTGATAGAAAAAATATTGTTAAATTATAAATTATAATAATGTTAAATTTTTTAACAAAAGCCTCAATATTGCATGTCATTATTATTACCAACTTAAAAAAATAATCTCTTCAACAAAATGATCAAGATAAAAGTGGGCAGGGACGAATGTGCGTTTGACAGAGACATCAATGAGCAGCATATCTGTGGGACCCATCACCACATTTATCCCACCGTGATGCACCTCATTGTAGAAGCATGAAAAAGTTGCTTCTTTCTTGAAACTATGTAGATCCCCCCAAGCCAGATAGAGGAAACACTATTCCAAACATCAACAAAAGGTAAAAAGTCACCTTTGGCTGTTAGAATGTGCGTTTGGGGTGCTAAATGTAATCCCAAAAACATCCTTAAGTTATATCCTTATACAGTTATACTCCCTCTAATCCAAAATATAAGAATTCTTCCACACAAATTTTAGTCCAAACTATAAGAGGTTGATAGGGTAATTGGTGATTGTTTTCCATTTTGACCCTTGACTGAGGAGAGCGTGACAAATAATAAATGTATATTTAAAAATCTCATTCTTTAATAAGAATAAAATAGGTAAATTTTATTAATTTAACCCATTAAAGGACTCAGCTGCAAGTAACATTCATTGATTCATGTAAATTAATTAACAATATCTTATATTTTGGACAGGAGGAAGTATTAAAATCATGTTCCGGTACAACTTAAGTCCAAAAGAAGCAACTATAAGATTTGGATTGTGTCCAACTATCAAACCCATGTGCTTGCCCATGACACATAACAAAACAAGGCCATAAATCAACTTGGCTCTCAATCATAAGGCATCTTTAAATATCGTCTTTCATGCCTAGTTACATGCGTATATTCACAAGATCTCCTTTGGATAGAGATACACCCTTGTGCGAAAGGAATTTAACAAGCTCCTATATTTTAAAACCAAAACAAACTCCTCATTAGAAATGAGGAAAATGAGTGGATATGTGGTTTTGCTGAAAAGGCTGGGATTTGTGGAGCATTGGAAGCGGAGTAAAGGGGAATAAAGAGGAGTTTGGAGGTGGCGTGGGATTTGGTATCAAACGAGTTGAACTGGAAGTTGACTCTGAGATTTCAGAAAGGTAACTCACACGGAAGGAGGTAGATGATGGATTCACAAGTTGCTTGCTTCATAACATCTTCAATTCAATGGCAAGGAAGTGAGAGGTTAGACTTGGGCTGGTTCACCGATCGGCTAATGGGTGTACAGATGAACCGGCGAAGATGTGGCGGTGTGTGGATGAGATCAAACAATGGTCAGGAATGTTTTTGAAAGAGGTAAGGTTGGAAGTCTTGAGTTTGAACTGCATTCGGGGATGACAAGGCAAGGCAAGATGAATTGCGACTATAAGAGAAGGAAGAAGAGACTAAGAAGGAAATTAAACTGTTTTGGTATGGGTAACATGGGAATCACGTGGCACAATGTGGGATGTTGAATGGTATCAATGACTACGATGTGTACTGCACAGCAAAAGTTCTACCAGATCTAGAAATAAACTTCCAAAATCCAAGCACACAAAAACAAGTTATATGAATCAAATGCATTACCACTAGATCTAAAAATAAACTTCCAAAAAATAATCACACCAAATCACTAGTTATATGAATCAAATGCATTACCCCCAAACAGGCACTAGATCTAGAAATAAACTTCCAAAATCCAAGCACACCAAATCACAAGTTATATGAATCAAATGCATTAATTAATCAAATGTAACCGCTCATGCTTATTGTGAATTTATTTAGTACCATTTAAGGAGGAAAAAATAAATAGTCTTGCATGATTCTTATGGGTCCATTACTCAATTCATCATCATATGATGAAAAACCTCCAGGAGCCTATAGCGGTGGCATGCGATCAACATTGTGAAGCAATTGCTGCAGCAACCTCCTGGTTGTTTGATCTTCCTGCATGCATACATATAAGGCAAGAAAATCAAAACCAAAGACACTACTAAACTAAAGTGGAATGTTGTTTATAGTTTTGAAATAGATATTTAGTTCTTTATGTTTCTCTTATATGCATGATCATCATATCTATTTAACTCAACTCTAATGATAAAATCTAATTCACATATACTTACATGAAGGCAACTACTGAATGTAGCATCCCTGAGAAGGTCTGGAAGGCAATTTCTTAATGCAGCACAAGCCCTAGTTGGACAATACGGAAAAAGATTAATCATATTGTAAAAGTAGATTTGAACCATGTTTGGTTAGCCATTTGTAGAACAAAAAAGTGCTTCTTTTACCCTTTGGGCCCAAAAGTAACTTTTGCAGAAGATACAAAATTATAAATTCATAAATCTGCATACTGGAAGAACTTTAATCATTTCACAGAAAAGGCAACAGAGAGGGACTATAAATGAACCTTGGATTATCTGACAGACGAAGATAGCAACAGATAATGTGTTTCAACAGACGAGATGAGGGTTGCTCGGCGAGAGAAGTCACCATGTTCCCCAAAACTCGACCAACTGCATAGAAACGATCAGCCGTAGTACAAATATACTCCAAGCCCACATCATCTGACAGAATTTTCTGAACTATAAATGTTGCAACCTGCCATAATAGATCTTTCATTATACATTGTCTTCAATCAAAGTTTTTTAGGAAAGGAAGATAGATTTCACAATGTAAAACACTGAACTGGAACAAAGGAAGATAGATTTCATGTATACTATGTAAGAGGTAAATAACGATGTAAACACGGATAGAAATGCATAAATTAAAACCAGAAGACAATCTGCATAAAAAAGTACCATTTTTTAGAATTACAATATGGCAAAAAAAAAATGGAAAAAGAAAATAACAAATCAGTTGCAACTTGACAAAATATACTTATAGAATATACTGGCATGAAATTACACAAGGCAGTAAGAAAGAACAGGAAAACCCAACTGTTTTTGACAATTCACTGCCCATTTCCATGGTGCGAAGGCAGAGCGGAATTATTTCAGTTGAAAGAAGAAAACTGATAACCTCTATATCATCAACCTGACAAAGAAGTAGAACGAAAAAGATTATTAACACTGACAAACACATCTGTTAAATATTGATTTCATCTTCACATGTAGTAAATAGGGAAAGCAAGTAATAACAAACAATTTGCTAAAAAAGTAACATAATAATGAGGAACTGTTATTTATCACTTGACTGAACTGATGAGTTAATCAAAACAAGTTGCATTCAATTACATATGCAAACTTTCAAATCATTACAAACTTTGAAGATTCAACACGTAATTTACCAAATATGATAAAAGCATGTATGGTTTCACATTAGAAACTACCAGAACTTATCATTTTAGTGTAAGTAAGGAACTATCTGGTTTTACCAAATCCATGGCTTTGATGGCTTCCAAAGTGAAACCAAACACGCGCTAAGAGTGAGTAACAAAGTAACTAGGATGAGTACCTTCACCAGGGCACCAATGACACCAAGACTAGTGAGTCTCAAGTACTCAAATGGTCTTGATTTGCTTGTTGTATTAAGAAAAGGATAAAGATATAGAGGTATGTGCGCTGCAAAAGAGAAAAGTTCAAATAATAATTCTGAATAATGATATTGTTTCTGTCCATATATTCTTTAAACAAGCACAAACCATATTAAGAAGGATGAAAGTCATGTCAAGGAAAAATAAACTACTAAGATGTAATCTTAAAACAGAGAGATAATATCCTCTTCCTGTTCAATCTAAATTAGGAAGAAGGTACTCAAAAAGCCGGCAAGAAATTGTTGCCAGGAAGGAAAATCATATAAAAATTGATGATGGTATTTAAATTATGGGAGAAAGAAATTCCATCTACAAGCAATATAGGAAGTGTCAGGAGTCTTAATGGAGTCAAAGGCATGGGCATCTCAGGTGCATTTAAGCTTTTGCTAATCAAGAATTGATTTGATTAATGGAAACTAATTTTTTAATGAGAGAATTAGATTTCCTAGGAAGACCATCACATCAATTAAGCATCCACTACACCAAAGCAGTCAGCTGAAGGAAGTATAATAAATGCTATATGCCATATAATTGAAAGTTCAGCGCAAATAAATTAGAGTAGTAGAAAGAAAAACTTGCAAATATGTTTTGACAGTAAATTAATTTCAAGAATGATCAGCTTAAAAGTAAGAATTTGAACTTTAAGGCACACACTCACCCCTCTTCCCAAGATATATCCCAAGACCATAAACAATCCATAACTTAGCCTATCTACTTACCTTCTAACCCTTCCTTGCTCATTTTAATCTGGTACTGTAAGTTATACAAGTGAACTTGCTTTTTATGGTTTTAATCAGATACCACTAAACATATCACAATAATTTACCACAGTCACCACAATTATAATAAAGGGAGGAACTCTTATTCTAAGCACATGCTACAGCTAACGATATGACGAAGAATCATGCCAAGAATATAAGTAGAAACCACAGTTCAAAATCAAGTACGTCAAGATCAGAAGTGGTGTTACCATTCAGGAACAGCATCTTTGTATCTGGGTGAGATGCAACACACTGTAGAAAAGCATAGGAAAAATCACATGTCTTGTCTCAAATCCAGCACGTAAAGAACAGAGATGGTGTTACCATATGGTTTAATTTAATTTTCAAGCAGTTCCCTGTCCCTGTGCATCAAAAGTTTATCAGCCCCTTCTCCTAGATTTCAATGGTTACATAATTAGTCCTTGGACTTTTAGACATTTGTATATCAATCCCCATGATACTAATGTGTCTTAACAGTGCAAACAGATTAGAAAAGTAATTAGATTTTCTATGAAAAGCAAAAAAGTTATATGTTCTTCCCCATCATTTTTGAATTATAAAACAAACAATTCATCAATCGCAGAAGGAATGTTGGCTTTAGCTGCTAGCACTCACTGATGTTGCTGAGAGAAGATAGTGGTGAGGGCTGAGAGAAGATGAATAGAAGAAAGAGTGGGCCATTATACTGGTTGCACTATGACAGAGTCTGATTTTATTAATATTTATTTTATTAATTGAGTCTGTTTTTTATTATCATTTTAGGAAATATGAAAATAAGTGGATTATCCACAAATAAGATTTAAGATATTTTAGCAATATTATTTATTATTTTAGATATTTTAGAATAAGTGGAATATCCACAAGTAGGATTTAGTAACTAGAATTTAGATATTATTTTAGTATTTCAGATATTATTTGGATTTCCTAGTTTGAATAGGATTTTAGATATTAGTTTAGTATTTTTGATATTATTTAGATTTTCTAGTTTGAATTTTGAATTAGATTTTTATCTCTCTTTGTATTCCTATAAGTTGGCCTTTGGTTTATTCAATAAAGCATCGAATATTCAGAGAGTAAATTGGTTTAGGAGATTCTCTAGGGCTGTTCTTAGAGAGTTAGTGAGATGCTTGCTTTCTCTTTATAACAGAGTATTGGGCTGTTTTAGAGAGAAGGTGAGATTCTTGCCTGCTCTTTATCTCATAATACATTTATCCTTCTCAACATAAATTCTCAAATTATCATCTAACTTTCCCATTTATCCGTTACTTTACTCAGTACCTTAACAAATGGTATCAGAGCCGTTCGATCCAAAAATGTTACTTACCCGTTCCATTCACCCTTTTCACAAATTTATAATATCACCACCCCTTCCAACATATTCTCATCCGTCATCTAAAAGATACTTTCCGAGATATAATGGTGGAGATCCAAAGTCATGGATTTCAAAGGCTGAGAATTATTTTTGGCTTTATCAAACTTCTGAGGATTTCAAAGTCGATATCGCATCTAGGCATTTAGAGGGCGACGCTTATGATTTGTTCATCACCATTAGCATGGAGCGTATAATCCTCTATTGGGATGAACTAGTAGAAGTATTATTGGAACATTATGGGCCAATAGAATTGAAAAGTGCTGATGAGTATCTTTGTAGCATACAACAGGTGGGGAGTGTTAGAGAATATAGCTTAGAGTTTGCTAAACGTTCAGCACGAGTCAAAAATTGGCCACAACACTGCCTTCTTGGAGTTTTCCTAGGCGGCCTAAAGGAAGAATTAAAAGCTGAATTGAGGATTTGTAGGCCCCATACTCTGTATGAAGCAACTCGCCTAGCCCTAAAATATGCGAAGCTTATGTTATCACGTGAGCCCAAGCTGAATCACTTAAGCACCCAGATTCGCATAACACAACCCAGTTCTGCGACAACAGGGGATGCACAATATGCGTTTGATTCATCAAACAAAAATAAATCAGATGTGTCGTCCTTGCAACTAACTCAATACACAACATCGGCTTCAACAGGAACAACTCAACTAGATACGGAAGCTCAAATCAAGAGGGAGAAGGGAGTGTGCTATCAGTGTGGAGACATCTTTTGCCCAGGCCACTGCTGCAAATCAAGCTTTTCACCAATGAAGATCACCGGAGAGGTCAAAGAGGTTATGCCTCCCTTAGTAGTAGAAGTCAAGACCGAATCAAGAGGGAATGTTGCAGGAATCTCCTTCAACACCAAAATATGCAAGTCTTTTGCTTCAATGATGAAGAGTACTATCCAGAGTCATAAAATTCTAATTCTTGCGGACAGTGGGTTCAAACATGATTTTGTATTTAAAGAATTGCTATTTGGCATGCATCTTCTTGTTTGGTCTCCTATTCCTTTTGGAGTTTTACTTAGAGTTGCTGATACAACTTATATTGCCTTCCTACCACCTCTGCCTAAACCTCCAGACATACAAGGAAGATAATTTTTTCGTTTTGCCTTGAGGACTAGGCAAATTTACAAGGAGGGGATAATGATAGGGTCTGATTTTATTAATATTTATTTTATTAATTGAGTCTGTTTTTTATTATCATTTTAGGAAATATGAAAATAAGTAGATTATCCACAAATAAGATGTAAGATATTTTAGCAATATTATTTATTATTTTAGATATTTGAGAATAAGTGGAATATCCACAAGTAGGATTTAGTAACTAGAATTTAGATATTATTTTAGTATTTCAGATATTATTTGGATTTCCTAGTTTGAATAGGATTTTAGATATTAGTTTAGTATTTTTGATATTATTTAGATTTTCTAGTTTGAATTTTGAATTAGATTTTTATCTCTCTTTGTATTCCTATAAATTGGCCTTTGGTCTATTTAATAAAGCATCGAATATTCAGAGAGTAAATTAGTTTAGGAGATTCTCTAGGGCTGTTCTTAGAGAGTTAGTGAGATGCTTGCTTTCTCTTTATAACAGAGTATTGGGCTGTTTTAGAGAGAAGGTGAGATTCTTGCATGCTCTTTATCTCATAATACCTTTATCCTTCTCAACATAAATTCTCAAATTATCATCTAACTTTCCCATTTATCCGTTACATTACTCAGTACCTTAACACACTACTTGCCCTTTCAAGTATTGTGAGCACTATAATGGTTCTGCTTTGAGGACAGGGGAATATTTATATCCCACCATTGTTTTGCAGACTCCAGAAAAACCAAAATTTAATTTGCAACAAAATCTTCAGAATCTTATCTTGATTTGAAGGCTCACAAATGAGAAACCAAGAATCCAAATTTGCCATTGTTTATTTGAGTCCCATGTCATAAGAATGTAATCTCAAAAAAATTGAAGAACAAAATATCAGACTTAATGGAAAACCAATTCAGAGCCTCCAAATATCACAAGCCTGTAACGACCTATTTGAAAAACAGATTATAGGAACCTCCGGATTAATTTTCCCCAAAATAATTACGGCTTCACTTATAACTTAAGCAATTGATTTCCAAAGTTCCAAAATTGTAAGAACTTATCTACTTCGCAAAAGCAATAGATTGAACAAAGTAACAGTGGAAATAGTTAGGAAGTTTGAAAGAAAAGACTACAAACTATACAGTTCAATGATAAATAACATGATAAAATATAAACTATCTGTCCCCATTGTATCAATTACATGCCAAATATAATATACTATATATAAGGAATTTATAATTGACAGAACAGCCTGGCTGCAATGACACAGTGCAATGACATCTAACCTGAAGAAGAGCAAGAGCATTGCAAACACGATTTGATTGGATTGGAGAAAGGTTTGGAGGTGACAGAACTGGGTATATTGAAACTATTTCCTGAAAGAAAAGGAATCCAAATCTTAAAGGAGCATGACAACTAATAAGCAGTCTAATATTTGGAAATAACAAGCAACAAAGCTTTAACCTCAGAGGAAATGAGAGTTGATGATACTACCATACATGCATAGAATATACCAAAAAGAAATGGAAATATAGACAGTGCAAGCAGCAAAATAAGCTATTACAGTAGAACAGTTAATGTTCATTAATTATTATAAACATTTACAGCGTCACAAGGTACTATGACCAATTTGTCAATAACATATAAGAATGATTACGCTCATCAATTTTGTCAAAGTTGAAAACGGAATTTGGGAAACAAGATATCACCTATATGTGGTAGAAGGCCATAGGCGGGAAACATGCGATGCTAAGAAGACAGTATTTTTATATTCTACCTAAAAAAGGAGCTAAGGCTGTATAGTGTATAATAACCATAAAACCAAGCATTTAGAATAACATGCAAGTGGGATAACATACCTGCAAAAGAGCAGCAATTGTACCAAATGAATTCCACAACAGTGGGGCTACTCCTAGTTCTTGAAATGATTCCCTCTTCTAAAATTAAGCAGTCAGAACAAACAAAAATGAGATACCAGTACAGCTGAATTATGTCTCCTTGTTGTGGCTGAATGTGTAAAAAAATGATAATAATCAGAAAAATCAACAAGGAAGCAAGTCAGTCCACCATATGAACTAGCATTCTCACAAATACAGAGAAGCGTAAGGCTACCATTGCAATGCAATATGATTGTGGATTTCAGATTCTATTGCCATCATAAAACAGGATTCGTGATGTTATTTTGAATCCCGCGCTGGCTGGCATTTGCTTCAACTGAGGTGAATACATCACCCTTCAATAACCCATAAATTAGACTTTGAAACAGACAAACAACTTAAAAAATTCCCCAATCAAATGTTTCAACTGAAATGAATACATCAGTTATTCAACTAGCAAAGCTAACCAAAAGTCCATCAGAAAAGAATTTGAAAACACTGATCACAAACTCACGCAACAAATTCTCAAATTTGTGTGATGTAAATGAACAATCGACCTTAGACAGCTCAAGCAGGGCACTTTCTCGGAGTTCAGGATTGCCTAGTTGAAGAACCAGATGCTCTACAGCTGCGGCCATCTTATCCTTGCTAGCCTGAGAAGGGGCGACGTTTTGAGCGGAGGTACCAACAGCTACAAATGGCACATTCATTGAAAGAGAATGAGGCAAATTGGCCATTACTGAAAGATACCGAAAATGAATGAAGCTGTGTCTTCCTTACTTCCTTCCTTGTATTTAGATGTCTTTTATATAAAAAAGCTAAAAGAACAAGGCTGCTGAGTTATAACCGATGATCGGCTCGGCGACACGTGCTATGCATGCCGGAGAGAACATAACGATCGGTGTGCGAAAGCGCGCGCCAAGGAAGGAAAACTTGAAAAGCCTGCCGGTCAATTGGCCGTTACAGAAATTTTACCAGAAAATCCGACGTTTAAAACCTTCGGGATTGTTTTGTTCCCTTTTCTGTATCTAGAATTTTGCTGGGTACATTGAATATATTTCTTGGGATTTGATTACAGTTTATTGTGACTATTATCACCCTCATTAATGTCATATTAAAGCATTCATGATTTGGTAGGGAAAGGAGACACTCGTTTTACTCTCTCATTTTCTTTCCAAATTTTACTTCTACCCTCATATTAAAATAAAGAAAGAAAAGATAGAAAGGAAAAGAATTTTGAATTTGTAAAATTTTAAATCAAGTATTTTCTAAAAAATAAGTTGTGAATTTTTTATCAAGTTTTGTTATTCCCTTATCAATTATTGATAACAAATCTGATTTAAGATTTTACAATTTTAAAGTCCTTTTTCTATCTTTTTTCCTAAAACAAAACATAGTTCAAATTTAATATTTTATAAAATTAGTTTTATATAAGAATGTATAAAATTATTATCAGAAATATAAATACATGAACTCTTGAGATCTTATGGAAAAAATTTATAATTGCAACGCAAATAAAATAAACAAATTTTAATTTTATAAAATATAATAATAATAACAATAATAATTTTGTAAAATATTATACCTGAACTATTCAATATTTTAATAAATGGCGGAGATGAGATTATAAGGAGAATAAGGAAAATAAGAGAATATTGTTTTCTTTGTTTCTGTTTTTAAAATCAGTTTTTTTTATTTTTCAAAAAAAAAAACCCCGTTTAGAAAACTGTATTCAATGAGTTGTTTCTAAGAAAACTTAAAATTTTTTTAAAAATTTAAACAATAAAAAAAAATTTAGGTGTTTTCTTCTTTTTGTTTTTCCATTTTTTATTTTTTAATGTTGTCATTTACCAATTATTGATACCACCTTATTAGTATTCACCATCGTCACGTCATTGGCAACAATCACCACCGTATAACTTCAAAGACCAATTTTTTAAAAGACAACTTCATATAGATTCTTTTTTATTTCCAAAACTTGTTTTTAAAAATAATTTTATAGAATTGTTTTGGAAAAAAACAAAAAATAGTAACAAACAAACCCTATGTTTTCGAATTTGGTGGTGTATGGCTTAGTACCCGTGTTTTTTCAAATATGGCGTTAATAAAAGAGGAACAATTTCAGTAAAGAACCACTATAGCGAATTAATTATAGTTGGCCCAAAAAAAAAACTAAAATTTCACTGAAGTCCAAGGGGCTAAAGTGAAATTAATTTGTGATGGTAAAAAACAGAATTGACTCTTAAGGTGGTCCCCCCTCTCTCTACTGGTTCCCGCTCCTTGTGAGTCTCTCTCTCCACTAACTCTAGCTCCTCTGTCGTAATTGATAAGGTGTTTGTTTAGAATAGCTTATTTTAAAATAATAAGTACTTATAAATCGTGATTCATGGTATATGAGATAAGTATGTGAGAAAAGTTTTATCTCGGCTTGCATAATAAGGACTTATTTTTTAAGAAAACACTGAATCAAACAAGCCTAAGATCTCTGAAGAATGATAGGCTTCTGCCCACTTGTTAAAAAGTCCTTTCCAACATTTGTACATATAAAGGTTAATTTAATCATTGATTCTTACACTCTAATTGAATTTTAATTCTGGTTAATGCGACCTTAAATCATGATATTTTGTCCATGTATTTTTTTCTGTCCAAACGTTATTTCATATAATTTCTTTAAAACTTGAATATGAGTTTAACGACGTTAACGAAATTTAACATGGTTAAACATATGAATTAAAGCAAAAACTTGTTAAATGTACAAGGAGAAGAACTGAAACCTTTAAATAATATAAAGAGAAGGACAAAACTTAGGTTAAGTTATTTATATCCATTTAGTTAAATTCTCTAATGACATTTGTTATTTTGTTATTGTTACTTGTTAAAATGCATTTGATGACTTGTAAATTCACTTATAAAGACTTATACTTTTTTGTATCAATCATTATGATGTAAATTAGGATTTGTAAATTTTCATATCCACACTTGTTATTTTGCTATTATTAGTTGTTAAAATATGTATGTACACTTGTAACGTTGTTAAAACTTGAATATGAGTTTAATGACGTTTATGAAATTTAACATGGTTAAACACATGGATCAAAGCAAAAACTTGTTAAATGTATAAGGAGAAGAACTGAAACTTTTAAATAATATAAAGAGAAGGACAAAACTTAGGTTAAGTTACTTATATCCATTTAGTTAAATTCTCTAATGACATTTGTTATTTTGTTATTGTTACTTGTTAAAATGCATTTGATGACTTGTAAATTCAGTTATAAAGACTTATAATTGTTTGTATCAATCCTTATAATGTAAATTAGGATTTGTAAATTTTCATATCGACACTTATTATTTTGCTATTATTAGTTGTTAAAATTAAATTTTGTAAATTTTCATTTGAACACTTGATATTTTTCTATTGTTAGTTGTTAAAATATGTATGTACACTTGCAAATTTCACCTAATGGATATATAGAACTTAACCCAAGTTTTGTCCTTTTTTTAATCCGATCATTTTCTTTTATTCTTCAATTTTTATTTTTTATTATTATTGTTATCTTTTCATTCTATTTTATATTTCTCTATTGATATTATTTTATGCAACACCCCAAATTTTATATTCATCAAAAAATATATTATAATTAATTGAGAAATTCAATAAAATGATGAATATTTATGAATTTAGATCTTGTGAATTTTGAAATATTCTATTCATAAGGAAATGGGCAAATTAATTCATAAAAGGAATTAAATTACAAAAGTGATAGCAAAATCATAATTTTGCCAATTTAACCCAAGATTAATTATTTTTCTAATTAATTGAAGTTAATTTCAATTAATCATGGAAAATAAAGGAAAATATATAATTGGATTATTCTTGATGAAATAAATCAAGAATTGTGAAATTAGAAGGAATTATACATAATTCACTTAAGTGAATTATGAAATTAATGAAATACATATTATTTCTTTTCTCCTTAAATTTCGGCCAACACATGAAAATAAGGAAGAGGAAATGGGTTTGGTTAGAGTAAAGAGAACAGAGGATGGTTGGTGTAACAAAAAGAAAATCTAGTCCAAATCTAATTGAAGTTAAATGATGAAGGAGTATGGTATAAAGTAGAAGGCATGATGAAGGAGTATGGCATAAAAATTTAATTAATTTAATTAATGTAAATAATGTAAAAATTAATTAAAAATATGATTTAATTAATGTAAATATATAAAAATTAATTAAAAATATGGTTAATTATTTTAATAGATGCATATTTAAATAAAAGTGTTTATAAATGTTTATGAAAAAGTGTATTTAAAAAATTAAAATTTGAAATTAATATAATTTATATAATATCTCAAATTTACATTATTAATAGCATATGATGAACCAATCATGGTGTCGTGGCAAAAAAAAATGAAAGAAATATCTTTTTCATCATTTAAATGAATACTAAATAAATAGGTTTCAATAAATATGATAAAAAATGTAAAAATTTTAAATTTTATAATATAAAAAAATTTTCTAATATGTTGGACATTTTGAACATATATATTAGAATTATTTTTGTTTGTATAAAAATTATTTTTAGGCAAATATAAGTGTTTATTGATTTGTTAAAAGAGGGGTATTTTGGTCAAAACAAATGCTTAATAGTCAAACTTAACTATCAAGTAATAGTTAGATGGATGGAAATGGAATCTCAATTATGTAAGGGATGTTTCTGTAATATATATTTTAATTTCAAGAGAGGTTTATATATGTTTTCAAAATAGATGGAAGGTTTGTGTAATTTAGGTAAAATAGAGGGATGCTCAATGTATTTTACTTTTTTTTATATGCATTCCATACTCTAAAGTAATTTGTGGTGCTCATAACACCCCGTGAAGTATTTTTTTTAGGTGTGACCATCAACATGAAGTTCTTTCTTGTTTAATTTTGCACTTAATAATTTATATAATTTAGAGTATTGGATACACTTGAAAAATACTTTAGGGTATTGGCTCCACAAAAAAAATAGTTTTTGATAGTGGATATACTTAAAAAAATACTTTAAGATGTTGGATGCACAACAAAATACTTTAAGGGCCTGGATGCACATGAAAAAATAATTGGGGGGGGGGGGACCTTAACCCTATATATTTATATATCCAAAATCATTCTTTTGCTTCTCCATCTTCCCATTCATTTATTCAAATGCTCAACGTCAGCCATAAATCAATAATGTTCTTATTAGTAATAAAAATATTGACAAACTCTTTGAAGAATAGCAGAAACTGAAACATGATTTTGATAAGGATTAAAGGGTAAAAATGTCCCAGAAGTTTTCATAAATGGGCACTAGGCACCAGAAAATTTTCAAGAGGCCAATTTCGCACCAGTGGTAACAAAATTGTGGCAATTTTGATCTATTTTAACATCACCAAGCAGTCAACTGTTAATTGACCAATTATGTTAAGTTGGCTGTACCACATAAGATATATTATAGTGCATAGTATGCCATGTAATCATCTTCCTTACTGAAATTATAACAAAAAAAATCAAATTTCTATGGACATGGGTTGTGAACATGAAGTACCCATATCCATACAACTCCAAGCAAAGCCGACAAAATGGGTCAAACCCTTCGGGCTAGCCCGTCTAAGTGGGGGGTCGGCTTGTATTTTAGGTGGTGAAAATGAATTCAAACTTAAAACGGGCTAGACCGTTAGGGTTCAAAAATAAAAGAGCCGAACCTTTTTAGCCTGCTTAATTTTTACTCATTAAAATAAAAATATTTACTTTTGTTATGCAATACCACTTCCTTAGGGAAAAAAAAACTTAGGTACTTAAGTTCACACATACTTCTGATCTAATGAAATTTCAAAGGATCAAGTTGAAGTTAAGTTGTTTAGCTCTTGCCACTTCCCATGCAATTAATGACCTTATATATATGTTTTACTCTCATTCATGCATCCTCTGCACACATGATAATCGAGCATTCAAAAAAAAAAAAAAATTGGCAAAGAAGTTTTTCTTAAAAATAAAATAATTTTACTATAACTTTCTTTTTTCAAAAATTTCTCAAATAAAATTATATTATACTACTTATAGTCCTATTTATAAGAGTTCGATAACCGAATTATGTGGTTTAAGAAAAGGGTTAAAATTCGCTAAAAATAATGTCTTGAAATAAATTTTTTGTTCCAAATATGCCCTTGTTTATAAGGGGCAAGTAAAAGAGATAAATAGAGTAAATATAAGTATCACCAACCCTTTTAATTAATGCAATATACTCTTCTGGTCCTAAATATAAGATAAAGTTGACTTTTTTTTGGAGATATTAAAAAAACTAATAAAATTACTTTAAAATATTTATATTTATCGTTTTTTTCAAACTATTTTGCCTGACTTATAAACTGATATATAATCTAATAATATATAACATATGGTATGATTAAATAACTGATTCAGCTTCCTTAATCTCTCTAAAAAAAATCAACTATGTCTTATATTTAGAATCAGAAAGAATATATAATTAATTAGTGTACAAATAAAAAAAAAACTCATTAAATATTGAGATAACTTTTTATCGAGCTCTTATAAAAAGGACCAAGTCAATTTCAAATTTTGGGCTCTTATAAAAAGGACTGGAGGAAGTAGCAAAGAAAATTTAATATAGTCATGTCTAAATTTTTTTATATATAATAACTATGAGATTTTCTTGTCTTTTTAGCTATTAAATTTTTTTATATGTGATTACGAAAAGTAGGTAAATTATTTAGTTTTGATTATTTGTGAGTTGGGACAATAGTTTATTAGTATTTGGAGTTTAATTTGTATTTGTTATTGAAGTTTAGCAATAGTTTAACATTTTATTTTATTTGATTTATAGATATTAAGAGATTTATTATTTTATTTTTAGATATTTTAAAATATTTTAAAAATTGAAATTTTGATAAAAAAAATATAAAAGCCCACAGGCCAACTTTGAGCCTATGTATCTAGAGGCCAGGCTTCAATAATATGATGATTTTATGGTATGTGGGTTTTTTAAGCCCAATTATTTTAAAATCTGACCCATCAAAGGACGGCCTTTTAGAGTCAAGCTAACCCTTTTTGACAACTCTCCTCTAAGCAATGGTGTGGCATCGCAAAGCCAACCCCCCATTCATCATCATCATCAATCAGTAGAAAAAAATTAACAATCTGAAAGAAAAAGCCAATCTGGAGAAAAATTTCTCCTCTTGATAAACCAAATAATGACCAACCCACTGACCCATTGTGTCTCAAAAGCAGCTCTTCGTGGGCTTCCTCCCTTGGGCCATTTGAAGTCATAGAGAGGTACTGAGAGTTTGAAGCAGAGGAATGAAGAAAAGAGAAAAGAGAAAAACACAATGCGAGTAAGGTGACGATAAGTTTTCCGGAAAATCTAATCAGAAGCCTCCAAAGATCACAAGCCTATAAGGACCCAGTTGAAAAACAGATGATATAGGAACCTACAGATTAATTTTCCCAAAAAATAGTTATGACTTCACTTATACCTTAAGCAATTGATTTCCAAATTTTCATAAATTTAAGAACTTGTCTACTTCACAAAAGGAATAGTTGAATAAAGTAACCGTGTAAATAGATAGGAAGTTTGAAAAAAAATTACAAACCATGCAATTATATATAATAACATGATAAAACACAAATAAGCTTTCCATGTATCAACTCTATGCCGAATATAATATACTTTTTTCAGTCCTTAATATAAGATCTCGCTTGTAGTATAATTTACACTACCATTCGGACAAGAGCAAGAGCATTACACAATTGGTTTGATTATTGCATTGGAGAAAGGTTCGAAGGTGGCATAACTAGGTACATTGAAACTATTTCCTGAAGGAAAAAAGAATTCAAATCTTAAAGGAGCATGACAAATAATAAGTTGTTTAATAGTTGGATATACCACGCATGCCTAGAATATACCAAAAATTGGAAATACAGACCATGCAAGTAGCAAAATAAGCTATGGGAATAGAGTAGTTAATATTCATTAATTATGGTTTACATTAACAGTGTCACAATTTACTATGACCAATTTGTCGATAACATAAGAATGAGGTGAATACATCATCCTTCCAGAACCCATGAAATAGCCATTGAAACAAATCCACAAAAACTAAAAAAAAAGAAAAAGAAATTATATATGTCATAATTTGAAATTTGGTGCAGGTATTTATTTCAACTGGGATGAACACACTAGTTATCCAGCTAAAACTTGAAACAGACACACAAAACTAAGAAAAACCTTTTTCTTAGGGATCAAGATTCAATTATATAATAACATCTTAGCTGGAGAATGGGATGGACGACATCTTAGGCTTCTTAGCTTGAGAAGCGTTTTTAATGGAGATAACAACAGCTACAAATGGCGCATTCATTGAGAGTGGTTGAGGTAAATTGGTCACGGTTTTGAAATATATAAGGAATGAATGAAGCGGTGGTTTTCTTATTTCCTTCCTGTACTTCAACGCCTTTTAAAAATTAATTATTAATAATTAATAACTAATAAGCTAAATATTAAAAAGGTCTTATATGGTTATTGATATGGTAAATACTAACCTCTGCAAAATATGATAGGCCTGTACTCACCCTCAAATGGTCACTTCTAACAAATTCATATATATAGAGGTTAATTTCATGGTAGTTTAATTGAATTTTAATTTTAGTTAATGCAGTTTCAAATCATAATTTTTAGTACTTTTACTATCTTCCGTCAAAACATCAATCATTATAGTTTTATTAAGACTTGAAAATGAGTATAATGACGTTAATGAAAAGTAATGCCGTTAAATATATATTTCAAAAATACTTGTTAAAAGTATAAGGGGGAATAACCAAAATTTTTTAATAGTATAAATAGAAGAATAAAACAAGTTACTTTTATCCATTTGGTCAAATTCTCCTATGACATTTGTTGTTTTTCTATTATTAGTTGTTAAAATGTATTTGATGACTTGTAAATTCACTTATAAAGACTAATGTAAATTACAATTTGTAAATATTCAAATGGACACTTGTTATATTGTTATTGTTAGTTATTAAAATTAAGATTTGTAAATTTTTATATGGTTACTTGATATTTTGCTATGGTTTGTTGTTAAAATTAGGATCTGTGATTTTTCATTGGACACTTGTTATTTTATTGTTTTTAGTTTTTAAAATGCATATGTACACTTGTAAATTCATTTTTAAACCCTAATGGATATAAAAGTTGACCTAAATTTTATCCTTTTTTATTAGTATTATTATTTCATTCTATTTTTTTTTCTAGTGATATTATTTCAAAATTTTATTTATTCTCATACATCATATTTTGAGTAATTTTTTTTTACTTAATTAATTACATGATAAATTGTATTTATCATAGGATAATTCTTTCATAATGTTTTTTAATTCTAAAAATAAAAATTAGTATGGTACAAAGAGCCCACTTAATCTTAGAGAATATAGTGAATAGAAACTTTCAGGGGCGTCCAATCAAAGATAATATCGTCCATTTTCCAAAAAAAAAAAAGATAACATCATCTACGTAGAGTCCTTTATCTGCTATTATATTATTCGAGTTCACCGACGATAAAGTTGTAAGTGCTATAATTTTATATCACCCAAATAAACCTGGGATGTAATCTGCCAAGTACGCAGGCCTCAAACCTCATATTCAAATTCTCTCATCGCATTCGACTTTGCAGTAACTCTCCACTAACTATGAGAAAAGAAGATGGTCAATGATATCAGAGTTTACAAGATAGTCTTAAGCACATAGACGGGGATTCGGCTAATTTAGTAATTTAGTGATATTAAAACTGTGATATCTTATTGAACCATGAATGCCACACATTCATCCTTGGGAAACTTCATCATACTGGTAATCTCTCTCTCTCTCTCTCTCTTTGTTATTTAGCTAGGTATTCTCCCCGTATCGACTCCAACTTCTTTAGTTCCCCTCCCTAACAGATAAAGATATTGGTTATCATGTTGGGGTTGAGGTTCAAATGTGACCTTCATAGCACTCATGTAGCTTTGAGGCCAATAGTTTGGGCCCTCTATTTATGATTTTGCAATTTGATGGTAATCCTACGAATTTATCAACATGGTTTGGAAGCATTGTGCTCATCAGTTATAAGTAATATATAAAGTATTGTACTAATTATTAGAATTTTAAAGTTGTACTCCACACCTATGGACCATAAACATAGACTAGTTGATGGTAGAGCATGGTAGTTAAGTGATGGGAATACATACAAAACAATTAAACGGTATAATTTGAGTCGTATCACTATTCTTAACAAAAATTCTGCCTCTTTTTCAATAAATAAAGATTTGGCACTCCTCCAGATTCAACAATCCCTTTATGCAAAAAATAGGGTGACAAAACCAAAAAATGCAATAGTAATGTGGTGAATTTATGGCAATTTAATGTGGTTGATTATAGGAATAAATATGAGTAATTAAAACGCATATATGTTCTAACAGTCACTTGTAAAATACTTATCTTTTTTACCTTTTTTATTGAGTAGCAATTGTTTATGCAATTTATAAGCTCAATCTTAGATGATGATTTAATGGTTGCAACTTCTTTGAGTCTCCCCCCCCCCCCTCTTAAAAGTTACAAATTAGAAAGTAAGATTTAGTAGAGGTCTTTGTTTTGCATTATTCAATATATTCATTATTGTCAATTAATAAGTACTATCAATTATGAAGTAACCACAGTCATTGTCATTCCACTGATAACTATTAATTTAATTATTAATATAATTTATTAATAATTAATTACTAAGCATTGTTAAACTTAACTGCATTGCAATGAAAATTGATAACTAAATGATAAATGGTGTTCAACTAATCTATTTCTACAGCCTTCACTACTACAAATTTGTTTATATTTGATTCTCCATAAGTAACGGTTTTGTGGAGTTTTGAGAATGACATATATAATGGTTTTTTAAAACAGCCGTTAAGTACATGAGAATATATTAAACGGTTTTATAATCCAACCGTTATATATTAGTTTCGTTGTTTTGGGAAAAAAATGGTATCTTTTATTTGATGGTGGTTTGTGAAAAGCTGTCAAATATAAATGTTGTATATTTGACGATTGTTCAAAAAGAACTATCATATATAATATATTTAATAGTTTTTTAATAATAACCGTTAAGTATACTCTTTCAAAAACACCTCCCAAACCCATTTTCATTAGACATTTGAAACTTACAAAGTTACAGAGAGCTCACTTCTACACCTTCGACGACTCCATTCCAGCTCCTCAACCACCATTTCACTCTCCCGCATTGTTCCCTTAATGGTTTTGCTCCCTTCTCCTTTGCCGTAGCTCTCCATCGTCGTTCACTGTTCATGGGTCGTGGGTTCGTGGGTTTCATGGGTTCTGGAGTTTTTCTAGGTTTGTGGGTAGGGGTGTTTGGGTTAGTTTCTTCTTCTAGGGTTTCTCCTACTAGCGGTTTTGCTTCTTGTTTTTTCGATATTGATTTGGATAAAGAGTATGTAAAGATTGTTTTTTTGAGTGATTTTGTACGTGTAAAGGGTTTTACCACTGATTTTAAGTGTTTCTTGTTACTAGAGTTGTTATTAGTGGTTTTTGATCTTGTTTTTCTGATATTGATTTCGATAAAGAGTATGTAAAGATTGTTTTTTGAGTGATTTTGTATGTGTATAGGGTTTTGCTACTAATTTTAAGTGTTTCTTGTTACTAGAGTTGTCATTTGTGAGTATTGATTTGTGTAAAGAGTATATAAAAATTGTTTTTTGAGTGATTTTGTATATGTATGGTGTTTTGCTGATGATTTTAAGTGTTTCTTGTTACTAGAGTTATTATTTCTTAGTATTAACTTATGTAAAGAGTATGGAAAAATTGTTTTTTGAGTGATTTTGTATGTGCATAGGGTTTTGCCACTAATTTTAAGTGTTTGTTGTTACTAGAGTTGTCATTTGTGAGTATTGATTTGTGTAAAGAGTGTGTAAAGATTATGTAAAGATTGTTTTTTGAGAGATCTTGTATATGTATAGGGTTTTGCCACTAATTTTAAGTGTTTCTTGTTACTATAGTTGTTATTTATTAGTATTAATTTGTGTAAAGAATATGTAAAGATTGTTTTTTGAGTGATTTTATATGTGCATAGGGTTTTGCCACTAATTTTAATTGTTTGTTGTTACTAAAGTTGTTATTTGTTGATATTGATTGTGTAAAAAGTATGTAAATTTTTTTTTTTTTTTGTATATGCTCTAGATGGAGATTGCAAATAAAGAATGGATGTTTGCCAATTGTCTAAAAAAGGAGTACTAGGATAGGGTGAGGGATTTCATAAGGTTTTCGATTTAATAATGCTAATGATTATGGTTTCATTATTTGTCCTTGCGTTAAGTGTGGTATTGTGAAGCATGTTGATCTAGACAATTGTAAGTCACACTTAGTGATGTATGGAATTGATTAGACTTATACCTATTGGACAAAACATGGGGAGCAGGATGTGGACAGCAGTGCTAGAGGGCTGAATTTGGAAATGTGTGAATCGCCTAACTTTGACACAAGTACATTTGAGGCCGATCATCTTCAAGATATGGCCGATGCAATTGAAGCAGAATTTAGTAAATGCCAGAAAATTTTGAGAGGATAAAGAGCAATGTTGAGAAGCTTTTGTATGAGAATTGTACTTAGTTCACATTATTCTTTGTAGTGTTGAACTTGTACAATTGGAAAGCAATATATGGGTTGAGTGACTCATACTTCACATAATTTCTTGCGCTTATAAAACCTCCCTCCATGGCTCTTGATGAAACGAAAGTACATGATGTTGTCAATTCTACTCTCAGGGCCAAGGCAACAAGGGAATGATATAGATGTATACGTTGCACCCCTAATTGAAAACTTGAAGAAGTTGTGGTACAAAGGGGAGGTTGTATATGATGCTCACCAGAAGAAAAAATTCAATATGAAGGCCATGCTGTTTGGCACAATCAATGACTTTCCGGTGTACTGTAATTTGTCAAGGTACATCATTAAAGGCCACCTTGGATGCCCAATTTGTGAAGAGGGTACACAGTCGATCAGGTTGAAGCATGGTATGAAAAACTCCTAAATGGGACATCGTAGATGGTTGCAAAAGGGTCATTCGTATTGTCGCATGAGAAAATACTTCTATGGAGAATTAGATGAAAGGATGGCACCTGAGCCTTTGACTAGTGATGAGGTTTTTGAAAAAAATGAAACATACAGACTGTAAATTTAGGAGGCCATTTGGGAAATATGCTAGGACAAGTGGGTGGAAGAGAAGGTATATTTTCTTTGATATTCCATATTGGAGTTCCCTTAATGTTAGACATTTTTTTGTTGTCATGCACAATGAGAAAAATGTGCGTGCATGACAGTTTTTAGAACGTTACTTCATATTCTTAGGAAGATGAAGGATTTCAGATGGGAATAAGGGAGGAATTGGCACCGATGGAGAGGGGATCTCGTACATTCTTTTGCCTAACGGCATTAACACTATCTAAACAAAGAAAAAGAAGTTTTTGTGAGTTTTTTACTTCCGTGAAAGTGCTAGAGGTTTACTCATCAAACTTTAGCAACCTTGTGTCAATGAAGGACTTGAAGCTGAAGGGTCTAAAACCACACGATTGTCATGTGTTGATGGAAAACATTATTCCAGTACCAATATGAAGTATTTTATCCATGGTTCCCGGACCCGGACCGGACCGGCCGGTCCGGACCGGAAACCGCCGAACCGGTCACTAGACCGGTCCGGTTCACGGTCCGGTCTGGGTCCCAAATTAAAAAAAAAAAAAAAATTTAACTTTTTCCTTTAGAATTTCATACTATAAGCCTAAAATTTTCAATTACTCACCGGTTTGGTCCCGGTTTAGCTCCGGTTTGGTCCCGGTTTGACCCACTGACCCTTAACCCAGTACCCCGACCGGTTCAATACCCGGTCCGGGTTTTAATACCTTGATTTTATCTGATAAGGTGTGAGCTATGATCACGAAGCTCTATTTCTTCTTAAACTCACTATGCAGTAGAGTGATTGATCTCAAGAAATTGCCGAGGCTACAAACCTGAATTGTGACTACTTTGTGTCAACTGGAGATATTTTTCCCTCCAACTTTCTTTGACATAGTAGTGCACCTAACTATTCAGTCGGTTAGAGAGGTACAATTGTGTGGCCCAATCTATATGAGATGGATTTACCTAGTCGACCGTAAGACGAAGGACTTGAAAGGGTATGTGAAAAATCAGAGCTACCCAAAGGGGTGCATTGTTGAATACTACATTTGTGAAGAGGCGGCTAAATTTTGTACCAATCATTACTTGAAAGAAGCATGTGATATTGGCCTTTCGGTGTCTAGGCTTAAAGGAAGGATACCTAGACAATATTTAATGGGAAAGAAAGTTATTATCGCTATCTCAAAAAATTACTGGGAGCAAGCATACATATACGTACTTCACAACTTTGAAGAGATTGACGGGTATATAGGTATTCATATGAATGAACTTAGGAGGAAAACCCAATAGAGTACAGAGTTGGTATGACAAAGAACATAATAAACAATTCACAGTATGGTTGAAGCAACGTGTGGATGACAAGTATAATGTCGATCATAATTCAATTCTGGAGAAAGTAATGTTCTCGACACGTGGTCCAAATAGACATGTGCTTTCTTTCTCAAGCTACGTCATCAATAGATACACCTTCTACACTAAAGAGCAGGATGCTCAAATCAAATCAAAATGCAAAATAGTGGGATAATTGTTATTGCTAACACCATGCATGTATCAAGTGCAAAAGGTAAGAACCTATCTATTCCAATATGTCATACTTTGGCGTGGTTGAGCACATTTGGGAGTTTGATTACGTAAGATTTCATGTTCCAGCTGTCGGGTGCAAGTGGGTTGACAACAATAATGATTTTGAAAGTAGATGAATTATGGTTAATACAATTAAATTTGAACAAGCAAGGGTATAAATAAAAGCTTTCATTTTGGCTTCTCAAGCTAAAAAGTGTTCTATGTTCCCAATCTTGTTAATAAAGATGGTCAATTATTTTATTATCAAACAAAATAAATGAAAATGCAGGAGGTGAATTCAGTGAGAATGATCCTTTCCAAGGGTTGTCACTTGAAACACAATTCAATGAGGATGATGCTTTGTATGTCAAGCATGACCACCATGAAGGAATTTGGATATCAAATAGGGGGAAGTTGATTCGCAAATTAAAGAAAACAATTGTAACTAAAAAGAGTATTAACATTACTAAGACTAGGAAAAAAAAGGGACACTTGATCATATGTATATTCCTTTACTTTAGCTTTGATGTATTCATAATTATTGTATAGATAGAATTCAATGATTTGCTTTAATTTGTTGGCACTTGTTGGCCAGAATTGGTTATTGTGTGTGTGTGTGTGTGTGTGGATACATCCAGCCAAAACTAGATCTGTTTGGGTGTATGGTATATATATGTTATTTTTGCAGGGGGTTGATTAAAAGAGAGCCCCATAATTTTTCAAACAAAAATTGTCACACATACTTAATGGTTATTCACCAATAACTGTCAAATATTCTAAAATATAATGATTTGTCCATATAATCGTCAAACAAAGATTTTCGTATGGTGACAAATGCTCTATCTTTCATCATTTTAACTGTTAAGTATTGTATCAAATATATCACAGTTGTTACAAAAAAATCATTAAATATAGATTGCTATATTTAACAGTCATTGTCTTACAACTGTTAAATATAGTCCCTTATATATAGAAATTGTGTTTGAAAAACCATAAAATATAGTGACCAATATTTAACGGTTAAATACCGTTATATATAAATATTTGACATTCAGGTATTTAATGGTTGAAAACCATTAAATATCGATAAAAAAAACTATTATATATAAACAAATTTGTAGCAATGCTTTCTAAGCTAAGGAGGAAAATCAAAGATTATCAACATGATGATTTATTGGTTGCAACTTCTTGAGTCTCCCTCCCTAATAGTTATAGATTATAAAGATAGATTAGTAGTAGTATTTGTTTGACATTATTAGTTATATTGGGTGAAGGGGAAAAAATACCCATGTTTGTCAAAAGTGCATCTAGAGCCAACAGAACGGGCCAGCCCACAAGCCCGCTGGCTATGCGGTGTGGGCCAATGCGGCCCATACTTTCACGGGTTGGAAAATCCCCAACCCTAACCCAGGCCCGCGATCCCATACTTTTTTTTTTTACTTTTTTTAAGGTTTTGCCATACAAACGTCTGGACTAAAAAAAAACCAAAACCTCCCAAAATCCAAACCCAAAAAAGAAACCAGCAACCTAGTAAAGAACCTCCCAAAGTCCAAATAAAAAAATACTATCCCCCCAAGCCCAAACCCCAACTATCAGAGCCCAACGTGGTATCCATGTAAAAAACAAAAGGTCTAACGCACCAAAGTCCAAGCAAGGCATCCATGTAAAAAAAAATGTGGGCTAGCCCCCCAACCTGCGGGTTAAGCGGTGTGAGCCTGTGCAGCCCACATTTTACGGGCTAAAAGAACCTCAACCCTAACCCTGTCCCAACCCGTGGGCCTGTGGGCCCATGGGCCCGTTTTGTTGGCTTTAAGTGCATCTGACACTATATTAAAATATTGGATGTGAAAGTGCCTATAAAAATTATAAAAGAGACTAGAAGTGCCACAACTAGCATTGGGAATTCGAGCCAACCCGAGCCCAACGGGCTAGCCTGAGTCGGGTTACGGGCTGATCCGATTGGGCTGATTCAGCCCGAGCCCAATTAATCAGGCTTGCGGGCTAGCCTGCCAGCCCGATTAGCAATTGTGAGTTAAAAATGTAAAACCATAGGTATTCATCACAGATTTTGGTTCTGAGTTGATAGTGACACAGCAAACTCGTCTTTAAGAATTAAAAAACAGAATGACAAAGATTTGGATCAGCATAAGAAAAACTTTGAATATCGTATAATTTGCCTTAAGAAACCCAATTCGAGGAACAATTTCTTAGCAAGACAACCGACATTTACAATATTCATTTTCTCCTCAGTTTCTCACCACGCAAACAGAGTAAAAACTAAAAACCAAGTGGCAATACCCAATCGAAGACCTTCAGTCTATTCGCTGGAGGGAGGAGCAAAAACAATTTCAAAAGAATCATAAATCTTACATACCATGAGCTTTTGCCTTTTGGACACGCTGATCGTTGGAACTGGAATCCTTGGTAGCGATGATATCAACGGCGGAGGCAAGCGGCGAATCAGGTTCCTGTGGCTTCAACTCAACGGTGGGAAGAGGCTTAAAGGAAGGAGTGGAAGAAGAGAAGGAGAGTAAAGGGTAGTGGCTGAGAGCCCTAATCGACGATTGGGGATTTAGGGTTCGATTTCAGCTACGGCACCACTGGTCGCCATTAGCCGGAAGGCTGCACCATGAGACAAGAGAGGAAGAGTCGAAGAGGGAGAGGGAGAGGAAGAGGGAGAGACTTACGGTGTCAAGACTGAGGGCTGACCGGCTGAGGCACTCAGAAAGGCGAAAGGCGAGAGTAAGGGTGTGTTTGGTTTGAGGGGAGGGGCGGGGAGGGAGGGAAAGAGAGGGTAGGTAAATTACCTTTTTGGGTTGAAAGAATTTAAATTTTGGGCGGGAATCCAAAATTTAAAAAGAATGAGAAAGTAAATTTTGGGCGGGAAACCAAAATTTAAAAAAATGAGAGGGTAAATTTTAAGTTTCTTTTGTCCAAAATGGTAATTTCTCCACCCTCCCCTCCCCTCCCTCCCCTACCCTCCCCTCAAACCAAACACACCCTAAGAGGTTGAGACTTGAGAGCGAAAATGAGATTGAGAAAGTGAGTTGAAGAGATATGTGAGAGGGAGTGACCTTGACAGGGCATGAGGGCAACATGAAAGTTTTATTTTAATATGTTGAACGGGCTAACTCTTCAGCCTCCGGGTTAACCCATTTAACCCGTTTAGCTTGTTTTCATTTTGGATTGAAATTTCCCGATTCGAACCCGTTTATTTAGACGGGCTAACAGGCCCAACCCGCCAACCCAACTCAAATTACTAGTGATAGCCACAACCATCAACTCCCCAAAACGTTTGTTTTTTTTTCATGTGGGTCCAACTAGTCTTCCTCATCCTCATCGTTTTTTGCACAAATTTCCCTCTCTTTTCTCCTCACGTCTCTCTCTTCACTCCTCAACGCCATCGTGCAGTTGAGAATAAAAAAGAAATGGGGTTATGCTTCAGCAAACCTCCTCTAATTCGCCAGCCCATCGTCACTGCCAACAACTCCCGAAGAGAAATCAACATGCTACTCATCATCCCCACACTCCCCTCCCCCCACCGTCACCCATCTGACCTAGTTGCTCATGTCTGAATCTGCATTCTTGTGTTTTGTTGAATTTGCAGATTGGAAAATAGACACCAAAGAGTATCATTTTTTGTTTTAAAAATGTTTTGAAACTCATCCTAAATTCTTTAGCCATTTTATCAACAAAGGGGAGCAATCTGATCGATATATTTAGCGAAGAAAGCAAAGAAAATGGTTAGATGAACTGGTGAAGTTGTTTATTTCATCCATGTATTTAGTGGAGTCAAAGAGGAAGGAGGAGGAGGAGGGCATAAAGGTCATTTCCAGGAGAAGGTGGGACTCAGTTGGCATCAGAAGTTCAAAACACTATACCCCCTCAAGTACGCTTGCGAGTCCATATCCAGGAGGAAGCTGGGCAGCCGCAGGGAATTGAGGCTGTCAAGAAGGAGATTATGATCCCGCAGCACCTTATGAGGTAGCCCAACGTTGTGGAATTCACGTGTACTCGGTCTCTTTGTCTTCATTGAGCCTGGTTTGTTCCACCATACGTTTTCCAGATTTCGACTGCGCAATGGTGTTCACTGTTGAGGAGTGAATAGAGAGAAGAATGGGTACAAAAACACAAGTAGACCCACAAAGAAAAATTAAGAAGTTAACGGTTATGGCATTTTTTATCTCTTTTATAATTTTAATGGGCGCTTTTGCACCTAAGGTTTTGACAAATTAACATGGGCATTTTTACCTATTCATTAAGTTACATTAATTAATTTTTAATTAATAATTATTATTAATTATAGAGCAATCTCAACCTTTGTTATTCCATTGATAACTATTAATTTAATTAATTAACAATTAATTACTAAACTTAACGGCATTGGAAGGCATATGGATAGACAAATGTGCTAAACGAGTTAAACTAATCCATTTCTACAACATTTCTAATATATAGATAGATAGATTTCTTATTTTCTCCTTTAATTTATTTAAATCAATCTTCTCTTCTACTCCTATTCTCTCTTAATCACACTAATTAACTTGGGATTAAAGCTAAGCATCGACTCCATGTAGAGAATCAACCTAGTTTGATCTCTATACTCTATACAAATTAATTTAGTTATTAATTTAAGCACCAATGACAAGCTTGATCATTGACAAGTTTTGCATGATAATTGGTTAAGCTTTAGGGCTCGTTTGGTATGATGGAATTGATTTTGATGGATATGGAAATGGAGATGGATATGGAAATGGATATAGAAATGAGGTTTAAAAATACGTTTGGTATGTCATGGAAATGAGACCTCATTTTTATTTGAAAAGACCAAAATACCCATATATTTTTTTTTTCAAAAAAAAGCCCTCTCCCCCTGCCAAAACATCCGACCACACACAAAGATTCACACCATACCTCAGACAATCAAAACCATGAACAAAAGCTCAGAAATTGCTATGGAGCCACGAAAATCACAAGAATATGGGAAGTACAAATCACAAATGTCAAACACAAATCACACATAAATCGATGAACAAAGTTGCAGATCTGGTTGGAGATGACACCAATCTTGCCCTCGATCTTATGTGGTTGAAGAGTTCCTCAATGGAGGTTGGGGGAAAAGATGAAAAAGATGAAGTCGAAGAAGGTCGATGGTGAGTCAGGAAGAAGGTCGCCGACAGCGGTGGCGAAGAAGGCCGCCTACAGCGGTGGCAGAGAAGAAGGTCGCTGGTGGGTGGGGAAGAAGGTCGATGGTGAGTCAGGAAGAAGGCCGCCGACAACGGTGGCGGAGAAGAAGGCCGTTGGTGGGTGGGGAAGAAGGTCACTGGTGCGTAGGGAAGAAGGTCACAGTCGCTGGTTGTGGAGGTCATTGCCGCCAGTGAAGATGAATGATGGTGCGATGGCGTCGGGATGGAAAAAAAACAAGAGGGGCAAAAATGATTTTTTTGAGTTGGAATTGACAAATCTGAGGTTTTGACATGGAAATCATTTCCACCAATTTTGATAGAATTAGCCTCCACATGGAAATCAATTCCATGCTCTTAGATTTGTACCAAACAGGATAAAAGCGTGGAATTGGCTTCCAATTCCATTTCCATGAGGCCAATTCCAGCGTACCAAACGGGGCCTTAGTCTTTTGATCTTATACGGTTACATGAGGATCTTACCCTTGGATTATTCCCTTGTGTACAGGAGAAAAGGAGTTGCAAAACAAGATTCTTGCTGCTATTTTGTTCGCCAACGTAGCTGGATTGGAGGACACATGGATTAAGTGAAACGACAGTGTTTTGACATCTTCGCCCCAGCAAAATGAGGGGCTCGCCGCAATAAACATGTGATTTTGCCTAAAGAAGGCGCAGCAAGCCAGCAAACAACGATGTTCTGGGCGGAAATTAAATTTCTATTGTACTTGGCGCATTATCTAATCTCTCTCTCACTCAATTTCTTCACTCTTCGCCAATCGCTCATTCCCTCTCCATTCCTCCACAAATCCTTCTTACTCGTCACTTTCCTTCATGGTCAAACTAGCTGTGAAGCCTGGTAAAGCTGAGATGTGTCCGATTCGTAGCTAGATCTCTATTCCTCTAAGGCAGTGAACACGACTGGAGCTTGGAGCTTGGAGCTTGGGGCTTAAAAGGGAGTATTACTCATCCATTAGACATTCCTTTAACTTTTCATCATTTTATCTTCTCTAGGTATTATATTTCATTTAAGATGATTGGAGACTGGGGAAACTAATTGATTTGGGAAGTAGATGTGTAATTCTGAACCTCTGATTTGTGATTATCATTATTTTAGGTGTAGTTGTGACTTTATGCTTTGATTTGGTTCATACTACGGAATTTTACTACTTGGTTAAATAAGTAATTCAAGGTTTCTTGGTTGCTATGCAATGATGATTGAAAGCTTTAGTCAATATGTTTATCACTATACTTTTTGTAGCTTCAATTCTCATGGTGTCATTGAATTGTTATGAATTGTTATAAGCGATGCAAGGTATCCTGGTTACTAAATTAGTTATAAATAGATAAATAGGTGTGCTTTATAGTTCTAAGTGAGCGAATTAGTGACTCTAGATCTCTAGGACATTCAATAAGCTAACTTAGGGCTAAACTAGAGGGTCACCTAATTGAGGTCACCTAATTAAACTACATAACCCAAAAAAGTGATGAAAGCTTAAGCTCACTAGCCAAAGAAGATACTCATCCTATTGTTGTTCATACTCATTCACTTTTGTGTTCCCCTGTTGAGAAAATCATAAAAATAGAATTTAAAAAAAAAAAAGGGAAAATGAATGGTTTGGTGACATTGAATTCAACCTTCACTTAATTGAAGGCTTAAGGGTAATTTTAATGGTGAAGTTTTTTGTCATGAACAGTTGACACAATTAAATTTTAAGGGATGCAAAAGTAGATATAATCTTTTAATAATGATGCAATTTTAATATTTCTGTTAAATTAGACAAAACGTCAATTATATAGTTAGAGGGAGGACAAGAGTGTCTTACATTAAAAAAAAGACGCATGTTTGGATCAATTTAACATAATTGTTCAAATTGTTTTGTTTTAAAAAGAGTGTTGAATACTCATTGCGAAAAGTGCTCACATTTAATACACAACAATGTCTCAAATAATATTGCCTTTAATAAGATGATACATGTGTTTAGCGAAAAAAAATTGTGTACACTTAAGCACATTTCAAAACTTAATTGTGCTCGATGCTCAACACAAAAAAACTTTATTAAAATTGCATCTTAACCCCTTAATTGAATTATTGAATTAGGCACTAGCTCATTGATATGTCAAGAGTCTAGCTCCACAAAGTGAATTTGGGGACTGTATTACATTAGCTTTAATCTAGTATTATTTGGGAAGCCTCACGACAGGGCGTTCTTCACCTATGCACTATTATGGGCTAGTTTATCAATCTGGTGACGTATTTTCAACTGATGGTGAGCAAATATTAAATGCCCAAACACCTTGATGAGATGGAAGCGAAGTAATAAGCCATCTCCTAACAAAACCAACCAAAGTAGATTTAGGCGGCTCTAAAGAATCACCTGACATTTGATTTAATGGTAGTATTTGATTTCACACATTTGTATGCAATTTTCTCGAATAAAAGACAGACTTATCCCTTTCCAATTCCCATAACTTTCAACACATCTAAGTATTTTGAGCAATATTATAAAAAAGGTGAATGTGCAAACCTAACAATGAACAATTTCACTATAAATATCCATAAAAACTATATATATGTGTATATATATATATATATATATATTGTATAAAAGTAGACAAACAATTTATTTGAGAACAAATATAATAATGCCGTTGAGAAAACTTCTGTTACTTTTTACATTGTGGGTCCCACCAAACTTCTCTCTATCATTTTAGTACTTTTTTAATGTGGAAACAATTTTATTTTAGTTAAAACCCAAAAGATTCTGAAATTTCATAACACCCCTTTGGATAAAAATAAAATTAAGTTTTACAGTAAAAAGACAATAATACCCTTATTTTATTTTTTTTCCCAAGTGACCAAACACATACAAAACAAATACCACACTAAAACAAGGAATTAGGAAGCTTTATGCGGAGGCAAGTTGGCAAGGAAAGAAAGTTTATACAGGGGCAAAGAGAGTAGCTAAACCTTGATCCAGAGTCACTTGAAGTTGATCATAGGTCATCAAAGTCTTTTTATCACACTCGTAAGTTCCTTTTCCCCTTGCCAGAACCTCACCATCTACATCAATGATCCCTCCTTTCTCTTGCTCCTCCAAGCGTGGTCCAGGTTCTAAGAACAAAGCTTTCACCTGCGTTATCTTGAAATTAAGTTCTGCTAAACAAATTCAGCAATGTTGTCCCGAAAAAAAACTTAAACAATGAAAGTAGCAACATGAATTCGAAAGCTTATGGCTGCAGCCAAACACCTCTCCGCTTGCAGGAGTAAAGCTGTGTACATCCGACCCTACTTAGGCCCCACCTGGTGGGAACCTTGTACATTGGACAGCCCTTTATAGCTGCAGCCAAGAAAGTGCTCAATGTTTATGATCTCACCTTAAGGTACATGACATACGGAGATCTCACGTGACCTCCATTGCTCAAGCCAGACATTGCTGACAGTAAATGTAATCTTGGGCAATTCTTGGTAATGACCAAGTCCACATAACCGTCTGAGAACTGCATACACCAAATTTACATGACACGAGAGTGAGAATAATGACACTAAAGAGCACAGATTAACATGTCAGATCATAAGAAATGATGTGCCATACATGAATCATAAATTAAAGTGCAGGTCAAACCAAATCACGACATCCATAGAGCAATTCCTCTTTTCAAATATTAGGGATACAATCCGAAAGGCTTCATATTTGCTAAGTGATGAATCCTATTTTAGTATATATTTTTATATTTACTTCAGGGATTTTATTATAATTATAGGGCATAATTGCAGCATTTGCTAAGGAATTATAATAAAGGAACATGAAATATTTCATAAAAGGCCTTATTTATCATTTTTTTTTATAACTTCTCTTTAATGGATTAATCTATGTGGATGAAAGGTATCTTTTATCTTGGGTTAAGGATATTCCAGAGGAATCCCCCTATTAGGGCTGAACACGTTGACAAAAGGCCCAAGGTTATATAGTTTAATCTTTTCTCAACTATGTCTTCAATGATATCCTGGAGTTGAGGATTTGAATTTTCATATTTCAGACTCAAATTTTTGAGTTGAACGTTCTTGTGATTAAACCTTTGTATTTCATTTTTTATTTATAATTTGAAATATTATATTTCCATATTTCTTATATTGATATATTCGTTTCATGTTTTTTGCACATGTCATGTTTGGATTATAAGAATCTTTAATATCTTGAATCTCAAGTTGAGTTTTCTTGAAAGAGAAACAATTTATAAATCAATCTTGAATTTAGATCTTTAATAGTTTCTTGAAACAAGTTTATTTTCTATAGTTTAGGAATATTCATTAATCAAGAAGGCTAGACGTTGTTAAAGTTTATAATAAAGACCTAGTAATGCTGTTAAAGTTTATAATCAACACCTAGTAATTTATAATTCTATAAATGTTTGAACTAAGATAGCCATTGAAAGCAGTGAAAATAGGTTAGACCCTTATCAGGGACCTACGACTTAGCTTACTTTGACCCTAACCTATTTAGTAAATAGGTTAAGTTTAGGCTCGGCCTATTTAAGCAAATAGGCCTAGCACGTTTTCATAAGATCTAGTCTATAAGTCTATATGCCTAGCTTATTTATCTGTTTTTCAATCTACATTATTATTTATATTTATATATAATATAATTTTAAAAAATTTTATAAATTATTATAAACAAGGGTTAAAGGGAAAAAACTGCTTGGAAGTTTCCATTGATGGGCATTAGGCACTAAGAAGTTATCGATGGGGCAATTTTTACCCAAAAATTTGTCCCTATAGTTAGAAATGTACACATGGCACATTGACATCAACAGTGCCCGCCAACTCAGAGGTCTCCCCCTTGACCCTTCCTTTCCCCGCTCTCTCTCTTTGTATTCCTTTTTTATGGAACAAAAGCAAGGCAAGAGATGAGACCCAGCAACGATGACTGCAAACCTTTTCGCCTAATCCGGGGGTGGTAGTGATGACAATGATGAGTGCCCTTATCTTCTTCCTTCTCCCTTAATGGCTTTGATTTGGTCCTTAGGTTTAAAGGCAACGAACATAGATGATAACCAAACCCAACGGAACTCATTTTGATTCTAGTTCACTGTTTTTATTCCACTCTAAATCCAAATCTAGAGCTATGATGAAATTTGGTTTTGGTTCACTAGTCCTTGGAGTAAATGGGTTTCGACTAATTGATGATTCGTTTTTTAGTTTTAGAATCCATAATTTGAAAGTTGTGCCATAGTGATGATGATGTTTGTTTTTGGCTGGGTTTTTCTCTTCAAGTTTTCAGTTTGGGTTCTTTCTCTCACCGCATTCACTGCCGACAACAATTCCACTTCCCTTCACCTCCTTTATTGCCGAATGATATAGGATTCTCTTCTCTTTTGTTGCCATTAGTTGCTGAGGGGGATGTGATTTTTTAGGTAGATTTGGGTGGATTTAAGGGGAATGCGATTTTCTTGGTGGATCTAGGGGATGCGATCTTTTGGGTAAATTTGAATGGGAGGGATCTTTTAGTCCCTTTTTTATCTTCTTGGTAAAATGATGATTCGAAGCATACATGAGGCGCAACGCAAAATATCTCCGGCTTATACTTAGAAGCATCAGAGTAAGGAAAGCAGTTGAAGATGGGATCATCCTCCTCACAGTCGGAGTCTGATTCATCGGAGGCCATTATTCTCTTAGTAGAAGAAATTAATGAAGCTTATGCGGATCATATCAGATTATTAAGGAGGCCAAGCGTCTTCTTAGTAAGGATTGATCGTTGATGGTAAACCATGTAAGCAAATGGGTTAATATGGCTATAGATCTTTTCGCCATGCCTGGGTTTCTCATGCTTATTAATGCGCCCTTAGAGCTTGATTCGATCATTTGTAGAGAGACGGGTTAATTGAATAGTGGCTTCCTTTGTCTATCAAAGGAAATCTGACTAGCAAAAAACGATGAGGTGGATGCCACATAGGCATGTCACCTTAGCCTAATAGGTCAACACATGGTTGACTGTTTGGGTTTTTAACAAAAGGGCAAAATTTCTCCGTTTTTAAAACTTCCAAGGGACATGTTATCTTTGTTCACAAACATGATGGCATCAAATTTGATGCTTGAGTATTGATCCACCCACAAAGGGTACAAGTGCTATTTTCCTACTACAACAACATTTATTGTCTGTAAAGATACAATCTTCTAATGAAGAGGATGCCTACTATCCCAAATTACGGATTCAAGGGGAGAATAATGATACAAAATAGCTAATTCTGAACCCTAAGCCCATCACGCCTACTCCTAAAACCATACCAGTATACCACCATCTAAGCCTACTCCTGTAGCTAGCCTTAAGCCTACTTTGCCTACTTTCAGAAACCAACCTAAGCATGAACCTACCACGACTCAACCTAAGCTTGAACCTGATCCTACAACCAACGGAAAGAAGCAAATAGGATGCAATCCTGATGGAAGTATCAACAAGTATAAGGCAAGACTAGCTGCAAAAGGGTATACTCAAACATATGGGATTGATTACCAGGAAACCTTTGCCCCAGTAACCAAGTCCAATACCATCAAAGTGTTGTTGTCAATTGCTGCCAACTTGGATTAGTCTATGCATCAACTAGACGTGAAAAATGCATTCCTGAATGGAGATCTAGAGGAAAAGGTGTATATGGAGACCCTCCTGCCACTTGGAGATCTGAAGGTAGAGGTGTATACATGAGATAGGAAATACACACAGGATTTGTTATGAGTTGTAAATGATGTAACACCTATGGAACCCTCGTGCCCTTTGGAGATCAAGCCAAAGGGTGTTTCAGTCAACTTAGAAAGATATAGAAGACTTGTGGGAAAACTAATATACCGAACCCACACGTTCAGACATCAGCTACATAGTTGGAGCAGCGAGCCAATTCATGCACCAACTACAAGCAGAGCACATGGAGGTAGTATTTAGAATTATGAGCTACCTAAAACTCAATCCAAGTAGAGGCATTTTCTTCAAGAAAGGTACTGCAAGAAATCTAGAAATCTGCACCAATGCAAACCATGAAAGGGACGTAGAACGTAGAAAATTGACCACAAGATATTGCACATATGTGTAGAGAAATCTAGTCACACGGAGGAGAGAGAAGCAAACAGTGATGTCTAGAAACAGTGCTAATGCAAAGTTGAGAGCCATAGCTCTTGCAGTATGTGAAGGAATCTGGATCATTAGGTTATTGAAGGAGTTGGGGATTCCACATGAAGGACCACTACAACTTTGGTGTGACAACAAGGCAAACATTAAAATGACAGAATCCTTTTTATCATCATAGAACAAAGCATGTTGAGATAGATAGGCACTTCATTAAAGAAAAGGTTGGAGAATGCATCATAAATTAGTCCTGCATACGGTCCATCGATCATATTGCAAATATCATGACAAAACCTGTGGTCAAGAGTCCAATTTGAAGGCCTTCAAAGCAAGCTAAGAATAATTGACATATATTCTCCAGCTTTAGGGGGAATGCTAGAAATCAGCCCTTAATTTTAGATATCAATTATCTCCTGATTTTGTGCTTAATTCAATCTGCAATCTTTCTTAACTTATTTCTCATTATTGCACCTAGGTTTAGTAGGAAAGGATCTCCAATCATTTATTGTTGATTATTGTAATCACTGATTTCGCTCTCCTTGATTGAGCATCACTGCATCAGCCTCTATATATTGTACCCTCTTCTTCTCAATAATATTCTAGAGTGTGAATTATTCAAAGAATTACTCACCAAAGAACATGCATAGGCTCATCAGCGTTATATCATTTGCAGCTCCTATATATACATACAATCACTAATTACTTTTGACATAATTGAACTAGGTTACTATAGCTAACATAACTATTGCATCTCTCACCTCTCAACACAACCAAAAACATTCAGAAATTACTATTAGGCGTCATGAATGATGATGTTTGTTACATGTTTATACATTACCTTCATGAGGCAAGTCTAAATTAAAATTGTAAGAGTTCAATCCAACTAAGATTCAGGAAGAGCAACAAATGGGCACAAACAATGAGAAGCTGTACTTCCAATTTGTGGACACATCAACTAACCTGTGCTTTAGGTGCTGCCATCAAGTTTTCACTACTCCAAGGTACATTGTTCATCCAGAGAGAAATAAACGGTCCATTTATAACTCTCCAACTCAAATTCTCCAAGTTGATGTCAGGCCCCCGGTACCTAAGCCTTTGTGGTTCCACTTCAATAGAAGTACTGTCACTGTCAATGCTAATGGATTTGGCAGGGTTACTAATAGGCTCCCCATAAGTTTCAAACCCAGGCGCAGGCACAAAAGAAATACGTCCACAGTATTGCCTCAAATGGAAAATTCGATTGAGAGCCTAGAACAAACAATGAGGAATAAACAATAAATAAACAACAAATAAAAAAACAAAATAAGCAAATAAATTTAATCAATTAACTAGAAAACAAACTGAAGAAGTATAAGAATGGTAAACTAACTTCAAAACATCAACTTAACACATCTGAACTGAAAAGCATTTAATAACAGCAAAAACTTCATTTGCACCTCAAGCCCCCACTCAAACAGTCAGGAAAATAAGAATAAGAAGTCAAAAACAGCCTTCAAACAAAATGGAACTAAGCAAGACAGACAATAAATCCACTGATCACAATTAGGACTAAATCTATCTCCACACCCAAAACAAAGCGCGCCAACTATCTTGGCCAAGAAATCTCGGCATCTGAAGACCTAGAGTCGGCCCTCCTTTGTGAGTCAAAGATGCCCCAGTCAAGCTACTAGTTGATTTTATCTATCTTCTTCACGCTGTCACTCACAAACACAAAGGAAGATGTCATTCCTCTATTTGATTCTGTCTTTGTCAAGTGACTCGAATGTATTAGTGCAAATGACACTACCTTCTGCATTTCAGGTACGTATGTCACCCAATACAAATGGGTATATGATTGGGCCATCAAAACAAGCTCATAAACTTAAGGAATAAAAGTTATGCTTTGGCCTTTTAAATTCAAGACCATGAGCTAGTTTAATATTATAAATTCCAACTGTTAGCTTTTTGTGGCGGTGAATAGTTAGTCAGAGCACTTTTTTGTAATACCCTCAAACCAAGAGTTCAAACACATTAATACTATTGTCCAAAAAAGAAACTCGGCTATTAAGACAGAGAAATTGTTATTGCTATACATGGCATGGCAAAATTATAATGGCTTACTAACATAAAAATCAAAACGAGCACTCCCCATCCATCGATATTTTTCGGATTCAATGTCAATATCTGCCACCAGCCCTGAAATAGAATAATGTATTCAGAATATACAACAAAACACTACCAAAAACATCATGGTCAAAACTAGAGATTAGACTTAAGAGTCCAAGATAAATATGTATTTAGAAATATATGGGAATGCTATTTACCCCATGCAAGCATCAATACGCTGAAAAATCTGGTTTCCCCTTGCGTGATCGTAGCCACGTCTAGTGATCGCTTATGACCTGTAGATATTTGATATGCAAACACTTTTTTATCAACATCAAAAAAGATTAAAAAAAATTCACAAGGATACAACATATTCACAAGATGGAAATGATCTGCAACCTCGTATAATGGTAAGAGCAGCATTAACAGCTGTGCAAGGATCACCAGTTGAATCAAGAAGAGATTTTGCCACACCATTTCCCGAACCTTTACAAAGAATGACTCATTTTCAGAACCCAAAAACAACAAGAAAATAACTTAACAGAAGAGAGACTTGAACTAAATTGTATTGTAAAGGAAAATGGTATGATAGAATACACACACTCTCTAACTGTTACAGAATATCAATCCTGTATTGAATGGAAAGTGAGGTAAAGAGGGAAAGAATCAGGGTTAGAGGGGTAGAAGAAGAAGAAGACAGGGAAGAGGTTAAGAGAGATAGAAGAGTGAGAGGCAGAGAGCAATCACTGCTGCATAATACTTCTGGTTTATTAATAATCTGAGTGATTACGGTAGGGGTATGCCTATTTATAAGGCAGGTCATTAAGGGCTAATCAAATAAGTGCCTAACTAACTAATACACTAATGGCTATATCCTAACTAACCTCCTAACCGACTTATGAGCTGCTATTACAGTTATATATCAAGGGCAAATGTGCAAATTTAGCAATAAACAATATCACTATATGCATCCATAAGAACTATCTATTTTCGGTTCACAAAGTAGCAATAATCAATTATTTTGGTAGCAATTTGAACAACGACATTACCCAATTGTTACTTATGGATACACATAGTAATATTGTTTATTGCTACCAGAATAAAGGATGGGTAACATCATTGTTAAAATTGCTACCAAAACAATTAATTATTGCTATTATATGAACAGAAAATAGACAGTTCTTATGGATGCACGTAGCGATATTGTTTATTGCTAAATTTGCACCTTCGCCCTACATATCAATACCCCCCTCCCAAAAACATCATTGCCCTCAAGGATGATTGACACAAAACTGACCCTCAAAAATAAAAAGCTCAAACAACCAAAACACAAGCTTCATAAGCTTCTAAATTCTGGAAAACTTCTGCTAGAAAGTGATGAAATCTGTGACTTGGAGTCTGGGAAGCAGAAGCTTTTTTTCCTCATCAGATTGCTTTTTTCTTGTCTTGTCTACTTAGGGAACAAAACCTTCCAAAAAGCATTTTGATCAGCTCTCCCCTGAACCAAATCCGAACCAGACATTGTGTAGGATAGAATTGAACAAAAGTAGGCCATTTGAAATTGATCCATGGGTGAAACCACTTTGGGCCCTTGCCTTTACTACTACTGTCAAAGCCCATTTGGCCATTGAGCATGAAAAACCCACATGCATATTCAAAATATCTCTGACAGCCACTGAAGGTGGTACCCAGCTGAGCGTGTGACAATTCAAGACAATTGTCCTGCCCTTTCAGAAAAATGCAGAACAGCTGTGAAAGAAAATTTGACTTTTCAAACTGATTCTTTTGCATACACATACACACCATAACCAGCTCAACACGTCTTGAAACGTGCGTAATCCTCCAAAATACTACAGTCCATGAACTGAAATAGAGATGCTGGCAAAGAAATCAAGCTCAAGCAAAAGAAAACAGTAGCCATCGGCTTTGCGAAAGAAGTCATCGACGTAGAAGAAGGAAGACTAGAGACGGCGCTGAGCAAGAAGTCATCTTTTGCAACACCTCCTGAAACTTCTAAGAGTGTTGAAACTTGAACACCTATCAATGCCCAAAATGTTTTCTGTCACTTCCCTACTGTCTGTGGCATGTAAGGAGCCTTGGAAACCTCCAATGGAGTCGACACGGGAAGATCCATCACTTTCATGAACAACCTGGCCTTCGTGATTACTGTCGAACACACGTTGGACCTTTCTTTGTGTCTACATTCTTCCCGATCGCATCTTTTGTGATGCAAGCAGCATCATCGCTCTCTGCTTCTCTCTCAAGAACAGAGGATTTAAAACCTTCTTCTATCGACAATGTTGTAATGGGTTTCTCGTTTTTGTCTTCAAGAACATCTTGAGGACTTTTCTGTGATTGCTTGCTGATTTTCGATGATTCTTGAACTTTGAAGACCTTGCTTGCTTCTCATCCTGCATCTGCACGATTATCTCATATAATCTTTCCAAGCAACGGGCTTCAAGCATGGTACATGGGTTGAACAGCTTGACAGACTTGGCAATCTCCTTTAAGCCATAAACATAGGCATTGACCAGATAATCTTTTGGCACGTCTAGGTTGGCTGAGAGGGAATCAAACAAATAATTAAACTCGGCTATAGAACCTTGCTATTGAAGGCGCCAAAGTAGAAGCCTGTCCTCTGTTTGTTGAAGACGTTCTTCCACTAATCTTGAGAGGAAGCAAGAAGAATATGCATCCATTCTCTAGTAGGATCCTTTGTTTTCCCTTTCTATTTTTGTTTTGGAATCGCAGTGGGGGCCAAGGATTGAAAGCTCTGATACCATTGTTATAGAATATCACTTCTGTATTGAATAGAAAGAGAGGGAAATAATCAGGGTTAGAGGGGTAGAAGAAGAATACAAAGAAGAGGTTAAGAGAGATAGAAGAGTGAGAGGCAGAGAGCAATCACTGCTGCATAATACTTCTGGTTTATTCATAATCTAAGTGATTACAGTAGGGGTATGCCTGTTTATAAGGCAAGGGGTCATTAAGGGCTAATCAAATAAGCGCCTAACTAACTAATACATTAACGACTATATCCTAACTAACCTCCTAACCGACTTATGAACTGTTATTAAAGTTACATATCACTAACAGTCATCAACAACCTCCCTGGGCACCAACTTTTTGACCTGCTCACTAGGCCACCAGGTTCCTTACGTGTTCCTCCACATCATGCTTGGGTACCAACCAACAGTCATTGATAAATAAAATATTTTCATATTTATTTTTTCTTATATGATGATTTTTTGGATGATATTTGAGCTTAATTTATTGAATTTGGGTGTAATTAATGAATAAATAAAGATTTTGGCAAAAAATAGAAGTTATTGAAAAATACTAAATTTTAACCTTGTTTTAGTTTTCAGACAGTATCTGGAGCTGTAGATGTCGGCTTGGGATGATCTTTATATGAATAAAACGCTAAGAAAAATCCCTATAACTTTTATGTTGAGGCCAAAACCCAGTTTTGTCTTCAAGAGTTTTAAATTTTGTTTAGAAGTTGAAAATGTGGATTTGTCTAAGTCTGACCTTTACCCACTAATTTGACCATAACTTGAGCTGCAAATGTTGAAATGAGGAGCTTTCACATGCATTTTCAAGCTAAGATTCAGATCTACAACTTTCATAAACACAAAAATGTGAGAATCCACCATTTTGATTATCAAAATTCGGCTGCAATCAAGAAGTATAGCTGCCACAAGGTCAACATTGGAGGCTTAAAGTCAAGATTTATACCTAACAAGTGGAAATCTTTACATCCCATTCATCTATAAATAGAGTAGTAGAAGACACAAGGAGACACAATCTTAGAGTTTAATTTCATACATTGTATTGTTTCTTATATGCCTCCATCTTATAAGGCTTAGGTAGACCTCTTTCATGGATGGTGTAGGTTGCCACCTACATGGAAGGTTTTATCTCATATAAAAAAGGCTAGATTTTTCCATTTTCATGCATCTTGTAATTGTATCTTTATGTTTAAAATTTAATAATTAAGTTTTATGTAATGTTTATGAAGTTTTCAATTCAATTTAGTTTTATTTTTAATTTCAGCATGAGCTAAATTTTCATTTTCCTAGGATGATGATATAACTTACTAATGATGGATTGAATCTTAACTTATTAAATGTAGTTTTAATTTTTCCTTTATGATTGAGTTTTGATTATTGTTCTTAATGCTTTCAATTGATTGACTATCTTTTCAATGATTTCAATATGTATGTTGAGACCAGAAGGATGCATGTGTGTAGATTCTATATTTAAAACCATAACTTGTATATGAAATAGGAATATATTCATATAGGTTGTGTAGTCTTGATAAATTCTATAAATCTTAATGCATGATTAATTGTTTCAATTCATATATAGATATATTGAATTAGCAATTAATTATAGAATTGCTTGACCTTAGAAGAGGCTAGTAATTAAATTAGGGAAACTCGATGTTGGAGTGGGCCTAGCCGCCACTTATGGGCCTATCTCACTTAAACCCTAATTTTCCTAATCTGTTCTGTTTTTAAATTTCAAATTACTGTTTCCTTGAATATAGGAGAGAATCTAGGGATCAAATTAGGTTAACCATCTATGCTTTACTCCTATATATATGTACACATATCAGATGAATAAATATAACGCAGAGCTGAAACTCTTATTTCATGGTATCAGAGCCTAAAGATCCATGTCATATAAGGCAGCTTTGAACGGTCAGCCGCGGGCCTTCGCTATTGACGATGGAGATCACCATTCCTCGTCAACTGCAGAGGACCCAAAAAGGACTGACACGCCGACTAATCCAGGAAACCATGGTGCAACCTCATCATCATCATCGGGTCTAATTGGGGCAGCACCGGATTCCCTCTCCCAAATAATGATAGCTCATCGGTTGAATGAAAACAACTATCTTCAATGGTCCCGGAATATATTGATGTATGTTCGAGGAAAGAAGAAGGCGAAGTATCTCACCGAAGATCCTCCTACAGCCGACTCCGCCGAATTCGACTCCTGGTGTGCAGAAAATAATATGGTGATGGCATGGTTAGTAAACTCCATGACCATTGAGATAAGTGAGAATTACCTCCTTGCTACTACCGCCAAAGAGATTTGGGACTCTGCCCGGAATACATTCTCTGTCCGGGAGAATATTGCTGCAATCATCCAAGTCAAACGTGCACTCCGAGAGCTCTATCAAGGTGAGAAATCTGTTACTCAATACTATACTGCTCTAGTGAAGTTGTGGCAGCGATTAGATTTATATGAAACTTATGAATGGTCCTGCCATAATGATATCATGTATCATAAGCGTTTACTTGATCGAGAAAGGTGCTGTGATTTTCTCCTTGGTCTACATGATTCATATGAGGATGCTCGAGGTCGCATAATGAGTATCAAGCCTCTACCTTTATTGGAGGATGCATTCAATATGGTGAAATGTGAGGAAAGCCGAAAGCTTTTGACTCAAGGACCACCTAGCCATGTACAGAACACACATGAGACATCTGCCCTTGCTGTTCGAGGAAATCATGGGGACATGAAGCCAAGAAAGTCTGCAAAGTGGTGTGATTATTGTAATAAAAGTGGTCACACCAAAGAAGAGTGCTGGAAATTACATGGTAAGCCTCCACACATGAAGCAAAAAGGAAGGAATGATAAGAAAGGATTGGTGGTTAGTACCCCTGAAACTGAAGGTGATACTCTAAGCACTGAAGAGCTCATGGTTCTGCGAAAGCTCCTGGACAAACATAATGAATCTTCCGCTGTCAAACTCTGTGAGAAAAACACTCCTTCTGTTACCTTGGCCAAATCAGGTACTGCCCTTACATGTGCTCTTAGTGTTGTGTCTACATCTAAGGATATTTGGGTTGTGGATTCTGGTGCAACAGACCACATAACAGGTTTCAAAGAATTGTTTTCTGATTTTACTGAAAATTCTAAGCATAAGTCAGTAGAAGTAGCTAATGGTCAATTCTCAAAAGTTTTAGGTTCGGGCACAGTGGTTATCTCTGAAAACATCATATTAAAAAATGTCTTGTATGTTCCAGAGATTCAGTGCAGCTTGTTATCTGTCAAATGTATTATTGATCATCTAAGCTGCATAGTAACCTTTGACAAAACTGGTTGCAATTTTCAGGACTTGGCTTTGGGCAAGGTGATTGGGAATGCTAAAGTGTGGAATGGTCTCTACTATATCCAAGGATCTCTCTCAAATAAAACTCTTGTTGTTCTCTCTGTCATGTCAGCTGAAGATATTAAATTGTGGCATTCTAGGTTAGGCCACCCTAGTCTCAACTCTATGCAATTTCTGTTTCCAAACATTAGTAATAAATCTGTTTCAGACTTTCATTGTGACTCTTGTCATTTTGCTAAACAAGTTCGAAATTCCTATCCTTCTCATTCTTATAAACCCTCCCAACCATTTACACTGATTCATAGTGATGTCTGGGGTCCATCTAAGGTTGCAACAAATTCTAAAGCCCGATGGTTTGTAACATTTATTGATGATCATACTCGGTTAACTTGGGTTGCTTTAATGAAAGAAAAATCTGAGGTGTTCCCACTCTTCAAAAATTTTTATACTTTTGTCCTAAATCAATTTCAAACTTCTATTAAAATTCTTAGAAGTGATAATGGTCGGGAGTACTTAAACTCAAACTTCAGAAATTTTTTGACAGAAAAAGGTATCCATCACCAAACTTCTTGTGTTCATACTCCCCAACAAAACGGAGTGGCTGAAAGGAAGAATCGTCACCTCCTTGAAGTAGCTAGGTCTATTATGTTTGAAAGTAATGTTCCTAGCAGATTTTGGGGAGATGCTGTTCTTACTTCAGCCTACTTGATAAACCGAATGCCTTCAAAAACACTAAGTTTTCAGACTCCGCTACAAATCTTTACAGCAACTTACCCAAATTCCCCACTTATTAATTCTATTTCTCAAAGGATTTTTGGCTGTACAGTTTTTGTTTACAATAAGGGAGGAGGAAAACTAGACACACGAGCTCTTAAGTGTATTTTCTTGGGCTATTCTTCAACTCAAAAAGGTTACAAGTGTTTTTGTCCAATTACGAATAAATCCTATGTCACTTTAAATGTGAAATTTGTTGAAAATCAACCTTATTTTTCACAAACACTCATTCAGGGGGAGAGTAGGAGTGAATGGATTGTTTATGAAACCGAGCATGACCATCAATCCGTTTCTTCATCTGGACATCCTGTTAACAGTCCCCAAACACCACTACATATCCCAGGTCCTTCACCTCCAGATCTAGATCCAGGTTCTTCACCTATCAAGTCTGTTCCTAGATCTGTCCCATACACTGATTCCATTGAAAACAGCCTTGATCCAAATACTTCTGCCCATGAAACTCTCAGAAATAGATATCAGCACAGTCCCCAAACAGTTGATCTCCAAACAGCAAATCCTTTTGAGCCTCTTAACTTGATTTCAGAATCTGAAACTTACGAGACTAGGCTGGACGAACCTAATACAGCCATGGAACAGCAACATGATACGGTAGATACCAACTCCACACCTCAGCAAACTCATGATCCTGTCCCTGAGACAAGCCTTGAGGATCTATGCTGGCCTATTGCCTTAAGGAAAGGGAAGAGAAGCTGTACACAACACCCTATAGCTCGGTATGTCTCATATAATAAACTTTCACCTCACATGAAAATGTTTGTGGCTAATGTTGAGAAGGAAGGCATACCTAGAAATTTTGAGGAAGCTGTCTCTGATCCAAAGTGGAAACAGGCAATAGAAGAAGAATTGAGAGCTTTGCATAAAAATGGAACATGGAAAATCACAAATTTACCTAAAGGTAAATCTGTAGTTAGCAGCAAGTGGGTATTTACTGTGAAATATAATCCAGACGGGAGTGTGAATAAGTACAAAGCCCGACTAGTTGCTCAAGGTTTCACCCAAACTTACGGCATTGATTATCAAGAGACCTTTGCTCCTGTAGCAAAACTAAACACTATAAAGGTTTTGCTATCTCTTGCAGCCAACCTAGAGTGGCCTCTCCATCAAATGGATGTGAAAAACGCCTTCTTAAATGGGGATCTTGAAGAAGAAGTATACATGGAAGTGCCATTGGGACTAAAAAACTCAGAAAATTCCAGCAAAGTATGCAAGCTTTACAAGTCCTTATATGGACTGAAACAATCACCAAGAGCATGGTTCGAAAGATTTACTCAGGCCATCAAGGCTTGGGGTTACAAACAATGCCAAGTAGATGATACACTGTTTATAAAGGACCGAGGTGGAAGAAAGACAATTCTCATTGTATATGTTGATGATATTGTCTTAACAGGAGATGATGAAGAAGAAATCACAATGCTAAAGAAAAATTTAGCATCAGAATTTGAGATAAAAGATCTTGGTCCAATGAGATACTTCTTAGGGATGGAAGTGGCTAGAACTACTAAAGGAATAAGTGTTTCACAAAGAAAGTATACCCTGGACCTCCTTAAAGAGACTGGAATGTTGGGTGCTAAACCAGCTCATACTCCTATGGAGCTAAATCAAAAATTAACTACTAGACCAGATGGTACGGCAGTAAATCAAGAGAGATATCAAAAATTAGTTGGAAAACTAATTTATTTGTCTCACACACGACCTGACATATGTTTCCCTGTCAGTGTGGTGAGTCAATTTTCAAGTAATCCACAAAAAGAGCATATGACAGCAGTATACAGGATACTTCGGTACCTAAAGAAAACTCCAGGCTTAGGTTTATTTTTTGGAAAAGGAAGAACTAGAAGTGTTGAATTGTTCACTGACGCCGATTGGGGTGGTTCAAAAGTTGACAGACGTTCTACCACTGGCTATTGTACCTATGTATGGGGTAATCTGGTAACTTGGAGGAGTAAGAAACAGCCAGTAGTCTCACGAAGCTCAGCAGAATCTGAATACAGGGCATTGTCCCTTGGAGTATGTGAAGGTATGTGGGTTACACGACTTCTTAAGGAGATTAAGGCTGAATCAGAAGAACCCATAAAAGTATGGTGTGACAATATGTCAACAATTAGGATTGCGAATAATCCTATTCATCATGACTGAATGAAGCATGTGGAAATAGATCGTCATTTTATTAGAGAAAAATTGGAAGCAAAAGTGATGGACCTATCACATATTCCATCAGAAAACCAGGCTGCAGATATTATGACCAAGTCCCTCACTCAGGGGAAGTTCGAAGGCCTAAGAAGCAAGCTAGGAATGATCAACATCTATTTACCAGCTTGAGGGGGAGTGTTGGAGTGGGCCTAGCCGCCACTTATGGGCCTATCTCACTTAAACCCTAATTTTCCTAATCTGTTCTGTTTTTAAATTTCAAATTACTGTTTCCTTGAATATAGGAGAGAATCTAGGGATCAAATTAGGTTAACCATCTATGCTTTACTCCTATATATATGTACACATATCAGATGAATAAATATAACGCAGAGCTGAAACTCTTATTTCACTCGACTATCAATTATGTGGAATAAATTGGACTAAAATAGATTCAGTCCAAAATTTGCCAAGTGAAATCTGATCCCTAAGGCTTTTTCTCATAGCTGTTTTTATATCAATTGCATTCATATTCAATTTTTTTTTTGTTTTTGTAATCTCAATCACCAACTAATCGATCTACTAAATAGAATTAAAGATTATCAATTTTGGTATTTAGTGATCAATCCTTGTGGGAATAATACTCTACTCACCTCTACATTAATTGTTTACGACAGTATACACTTACACTTTTTAATAAACCATTTACACTCGTAACAGTCATCAACAACCTCCTTGGGTACAAACTCCATTGATAGACTTATTCATAGATTTAGTTAGCAACCGTCTAACTACTTTCATCTCACTTACAACTCTCATATCAAAAACTTTTGTTTCCTGCTTGTAATTATAGCAGCAATATCAAAAGAAACAACTACCTCCGACAATAGCCCTAAAAAGTCTGCATATCTCTCCGTTTGTTCTCAACCCCATATTTCCCAAAATTATTCCTCTATAATCTTCTAATATAGCCTCACCAGATCCCTACAGTCCAAAACCCTAAACACACCTCATTACAATACCTTGCACATCTCAAACAGTATTCAATGTCCTCAAAGGAGGGCCCCTTCACATTACATAAGAAAGAATACTAAGTTACAAATGATTTTCAGCCATTAGAATCAATCTACCTATTCAGCATAATAATTAACATTTCTCAGTAATTAGAACATATTTATAGGATTGAACGTCTAACCGATATCCATTCTCAATTTCAACTTTATTTGCTTTATTCACTTTTTTTGCAATTGGTAATTTGTGGATTTTATTTGGAACCATTTCTAGTTAATTATTTCTAGACATATGTTCAATTTTCCATATTTTAACAAGCAGTTATACATTATAACTTGCAAAGTTGTCTTTAAGTTGTGTTACCCATGCTTATATCCTCCTAAGCAATATCCAATATCCATCCAAATTTATTTAAGCCTTTGTTTGAGTAACTGTAGTTCACCTACCACTTGTGTTGCATTATCCTTCAGCAGTAACTCTAGTATAATGAAACATATAAGTGAGAACTATATGCTCCCATTACATTAATTGTACATGTGGGAAAAGTGCAAAGACGCCAAATGCAATTCTTTCTTTTGGTGCTTCATCCAGAAAGACTAAAAGAGAAATTATTCTATATATCAGATTTAAAATAATGGCCTGTTCTTGTTATCAAAATAACAACAACAACAACAATAATAGTAATAGTAATAATGGCCTGTTCTACTAAATAAGTCCCAACTTCTTAGTTCTGGAACCTATCCATTCGATATAGTGCCATCGTGAAGCAAAGAATACAGACTACTAACAAGAAAACAAATGAGTAAATTCTGACTGAATTTAATTTAAAGTATAATTTAACTATGAAGAAATCAAATGAGAAACAAACCTGCAGGAACTACACCAATAGGTATCTTTATGGCAGTTTCCCAATCATCTCTTTCAAGTAGTCCATTTATAACCTACTAAAAAGAGAGGTTCTTGTAAGCTCAGAAAAAAGAAACACCAATAGAAATGTAGCAAGTCAGTCAATCACAGAGCACTTCAGGGTACACGGTTTATAATTGAGGAAAACCCAACCATAATGATTTTAAGTTCTTTTATAACTTTAACATGAGCATGAACTACAGAGTGACCATCCTATTCATCAAACTGATAAGCTAGCAAATCCAGTAGACATGACAAGAAATCAGAATTACTGGGCTTTAGCAAGTAGTTCACTAAGAACAGGATTATGGTATTGACAATGAGATAGATTAGACCATGAGAATAGCTCAACATAATAGCAACTAATACGTTGAAGAAATTTTCAAATGTGTACTAGTAACATATACCCTTTTATCTCCTCAAATATAGGGATTAAAGGTTGTTCATTAATATAATGACTTCAACTTACATATATGATCAACATTTTAATGTGTTCCATGATGACCCACATTAAGAGCATCTCAATCTTTTTTCGCTCATTGTCCCAAAAACAATAAAAAAATGTTCTTTTCCCATCTCTTTTTGCAGAAGATTATAGACCATTAGAAATTTAAATATATTGATAATCAAAGACATAATACTCTCAATGATGTGTTATTCCAATGAGTATAGAGTACAATTTATAGGCTCCAAAGGAGAGCCCTCATAAAGAGAGGAATTAAAACAAGGATTACAATCAATCAACATAATGTCAGGATCCTTCCTAAACTAGAGATGCTATAATCAAGGGATATGATAGGATACTAAAATCATGGGATCCTAATTTATTTCCTAATATTCTAACACTCCCCCTCAAGCTGGAGAATATATGTCAATCATTCCCAATTTGCATCGAAAACCTTCACATTTAGCTCTGCCCAATGGTTTAGTCATTACATCTGCAATCTGATCTGCAGATTGTATATAGGACAAGGTCACAATGCCAGCTTCAACTTTCACTTTAATAAAGTGCTTGTCTATCTTAACATGCTTTGTTCGATCATGATAAACAGGGTTGCTCGTCATCTCAATGCTGGCTTTGTTGTCACAACAGACTTGCATGGGCCCTCGTATGGAATTCCTAATTTTTTCAGTAATCTGATAACCCAAAGTCCTTCACATGTTCCGTCGTTCACAGCTCTCAGTTCTACTTCTACACTACTCTTTGGCACAACAGTTTGCTTCTTGCTTTTCCATGTCACTAGATTTCCCCACAAATATGTATAGTATCCTAAAGTTGACCTTCTAGTTTCCCTGTCGCTTGCATGGTCTGCATCGGTGTAGATCTCTAAGTTTCTGGCCATGCCCTTCTTGAAGAAGATTCCTCTTTCTGGATTGAGTTTCAGATAACTTAAGATTCGATAGACAGCTGCCATGTGTTTTTCCTAAGGTTGATATATGAACTAACTTACTATTCCAACTGCATAGTTGATATCTGGATATGTGTGGGTTAGATATATCAGCTTTCCCTACAACTCGTCTGTATTATTCAGAGTCAACTGGGACACCATTCTCTTTGATTTCTTGATGACAGCCTTCTTTCATCAATGTTCCTTCAGGTTGTGCTCCTAACATTCTTGTCTCATGCAACAGGTCTAGGGTATACTTCCGCTGGGATACATTAATGCCCCTCTTTGTTCTTGCCACTTCCATACCCAAGAAGTATCTCATTTGGCCGAGATCCTTAACCTGGAATTCAATGGACAAATCCCTCTTTATTTGGGCAATAGAACCTTCATCATTTTTAGTAATGACTATATCATCCACGTACACAATCAGGATAGTAATTCTTCTATGATCATGCTTGATAAACAATGTGTCGTCTGCTTGCCCCTGGTTGTACCCAAGTTTCTTTATTGCTTTGTTGAATTGGTCAAACCATGCCCTTGAGGATTGCTTTACAGTGACTTGTTCAATTTGTAGACTAAGTTGTTTGGAGCTAAGACTCCATATGGAACCTCCATATAGACCTCTTCCTCCAAGTCACCATTCAGAAATGTGTTCTTTATGTCTAGTTGATGCAGTGACCAATCCAAGGTAGCTGCAATTGACAACAGTACTTGGATTATGTTGAATTTGGCTACTGGAGCAAAGGTCTTCTGATAATCAATTCCATAGGTCTATGTATATCCTTTCGCAACTAGTCTTGCTTTGTACTTGTTGATGCTGCCATCAAGATTGAACTTTGGGGTAAAGATTCACTTATATCCCACAGGCTTCTTTCCTGGAGGGCAAGATATGATTTCCCATCTTTTACTTTCCTCAAGTGCTTTTAACTCCTCTTCTACAGCTTGTTTCCACTTTGGATTAGCCATAGCTTGTTAGAAGGTGTTAGGGAGTTCAATCTGTGCACTGTTTACAACAAAACTCAGCATCTTGATAAACAAGTTACCATATGAAACAAACCGTTGAATTAGATGTTGAGTACAAGACCTTATCCCTTTTCTCAATGCAATAGGCCAGCCCATCTCTTCAGGATCTATTCTCGAGTCAGATTCATGGTCGTTCCTCAGAGTGGGATAGACGTTTCTCTCTACCTCCCAAGATTGTTGCCTGGCATCTCCTTTTGATCTGACTTCTACATCCATCCCATTCATGATCTCAACCTGTGCTTCCAATTCATTAGGGGTGGTATTAGGAGATGTAGAAGGTAAGGTATTAGAGGTTGGTGGCAAGGTATCATTGGCATCAAGGAATTTAGGCAAGGTATAAGTGGTTTCTGGGTTAACAGGTAGGGCATTAGTGGTTTTGGAAGTTAGTTCATGTGAAATTAGCCATTCAATATCTGAGCACTCCCCTTCAATGGGTAATTTGGAATAATAAGCATCCTCCTCATAGAACACGATGTCTTTGATGACATACAGCTTCTTTGAGGCCGGACAATAACAATTGTACCCTTTTTGTGTATAGGAGTATCCAAGGAAGATACATTTTTGGGGACAGGCACCAAACTTACTTCCATCAGGGGTATGGATAAAGACAACACACCCAAACACTTTCTGAGGTAAGGGGTTTATAAGAGGGCAATTGGGAAAGGTAGTAAGGAGTGTTTGAACAGGAGTGGCATAATTGAGGACTTTGGAGGGCATTCGGTTTATGAGATAGGCTGCAGTTAGGATTGCATCTCCCTAGAAGGCCATGGGTACATTTCTTTTCATCAGCAGAGTTCAAGTTACCTCCAATAAGTGACGGTTCTTTCGTTCAGTGACCCGATTCTGCTGAGGGGTGTAAGGACAGGAGGTTTGATGGTGAATTCCTAGCTGATCAAGAAATTCTTTAAAGATATGACTTCTGTATTCCCTACCATTATCACTTCGGAAGATTTTGATGGAGGATTGTAATTGGTTTTGTACAAACTTGTGAAAGCTTTGGAAAACTTGAGTCACCTCGAATTTTTCTTTCACCAAGTAAACCCACGTGATTCTGATGTGATCATCAATGAAAGTAACAAAACATTTCTCATTTTTCCAGGTTTTTGTTCTTGCTGGGCCCCATATGTCACTATGGATTAGTTAGAAAGGAGTGATGGGTTGGTAGGACTATATTGGATAGGAGGATCGTGTTTGTTTAGCGAATTGACAAGTTTCACAATGAAAAAGAACATAATCTTTATTGAATAAACTTGGAAACACATCTCATATAATCAAAACTAGAATGTCCCAAGTGACAATGCCATAAAAGTACATCTTTATCTTGAGAACTTGAGCTGACTAAAGCTTTCCATGCATTCCAAATCACTTTATTCTCCATCTCTGATCTCTTTAGGTAGAAAAGTACATCCCACTCTTTAGAAGTCCCAATCATCTTTCCCGAGTGTAAATCCTGAAACAGACACATATCATCATCAAATATCACTTTGCATACATGCCTTTTCATTAACTTGCTCACAGATATTAATTGCAGGTAAGTGCTGGAACGAATAGAACATTGTGAATGCTTAGCAAATTGGACAGTGTGACTGTGCCAATTCCTCCAACTTTGGTGAATACCCCATTAGCAACTTTGACACGAAGGTTCTTAGGACACAGTTTAAGAGTTGTAAATAAGGTAAGGTTTGATTACCAGTCATATGATCTGTGGCACCTAAATCAACTATCAATGTATTGTCGCTAGTTTGTATAGTATTAAGGGGTATAATAGAATTACCTGATTGTACCAAGTTAACACTTGGCAAAGAGTTGGACTTCTTCTGTGTCTCAAGTATTCAACTAAGCATCTGTAGTTCCTCCTAACTTAATGACATAGTATCCTCAACCTTCTGTTCAATGGAGGTAAAATGGCCCTGTGGTTTGCTAGTTGATGGTTTGCCATGCAGTTTTCAGCATTCCTCCTTGATGTTACCCTTCTTATTGCAATAATTGCACCATTTGTTTGCCTGTTCCTCCTGTAGCTCTCATACTACAAGTGCTGAACTTTCAACCGGACTTGTGTTGCTTCAGTTCAAGAGTTTCTTGCTTTCTTTGAACTACACATGGTTAGCAACATCAAATCGATGCGGTAGGGGTTTTATTCCCACTATTCTGCCCTGCATCTCCTCAAATGAATCATTGAGTCCAAGGAGAAAATCATAGACTCTCCCTTCTTCCACTATCTTCTTGTATAATGGAGCATCCTCCACATTTTTCTATGGATGCACTTCAAACAAGTCCTATTGTTGCCAAAGTTTGATCAAAGCATTATAGTAATAAATTACCTTCAGGTTACCTTGTCTCAAATCTCGAAGTTGTCACTTCAAATGGATCAAGGCAGTAGTATTATCAAGAGAGGAATAGGTTCTTCTAGTTGCATACCAAATCTCTTTTGCAGTGTTTGCCAGGAGATAGCCTTCACTAATATCAACTTTCATAGAGTTATATAGCTAAGTCATAACTTGGTTGTTTTGAGCAAACCAGAAAACCAAGTATCAAAGTTTAGGTCATCTGGGGCTGGTTGTGGTGCTGCCTCATTGATGTATTTTTCCTTTCGCTTTCCACGGATATACCTAAGCACACTTTGTGACCATTGGAGATAATTCCTTCCATTAAACCTATGGTTAATTACTACAATTTGAGGTTCTGGAAATTCTAATGCCATTAAGGTGCTACTGGTAGTGGAAGAAGTTGTGGAAGAAGATGAACTGCTTGATGAGGAGGAATTTGTGGAAGTTGTACTGGACATGAGTGCAACTAGATGAATTTCGATTTTAATTGAATTTCCAGGAACAGAGCCGAAAAGAGGAGGGAATTTAGAAGAATTCATGTTTCTGGAAAAAATGTCGCCAGAAAACGCCATGGACGATGGCGCGTGGAGGTCACACGCCAGAGCTGTGGTGGCTTGTGGCGCTCCGATCATTGCCGTCTCTCGATCAACGGATCCAATTCTGCCTGTTGCAGCAATGTGCACACACGCGCCACCCTTCACTAAATCTGGGTTCGCATGAGTTCTCCTCTCTCTCTCTCTCCGCTAGAGTCTCTCTCTCTGCCTCACTATAGTCTCTGATTCTAGCGTTTGTGCTCTGATACCATATTGATAATCAAAGACATAATACTCTCAATGATGTGTTATTCCAATGAGTGTAGAGTACAATTTATAAGCTCCAAAGGAGAGCCCTCATAAAGTGAGAAATTAAAACAAGGATTACAATCAATCAACATAATGTCAGGATCCTTCCTAAACTAGAGAGGCTATAATCAAGGATATGATAGGATACTAGAATCATGGGATCCTAATTTATTTCCTTCCTAATTTATTTCCTAATATTCTAACAAAATAGAATTTTTCTCTTTGCGCATGAAAATTAAAAAATTAGTTCCCAGAAATATAAATTGCTCTATAACCATTAGGGGATAGAATAAGGGTCAACATTGGTAGAGTCATCCACCAATCAAGATAGCCTTGTTGGCACTTGTTGCAAAAGCTATTAAATTAAAAGACAGAAAAATACCTCAACCAAAATTCCATCGCCACTAACACATATGATCCCATCATATTTAGAAGTATCTAGGGCATGAGCAACTTCCTTTGCATGGAGCTGATGTTTGGTTTCTGAGGGATAAATATAATAGACATTGATAAACAAATAAACATCAAAAGGGAAAAGTTTAATGCTCAATAAATTAACTAGAGGAAGGGAAAGAGACTACAAAACTTGTGGAAGAATCTGAACCTTGGACTGTGAATTGGATTTCAGCATCTTCAAGAAGAGGTTTTACATTCTCATGAAAAACTATGGGGGCAGTTTTATTCCCACCAAATGGATTAAGAAAAATGATTAGTCTCTTAGGACGACCTGTTGAGAAAAGAATTAAATTTAGCTCTATATTTCAGATATGGAAACAATCAACAACGAAACCTCAATAACGTCAACCTAAAAATGAAACGGACTGCAGATCATTGGTCTTTTAACAAGAAGATAGAATGAAGGGGATATTGTCGAAGAGTTTGTTTTCACAGTGCCAATTAATTTTACAAGCTTGCTCCCATTGTATTAAGGATATCAACTGACAATAAAATTCAGAATTAATTAAGCAAATTAAGTGCTATAAAAAGTCAGGATAAAAAGGAAACTCAGATTTCCATGTTTATATACAAAATTTCAGAGTCAGCAAGATGGAAAAAGAAACATAAAGATGCTGCTCCATACAAAGACAATTGTGTTGTAGTTGAGATTGATGGGCACTCAAATGAGCTGAGAAACCCTCCCATAAATGCTAGTTATTGAGGTAGAAAAACTATCACTTAAAATACTCTATAGAAAACCCCAAACTAAATACTCTATTCGAAGATTGAAAGAGAACCAACTCGCTTAAGAAACCATCTCATGTAGTCCATGTGAGACTTCAAATACTTGGCTCAAGAATCTCAGACTACCTTAGTTCCAATCACAAAAGGAAAAAAACGGTCTTAACAAAAAGGGAAAGATTTTTAAAGATGAAATTTATTAGCTAAGCACGTCTTTAGGCGCTGCATTTAAAAGAACAATTTGTCCAGTGCTGGCAATAGAATCAATAACTCTTCAAGTTATACAAGTTAGATTTTATTTGTAAACACCTGTGAAAGGTCTGAACCTAAGAGTGATCACTAAAACAAATCTAGTGATACTAGATTCATTGGGTCCCATGAAAATTGAGGCAAATAAACTGAAACGTAATTCATACCACAGCCAGTAGGTCCAGCCTTTGATACAATTTATAAGAGAAAATATATTTTAGTCTACCCCAAAGAGCGCTGTAAAACTCAAAGAAAACTTGCATGCTCAAATTGTCAAAATTAAAACCTTCTGAAACTAAATCGCATTATGGGAATAAAATTGAGGATCCAAATGATCAAGGAATGTACCTTCCAAGGAAAAAGTTACAATTTCTCAAAATAAACAAAGACAGATAAAAACCATGAAATGTTTACCAAGGGAATCAAGGTATTCACGAAGCTTCTGAGACCAGAGCCTGTGCGATTCCTGGGACAGAGGTTGAAACACGAAATCCTGTCTAAACAGTTTATTACTTCCACGACAGCAGCCGTCCTCAGCTCCCAGGATGGTTTTGATATTGATGTTGACACCGTCAGTGACGAACCCGAGAACCTCTTTCTCAACAAGCAAACACCGCTGCCGAGCTCCATTGGTCCACCGCAGTCTGCCGTCGGCCAGCAGATCCACCGGCGTCTCTATGCCGTCCACGATGACCCGCTCGGATATTATGGAGGGAGTGTGATCGGACTGATCCATTCCGGAATCCAGAGTGGGAAAAGTAGTTGGGAAATTGAAGAACCGTTTTAAATCTGAGTTGTTGAGCGCATGGTTTCTCATAGACGCTTCTGACCAATATAAGTGCGTGTTTGGATGAGCGGCGGAGAAGGAGCTTTTTTTTTAGATGGGCTTTTAGAAAAGTCATATAGGAAAAAAGTTAAATTTTAGATGTGATTTGTGTTTGGATTGGCGGTGGCAGAAGTGACTTTTTTCTAACTTTGAAACCTGTTTGGATTAGCGTTTGAAAAGCCCGTTTAGATGAAAAATGACTGAAAAGGGCATGAAATTTATTGAATAATATATATATATATATATATATTAGTTGTATATATTATGATAATTGAAATGAATTTTTTTTAAAAAAAACTAGATAAAATAAAAAAGGTGCAATTATTATGAAAAAAAAATACACGAAAGTATTTAATTAAAAAAGGATAAATTTATATTTAAATTAGAATGCATACATGAAATGTCTCATTATTGGATCATCTACCCCTAATAAGTTGGTCTCTGATTGTGTCACGCACATGATTCATTTGTGTTGAAGATAATCTGTGGGCAGTAGATGTGGATGCAACATCAATCGGATCCTTAGTATGTTGACCAGGTATATTTCCTCGTTCAGCTTCTTGAAAATCCATATCTGTTTGGGAATTTCTCCGGATAAGATTATGTATAGCCATTGTCGTACAAACTATGTGGACTTGTGTTTCAAAGCTGTATGATTTCATTTCCCCCAAAAGCTGAAACCTATTCTTCCAGACTCCAAACGTCCTTTCTATTGTTGTCCGCAAACTTGAATGATAATAATTGAACATCTCTTTTGGATTTGCAAATCCCTCCCGTCGCCTGAAGTCTGGAATATGATAACGTTCATGTCTATACGGACCAAGATATCCAACTGGTGTTGGATAGCCAGCATCGACCAAATAATATTTCCCTGAGTAATACAGCGAAAATGTCTTTTACACGGTAAAATTATAGTAAATGTGAGGGGGGAAACTACAACACAATGTAGGAGCAGGTGAGCAGTAGATACCTTGAGGTGGATGGGGGAAATTCATAGATGGAGTTGAGAGTGCACTTTGAAACACACGAGCATCATGTGCAGTTCCCTCCCAGCCTGCCAGCACAAAAGTGAAGCACATATCCCAATCACATACGGCCATGATATTTTGAGTTGGATATCCCTTTCTCCCAATAAATCTCTCTTGCTCTGACTGACTGACCACACACCGGATATGAGTTCCATCAATTGCTCCTATTGCATCCTTGAAGTATGGGTAATATCGCCGATCGTTGCGGATTTTTGGGTGACAATGACTGAACTCGGGATCAACCGGTTTGATAAGTTCTGTCGATAGATTCACCCAGGCACGTAATACCATGTGGAAGATCCTACTGACAGTTTCTCCTGAACGTTGAAATCTTTCTTGTAGGATTCTATTTCCTTGTGCATGTCCAACTGTGTATAAGAACATGGCAACCATTTCTGCAATTCCAAGGTTCCTAGTCTTCCGTAACCCTTGTTCTACCAATTTAGAGCATAAGAGATGAAAGACATGCTTTTCAACTCGGAAATTTTCAGGACAAACTTTATCATGGCCTTCCAATACCTCTTGCACCCACTGTGCACCGGTTTGCTTACTAGTTCTGCGTGGCTCTTTGCAAACATATGGCACAAGATATTGAGCCATCAAGACAGCCACCTTTTCATACTTCGTAATCTCTTCATCTAAAAGGGATATGAGTTGGGACCTGCGCTCTGCACGAGACAATCCTACTGTCGTAATTTCCTCCGAACTACCGTGACCACTCGAACTTGCCATGGACGATGTATTCTCTGTGATTGCGAAGATTGTATGAAATCAACTACAATAACAAAATATATCACATAACCGAGATAACCAAAATAAAGTTGCTGCAGCATCATAATATACCAAAACATATCACATAACCGAGATTACCAAAATAAAGTTAGACATATGCACATAATATACCATAACATATCACATAACCGAGATTACCAAAATGAAGTTAGACATACCATCATAATGTACCATAACATATAACATAACCAAAGTCTTTCAAAATAAAGTCAGACATATCATCAAAATTATACATAACCGAGTTTGCAACAGTGACATAACATAGAGTTCACTGATTAGGGGCAAGCTGAAGATGTGGGCTATTATAAGCATGGTGCCGCAACCACGTTAGCAAGGTAGTTTTATTCCCTTGCAAGCCACGAAACATGTCGCGTCCAATCTGATGCATCATCATGTTAGAACATCGGAAACAGAAGTCTTTGTCCTCAACAACCTCAAGAATCTTCAGTAAGTCAGCTACGATGTCAGTAACGTTCTGGGCATCATTCACGGACATCTTTTGTAGAGCATATGCTCTATTCTCAGTTGCCGCAGCTATCTTACTAACCGCATCTGCTATAACCCTCGAGGTTGCTATTTTTGTCTTTTTCCCTCTCTCTGACTCTTCAACCCTCTTTCTCTTCCCACTTCCTTCTGAAGCACAAGGTGTGGTTGTTTGAGTGTTTGTTGTCAAGGTGATTCCTTCCATAGCACCTGTCACTCCCGCACTACCTCCAGTACTAGGACCTATAACATCTTCCTCGCTATCTCCTGATCCTTCCTCTAGGTCCAATGTGGGTCGGTAAACATCATCTTCGTTGTCATGTACTGGCAGTCGCTGTCCAGTAGACAGTGTGAACATAGTGTAGCCCGATGCCAGAACGTCCTTAAATAGTATATCCAATTCCCTGGCGAACATAAGACCTCTGTATCTATACTTTGCGTACTCTGCATTCTCCTACACGTATCCAAGTTACCACAACAAAATTTTATTTTTGGGAAATTAATAACAATACTAATAATACTAACAAAAAAATTTTATTTCAGTAATTATAACAACAACAACAAGAACAATTTTGTACCTGTATTTTCCTCTCCCACCACTCATCTTCTGCAATCACCATATGCCTTGCAGGGTCATATTGAATACCAGTCTCTTTTGAGAACAACTTGTCCCACACCTTCCAATCCTTCTTCAAGTTATCCCACCGATTTTTCATTTGTTTCTTGTCATATGACTTTCCTGTTTTTTCATTAAAGCCGGACAAAATATTCTTCCATCCATCCTTCGTGAATGATGATCCTAGACGTTCTTTCTTATATATTTGTTCAATACAAAGTTCGATGAAAATCCCAGTGCAACTCACATCCCATGATGCTTTATCCTTACCCTTGTTCATATTTCTATGTCGACAATTGACCATGAATGAAAAAACAGATGTCCCAGGTGAAATTAATTGAAAATTTCAGCAAGAAAGGGCAATGCATAATACACACACATATACAGAGGCATTGAAAAGTGAATGTGAACGAGTCTAGGCATGCAACACTAATAATAAAGTACACAGAAGAAACTCTAAAAGGTGAAAGAATGATTTCAAATGCAAATTTATCATATAAACATACAAGTCACAAGGTATGGACAGCAACACCACTTCATAATATAATGCTTTTGATAGAGTATGGACAGTAATAGAACATTGTTTCAGACCAAGTCAGATATTGGAGCAAGCCCGTTTGGTTATAGAATCTCAAAACCCATGGTATATGTCTCACACAAGGCTAGGGAAAATCCTTGTATTAATTAGGGATGGTGTATGTTAAAATAAACCACTTGTAAATTCAAAAGTTTTTTCACTTACTGTATGTTAAAATAAACCACTTGAAAATCATTGATATGCTTTTAGATTTAAAGTTGGGAAATGCCTTTGACAGTGGATCTTTTGAAGTAAAGATCCATTCAATGCAAGTGAACTCCTCCTTCAAAGAGTAAGCAAATGGCCATAACTAATATGACAGAACACAGGAAATCCATAACTAATATGAATATACTCAATGATGCTTAAGCATTCGACCAAAAAAAAATGACGCTGAAGCATAATTTCAACACTTGGTTTTGAAGTGAACCATTTTTTCAAATTCAACATGCCTCCACTAAACAACAGCTATTTCTTAGCATCCACAGTTCAGCAGCTTCTCAAAAGTTATAATATTTCCAAAATAAATCCTAAATCAGAATAGAATTTTTGGGAGTATCAAATCTATGTGATCTCTACTATATGGCCTGAAGATGCCAATAACTGTTTTCAACAGAGCACAGGAAATCACAGATGGAATGAACCACTTCACATTGCAACAATGACAATTAATATATCAGTGTTCATATATGTTTCAATGCAAGTGAGCTCCTCTCTCAAACCTTTCCTCAAGAGCAAATATAAACAACCATTATGATTACCTCATTGCAAACCAATAATAACCACAACGATTATTCACCTCTAAATAAGTACCAATCCTCAAATAAGTTTCAACTCAGCGGAGCATGTAATCCCTAAAATCCATCCTCAAAGTTTAGAGCACTAATTCACAGCGAGTCCAATACCGACAATTAAGATATATATCTCACCAATTGTACCTTGCTAAAAGTCTAACAGTGGGAATAATCCAAAATTTGACTCCCAACTCAGATCAAATTAATCTTAAGAGGATATGACAGAACACAGGAAATCACAGAGCACAGGAAATCACAGAGCGAATGAACCACTTCACATTGCAACAATGGCATTTGTCTTAGAAAAATTTATTCCATTTCGAGCAGGAAGATGATTAAATTTTCAAGAGCATGGCGTATGGGGTGGGGTCACTTGAATACATAGAAGAAAGAAAAAAAAACTCACTTGCAGAGAGCACACTGCTAACGGAGGAGGAGGACAATCGGCCCTAAGATTTGAAGCAGATCCGGCTGGAGATTTTAAGCACGGAGGAGGAGACCCAAAACACACTCCCGACGGCAAGAAAGCTGAAACGGACTCACTTTGCAACCAAGCGAAACCACAGAGAAAAGAAGAGGAAGGCACACAAAATTTCGAGCAGAGCACTAGAAATCATAGAGAAGCAGATACGGCCACCATTCGAGCTCCGGCCGCCACCCCAGCTCCGCCGCCGCACATGCCTACACCCACAGACAAGGAGATCCGGCCAACCGAAGCACAACTCGTTGGATCCACCCACCGATTCGCCCTCCACTTGGGATGTCCTTCAGACCACTTGCGAAATCCATCACGGTCTTCCACTCAACGGCGCCGTGGGTGTGCTGTGTTCAACATAAATAGAAGAACGAGGATGAAGCTTATTTACTCCGGTCTGTGAGGCAGCTGAGAGGAGTGTTTAATAGAGCCAACGGTCGCGCAGGTGAGAGGCAATTTTTGTGGAGAAGGTAGCTGAGAGATTTGAATGCCGCAATAATGATTGCCAACGGTCGTTGAGCAGCCCTCACCTCAGTTCAGAGCGTTCGGACGCTGGAGGGAAGTAGCTTTGAATAGCTTCACCTAAAAGCTCCATCTTCCTCAAACGCTCTGCCATCCGAAATGAAATGCCAAACATACCCTAATGAGCTTTTCTAATTTTTACCCTTCAAATGGGCGTTTTTTGGATGCCACCGGGATCCCAAACAGACCCTAAGTCTTCCCATGGTTCAGCTAACGTTCATAGTGGTACTGCCGTTCCCAAAGGCCAAAGCTATTCGCCGATTCACTATCTACAAAGCACCCAATCCTCTCTCAAAATTATACTGGTACCAAATATATTAGTCCCTCGTCTATTAAAATATGTCATGCGAATTGATACTCGTTCTTAATATAAATATAACATATAGTAGTAATTTTCATATTTATTAATTATTTTTTAATTTATCTCTATTGGTGTGGTCTTAAATTCTCAATAACAATAATCATTTGGAGATAAGGGAGAGGGAATTAAGAAAAATGATGGATTCTTTAAAAATTACATGTCATATTAGTTAACTCAATTAACTTCTTTAATTAAGTTAAATTAGGTAAGTATGTCATCAGAGGAAGTAATATATACTCATCCTCTCCTTAACTCCCCAGCCACTCTTTATGGTAAAAATTAATTGGGAAGTTGATCTTGTCAGTTAGTCCTAAATATAAGACATATTTTTCAATATTTTTTTTATTTGCCCCTATTGATAATCTTTCATCAATAACCTAAATAAGAGAGTGATTGGGGAATTAAGGAATATTATTAGGGTGGTGATTTAAAAAAGGGAGAATTCTAAAAAAATACCATTTGAACTTCAAAATCCTATTAAGAAGAAGCGTAATGTGTAACCCCATCATCATCAAGACCGTGATTAGTGTTTAAAACACATTTTATAATTGAACAAGAGATTAAGGATAATTAAAAAAATTTTTCAAAACCTATATAATATGATCTCAATTCATTCAAAAGTAAAAACAATTGGCCTGTTCAGTTTGTCACATACACAATATCAAAGTGCTAGTAAAATTCCCGACATTCACACGGGATATAATCATTAACCAAAGGGTTTTATAAGGCATCATTGCCCATCTCAATTTCCCATACTGGGGACTACACAACAAATACTATTCTATGGTCAACACATTTATACAATTATCCCAAAATGATAACCAAAAAGCTAAGACTACCACCAACAATCCTAGTCGCCCTTGTTCACTTGCTTGTCCCTTGATCCACTTGCCCTAGCTAAAATTTGTTAATTGAAAAGAGTGAGGTTCAAAAGATTCCCAATAGTAACATTTCACGTATATGATGTATAATTAAATAAAGCATGTAAGCATATATCACAATTCAGCAATAATCAAAGTCGGGCTACCCGTCGTGATTCAATTAGCACAGCAGCATTCAAAGTTGGGCTAACTGTCACAACCCAATCGATCATTCAAAGCCGAGCTAACTGCCACGACTCAATCAGCATCAGCAGCATTCAAGGCTGGGCTAACTGCCACGTCCCAATCGTTCATTCAAAGCTGGGCTAACTGCTATGACTCAAATGTACATTCAATGATAAATATAAACATACAATGCATTAAATATGATATAGGAGAAAGTTTCACTACCTTGGTCTTTCTGTTCTGATTCAGGCATAGGCCTCTTATATCCTAGGCAAATATCAAATCCTATAATCATAATTAAGGATGACAAGTTATCTCTTATTCTAATACTTAAATGACTTCAAAACGCTTAGATTTGGTTATCATTAAAGTCCCTTAGGTAGCTATAAATATCTTTAACAATAGCCCTAACGGGTTGGGAAGTACTAGATTGAAGACCACAATTCAAAACTACAAGTGCTGAAAAACAGGGGTTGGCCGCGGCCAGGCCACCCATGGGCCCCCTCCAAGACATGGTTAGAAGGTTTTGGGCCGCGGCCAGCCCCCCCTTAGGACACGGCCCAAATCTTAGTCGTGACCAAGATCAGGTCAGAAATTTTTGGGCCGCGACCAGTACCCCTTTGGCTGCGACTAAGAATTGTCCTGATTCTTAGCTGTTTTCACTTCACCATAACTCTCAGCACAGAACTCAAAATTAACCAAACTTTATATCAATAGAAAGCTTGCAATATGAACTACAAAACTAGAAAATTTCACAACATTTCAATACCATTTACTATTTTAAATTACCATGCAAAGTTGGTCCCTTGCACAACAATTTACACTTGACATTTTCCAGAATTTTCCAATTTTGCAACCTAAGTCTCCAATGGTTCCAAAACTCATTTCCACATAAAATTTCACAAGGAAACCAAGGGAGATATCAAAATGACCATATTCACATTCCTTTCACATGATATAACATAGGTAATAACTCAATGCAAATTTTCAAAAACTTCGAACTTCACAATTCAAGCTCAAATCAATTCTATCTATTCAAAACACATAACAAGGCACCATTTCCATGACCACAACATGCCAAGCTCTCTATGACCCTAAATCACGAAAATTAGGGGAAATTTTCCAGAAATTTAAGGCTCAACCAATGGCCAAAAAACTTATATAGAAGTGTTCATCTTACTCACCTCAATCACTTGCACCAACTTATTCCTTACTTCACCAATATCTAGATTTCCTTATGTCACACTTCTATGGTAGCAAGGTAGCTCAATGGTAGCAGGGTCTCTCATAAGTACGTCCTTATCCCTAGGGGTATGGCTTCGAGTCCTGCGGAGGCGAAAAGAATGCACAAGGGGGTACAAATATTCCTTGTGAGTCCATCCTTCTCCTGTGGTCTAGTGGGACCTAGGGGCTACCCGATGCCATAAGGGGCCGGGATGTGAGCTAGTGCCAGTACCAGGAAGGGCTGGGTTGGGGAGGATGTGACAATAAAAAGGTGCCTTTTTATTGTCACACCCCACCCCCATCCACCGCCAACATACAGCCCTGGGCTTACGGGTCCTACTGACCTTACCCAAGCAGGGAGTTTTGGGGTGCGAGTGTAACCTCACAAGGAATATCCCCGCCCCTCTTACGGGTTCATTTCGCCTCCCTACCACATCTTGAAGCCACGACCTGAGGCATAAGTAAGCTCTCCATGCGAGACGTGGTACCATTGAGCTAGTTAGCTCAATGGTACCACGTCTCGCATGGAGCGCTTACTTATGCCTCAGGTTGCAGCTTCGAGACATGGGGAGGCGAAAGGAATGCATAGGGGGTGCAGATATTCCTTGTGAGTCCATCCTTCTCCTGCGGTCAATGGTAGCAAGTTTCACATAAGGCGCCTACTTACCCCCAGGTAAGGCCTTCAATTCTTGCGAAGGTGAAAGGAAATCCTAAGGGGTGGGATTATATCCTTTGAGTCCTAGCCACGCCAAGTGCAATTAAGACTTGTAAACATCACATTTGTCATACTTAATGTGATAAAACTTTGTTTGAAGCAGAAACATGTGGGTGATTGTAAAACACACTCAACATGTTGTTAATAAACACTTCAAGAGTTGTAAACAACACAATTGGTCATGCTTAATATGAGAAAACAAGTTGTAAAGTAGAAACGTGTGGGAGATTGTAAAACACACTGAACCTGCTGTAACTACATGCTTTAAGTGTTGTAAAAACGGATATAAGGTGTTTCCGCTTTTGCCTCGCTGGGGTGTAGCAAAATTGAACGCGATCAAAAGGGCCTATTTTTTACGTGATTTTGCTTTTGCTTTTCCAGCAATTGCGCACTGCTTCAAGTTGTAAAACGCACTCAACATTTTGTTAATAAACGCTTTAAGAGTTGTAAACAGCACATTTGTCATACTTAAAGTAAGAAAACATCGTTTGAAGCTAAAACGTATGGGAGGTTGTAAAATGCACAAAACATGTTGTGAATACACACTTTAAGACTTGTAAACATCACATTTGTCATACTTAACATGATAAAACTTCATTTGAAGCAGAAACGTGTGGGAAGTTGTAAAATGCACTCAACATGTTGTTAATAAATGCTTTAAGAGTTGTAAACAACATATTTGTTATACTTAACATGAGAAAACATCGTTTGAAGCTGAAACGTGTGGAAGGTTGTAAAATGCACTCAACATATTGTTAATAAACGCTTTAAGAGTTGTAAACAACACATTTGTCATACTTAATATGAGAAACATACCACTTCCTCTATTACCTTTCCCAAAAACAGAGAACTATGACACCCAACCTCATTTTCTGTATTAACAACTACAACTATTATATTAACAATTACTACTGAACGAATTAACAACAATTTGTCTTTTTCTATATCAGCCTTTTCACATCACCCCACCACTATGAGAATCAACCATTCCCACTACAAACATATCACTTCCTCTGTTATGTTCCCCAAAAACATAGCACTATGACACCCAACCTCATTTTCTGTATTAACAACTACAACAGTTATATTAACAGCTACAACTGTGAGAATTAATAACAATTTAATTTTTTTTATATCAGTGTTTTCACAGCAACCCACCAACATGACAATCAACCATTCCAACTTTAAACGTATCACTTCCTCTGTAACCTTCCCAAAAAATAGAGCACTATGACATTAACACCACCCAACCTCATTGAAACCCAACTACAATGCTCAAGATCATATCTTTACCAAAATCATGCCATTACTTATCTACCTCCTTCCACTTTGTCCACTATTAACTCCAAGTACCAACTTTTCACCAGTCCTCAATCTCACTTCATCCAACATTCACACAGAACAAAAAAAATTCAGTTTGCTGTTATTCTACCTCTGTACCAGTAGGTGGAGTTTGCAAATTCGATCCTTTGCCAAGAACTTCAACACTACACTTGATCCCTTTAATGTTGCAGTTCCAACCCGTCCCTTTCACCTCATTTCTCTATCTCATTAATGGGAAAAGTTGCACCTTCCCTCCTCTTTCTGGACCTTCGATTTTTACAATTACATTGAGGGCATGTGTGTCATTTTACTTTGAAAAATAATATCAGAATCCCTAGGGACTTTTTTGATATTTAACTTTTTCTTAAGACTTTTATGTGAATATGTCTGTTCTTGGGACCTGAGAATGATTTTCCCATTTAAATATTCTAAATATTAAAGACAGTCAAACTCAAACTATTCATAGTAGGATTGTTTTTAAATAATTTGGCTCACAATAATTGGTAATGCATTTATATGTTTGTGGTAGAGCTAGTAATATTATGGGCCGGATCACTAGATTTGGGCTAATCCCCCACGGGTTGAGATCATATGGGTTCAGACTAAAAAGAACCACCAACCCATATTATTTTTCTTTTTTAAAAAATTTTTTATATTGCATTTTTCAAACTTTTTTTTAAACAACATACTGATTTTTTTTATAAACCTAAACCATAAAAAAATTAAAAATACATTACAAAATCATAAAGTAATAATAAAACATCAAATTCAAAGTTTCAAATATTATAAATTAAGTATTCATCACAAGTCTGCACATTACAAAATAAACATAATTCCAAAAGTCATCATTAACATTGAGTATAATCAATAATTAGTTGATATTAATGGTGTTAGGTTACATAATACACTCAGAAAAGTCACAAAATTTTTTTTTTAAAAAAAATAAATAAAAAAAGTCCAACCCGCCAACTAGGTGGCTCAATCCCCCACGGGTTGGGCGCATATGGGTTCCGATAAAAAATAACTGTGTCAAAATGGTCTCACTTTTGCAGAACTCAAACCACCTATTTTTCCGGTTGGGTGGGTTCGACCCATGGTTAAAACCCAATTACCCAGTTCTAGTGTGTGGGACATAAAGAAAACAATATTCCTGCTAGAGCTTTGGTGGCCAGCCAGCCACCTATCTTTGGTTATTGGCAGGGGGTGGTCGCCGGCTGTTGGCAAGCCACCTCAGCTTCCGCTACAACGACTGATGGGGTAATTTTTTTAAAAAAATATATACATAAGGGTATTTGTGTCATTTCCTTTAATTTTAAAAAGACAAATCGAGTACTAACATCCCTTTGGTATTATGAATATTCAAAATACCATTTTGTTCTTTGTTATTTTTAAAGTTCTTTTTGTATGATTTTCCTTATTTTATATTGGGATTACTAGACCACATTTAAATATTCAAAATATTAAAAAATATTCAAAGCCAAAGTCAAACTCAAACCATTCATAATAGGATTGTTTTTAAATAATTTGCCTCACAATAATCGGGAACGCATTTATGTGCGCGCGAGACATGAGGAAAGCACCACTTTTGTTGGAGCCTGGACAGATGTGCTCGCAGTTGACCATCAGTTACAGTTACACTATGGAAACAATAATAAGCTTTTTGGCCAAAAAACATAACTTTTTTTTTTTTACCAGAGTAAACAATAATGACATGAAGCACGTGTATAATAATGACTTTTTTATTATATTATATGCCAATCAGAAGGTGTATTTTTAAACTTGCAGGAGTATTTTTAGAAAAAGTCACAAATTGTGTACAAATAAATTACAAATAATTATCTTAAATCCTTTTTTACTATATATATAAATTAGTTAAAAATACCTTATATTTAAGATTAGAGAGAGTAAAACAAAATACATAACTTCCGTTATATTTTATTTTAATTAAAAAACCCCTCTTTAATTTGAAAAACCTATTCATTCTCCCTCTCTCAAAATTAAAAATTATCTCAAACAAATGTCACTTCTAATTTCTTTAAAAAATTATTTTCTTTCATACAACAATTAATTCACATTGATTCATTTAATTTAGGAAAAAAGATAAGAAAAATACTATGTGAACCTTAAAATCTTAAATCAGTGATTTTCTACTAAAATGAGTTGTCAATTGCTATATTTTTGTAATTAATATCAATACTCTTATAGGCAACAAGATAGATTTGAGATTTTGAAGTTCAAGTGATATTTTTTATCTTTTTCTTTTAATTTAATTTTCTTTATTTACCTTTTTATTTGGACAATTTAAAACCCCCGCAAGCAAGGGGACCTACACCTCACCACACATGCACCCAGCCCTATTTGACAATAAGGAGTATAAAATTCATGACCTCTTTTTTCAAAGGAGGTATGGGATGATCATGGAACTCTATGCTGTTGACGCTTTCTTTATTAACTAAAATATCCTTCCTTGACATAGATATTTATTTTGAAATGTTTTAAATGCATCTTTTCTATTTTTTTTATCAACTTTCAACTTGACATATTTTATATTTTATCATAAATTTATTAATTTTTATTTCAATGTTTTAAAAACATTTTGTTAAATTGTGTTATGCTTTAAAAATGTCTAAATTGGATATTGTTGGAGGAAAGTACACCACTAAATTTCAAAGATAGATTAATAATTGTTAGATCCCATATGTTTTGATGATAACAAAGATTGGATTAATCATATAAAAGGTTTTGATAATTAAACAAAATGATTTGAATAAAGTAACTAAGTTCTTGGTGACAGGGAAAAGTATTACTGGAGGAGCTACTCAAGTAATGAAGATATAGGGAAAGACAGAGCACAGAAAAAGGAACACTATGATATTTTTTAAGACATTACTCGAGTGATGTATGAGAAATTGTTCCAGAAACCTCACTGTCAAGAATTAAGTGGGATTACTCGAAGGGATTACTCGAGTAATCTGCAGAGTTATTTGAGACATTACTCGAGTGATCACTTGAGTAATCAAAGCAGAAACCATCCAATAGCTCTTGGCCAAGAATTGAAGGACATTATTCGAAGGGATCACTCGAGTAATCTACAAAGTTATTTGAAGCATTACTCGAGGGACCACTCGAGTAATCAGGTAAGTATAATTGAAGTTGCTCTCGACCAAGATTTTAATGCCATTACTCGAGGGATCACTCGAGTAATCTCCAAAGTTATTTGAATCATTACTCTAGCGACCACTCGAGTTATTAGAAGAAAAGAAACACTTACTCGAGGGAGTACTCGAGTAAGCAAGTTTGTCAAGTTTTATAAAATGAGTTACTCGATGGTTTACCCGAGTAATATGGTTAGACAACGTTGACTTACTCTCTGTCTTATTTTTAATGAAGTTGCTCGAGGGACTACTCGAGTAATGAAGCATGATCACTCGAGTAATGTTATACCCAAAGCATGATTTTAATCCAACGTTCATTGATCTGTTACCTATATGATTAAGCTTTCATTGTATTAGTTTCCTAAGTATATTTGTAGAGAAATAATGAAGAGATCATGCATTGAGAGAAAAGTAAAATTTATCATCCGCAACATCCAAAACGCCTACCTACCACAAACAGCTAGTTTTCAAATTCGAAGAACGGTCAAACGAAGCTGCGCGACTCTAACAGACATGTCTTGAAATGCTTCCAATGGACATCACAAATCATCTATATATATGGAGCATTTAAAGAACAGAACACAACAACTGAGAACACACAAACTCACATTAATCAATATATTCTTTGTGCTCTGTTTTCTTATATTCATTATTTGTACTTCAGTGATTATACATTTGCTCTATGAGAGAGTTTTTCATTACAAACTCAATATTTGATATTGAGACAACTTAAAGCTGTGGAACCTTGAGTTGCGGATTTGATTACAACATGTAAGGGGGAGTGAGTGTCCAGTGAAGGCACTTGCTATGTACTGAAGTGCCAAGAATCCACTGAATCTTGGAAGATATAGTGAAACTCTCAGAAAAGCTCTGAGGACTGGACGTAGGTCAAAGTGGTTGTGGCCAAACTAGTATAACTCCTGGTGTATACTTCGATGATATTTCTCCTAGCTCTTAATTGCTTTAAATTTCTAGTCAATTTTTATATAAGCAATGAAATTTCTGGTATCACCCAATTCACTCCTCTTTTGGGTGAAATGCTTGCACTAACAGTTGGTATCAGAGCGTAGGTCTTCTTGTTTAGGTATAACAACCTAAGAAGGATCCAAGGTAAGCATGGGTGAAGGAATACTTTCTGACGGAACCTCAATCACTAGACCACCAGTCTTCAGTGGCGAACACTTCTCTTTCTGAAAAGTGAAGTTTAGAGTATTCGTAATGACTATAGAATACAGACTATAGGATATGTTTGAGAATGGGAGCTATCAACCTATAAAAATCATAGATTCATAGAAGGTTCCTAAGACTCTAGCAAAATATGATGAGAATGATAAGAAACTCATCACCCTTAACTGCAAGGCAATTCTAATGATTCAAAGTGCTTTAAGTCAAAACAAGTACTTCAGGATTTGCACACTTCCAACAGCTAAGGAAATATGGGAAGCTTTGGAAATAGCTCATGAAGGAACTTCAGGAATTAAAGAAAACCAAATCAATACTCTGGTTACTGAATTTGATTTACTTCGAATGAAATCATGTGAGTCAATAGCCGAATTGGAACTTAGATATACTCATCTTGTTAATCAACTTGTAGCACTTGGGAAAGTCTATGATTAGCATACCCGAGTAAGAAAGATTATGAATATACTCTCTAAAGAGTGGGAAGCCAAAGTCACTGCGATAGATGAAGCAAAAGGTGAACCAATGCGATTGGTTGCTTCTTTATTCGGAAGTTTTTCTGAATATGAAAGTAAACTAAAGTTCAAACGAGAACTAGAAGACATTGGTGACAAGAAGAAGATAGGCTTAGCACTAAAAACAAAGGAAGAAAATCAAGATCAGGATGAAGAGTTTGATGATGATGAAATGGGCCTAATAATTAAACGATTCCAAAAGTTTTACAGGAAAGGCCAAGGATTAAAAAACTTTCAAAAAGGAGGAACAAACAGTAAAGAACATGTCATTTGCTATGAATGTGGAAAGCCAGGACATATCAAATCAGAATAACAAGAACAGGCTCAGAAGAATAAAGAAAAGAGAAAAGGCAAGTTCTACAATAAGAAGAAAGCCTTTGTATATGCTATATGGGTAGACAGTTCATTTGATGAAGAAAGCAATGATGAGGAAGTAGCCAATAGCTGTTTAGTCCTTAAGAAGAAACAAAAGAAGAGGTAACTGATTCTGATCCTACATATGATGAATTACTTTCTGAATATAATGCTTTACATTTTGAATTCATCAAAGTAGTTAAAGAACTAGTTGTTTTCAAAAAGAAAAACAAAGCTCTTGAAGAAGAACTTAAAGAGAATTTAGAAAAGGATTGTGAAAACTGTTCTTCTTTGAAAAAGAAAAACACTGATCTCACGAAAACTTTTGAAAAATTCACTAAAGGCAGTGAGATGCTAAATGTAATTTTAAAAGCTCAACAATTTGTAAATGATCGATTTGGTATTGGATATGATCCAAAATCAGATAGAAGGAAAGGAAGAAAGAAAGCAGGAGGTAAGACATACTTGAATTATTTTCAGCATTTTGTACATACATCAAATCCTTTTACATACGGTAATTATTATAATATAAAAGGTTATTATACTTCACCATGCATTTATAAGAAGAAAAGAAAGATAGGAGCCTACAAATAGGTATCAAAAGGTTCATATGTTCAGAAAATTATTTGTACTTACCCAAAAGGACCCAAAAAGATGTGGGTACCTAAGACTTAATCATATTTGATTGTAGATATGTCTTAAAGCATCCAAAAATAACAAGTGGTGCATAGACAGTGGATGCTCCAGACATATGACCGGCGATTTCGAAAGTTTTACCACATTGCAACCTAAGGAAGGTGGAAAGGTAAAATTTGGAGGAAATCAATCCAGAAAGATAGTAGGAATTGGTGAAATAAAAAACGATAAAGGCATACAAGAAAAAGATGTATATTACATTGAAGGATTATGCCATAATTTGCTGAGCGTGAGTCAAAGTGCGAATAAAGACAACTGGGTAATATTTGACTCAGAGGAATGTCTAATTATAAACAAGAAAAACTTATAATTAGATAAGAAGAATCTCAAGGCAAAGCTTAGAGTAAAAAGGGAAGGTAACTACTATACTCTTGATATCAGTAAAAATGATTCTGAAAATTGTTTTCTAAGTAATGCCGATAAGAGTTGGTTATGGCATAAAAGGCTAGCTCATGTCAACATGCACCAGCTAAGAAACTTCTCAAAAAGGATTTAGTACTTGGATTATCCAAAGTAAATGTCAAAAATGATTTAATTTGTGACATATGTCAAAAGGGTAAACAAACTAAATCTTCTTTCAAATTGAAAAATGAGATCTCAACCAATGGACCACTTCAATTATTACATATGGATTTAGTTAGACTAGCAAGAGTTAAGAGTCTTGGTGGCAACTTATATTCATTGGTCATTGTTGATAATTTCTCTAGATTTACATAGACTATTTTTCTATTATCAAAGGATAAAACCTTCAGAGAATTCATTGTTTTTGCCAAGAAAGTGCAAAATGAGAAATGTATGTCCATTGCAGGTATCAGGAAAGATCACGGTGGAGAATTTGAAAATCAAGCCTTTGAAGATTATTGTGATACTAATGGCATTGATCACAATTTCTCCACTCCAAGGACACCTCAACAAAATGGAGTCGTGGAATGAAAGAACAGAGTACTCACTGAAATGGCTAGAGGAATGCTGAATGAAAAGAATGTGTCTCAAGTTTTATAGGCTGATGTAATGAGCACATCATGCTACATTTCAAACAGAGCCTACATCAGAACAAAACTTGGAAAGACACCATAGAACTATACAAAGGAAGGAAGTCAAACCTTGCTCATCTGCACATCTTTGATTGTAAGTGTTTCATTCATAATAATGGTAAAGATAACTTAGAAAAATTTGATTCTAAAATATATGAAGGAATTTTCCTAGGCTATTCTAACCGAAGCAAAGCATACAGAATTTTCAATAAATGAACATGTGTTGTTGAAGAATCAATTTATGTTGTATTTAATGAATTTGAATCATCTGATAAAACTATTGATGATGAGTAGGAAGTTGTTATAAATCAAGAGAATGGTTAACCTAACTCAAAATCTTCTATCCCAGAAGTTGACTAAACCAAGGAAGAAGAACAGTCACTAGGACAACCTAGAGCCTGGAAATACAACAAAAGTTATCCCCTAGAGCAAGTCATAGGAGATGTGAATGAAGAAGTCAAAATTAGAAATAGAATTTTTAATGAAGTTAGTTTCTCTGCTTTTATTTTTGAGATTAAACCTTCTAACATTGACGAAGCCCTATCAAACAATAATTGGATAATAGCAATGCAAGAAGAGCTAAACCAATTTGAAAGAAATAAAGTTTGGGATTTGGTACCCTGACCTAAGGATCATCGATCATTGGCACTAAATGGGTATTTAAGGGCAAACTTGATGAATCCATAATCATTGTCAGAAACAAGGCAAGATTGGTGGCCAAAGGCTATAATCAGAAAGAAGGAATTGATTATGAGGAAATGTATGCTCCAGTGGCCAGATTAGAAGCTATACAAGTACTCTTAGCCTCTGCATGCATGAAGGGATTTAAACTCTATCAAATGGATGTAAAAAGTGTATTTCTAAATGGCTACATTATGAAAGAAGTGTATATAGATCAACCCCCAGATTTTAAAGATGTAACCAAACCTGACCATGTTTTCAAACTAAGAAAAGCTTTATACGGTTTAAAACAAGCTCCTAGAGTATGGTATGAAAGGCTCAGTAAATTTCTCATTGATCAAGGTTTTGTATGAAGAAAAGTTGATACAAAACTTTTTATAAAACGAAAATGAGATGATATTTTAATTGTGCAAATATATGTTGATGATATAGTTTTTGGTGCTACTAACGAAACTTTGTGTAAGGAATTTTCTGAGATAATGTAGGAGGAGTTTGAGATGTCAATGATGGAAGAATTGAATTTCTTTCTCAGTTTACAAATCAAACAAAGAAAGAATGGAATTTTCATATCTCAAACGAAGTATTTAAAAGAGTTATTGAATAAGTATGGAATGGATGAAGCAAATTGAATGGACACGCCTATGAGCTCAACTACGTTGCTTGATGCTGATGTTAAGGGAAAAGATTACAATATTACAAGATATAGAGAAATGATTGGATCATTACTCTATCTCACTGCAAGCAGACCTGACATCCAATTCAGTGTTGGTATATGTGCAATATATCAATCAGCACTAAAGGAGTCGCATGCTGAAACCATTAAACATATCTTTTGATATCTTGCTGACACGGCATAATTAGGTCTCTGGTATCCTAAAGGAAGAAGTGAATATCTAGTTGCATACTCAGACTCTGATCATGGAGACTACAAGACAGACAGAAAGAGTACCAGTGGACAAAGCCAGTATCTTAGAGGTTTACTTGTGTCATGGTTTAGTAAGAAACAAAATACAGTGTCTCTTTTATGAAAGGAAGCTGAGTATGTTGCAGTATCAAGGTGTTGTGCACAAGTGTTATGGCTGAAGCAACAACTACAGGATCTTGGTATTTATTTGAAGGAGATACCAATATACTATGACAACACTAGCATAATAAGCTTGGCAAAGAATCCAGTTCAATATTCCTGAACTAAGAAAATTGATGTTAGATATCACTTTATCAGAGATCATGTCGAAAAGAAAGATGTCAAAGTGATATTCATTCCAACTTATCTTCAACTAGCTAATATCTTCACAAAATATCTTGCAAAAGATCAATTTCTTTTTATTAGAAGAGAATTGGGAATGGTGAATCCCAATGAATTGTAAGTTATTTATTATTTACAAAATATTAGATGTTGTTATTTATTGATGTTTTGATGATTATTAACTTAAGCATTGGAGTTTCTAGCAATATGTTTTGCAGGCTCTTGATATTCTATTTTAAGGTATGAAAAGCAGAGGTTAACAAAGGACAATATTACTGGAGGGACAACTTCAAGTAAACTTTATTACCCCAGTAATACCTTGGAGTAATTATAAAAATTACTCGAGTAACCGCTTGAGTAATGACCTGGAAAATGTAGCAGTGGAGCATTAATTCAAAAGGAATTCAAAATAAAACAGCATAACGGTTGGAAATGAACAGACAAGCAAAGAAGAGACAGATTACTCAAGGGAATCCTCGAGTAAACCATCAACTTTACTCGAGTAAGGCCTCAAGTAATCATGAGTGTAGATAAAAAAATCAATTCAATTTCCACTCAAATCTATCTTAAAATGCCATCAAATTATCAAGGGAATATACATAAGCAATTACAATATTACTTATGACAGGTACGCATTTAAATTACTTTAATTTAAAATTTTTAGAGAACTTTACTCAAGGGAGCCCTCGAGTAATGACCAAGAACACTCGATGGAGCCCTCGTGTAATGTCGGGCAACTTGGTTATAACTTTGCTCGTCACGTCATTTTCACAAAATTATTTCTAGTAATTATTCGAGTAACCTTTTAGAAAATTTTTCCACAAACTCTTCCTCACTCCATTTTTGACAAAAGCCATTGAATTTTTCTATAAAAAACCTCCTCAAATTGCTCAAAATTCTCTGCCCTAATCTTCGCAATCACGAGAGAACTTTTCTGAAAATTTCTCTTTAACAATCAAAATGGTTAGAACCAAAATCACTACTCCCGAATCTCCTTCTAAGTGTTCTAATCTTTAGAAATCTCTTGATTCTATTCCATCTCCTCCAGCCAAAAGACAGAAGCTTTCTCCTCTATCGAAAGCTAAAATCAAGCCACAAGCCAAACCCAAGGTGAAGGGGGTAGTGATCAAGGAACCAATTGCCTTAAAAGCTCAATCTAAGAAGGGTGTTTCTCCTGGTAGAGGCAAGAAGACTAAGGCACCATCTCCACCTCCTTCTGATTCCTTTGACACACCAACTTTTTCTGAGAAGCCAATGAAAAAGGCCAAGTTTGACAGAAAACTTGCTCAGGCCATGGCAAATATTCTGGATGAGGTTCACAAATCTAGAGGAGAGAAGCATAACCAATCCTCAAAGGAACCAGAGGAAGAAGAAATCACATTCCCCCCAAAGGGTTTTAATGTGAAGATGATTGAGGAGTCTAAAAAATTCAAAGATCACTTTTCAAGAAGAGTATGCAAGATGCACTATATTGACTCCAAACTTCTTCAAGAGGTATTGAAGTTTAATCTTATGCCTGTTGGAAATTGTGCCCTAAGGGCCAATCATTGTACTTTGAACATTATTATTTTAATGAAATTTCTCCATTCTGTTATCATATTATTTGCATGTTAACTGTGATAATTGTATCCTTGGATAATTCATAAAAATTGTCCTAAAATGTCTCTGGTCGGTCATCTATGCGGGAGCAGAGATGAAACAAGATCAGTATGACTTTGATAAGATATGGAGATACGAATCAAAGTCTTAGGTACTTGTAAGAGTACAAGGTGCTGGACCGACCCACTATGAGAAAGCTACATGGATCAAGTTATAAGCTTTTCTTATGTATAACCACATCATAATGCCCTTAGACCTGAGGTCATCATGGATTCCTACATGAGAGTTGCTAAGCTTTGAACTTGCCAAGTGTCCCAATATCATTAGTTCTCATAAAGTAACTCATTAGTTACTCTAACCACACCATTAGCCATTTAGTTACATATCTCATTTCCTCTTAATTAGTAATTAATATCTCTATTAATCACTAACTAATTGCCCATCAATTTCATTCTTTCGATTTCCACTAATCATGGCATATTAATTAATATAGCCACCAAACCCATAATTATTCCACTTTAATTCGATAATTATCCTCAATAATTACCATTAGCCTTTAATAAAAAATTGGGGTGTTACAGGGTGTTCAAAGGAAGATGCATTACGGTTGCTTGATAATATTGCATATGCAAGGTAGGATGCCGATTTCAATAAGGCAATGGACTACATGCAAAATTCCTATCCAGAGATGTATGAGTGGCTGAATCAGCAAGGGGATATTGATAAATGGGCATTGAGCAAGTTCCCCTTCTGAAGATGGGATAAGATAATTACTAACATTGCTGAATCATTTAACATGTGGATGGTGAAGGAGAGGAAACACAATGTTGCCCAACTTATTCATGAACATCGTGAGAAGGTTGCCAAGAAGATGTATGCATCTAGTAGGCAATGAGTAAGTGGAAAAATGGGATAGGCCCCAACATAGAGTCAATATTGAAGCAAAATGTTGCTTATGCTGAACATATGTCTCCTGAAAATTATGGTAGGGGTAGCCTTTGTGTTCATACCAAATATGGTTCATTAAGTGTTGATCTTTGTTTACGTCTTTACAGTTGTGAAGTGTGGCAAATGTTGGGGATCCCTTGTGCACATGATTGTGCAGCCATAAAGCATGTTCATGCCAATGTGTATGAGTACGTTGAAGAATGCTACAAAATCACATCCCAACAAAAGATTTATAGCTATAGTATGGTTCCAATTGTGATAATCAACAAACCTAACACAAACAACTATATGTTGGAAAATTTTGCAGGTCAAACTTTTTTGTTGCCCCCAAGGACTAACCGACCTTCAGGTAGACCAAGAACCAAAAGGCGTGAATCACAATTCCAAAATAAGAAGATATACTACTATGTAAGTTGCCATAAAGCCAGTCACACTAGAAGGACATGCAAAAATCTAAACCTAAGCTGATATTGGATGAAGTGAAATTGGCAACATGAAGGAGTTGTAATATTGTGAAGTGAACTTTTTGATTATGGTTTTGTAAAGTTGCTGTCAACCCACTTATGATTTTTTTGGGAGATGGGTTGCTGTCAGTTGTGTAATCCAGTAGGTATTTACTGTAATTAGTGTTTGATGTAATCCAATGTTTGTGACAAGGAAACATTATGTACTAGTCCATAGATAATGTTCCCTTGTCATGAAATATGTCAATGTGTACAAGGGGCAGTGTGTAACTCTTTTTTGGCCTTTATATGGTTGCTGAATGTAATTATGCATATTGTGATCTGACAGGAACTGATACATATATGAAGGTGTTAATCAACATAACCATGTTGTTATTATAGAGGCACATGGTGTTATTATGCTGATAACATCTTTTTTTGCAAAATTGTTCCTACACATGTCTTCTATTGTCCGTGTGAATGGAAGATGTGAAAGGTGTTGCGTTAAGGCAGCAACACTAAAAAGTTCACATTTCTTATTGGGCAGATGTTAATGAACGAAATAATGTTGTTAAAAATGAACATAAAGTTGTTAACAAAGAAAAGAATGATGTTATTACATGGATAAATGTTGTGTTTTCCCATCAACATGACAACGTTCTTGTTTGTTGGAAGATGTGAATAGACCAGGCATAGTCGTTACTATCGAAAGCAAAGATGTTATTACGCGGACACAAGTTATGTTTTCCCATCTACATGACGCTGTCCTAACTTTTTCATTCGAAGATGTCAATAGATGAGGCATAGTTGTTACTAGCGAAAGCAAAGATGTTATTACGCGGACACAAGTTGTGTTTTCCCATCTACATGACGCCTTCCTAACTTGTTCATTCGAAGATGTCAATAGACGAGGCATAGTCGTTACTAGCGAAAGCAAAGATGTTATTACGTGGACACAAGTTGTGTTTTCCCATCTACTTGATGCCGTCCTAACTTGTTCATTCGAAGATATTAATAGATGAGGCCTAGTCGTTAATAGCGAATGTAATGATGTTATTACACGGATACAAGTTGTGTTTCCAATTTACATGATGCCGTCCTTGTTAGAGCAAGCGTTTCACCCAAGAGGGGGTGAATTGGGTGATACTAAAATTTCTTCGGAAATATAAAACTTGACAATGAAATTAAAACAGTAAGGAGTAAGGAGAAATATCACCGAAGTGTACACCGAGAGTTATACTGGTTCGGCCACAACCACTTTGACCTACGTCCAGTCCTCAGAGCTTCTCTGAGAGTTTCACTATAACTTCCAAGATTCAGTGGGTTCTTGGCACCTCTGTACAAGCAAGTTCCTTCGCCTGGACACTCGCTCCCCCTTACAAGTTGTAATCCAATCCCAACTCAAGGTTCCACAACCTTAAGTTATCTCAATAACAAATATTGAGTTTGAATCAAATATCTCTCTTACAGAGTAAATGAGAATCACTGAAGCATAGAAATATAATTACAACGTGATACCAGAGCAATGAACTTGATGATACATTTTTGTATGTTCTTGTTGTCCCATTCTCTGTTTGGATGTTCCCACATTTATAGATACATTGGTAATGATTGTTGGAACGTTTTTCTTCATGTCCGTTGGAGCGTGCGCAGCCAATATTGACTTTTCCAGTTTTTGAAAAACATCCGTTTGTGGTAGGTGGTGGTGGGTGATATTTGAACGTTACCTTTGACTTTCCATATTTGGTATAATCCCTTCATTGTTTATCTGTAAATAAGCTAAGAATACTAATACAATGAAAGGTTAATCATATAGGAAACAAAATAATGAACGTTGGAATGATTTCTGAATTTCTGGGTTTGCTTACTCGAGTAGCTACTCGAGTATTCCTTGAAGTTTACTCGAGTACTTACTCGAGTATCATCGGGAAATCTTTGATCAACTGCAAGTCAACAAACACATATAAGATTACTCGGGTAGTGCATGGAATAACCAATTTTCAAACCTTTGGAAATGTATGTTTACTCGGGTACCTACTCGAGTAATACACTCACAACTTTATGCGTTACTCGGGTACCAACTCGAGTAAACCTTCAAAAAAAACTTCTGGTTACTCGATGCTTTACTCCAGTAATGTTGGCAGGATTTCAAGGCCGAGAGCACTTACCTTGTTACTCGGGTACTGTCTCGAGTAATGCACTTATTTCTGCATAGGTTACTCGGGTACCACCTCGAGTACATGTACTTTTTGTGCATTACTTACCCGGGTAATGACTTGAGGTTTACCTTCAAAATAACTCTGCATACTCGAGTACCTACTCGAGTAATTCACTTAAAATGAAACATTAAATAATTGCATACTAGAGTAAAGACTTGAGGAAAATAAGGTGTAAAGGAAATCAAGTTTATCGAGTACTAACTTCAAGTTTTCACTTACTTCAGTGCGTTACTCGAGTAGCTCCTCGAGTAACATTGGCAGTAGTACAAAGTGCCGAGAGCTTCACAATTTCAGAAACAGAGTTACTCGAGTAGGTCCTCGAGTAACATTGGCAGGCCGAAAGAACCTTGAAAATTTCTACATGGTTACTCGAGGAGCTCCTCGAGTAACATTGGCAGGCCGAGAGCAACTTGAAAAACTTACACTATTACTCGAGTACTTACTCGAGTAACGTTGGCAGGTTACTGGAAGGTGCCTTTGGTTACTTCAAGTTTTGTCTCATTACTCGAGTAGCTCCTCGAGTAATGCTTTAGAAAACTTGCTTCTGATCAAGTTTCTCAGCATTTTCTCTTGGTCTTTCTTCATTACTCCAATGCTTACTTCAAGTGATGATTATCCCTATTATTCCTTTGTTCAAACTTGTTTATTAATCATTTCCTTTTCAAACCATTCTTTTGTTATCATCAAAACATGAGATCTAACATTCTCCCCCTTTTTGATGATGACAAAACTTGGTGATTTTGAACATGGTTTTTCAAATTGGATTCTCAATTAAATATGTTTTATTAAGTTTAGGTTCATAGCATATACCTTGCATACACAACAACTTCATTAGTCCAACAATGTATCATAATTCAAAGCTTAAATGAACTTAAAATGAAATCATAACTTAAACACACTTGCATTAAACTTAAAATTTTCAAATTACAAGATAATAAGTTCAAGAAGACTAATAAAAAAAACTAACAAGTTTCAAAATGCTCCCTAGAACCCATATACAACCAAATACCCCAAAATAAGCTCAGACACTCCTACAAAATCACTCTCAAGCTCTTCTCCCCCTTTTTGTCTTCATCAATCAAGTAGAGGGCTAGGAGGCTTGACGATGGAAATGGGTGTCACAGGAAGTACCATAGAATCTTCTGAACCCGAAGAATCAAATAAGCTAGAGGGGACTGGGTCAGGCAGATGAACTGGAGGGATTTGGATGTCATCGCTGGGAGGAATAGGAGAGGGTTGGAAGACAACCATAGTGGTCTCAGCCTCTGGAGGGGTATCCATCACAGGAGTGAGATGTTCAGAGGAGGAAGAGGGAGATATTTCCTCAGTTTGGGTAGGTGATGGAATCGGTTTAGGAGCGGTTTCTGGCTGAGGTTTTGGAGGGGAATCATCAATGATGATGTGTATGGTCTCGTTGGTTTCTGGGTTATCCACTGAGTAAAGGATGTCTTAGGCTTGAAGCTCAGGTAGACTAGATACCAGAGGGGTAGATGGTTCATCCTCAGTGATAGGAGTGTCAGAAGGAGGATTCACTGGTGGTAGTGGTGGTGGTGCAGAAAAAGATGGACTGGTAGAAGGTCCGGGACCTAAAGAGTCCAGTCGTGCCAGAATCAATCTCAAAGTCTCACCCTGGGCACGTTGCTCTGCTAGCAACTCCTCATGCCTCTTGTCCATTCTCTTAACCAACTCTCCCATCTTGGTATTCATGTGGGTTATCAGTTCGGCATTCGTGTTGGTGATATCCACATGGAAACCTCTCAGCATATTTTCCATAAAATGCTGGAGAGTGGCATTGAGGAAGGATGGCGATGATGTGGTAGCAGCTGGAGTCGATGACTGAGTGTCATCTATCTTGCTCGTTTCTGCCTCTGTGGTCTTCCTCTTCTTCTTTGACCCAGACTCTAGAGGGCCTTTGAGAGGGATGTCAATATTCAATTTCCCTATCTGGTTTCTCCCAACCGGAGTCAACCTCTCAATGGGCTCCTTGCTATCCAAATACCATATCTTATTCTCTTTCAAGATCAGTGACACAATCTGAGGATATGGCATTGGTGTTGTCGCCTTCCCATCCACCTTATACCTCTTCATCTCAGAGAAGATATACTCCCCTAGATCTTTTTGTTCTTTCAAGAGCAGTGAAGCAAACCACCTAAAGTCCCTATCAGAGAAATGGGTGTAATTGTTGGCTTTGTTCACTAGGGACCTAGAGTAGATGTACCATAAGACCCTGTGATGATCACACATATCACTTGGTTTAAAATTTAGGGGGCCAACTAGCTCTCCGGGTTTAAGGATAGTAAAGATTTGGTTTGGCTCAAGTTGAGAATAGATATCATCTGGGGGGTTCTCTATTCCTAACCACAAGTTAATTCTAGATGGTGAAATTAGAATCTTTTGGCCTCTCACTGTGGTGGTCATTTCTTCCTTAACTGAGGTTCTGTTAGGCTCATCTATAATCTCTAGATTACAATAAAAGTGTGTGATCACTTTAGTACAAAATGGTAATCTAATTGAAAGCCAAGGCATAAAGGGATCTAAATAAGGACTTAGGTCATGCTTCACTACCTCTTGAAGTAGCTTAAGATCCACATAGTGTGTCTTGCATACTTTCCTCCTTGAGAATTGAGATAGGTACTTTGGGGATTCCACCAATTTGTTGACGTTGAACCCTTTTGGAGGGTTGGTGATCTCCTCTTCTGGTAATTTGGATTTCTTGGAAGTTTGACCCTTCTCCATTTGATCTAAGATTTCAGCCATAGCTTTAGCCACATTCTTGTCATACTTTGGCTTTTTGGTAGGCTTTGGTGTGAAAGAGGGGGTAGAGGAATCAGAGGGAGTAGGTGTGGAGGTTCTGGTACTCTTGCCTTTCCCAGTTGAAATACTCTTTTTAGATTGAGCCCTTGTAGCAATAGGCTCTTTAATCACAACTCCTTTGGGTTTAGGTTGAGATTGAGGTTGAGTATGAATTTTGGCTTTTGATCTCGGAGTTAATTTTCTTCTCTTTTTGGGAGGAGAAGAAAGAGGATCAGGGTTTTGTTGAGAGTCAGAGGAATCTATGGGAGTAAGGTTTTTGGTTCTCATCTTTCTGAAGAATTGAAAACTGAAATTCTCAGAAAAAGAAAAGAGACAGTCGCAGGTTAGGGCACTGAGAATCTGGGCAAAATAGGAGGTTTTTGGAACTGAAATCTCTTGGGTTTTGACGGAAATGAAGCAAGGAATCACTTGTGAAAAGTTTTTGTGAGAGAGAATAGTGATTTACTCGAGGAGATTTTGTAGAAATGACCGAGTTTGCTACAGATAAAGACCTAGAACTCGACGTTACTCAAGGCCTTACTCGAGTAATGTTCAAGTTTACTTGAGGCATTCCTCGGGTGTTCATACAGAAAAATTCTAAAATAATTCATTTAGATTGCATACCTGGCATGAATAATATAGTAATTATCCATGGATGTTCCCTTGATCATTTATAACCCATTCTGATCAGATTTGAGTCATTCTTCATCAATTTGAGAATCTGGACTCCGACATTACTCGAGGCCTTCCTCGAGTAAGCTTTAAGTTTACTCGAGGCCCACCTCGGGTAACCTGCTCTTCAACTTCTGACTCTTCATTTCTTTGAAACTGAACCGTTAGATTTAAATTTCAAGTAACTTGATCCATTACTTCCAGTTTTGGGGGCCATTACTCGAGTACATACTCGAGTAAAGTGTTACTTTACTTCAAGTTGGTCCTCAGGTATTGCTACTCCATTAGTCATTACTTCAAGTTGGTACTCTAGTAATAGTGTCCTATGATAATCTCTGTTTTTGTTTCTCAAAACGGAGTTTCAAACTCCCTGCAAAACAAGTTTCTATATACTCCGATGCTTAAGTTAGTGATCATCAAAACATTATCAGGTGACTTCATCTAATATCATGAAAAGCTGAAATAACTTATAACTCATTGGGATTTACCATTCCCAATTCTCTTCTAATGTATAGAAATTGATCTTTTGCAAGAGGTTTTGTGAAGATATCTGCTAGTTGAAGATGAGTAGGAATGAATATCACTTTCACATCTTTCTTTTGAACATGATCTCTGATGAAGTGATGTCTGACATCGATATGCTTGGTTCTAGAGTGTTGAACTGGATTCTTTGCCAAGCGTATCGTGCTAGTATTGTCACAGTAGATTGGTATTTCTTTGAGATAAATACCAAGATCTTGTAGTTGTTGTTTTAACCATATTACTTGTGCACAACAACTTGAGACAGCTACATATTCGGCTTCCGTTGATGAAAGAGACACCGTGTTTTGTTTCTTGCTAAACCATGATACAAGAGATCCTCCAAGAAATTGTCCTTGTCCGCTGGTGCTCTTTCTATCTGTCTTGTATCCTCCATGATCTGAATCTGAGTAGGCAACAAGATATTCACTTCTTCCTTTGGGATACCATAGACCCAATTCGGGTGTGTCAGTAAGGTATCTAAAGATTTGTTTGACCGTTTTAACATGTGATTCCTTTGGTGCTGATTGATATCTTGCACATATGCCAACACTAAATTGGATGTCTGGTCTACTTGCCGTGTGATAGAGTAATGATCCAATCATTCCTCTATATTTTGTGATGTTGTAGTCTTTCCCTGTTGACATCAGCATCAAGTAATGTAGTTGAGCTCATAGGTGTGTCCGTGCCATTTGCTTCATCCATTCCATACTTCTTTAATAGTTCTTTTAAATACTTTGTTTGAGATATGAAGATTCCATTCTTTCTTTGTTTGATTTGTAAACCAAGAAAGAAATTCAATTCTCCCATAATTGACATCTCGAATTCTCCCTGCATTATCTCAGAAAATTCCTTACACAGAGATTCATTAGTAGCATCGAAAACAATGTCATCAACATATATTTGAACAATTAAAATATCATTGTGTTTTCGTTTTATGAAGAGTGTTGTATCAACATTTCCCCGTACAAAACCTTGATCAATAAGAAACTTACTTAGCCTTTCATACCAGGCTCTAGGAGCTTGTTTTAAACCATATAAAGCCTTTGTGAGTTTGAAAACATGGTCTGGTTTAGTAACATCCTCAAAACCTGGAGGTTGTTCTACATACACCTCTTCCATGATATAACCATTTAGAAATGCACTATTTACATCCATTTGATAGAGTTTGAATCCTTTGATGCATGCAAAGGCTAAGAGTACACGTATAGCTTCCAATCTAGCCACTGGAGCATACGTTTCCTCATAATCAATCCCTTCTTCCTGATTATAGCCTTTGGCCACCAATCTTGCCTTGTTTCTGACAATAATTGCAGATTCATCGAGTTTTTTTTTGAATACCCATTTAGTACCAATGATCGGATGATCTTTAGGTCGGGGCACCAAATCCCAAACTTGATTTCTCTCAAATTGATTTAGTTCTTCTTGCATTGCTATAACCCAATCATTGTCTGATAGGGCTTCATCAATATTAGAAGGTTCAATCTCAGAAATGAATGCAGAAAAACTTACTTCATTGAAAATTCTATTTCTAGTTTTGATCCCTCCATTCACATCTCCTATGACTTGATCTAAGGGATGACTTTTATTGTATTTCCAAGCTCTAGGTTGACCTAGGGATTGCTCTTCTTCCTTAGTTTCATCAACCTCTGGAATAAAAGATTTAGAAATAGATTGACCATTTTCTTGATTTAAACCAACCTCCTATTCTTCATCAATGGTTTTGTCAGAGGATTCAAATTCATCAAATACAATATGAATTGATTCTTCAATAATACATGTTCTTTTATTGTAAACTCTATATGCTTTACTTCGGTTAGAATATCCTAGGAAGATTCCTTCATCTGTTTTAGAATCAAATTTTCCTAAGTTATCTATACCATTATTATGAATGAAACACTTACAATCGAAGATATGTAAATGAGCAATGTTTGGCTTTCTCCCTTTATACAGCTCGTATGGTGTCTTTCCAAGTTTTGTTCTGATATAGGCTCTATTTGAAATGTAGCATGCTGTACTCATAGCATCAGCCCAAAATACTTGAGACACATTCTTTTCATTTAACATTGCTCTAGCCATTTCAGTGAGCACTCTATTCTTTCGTTCCACGACTCCATTTTGTTGAGTTGTCCTTGGAGCAGAGAAATTGTGATCAATACCATTAGTATCACAATATTCTTCAAAGGCTTGATTTTCAAATTCTCCACCATGATCGGTCCTAATACCTGCAATGGACATACCTTTCTCATTTTGCACTTTCTTGGCAAATACAATAAATTCTTCAAAGGTCTCATCCTTTGATGATAGAAAAATAACCCATGTAAATCTAGAGAAGTCATCAACAATGACCAATGAATATAAGTTACCACCAAGACTTTTTACTCTTGCTGGACCAACTAAATCCATATGTAATAATTGTAGTGGTCTATTTGTTGAAATCTCATTTTTCAATTTGAAAGATGATTTAGTTTGTTTACCCTTTTGACATGCATCACAAATCAAGTCATTTTTGAAATTTACTTTAGGTAATCCAAGAACTAAATCCTTTTTGAGTAGTTTGCCTAGTTGATGCATATTGACATGAGCCAATCTCTTATGCCATAGCCAACTTTCATCGGCATTACTCAGAAAACAATTTTCAGATTCATTTCTACTAATATCTAGAGTATAACAGTTACCTTCCCTTTTAGCTCTGAGTTTTGCCTTGATATTTTTCTTATCAAGTTGTAAGTCTTCCTTGTTGACAATCAGACATTCCTCTGAATCAAATATTATCCAGTTGTCTTTATCTGCACTTTGACTTACACTCAGCAAATTATGACACAAGCCTTCAACGTAATATACATCTTTGACTTGTATTCCTTTGTCATTTTTTATTTCACCAATTCCTGCAATCTTTCCGGATTGATTTCCTCCAAATTTTACCTTGCCACCTTCCTTAGGATGCAATGTGGTAAAACTTTCGAAATCCCCAGTCATATGTCTAGAGCATCCACTGTCTATGTACCACTTGTTGTTTTTGGATGCTTTGAGACATATTTGCAATTGAAGGACTAAATCTTAGGTACCCACATCTTTTTGGGTCCTTTTAGGTTAGTACAAATGATTTTCTGAATATATGAACCTTTAGGTACCCATTTGTAGGTTCCTATATTTCCTTTCTTCTTATGAATGCATGAAGAGGTATAATGACCTTTTCTATTACAGTAATTACAGAGTGCAAAAGGATTTGATATATGGACAGAATGCTGCAAATAATTCAAATATAGCTTACCTCCTACTTTCTTTTTACCTTTCCTTCTATCTGATTTTGGATCATATCCAATACCAGATTGATCATTTACACATCGTTGTTCTTTTAAAATTATACTTAGCATCTCACTTCCTTTGGTAAACTTTTCAAGAGTTTTTGTGAGATCAATGTTTTTCTTTTTCAACGAAGAACAATTTTTACAATTCTTTTATGAACTTTCTTTAAGTTCAATTTCAAGAGCTTTGTTTTTCTTTTTGAAAACAATCAATTCTTTAACTACTTTGATGAATTCAGAATGTAAAGCATTATATTCAGAGAGTAATTCATCATAGGTAGGGTCAGAATCATTTACCTCTTCTTCTGTTTCTTCTTGAGCAACAAGACATATATTGGCTACTTCTTCTTCATCACTTTCTTCGTCAGAGGAACTATCTCCCCATATAGTAGATACAAAGGCCTTCTTTTTGTTAAAGAATTTTCCTTTTCTCTTTTCTTTGCTCTTTTGATTTAGTTCTGGACATTCTGATTTGATATGTCCTGGTTTTCCACATTCGTAGCAAATGATGTGATCTTTGTTGCTAGTTCCACCTTTTTGAAAATGTTTGAAGCCTTGACCTTTCTTGTAGAACTTTCTGAATCGTTTTATGATTAAGCCCATTTCATCATCATCAAACTCCTCATCCTCATCTTGATTTTCTTCTTTCGCTTTTAGTGCTAGACCTTTCTTTCTTTTGTCACCGATGTCATCTAGTTCCCGTTTGAACTTTAATTTGCTTTCATATTCAGAAAGGCTTCCAAATAGAGAAGCAACTGATCTCATTGATTCTCCTTTTGCCTCTTCTATCGCAGTGACTTTGGCCTCCCACTCTTTAGAAAGAATATTCAAAATCTTTCGTACTTGGGTATGTTGATCATAGACTTTACCAAGTGCTATAAGTTGATTAACAAGATGAGTATATCTAAGTTCGAATTCAGAAATTGACTCACCTGATTTCATTCGAAGTAGATCGAATTCAGTGATCAAGGTGTTGATTCGATTCTCCTTTATTCCTGAAGTTCCTTCATGGGTGATTTCCAGAGCTTCCCACATTTCCTTTGCTGTTGGGAGTATGCAAATTCTGAAATATTCACTCTGACTCAAAGCACTTTGTAACATCAGAATTGCCTTGCTGTTGAGAGTGATAAGTTTCTTGTCATTCTCATCATATTCCGCTGGCGTCTTGGGAATTTTCTGAAAATCTACAATCTTTGTAGGATGATAGTTTCCACTCTCAATCACATCCCATAGCCCATATTTAGTAGCTATCACAAATACTCTGAACTTTGCTTTCCAGAAAGAAAAGTGTTCGCTACTGAAACCTGGAGGTCTAGTGATGGATGCTCCGTCGGGAAGAATTCCTTCACCCATGCTTGCCATTGGATCCTTCTTAGGCTGTTAAACCTTAACAAGAAGACCTACGTTCTGATACCAAATGTTAGAGCAAGCGTTTCACCCAAGAGGGGGGGTGAATTGGGTGATACTAAAATTTCTTCGGAAATATAAAACTTGACAATGAAATTAAAACAGTAAGGAGTAAGGAGAAATATCACCGAAGTGTACACCGAGAGTTATACTGGTTCGGCCACAACCACTTTGACCTACGTCCAGTCCTCAGAGCTTCTCTGAGAGTTTCACTATAACTTCCAAGATTCAGTGGGTTCTTGGCACCTCAGTACAAGCAAGTTCCTTCGCCTGGACACTCGCTCCCCCTTACAAGTTGTAATCCAATCCCAACTCAAGGTTCCACAACCTCAAGTTATCTCAATAACAAATATTGAGTTTGAAGGAAATATCTCTCTTACAAAGTAAATGAGAATCACTGAAGCATAGAAATATAATTACAACGTGAAACCAGAGCAATGAACTTGATGATACATTTTTGTATGTTCTTGTTGTCCCATTCTCTGTTTGGATGTTCCCACATTTATAGATACATTGGTAATGATTGTTGGAACGTTTTTCTTCATGTCCGTTGGAGCGTGCGCAGCCAATATTGACTTTTCCAGTTTTTGAAAAACATCCGTTTGTGGTAGGTGGTGGTGGGTGATATTTGAACGTTACCTTTGACTTTCCATATTTGGTATAATCCCTTCATTGTTTATCTGTAAATAAGCTAAGAATACTAATACAATGAAAGGTTAATCATATAGGAAACAAAATAATGAACGTTGGAATGATTTCTGAATTTCTGGGTTTGCTTACTCGAGTAGCTACTCGAGTATTCCTTGAAGTTTACTCGAGTACTTACTCGAGTATCATCGGGAAATCTTTGATCAACTGCAAGTCAACAAACACATATAAGATTACTCGGGTAGTGCATGGAATAACCAATTTTCAAACCTTTGGAAATGTATGTTTACTCGGGTACCTACTCGAGTAATACACTCACAACTTTATGCGTTACTCGGGTACCAACTCGAGTAAACCTTCAAAAAAAACTTCTGGTTACTCGATGCTTTACTCCAGTAATGTTGGCAGGATTTCAAGGCCGAGAGCACTTACCTTGTTACTCGGGTACTGTCTCGAGTAATACACTTATTTCTGCATAGGTTACTCGGGTACCACCTCGAGTACATGTACTTTTTGTGCATTACTTACCCGGGTAATGACTTGAGGTTTACCTTCAAAATAACTCTGCATACTCGAGTACCTACTCGAGTAATTCACTTAAAATGAAACATTAAATAATTGCATACTAGAGTAAAGACTCGAGGAAAATAAGGTGTAAAGGAAATCAAGTTTATCGAGTACTAACTTCAAGTTTTCACTTACTTCAGTGCGTTACTCGAGTAGCTCCTCGAGTAACATTGGCAGTAGTACAAAGTGCCGAGAGCTTCACAATTTCAGAAACAGAGTTACTCGAGTAGGTCCTCGAGTAACATTGGCAGGCCGAAAGAACCTTGAAAATTTCTACATGGTTACTCGAGGAGCTCCTCGAGTAACATTGGCAGGCCGAGAGCAACTTGAAAAACTTACACTATTACTCGAGTACTTACTCGAGTAACGTTGGTAGGTTACTGGAAGGTGCCTTTGGTTACTTCAAGTTTTGTCTCATTACTCGAGTAGCTCCTCGAGTAATGCTTTAGAAAACTTGCTTCTGATCAAGTTTCTCAGCATTTTCTCTTGGCCTTTCTTCATTACTCCAATGCTTACTTCAAGTGATGATTATCCCTGTTATTCCTTTGTTTAAACTTGTTTATTAATCATTTCCTTTTCAAACCATTCTTTTGTTATCATCAAAACATGAGATCTAACAGTCCTAACCTGTTCATTCGAAGCTGTTAATGGGCGAGGCCTAGTCGTTAATAACGAATGTAATGATGTTAATAGAAGGCAGAGTTGTAAACTCAACATGTGATGTTATTTTAGAGGTTTGCGCTGTTAATGTACGGGTTGCTGGTGTTAATAAAAAATGTACATCAGGTGAGACAGTAAAATCAAATAATGAACAAACATGCGACACGTCATCACATTGCACTTTCAATAGCGGCAAAGTAGTGTCCAAACTGGGCGACAAAAAGGCACAACATGTGCACACAACTAGCATGCTTTTCACAAAATAACGTTGCCCATAACAAAAAGGAGGATGCCAACATGTTCCTATTATGGCAGACAATATCACTAAAGTCTATTGTGTCGACTGTTGTCGTTTAGTTGGTGGCTTTGCCAACAGACTAAGAGCATCAACTCGAGATGAATTTTGAGGATGCTTCACCAGCCACCATAAAATATCCTTCATGTACTGTGTAACTTGATCCTACAAAAAATAGAGTACGCATCAAAAGTATAGAACATTTTCATAAAAAGTAAAGTGCACATGAAAAGTTGAGTGCACATGTAAAGTGCACATGCAAAAGTACATACATTTGTCTAATTGAGTGTCACATTTGGACTCCATTGAAACAACCATATCAACACGTGGACACCACAGTCTTTCCTACAATTGCAAACAACAGTTACTTCCTTCGTAACACAAGTGAAAAAAGTCAAAGTGTGATACATAGCAGATAAGGTAAGACATACAGTTTATTTTGCTATGGTATAGGCGCCCGAATGATATCAGCCTTTGGATTCTTGCCATGCCGATTGTGACTGACAAATTGAACTATATCATGAAATCTGTCCCGCTGAACCAGAAAAAAACAATAACATCAGTGGAGTTGTGATCTGTACATATTAAATGAAAGGAAACGGTCAGTGATAAAGCAAAGTACACATGTCTCCACTGCGTAGACTTGGGGATTTTCAAATATGCTATTTTTCCTTGTTTTTTGTGTCGCAACTGTCGGTTGCATAGAGTCCAGAACAAAGAAATTCATGGTTTTCGGCTATAAGGAAACACAAAACCAATGTTCACGTACAAGTACAGGGCCAATAACCAATTCACAATCCGCTATATTGTAGCCTATTCGCTCTGGCAGTAAGTGACCCTTGTAATCTGATGGTCTCCAATTCTTACCTTTGCCGACAACGAGCGTCTACAAAATATACATATTAGTATCAATAAAAAAACCACAACCCCTAATTTCCTTATAATATACTGACCATAAAGTCAGCATAAAAAATGTTTCTCTTAATGACTCCTTGTTCCTTCATATCTGCCATCAAAGTCTTGCAAACAAGCGACACCACCTGCAGTCCAGAATGACATAATCAAACCTTGGCCATTTACTCAACAATATACAGCATATCATCTACATTTGGTCTTACTTACCCGATTGTTCACCTTATGAATTCCACCTAAAGAGTATGGCTCTTCTCGAGTGGCATATTCGTCACATATGGTCACCATTTCCCTATCATTACATTCAATACAAGGCAACAACAAAACAAATGTTACAAAACATATTCAATTGCTCTAAAATACAAATGACAAGTAAGGCAAACATCAATCACTCACATATCTCCACCTATGCTTGGAGGGAGCTGGGAAACTACATGGAAAAACCTTTCCTTGTCGTCCACTTCCTTCTTTTTCCGCTCAATTTCCTTAGGCATAACATAGGGGGATTCTATTTTCTTCTCTTTTCTAACCCTACATGATCTGCGCAACACTTGACCCATGCCAACCTCTTCGTCCTCCACAACGTCCCCTCCTTTTCCTCCACTATCTGATACGGTAATGGGAGAATCACCAATATCACTTTCTGAGGCCTTCTCTTCCTCCTCATCATTTTCTTCTCCTTCAACAGAAACAACGTTATCATTATCGTGTGCATGAGGGTCCATTTTCTTCTTGTGATCTTCCTGTCCTTTGATCTTTTCCTGCCCCCCTCTCTTCACTTGGACTTTTATCAACTCCTTAGCAATGACCCTTGTCAATCTTCTATACATATCTTTCAAGTCCTAATCACGACAAATGAAATGTCAATGTTATGAATTTGTTTGTAACGTACAACTACGGGAAGTTAGATACAAATACCTGGTCTAAATGGTCAATTCCTATGTTGTCCTCTGGCGGCACATATGTTTGGGAGGCCGTTCCTCCAAATAGTATGCTCATATTGCTTTCCCTCTCTAATTTAACCATTTATTTTAATCTCTCCTCAGCCCAATACTTAATAGCATCGCCATATTGGTGTCTCTCAGTTGTCACCATTGCAAAGTGCTCACCGAAATATACCTACCCATTCAATCACATATTATCAGCTACAGCAATTGGCAATTGAAGCATATAAATTGGAAAAAAAATATAAATATGTACCAACAATAAGTACACGCATCCACCGACATTTGTGTTGGTAGTCTTCTTCTTCCTAACAGCTCTAACATAGTCTTCCATCTCTTTCCACAACTCTTGAATTATGAAGGTCGCCCAATCAAATTTCTGAAAGTCCTTTATAGTCGCAGTCATCACCTTCAGTACCTAATAACTGACCTTTGGGCTTACAGTGGGAGATAGAAACGTTCCAAGTGTGTACAACATGAACAAGAACTCGAAATTATCATTCTCTCTCCCCCCATAATGGCCTCAAAAATCTTGCTATATAGGCGTCTTGAGTACTCACTCTTCAGCTTTGTGTACACTGGGTCATCATCATCCACATTAGCACAAATAAGTTCACCTTCGTGAGGGATACCAAGTAACTGGTGCACATCAACCGTTGAAATTTCCCTTGTCTTGCCCCTAATTCAGAATTGGTGAGTTGGTGGATCATATGACCGGAGCATTGACGCAATAAGATCTTTCGGTAACCGATTGCAACCTCCAACCTCAAGCAACTTGTTGAAACCTAATCTCTCAACCCTATCCTTTAGACTTGTGTCTTTGCTTATGAAGTCAACCAATTGCTTGAATTGCTAGATTGAGGAACGTGTGATAAAAGATATTTTCCTCTTTGTACTCTTTTTCTCCATTATTGATTTCTTTTCATTCTGAGTATATTTTGCCTTCTCACAATATTCCTTTCTCTCTTGGTCACTCAATGCTCTCCATGCTTGTAGCGCATCATTGAAGGGTAGAACACATTTATCACCTTTTTCCCCCTTCAATTTATTGAAAAACTCTATTTTAAACAACACTAAGCCATTTTTCAATCCTTTAACTATCTCCCCTTTTCCCACCTCCTTGTTCCCTTGTTCATCCAAATTCTGCCCTCCTCCCACAACCTTATGCCCTTCTTCAACATTCTCATGGCCTTCTCCACCAACTTTTTGCCTTTCCCCTCCCCCCTCCTGCCCTTCTTCAACCACTATGTTCTGCTGCAAAACAACTTTCAACATCCAAGTACAGGGGCCTTAACAAAATAGACCCTAAACCAAACATGTATCCAATTATACAATCCAATCAACTCTTTATGCATGAGAATACAAACCTCTACAATGTTACACTCAATCAAATTAGTCATATTTATAAACACATTCAAACCTCGTGGCCATCGATCTAATTTATATTTCTGTCACTACAGGAATAACTTCAAAGCCTACAGTTTTCAATCAAAATTTTGAAGTTCTTTGTTATGCCTGAAAACAACATTTCTCTCACTATTAACAACATCAGCTTCTTTGTTAATAACATCCCTCTCACTATTAATCTAATGATTGAACTATAAGGACAACAATACAGAATTGCTACTAGTCACATTTAACACAAGGAAGATACTTAAAAAAATAATCCATTTCAGCTTTTCGACCTACACTCAACCCCTCATTATTACTACTTTGCTTTGTAAGATTAGAAAAACAAATGTACTAACAGAGACACAAAGCTTGAGGACAGAAGCACTCGTTATCAATAGATTCAGTGTGAAGCCAGAAAACAATGATATGAAAGGGTAGCTTTGCAAGAGAGGTTTGGTGATAATCTGCTTATGGCACCCAAACAATAAAGTACAGTTAAAATAACGAACACTGCAAATGCCAAAATCATAGCAGTCGCATGAAAACAAAAGCAATAATAAGTGAGAAAATAATGAACACAGCAAATGCCAAAATCATAGCACAGTCGCATGAGAGCAAAAGCAATAATAAGTGACAAAATATCAAACTACAGAAGGGCTCCACCCTACCTTACCACACCCCACCCTCGCCAGACTTTAGCCTTGCCTCACCGCGCCGCCTTCCCCAACCCCATACTCGCCAAAAGCAATAATAACTGAGAAAATAACGAACTACAGAGGGGCTCTACCCTACCTTCCCATAACCCACCCTCGCCGGGCTGCGCCGCTCCGCCTTCCAAAACCCCACACTCACCCGACCTTTGTCTCGCCGCACCGCTCCACTCCACCTTCCCATACCCCACACTCACCAGACCTTCGTCTGGCTTCGCCACGCCACCCCACGTCCCCCACCCCACCGTCAGCCCAATCTCGTGCCTCCTTGTTTCCTTCCACCTGAGCTCCTGTCTCCACCTTTTCGATTTCCCTCGTGTCTCTTCCTTTCTCACCTACTCTCCGTCACTCGTTTAGTCTGTATGCCGCTCATGGCTTTAGTTCCCCTTTTTAGAGGGTATTTAGGTCATTTTGTTAACATTTCAAATGTCAGATTCCTCATGCCTCACTGATTTGAGATTTCTTATTTTCACCCAACCTTTCTGTCCTTTTCTATTTTTGTTTGTAGTTTTCTAGAATTTTCCCTATCTTCATTCCTAATAATTTTTTTGACTTTCCCCCAGGAAAGGTTATGGGCACGACTCTCTTGATAATGAATCAGCAACGGAGAAACCACAACCACGTGATGGTGGATTTTAACAGTGATCATATTTTAAAAAAGAAATCAACTATATAAACATGTTTGCATGTGCATGCACTCCTCTCTCTCTTATTTTTTTTGGGAAACAAGAGAGAAAAAAGCTGTTAATTTAAGCAATAACAAACTGAATAATTGATTACTTTTGTTCTATTTATTCTCCAATAAATCACCAACAGTAACCACGGAGGAATTATGCCTTACAAAATCTGGAGATGCCTTATCATAACAAAAGAATACACACATCTTCGAATTGGAAAATGAAATTTCATGCTCTGATACTGTCTTCACAAACATCTGATTCAAGCAACCACCTGTAACTGAAAACATTTCTCAAGCATAATGAAACCAGCAACCGATCGGGTCAATCACTTGTGAGAGAGAAGCATCATCACCTGCACGAGGCTCGAGAGAATTCGTTTAATCTACCATTTACTTACCCATGTTCTTCACTTCAAGGGCTTCCACTATTTATTGGCTAAAATATGGCTTGCTATCACAACGCTATTATTTCTACACAGTAATCATACTCTCTACCTTGGAGATGCACCATAGGTGTAGCATGTCTTATATTCTCAAAATCCGCCTTAATTTGTAAACCTGAAAAATAGAAAATTTTCATACTGAAACTTAGTCCTGTCACAAGCATATATATTCAATAGACCAAAAGGGTTGCGTATGAAGACATGCGATCAAAGTGAAGTTTTTCTTTTGCCTTTAGGGGCTGTATGGGATGAGGGATTTGGAAGGGAGGGGAGGGAAACTTTGTTTTTTTTTTTTGGAGTTGAATTTAAAGAAGTAACAGTCCTGGGTAAAAAGTTTTTAACTAATTTATCTTACATCTTTTCTTTATTAAAATTTTATAACCCCATTTCTCCAATTTTCTTAAATTTTGCTCAAAAATGTTCTCTCCCCTCACCTTTCCTTCAAATCCCTCATACCAGGCAGCCCCTCAAAGTGATGTCTGGTACTGGTTGATCTGGCATATAAATTGTCCTACATGCAGTGATACAGTAGGTTTATTATTATTATTTCTTTCTTCCTAAAGAACTATTTTCAATAAAATCTTGAACAAGAAAAACATGCTTAGAGATTTGCTACAAAGTGTCGTAAGGTTTGAGTGCTTAAAGCACATTTGTGATGCTTTTGTTCACGCACTATGTCAATTTGCACAGATACAAGTCCTTTGTGATTTACTTTTCTAATACTACAATTGCCAAGTCTTATGCTTTCCATAATTTTTAACAAGCTCGTGTCCAAATCCTGCATAGATAATAGGTTTCACAAATGACTCGGAATGCATATAGGATAAGACGGTTAAAAAAAACAAAAAACTAAGGTCAGACTTTAAGCACATGATTGGGTATCAGTTGTCAAAACCCCAATTTCTGTAAATTGATCCAAGCCATTCATCTAACTCAACATGAGACTATGAGCCTGAACAACAATAAAGGAAGAGAATTTGACCAAAAAAGATATAAAGATACAAAATAAAAGGACAATAATATACTAAAGTATGTGATAAATGATGTGTTTAACAAAATATGATGCGATTTTTAGTTGATACTTACGAAGTTAGCCATAATTTGGAACAATGGATTCAAGATTGACAGATTTTAATATAACTATGTAGATTGATGACCATTCAGGAACCAAAAAAGTGCAAGATAAGCAACAAGTTACCAACCTGTGCGGTTCTGCTTGGCAATGGCACCTCTAAGCAGTTTCTAAGGCCATCAACTCTGCCAAGTTCACCAGATCAAAATTTTAGAAAAAGTGTTGTGGGGTTTCTTTTCTTCATCTTTATCGTTCTTTTTGGCGGGGCTTTTTTTTGGGGGGGGGGGGGTTTGTGGACAGAAGACATGATGTCGATGACAAGAGACTTGAGAGGTGTGGGACTACCTTCTGCTGACAGTTTTATGAATATAGTGGTCTTCTTTGATGTACCATTGACCTCCATACTTTACTTCATCTGTGTTCAAAATGATCTGTGCCATCAAGATGTAACCACAAAAATTAGAGCCTATCCCTTTATAGAAACCAAAATAAAAGGCTTATACAGCCCAGCTTTTAGAAACACATAAAAAACAATAATAACAAAAAAATAATAAGTGATAATGATAATATAGGAAAAGAGAAAACATGGGAGAAGAATCAGAAGAGACTGATACTTACTTGATACTCTCCTGCTTCTTCTACACCTATACAGTAGCTATCGTATGAATTTGTTGGATGGAAATTGAAAATAAAGAGGAGAGGGCCTCTAATGTAAGATATGACCTGAAAATATGAATGAATCAAAGAGTAGTGCACAAGGGAAAAGGAAAAAGAAAAGATTTTTCTATAGACAATAATCGACAACAGGAGACACAGAATACATAACATCTTTTCAAAATAAATGAATTAAAAAATGACAGAGGGACTGCATATAAACTGGAGAAAAGCAGAGTATCAAGAACATTTGACTAGCTTCACATTCTTTTTTGAAGATAACCTTGTTACTATAGGAAAAGAGTATCGAAGGTGACATACATTTTTCATGCATTTAATCAGTTTACTCATTACACTGGTTTTTATTTCTGTTTACCTTTGGCAAAAAAAAAAAAAAAACAGAAATTTATTTTGGGAAAGGAAGCAAGAAGGAATGAGATGACTTTAGACAAGAAAACTTCCTAAAACATGCTTTACATTTGTAAGATGATTTTTGGTGTATCATGAGTAGATAAGGTTGAGGATGAAACATGTTCCAAGACAGCCAGCCAGTCATTGAGTTTGATGGATTGAACATTTATTGCTAGATTTTTTTTTTTTTTTTGGGTTGAGCATCCTAGAAATATATATATAATGGATTGAGGCTTAAGTCCCCCCCATCGTTGTGATGGGAAAAAGCAATTCAACAAAACACATGGAAGAGATAATGAAGTTTTAGTTTTGGCATGTCTCTCATTTTTTGTTGTGGGGTGAGAACATTTAAGACTCTTGAAGGCATCCTATTGACTAAATTAGTAGAAGTCAAAATAGCCTCTGCCCAATATGAAACATTTAATGTTAGGCATAGCCACTGCATGGAGGTGTCTATTCATCCTTTCTGCTATATCATTTTTGTTGAGTGGTACGGACACAGGAGCTTTAGTGGATAATTCTATGGATGGTTAGGTATGTTTTAGTTCAGAGTTGAAAAATCCTCTTCCTTTCAGCTTTTGTCAAATCAAAACATTCTTGAATGCACCCATACACTTATTCAGGTAAATCATGAAGTGGTGTCAACAGGAGCTCAAACTTCTCTCTCAACTCAATTCCTTGACATAAATCCACACTACCTGCCAAGGTATCCCTCCTCCTCCTCCTCCTTAATATGCCCCTTGGTTTCTTGCTCTTGGGCTTGCTTACCCTTCTTCCTAGTAAGCCTTATAGGGCTTAGCCCTCACAAATATACCCCACAGCCCATTATGCTATCATCTGTTCCCTTTTAAAACTTTTCTTATTTTTTTTTAAAAACATAATAATACAAGGGTCATTTTCAGCTGCATCCCTATTATCTTTTTCCATTTATTTACACGCCTAAAAATTCTGTGAGTCACAGCCGAGATATGCATGAATAATTACTGCTAGCTATTTATTAACCAAATGATCGAAGTGTATCTAAAACAGAACAGACTCACTTATATCAGTAATTAAAGATCAAAAGAAAAGGTCATAAGCTAATTAAGAAGAAAAGTAGCCACCAATTAACATAACAGTAAATGGAAGAAGTAAAAATTCAGAATACCTTGGAATTTTCATTCACATGGTGAATGTTTGAAAAACCTCTAGAAAGTATTCTCTCATTTTCATCTAGAATCATCATGTCCTGGTAAAAAAAAAAACGATAAGTAAATTCATCATTTGCCGCTTTCAGCATTTGTCATTTCAGATTGCTAAGATGCTTTTCAAAACGTCAAGTGTGGGTGATGGTAGCTTCAAGTCAAATGTCAATAGAAAAAAAATAGATTAAACAATCTCCTAGCAGTACACTACATCCTGTATAAAGATTCATAAAAAAAAAAATTAATAAAGAAACATAATCCGGGACATAACATAAAGTGGAATCGGATAACTTACTATTTCAGTTACTTCCCAAAAAGAATCCTACAATGTAATCAACAACACAAGTTTTATAGAAAAGGACTCGAATAACACCTTATCAAAGGAAAACAAATCACGATTAACTCCATCTTTGGCCAACAGATCCCACTGACGGTTGGCAAGTGAATATGAGAAGTTGTTGCTTGGTGCCGGAAACTCAATTCTCTGGCACAAGAAGAACAACATAAGTTAAAGTATTAAATTTTAAGAATTATTAATGTGTGTAACTCTACCTTTGGATGCCCAAATTCATTGCCCATGAAATTCAGAAAGGCTCGGCCTCCAATTGCAAATGTTATCAATCTAATCATCTGGCTCAAGATAAACAAAAATTGATAAAAAATGCATTGAAACTTGTGAGTGAATCATCCATGTTATTCATAATTTGTTTAAATTCAGCCTATTCCCACAGCCAAAATATGAGATATAGAGAAACAGAAATTTGGAAGAAAAAGCCAGTGGAACCCATAACACAAGTTTATTGGACAAAATGTAATTATGTTGAATCTCAATTATAATAACCTACTTTATATAATGAAGATCCTCTCATCAGTGAGCCTTTATAGTTAGGTGAATGCTCATTCAATTCACCAAACAATATCTCTGCAAATGACCGTCCTCCCGATATGGACTGGCAAGAAAAATAAGAAGACATGACTAGATTGAAAGCTACAGCTTCAACAAAAATAATCCTTGCATGTACAAGAGAGAGGCTGTAATTCATGAGTAGGATACCTGATTATGATTTTCTGCGTACACAAGCCTCTTATCAGCATATTCTCTATTGGACATCAACGTGTTAGCAATCTGAAGAGCGAAATGCAACAAAAACAGAAGCATAATTATGATAAGCTTGAGAGAAAAATTATAAAGCCAACCAGAACATCCCATTTAATTATGAAATGATCAAATACATTTAAGTACAACCTTACTCATACTCCACTCATGATCAGGAACATTATCAAGTAAAGTTGACCACATCTCGGATACAGAAAGGTTAACATAATAATCAAATCCCAATCCTCCTTGAGAAGTTGCCTCACATAATCCTGGATAAAATGTTGCCTGAACAATCGATATAACAATTATACACAGACAGAGAAAGCAGATGATCTCAAGAAAATGAATCCTAACTTCATTATCAAGAGGGGGGGGGGGGAAAGAATCCAAACTAATAAAAGCCCTAAAAGATAAGTTTTGTAGAAAACAGAGATGCATGTAAACTTAGTCGAGAGAGAAAGAGAGATGCAAAATTTCAAAACGATAAATAACACAATAAGATGAGTTATATAAGATCACAATAAAAAAAAGTCCTTCTACAAAATATTCAAGAAGGAATTTATCAATTTGTGTACATGAACTGGAGAAAAGTTTACATTAGTATAGCATGTCAAACTAAGTTAACCACAATTATGTGATAATTATTTTTAAATTCGTCATAATTTTCAATTTATTAGTGTTTTAAATCAGAGACATAATGCTCTCTATGATGTGTTTATTCCAATGAGTAAGGAGTACAATTTATAGGCTCCAAAGGAGAGCTGTCATAAAGAGAGAAATTAAAACGAGGATTACAATCACTCAACATAATGTCAAGATCCTTCCTAAAGTAGAGGGGCTATAATCACGGGATATAATAGGATACTAGAATCATGGAATCCTAATTTATTTCCTAATATTTTAACACTCCCCCTCAAGTTGGAGAATATATGTCAATCATTCCTAGCTTGTATCGAAAACTTTCAAATTTAGATCTGCCCAGTGGTTTGGTCATTATATCTGCAATTTGATCTTCAGATCATATATAAGACAATGTCATAATGCCTGCTTCAATTTTCTCTTTAATAAAGTGCTTGCCTATCTCAATATGCTTTGTTTGATCATGATAAACAAGGTTTCTCGTCATCTCAATGCTGGATTTTCTGTCACACCAGACTTGCACGGGACCCTCGTATGGAATTCCTAATTACTTCGGTAACTTGATAACCCAGAGTCCTTCACATGTTCCATCATTCATAGCTCTCATTTATGCTTCTGCACTACTCTTTGACACAACAGTTTGCTTCTTGCTTCTCCACGTCACCAGATTTCCCCACATATATTTACAGTATCTTGACATTGACCTTCTAGTTTCCCCGTCCCTTGCATGGTCTGCATTGGTGTAGATCTCAAAGTTTCTGGCAGTGCACTTCTTGAAGAAGATTCCCCTTCCTGGATTGAATTTTAGATAACTCAAGATTCTGTAGATAGCTGCCATGTGTTCCTCCTCTGGTTGATGCATGAATTAACTTACTATTCCAACCGCATAGCTGATATCTGGATGTGTGTGAGTTAGGTATATCAGCTTCCCTACAAGTCTTCTATATTGTTCAGAGTTAATTGAGACACCATTCTCTTTGATTTCTAGATGACAGACTTCTTCCATCGGTGTTCCTTCATATTGTGCCCTTAACATTCCTGTCTCATGAAACAGGTCTAGGGTATACTTCCGATGAGATACGTTGATGCCCCTCTTTGTTCTTGCCACTTCCATACCCAAGAAGTATCTCATTTGGCCGAGATCCTTAACCTGGAACTCAGTAGACAAATCCCTCTTTAATTGGGCAATAGAGCTTTCATCATTTCCAGTAATGACTATATCATCCACGTAGACGATCAGGATAGTGATTCTTCCATCATCATGCTTGATAAATAATGTGTTGTTTGCTTGCCCTTGGTTGCACCCAAGTTTTTGTATTGCTTTGTTGAAGCGGCCAAACCATGCTCTTGGGGATTGTTTTAATCCATACAGTGACTTGTTAAATTTGCAGACTGAGCCGTTTGGAGCTAGGACTTCATTTGGAACCTCCATATAGACCTCTTCCTTCAAGTTACCATTTAGAAATGCGTTCTTTATGTCTAGTTGATGCAGTGACCAATCCAAGTTTGCTGCTATTGATAACAATACTTGGATTGTGTTGAATTTGGCCATTGGAGCAAAGGTCTCCTGATAATCAATTCCATAGGTCTGTGTATATCCTTTCGCAACTAGTCTTGGTTTGTACTTGTTGATGTTGCCAGTAGGATTGCACTTCGGGGTAAAAATCCACTTACATCCTACAGGCTTCTTTCCCGATAGGCAAGATATAATTTCTCATGTTTTACTTTCCTTGAGTGCTTTTAACTCCTCTTCCGCAGCTTGTTTCTAGTTTGGATCAGCCATAGTTTGTTGGAAGATGTTAGGTATTTCAATCTGTGCAGTGTTTACAACAAAACTCTGTATCTTGGCAGACAAGTTACTATATGAAACAAATCATTGAATTGGATGCTGAGTACAAGACCTTACCCCTTTTCTTAGTGCAATAGGCCAACCCATCTCTTCAGGATCTATTCTCGAGTCAGATTTATGGTCGTTCCTCAGAGTGGGATTGACGTTTCTCTATGCCTCCTAAGATTGTTGCTTGGCATCTCCTTCTGATCCATCTTCTACATCCATCCCAGTCATGATCTGCCTCCTGAGATTTTTGCCTGGCATCTCCTTTTGATCCATCTTCTACATCCATCCCAATCATGATCTCAACCTGTGTTTCTAGTTCATTAGGGCTGGAATTAGGAGGCGTAGAAGGTAAGGTATCAGGGTTTGATGGCAAGGTATCATTGGCATCAAGGAAGTTACATAAGGTATTAGTGATTTCTGGGGTAACAGGTAGGGCATCCGTGGTTTTGGAAGTTGATTCATATGAAAATCGCCATTCAATATCTAAGTACTCCCCTTGAATGGGTAATTTGTGATAATATGCATCCTCCTCATAGAACACAATGTCTTTGGAGACATACAGCTTCTTTGAGGTCGGACAATAGCACTTGTACCCTTATTGTGTGGAGGAGTATCCAAGGAAGATGCATTTCCGGAAACGGGCATCAAACTTACTTCCATCAGGGGTATGGATAAAGACAACACACCCATACACTTTATGAGGTAAGGGGTTTATAAGAGGGAAATTGGGAAAGGTGTTAAGAAGTGTTTGGACAGGAGTGGCATAATTGAGGACTTTAGAGGGCATTCGGTTGATGAGGTAGGCCGCAGTTAAGACTGCATCTCCCCAAAAGGTCGCGGGTACATTTCTTTCCATCAGCAGCGTTCGGGTTACCTCCAACAAGTGACGGTTCTTTCGTTTGGCAACCCCATTCTACTGAGGGGTGTAAGGATAGGAGGTTTGATGATGAATTCCTTGCTAATCAAGAAATTCTTTAAAGGTACGACTTTGATATTCCTGACCATTATCACTTTGGAGGACTTTGATAGAGGATTGAAATTGGGTTTATACAAACTTGTGAAAGCTTTGGAAAACTTGAGTCACTTCAGACTTTTCTTTTACCAAGTAAACCCACGTGATCCTGGTGTGATCATCAATGAAAGTAACAAACCATTTCTCATTTTTCCTAGTGGTTGTTCTTGCTGGGCCCCAAATGTCACTATGAATTAGTTGGAAAGGAGTGGTAGGTCGGTAGGATTGTTTTGGATAGGAGGATCGTGTTTGTTTAGCGAGCTGACAAGTTTCACAATGAAAAGGAACAGAATCTTTATTGAACAAACTTGGAAACACGTCTCATATAATCAAAACTAGGATGTTCTGAATGACAATGCCATAAAAGTACATCTTTGTCTTGAGAACTTGAGTTGACTAGAGCTTTTCGTGCGTTCCAAATCGCTTTATTCTCCATCTTCAATCTCTCCAGATAGAAAAGTCTATCCCACTCTTTAGAAGTCCCAATCGTCTTTCCCGAGTGTAAATCCTAAAATAGACATATCTCATCATCAAATATCACTTGACATACATGTCCTTGCGTTAATTAGCTCATAGATATTAAATTACAGGTAAACGCTGGTACAAATAGAACATTGTGAATGCTTATTGAATTGGATAGTGTGACTATGCTAATTCCTTCAACTTTGGTGAATACCCCATTTGCCACTTTGACATGATGGTTCTCAGGACACAGTTTAAGAGTTGTAAATAAGGTTCGATTACCTGTCATATGATCTGTGGCTCCTGAATCGGCTATCCATGTATCATCGCTAGTCCGTATAGTATTGAGGGCTATAATAGAATTACCTGATTGTACCCGGTTAACACTCGACAAACAGTTGGACTTATTCTGTTTCTCAAGTATTCAATGAAGCATCTGTAGTTCTTCTTAACTTAATGACGTAGAATCCTCAGCCTTCTGTTCAGTTGAGGTAAGATGGCCTTGTGGTTTGCTAGTTGATGGTTTGCTGTGCAGTTTTCAGCATTCCTCCTTGATGTGACCTTTCTTCTTGCAATAATTGCATGATTTATTTTTCCGTTCCTCATGTGGTCCTTGTACTACAAGTGCTGAACTCTCAACCTGACTTGGGTTGCTTCGGTTCAAGAGTTTTCAGCTTTCAAACTGCACATGGTTGATGACATCAAATAAGTGTGGTAGGGGTTTTATGCCCATTATTCTGCTCCGCATCTCCTCAAATGAATCATTGAGTCCAAGGAGAAAATCATAGACTGGCCCTTCTTCCACTATCTTGTATAATTGAGCATCCTCCACATTTTTCCATGGGTACACTTCAAACAAGTCCTGTTGTTGCCAAGTTTGATCAATGTGTTACAATAATCAGTTACCGTCCGGTTACCTTGTCTCAAATCTCGAAGTTGCCGCTTCAAATGGATCAAGGCAGTAGTATTATTAAGAGAGGAATAGGTTCTTCTGGCTGCATCCCAAATCTCTTTTGTAGCGTTGCCAAGAGATAGCCTTCACTGATGTCAAAAGTCATAGAATTACATAGCCAAGTCATAATTTGGTTGTTTTCAGCAAACCAAGTATCAAAGGTTGAGTCATTTGGAGCTAGTTGAGGTGTTGCCCTATTGATGTATTTTTCCTTTCGTTTTCCACGAATATACCTCAGCACACTTTGGGACGATTGGAGATAATTCCTTTAATTAAACCTATGATTAATAACCATATTGAGGTTCTGGAAACTCTGATGCCATTAAGGTGCTGTTGGTAGTGGACGAAGTTATGGAAGAAGAGGAATTGCTGGATGAGGAGGAGTTTGTGGAAGTTGTATTAGACATGAATGCAGTTGGAGGGATTCCGGTTTTGATCGAATTTCTAGGAACAGAGACGAAAAGAGGAGGGAAGTCAGAAGGACTCATGTTTTTGGGAAGAACTCGCCGGGAACCGCCGTGGACGATGTCGCGTAGAGGTCCAGCGCCGGTGCTGTGGTGGCTGCGATTCGCACTGCTCCATTCGCCGCCGTCTCTCTGGGATCTACCGATTGGTGGCTGCTGATTCTGCCTATGGCAACAGTGTGGTCACACATACTGCCCTTCACCAGATCTAGGTTTGCATGATGCTCTCTCTCCACTCGTGTCTCTCTCTCTCTACCTCACCGTTGCAGTCTTTGCTTCTGTGATTCAAGCTCTGATACCATGTTTTAAATTAGAGACATAATGCTCTCTATGATGTGTTTATTCCAATAAGTAAGGAGTACAATTTATAAGCTCCAAAGGAAAGCCCTCACAAAGAGAGAAATTAAAACAAGGATTACAATTACTCAACATAATGTCAAGATCCTTCCTAAACTAGAGGGACTATAATCAAGGGATATGATAGGATACTAGAATCATGGGATCCTAATTTATTTCCTAATGTTACTCAAATATTCTCTGAAGTGTGTGTTTTCCATTCATGTATAAGGTATTTATATACAAAAGGAGGAGCCTCTGAATTGATGGCTCATTATGATGATTGATTCTATAATCCCTAATTTAGTGGGATACTCACTATCCCTGATTATGTGGCTCACTATCCCTGATTTACATTATTTCCTAATCATACAATATTTCCTAACACTCCCCCTCAAGTTGGAGCATAGATGTTAATCATGCCCAACTTGTTACAAAGATAGTCAACCCGAGTGCCATCCAAGGCTTTAGTCAAAAGATCACCTAACTGATCACTAGATGGTACATGTCCTGTAGAGATAAAATTCTCCTTGATCTTATCACGTACAAAGTGACAATCAATCTCAATATGTTTCGTACGTTCATGGAACACGGAGTTGGAGGCTATGTGTAAGGCGGCTTTATTGTCACACCACAATTTCGCAGGCAATGACGTGGCAAGACCAACCTCCTTCATTAATTGGTGGATCCACACAATCTCCTGTACGGACTGAGACATGGCTCGATACTCAGCCTCTGCACTAGACTTTGCCACCATATCCTGCTTCTTGCTCCTCCAAGATACCAAGTTTCCTCCTACAAGAATGCAATAGCCTGTAGTGGACCTCCTAGTCGTTTTTGACCCTGCATGATCTGCATCACAAAAACACTCAATCTTTGTGTGACCATGATTCGTATAGAGTATACCACGACCAGGTGATCCCTTCAAATAATGTAGGACATGCTCCAAAGCCTCCCACTGAGCAACGGTCGGTGATACCATGAATTGGCTAAGTCTACTGACAGGGAAGGTTACATCAGGGCGAGTTACCGTGAGATAGTTCAATTTTCCAATCAATCTTCGGTACCGCTCAGGATAGGCAAACGGTTTAATCTTCTCAGGATCAATTCGTTTTTTCACATCCTCGGGTAGCTCATCAAACGGCACACTATCGTCAATGTCCAAAAATGGATTATAAATCATGGGACAGCTACTAGGTGTTGCTCCAAGTTTCTCAGTTTCTTTCAGTAGGTTAAGGACATATTTCCGCTGGGTTAGGAGAATACCCTTCTTGCTTCTCATAACTTCAATCCCAAGAAAGTACTTTAACGGACCCAAATCCTTCGTTTGAAAGTGAGAATCCAGAAAGTCCTTGAGTGATGAGATTCCTGATGTATCACTGCCTGTAATAACAATGTCATCGACATAGACTACTAAGAGAATCAGGCCAGCAACCGTTCGTTGATAAAACACAGAATGATCACATTTACTCTGATTTAGACCAAACTTCTTAACCACAGAACTAAATCTGTCAAACCAAGCACGAGGGCTTTGTTTCAAACCATATAAAGACTTCTGGAGGTGACATACCTTGCCATGCTCCCCCTGAGCAACAAAGCCAGGCGGTTGCTCCATATAAACTTTCTCAAGAAGATCACCATTTAAAAAAGCATTCTTCACATCCAACTGATGAAGATCCCAACCATGGGTAGCGGCCATAGAAATGAAGAGACGAACAGAAGACAACTTGGCCACAGGAGAGAAAGTTTCAGAATAGTCAACACCATACGTCTGAGCATAACCCTTAGCCACCAATCGAGCTTTCAATCGTTCCAAGGTGCCATCAGCTTTGGTCTTAACGGCAAACACCCACTTACATCCAATAGCCTTCTTTTCAGGAGGTAAATCAACAAGGGTCCAGGTACCAGCCTTATCAAGGGCCATCATTTCCTCATTCATCGCAGCACACCAACCAGGATGGGCCAAGGCTTGGGAGAGATGGGTGGGAAGGGGAATGGAGTCTACTGAGGCTATGAAGGAACAGGACGTGGGTGACAGGTGATTATAGGAGACAAACGAGGAAATAGGGTACGTACAAGTGCGTTTACCTTTGCGGAAGGCAATGGGCAGGTCAGCAAACGGGACAGTAGGATCAAGATTAGCAGGCACAGGTTCAGACAATGGTTCCGGCACTGGTTCAGGCTTTGATTCAGGCATTGGTTCAGGGGCAAGTGAAGGCGAGGTTAAGGGCAGATCCGGCGCCGAGGCGGACATTGGTAGGTCAGGAAGACGAGTAGCACCATTACTTTCCTTAGGACGTCGGTGATATACCTGGTGGATAAGGGGCGGAGCAGCGGCCGGCACAGATGCTTGCACTGGTGGGGAACGAACCTCATACACTAAGATAGGATCAGGATCTGGATTAGGGGCAAAAGCTGACGGCAGAGCAGGGACAGGGAAGAACGAAGTGGATTCATGGAAAGTGACATCTATAGACACAAGATAACGCCGAAGGTCGGGAGAGTAGCACCGATAGCCCTTCTGAACCCTAGAATAACCAAGGAAGACACACTTGAGAGATTTTGGATCAAGTTTAGTGAGACCGGGACGAATGTCCCGAACAAAACAGACACACCCAAAAAGTTTTGGATCAATGGGAAACAATGGTTTGGAAGGAAACAAAGTGGTGTATGGAACATCGCCACTGAGAACAAGAGATGGCATACGATTAATAAGAAAGCAGGCGGTGGATACAGCATCAGCCCAAAAGGATTTAGGAACATGCATTTGAAACATTAGAGCACGGGCAACTTCTAATAAATGCCGATTTTTTCTTTCGGCAACACCATTCTGAGTAGGGGTATCGGCACACGAGGATTGATGAAGCATGCCATGGGTCAGCATATAGTCGTGAAACTGGGTAGAAAAATACTCTTTAGCATTATCACTGCATAAGGTTTTCACAGAGACACCAAATTGAGTTTTGATCTCAACACAAAAATTGCAAAAGTGAGAAAACAACTCGGAACGACTTTTCATTAAATAAAGCCAGGTGGTTCGAGAAAAATCATCAACGAACGTAACAAAGTACTTAAAACCAGACGTGGACACAACAGGACAAGGACCCCAAACATCCGAATGAACCAAATCAAAAGGGGACGCAGCCCGTTTATTGACGCGAGGTGCCAGGTAAACACGATGGTGTTTGGCAAACTGACAAGACTCACTCTAAGGACGACACATGATGAAATTGAGGGTACAACCTCTTCAAAGATGACAGTGACACATGACCTAAACGACAATGAACATCAAAAGGAGAGGAACCACCAGAGCAAGCAACTGAACGCGGCACCTGATCGTCAAGAAAGTAATGGCCGCCCGATTCATAACCCCTACCAATAATCCGCTTCGTCGTAAGATCCTGAATCACACAATAGTCAAGAAACAGTGAGATAAAACAGTTCAATTGACGAGTAAGCTTGCTGGGAGACAGAAGGTTAAAAGCAAGGTCAGGAACATTAAGGACTGATGATAGAAGAACAGAGGATGTAGGTGTAACCGTGCCAGAGCCAATGACACGAGAAGTAGAACCATTGGCAATAGTAATAGAGGAGGGGTTGGCATAAGGTGCATACGTAGAGAACAAACGATGGTTACCTGTCATGTGGTCAGTGGCACCAGAATCGATGATCCACCTCGAGGAAGAAGTAGCAAGGCATGAGTCACCATTACCTGTAGCAAGCGCACTCGGAGTGGATGGAACAGTGGCAGGTTGATCTGTGGATTGGGCCATATGAGCAGCTCCAGTACGTTGCAGCTTGTTTTGCAACTTACGACAGTAGCGTTTGGTATGACCCGGTTCCTTACAATAGTAGCAGACAATAGGATTAGGAGTTGGATTGTTGCCTAAACGTGGAGGACCTTGGTTCCGTGAATCAACAGAGGTCAAGGACGGTGTACTAGGTCCAGAGTTCAAGACATTCGGGTGGCGGTTATCAGTGGGACCACGGCCGGCCAACGCACTAGCAGTAGGAGTAGAGTTCGGGTGTAAGAGACTATCTGCACGTAGCACACGAGAGTACACATCCTGAAGCGAAGGAAGTTCAGAACTAGACAGAACCTGGGAACGAACTGTCTCATAGGCCGGGTCAAGGGCAGTAAGAAAGCTGATAATCGCCAATTTCTCCATATTATCAACCTGTACCTGAAGGTCAGCGGTAGGCGGCATCAACATCTTCAATTCCTCATACATTTTCTTGAACTCCACATAAAAGCTCTTTAAAGAGCGGCCCTGCTGTTCAGCACGATAAAATCCCTTGCAGACATCATGAATGCGAGTAATATTGCCTTTTCCAGAATACAAAAACTCTAAGCAACCCATAAGTTCCTTAACCGTATTACAGTGACTAACCGAGGGAAGGATTTCGCTGCCAATGGAATTTTGGATTTGCAAGAATAAACGGGCATCAGCGCGGGCCCAAGCCATCTTAGAGTCATCCGTGGGAGGCGTCGCAGTCAAATGGCCTTCCTTCTCAATACTAAGTAAGTACATGCGAACTGTTTTACTCCAATCCATATAGTTTGTCCAGGTCAATTTGTGCTCAGTAATTTTGTTAGTCACAGGAATAAGTTCAGTAGTGACACTAGTCTTGGAATCAGCCATCAATGCAAGACCAAAAGAGTACACACAACAAAGGGTTAGAAACCTTATAGGCACACTGTCACACACAAGAACAACTCCGATACAAACAGAGCAAAGCCACCAGTAGCAAAGGCAGTAGTATTAAAGAACGAAATCACCAACCAGACAACAGAAACGTTCTCTCAGGCGACGCCAACGAGCAACCACGATAGAAATGAACCAGAAACAGAAGCAATGGACCAAAAACAGGAGCAACGAACTAGAAACAGAAGCCACAGTGGACTCCCAACAGCAAAAACGGAGAAATCAACAGCGGGACGACAAACCATAGGTACCCACAACACGAAACCACTACGGGAAGAACGGCGGCAACGAGTCGACCCAGCACAGCAAACGGCGTCGGAAAACTTGCCGGAAAACGGCATCACGCGCCGGCGCGTGGAAGTCTGGCGAGAGAGCAGGCTGCGCGTGAGGGCCACGCGCACGTCGAACGGCGGCGAATGAGGCCAGCGGTGGCGCGCGTGGTGGCTAAATCGCCCTGGACCGGAGCTTCGTGCACAGTGAACAGTGCGGACAGAACAGAAACCAGAGGGAAAAATCGCCGGAAAAAAAAACGAAACCAAGAGAGCACTATGGCTTTGATACCATGTTACTCAAATATTCTCTGAAGTGTGTGTTTTCCATTCATGTATAAGGTATTTATATACAAAAGGAGGAGCCTCTGAATTGATGGCTCATTATGATGATTGATTCTATAATCCCTAATTTAGTGGGATACTCACTATCCCTGATTATGTGGCTCACTATCCCTGATTTACATTATTTCCTAATCATACAATATTTCCTAACACCTAATATTCTACCAATTAGAAAAATTAAATGTCCATGAGTTGTTTTGAGATTATTGAAAATCAAATAACCTTATGCCCTCTTTTGTATTATGGAATATTTTTTAGAAAAATTGAAATCAGAAGTGGAACAGGAAAGAGAATGAAACTAAATTTTAGACGTGCCTAGGTTTGTAAGGAAGATTAGACGGAATATTTGTATAAAATGTTTCATGGATATTTTTAAAATGTAAAATAATATTAGATGACTAATAAAAGCCCTTTGAACTAAACTCACTCTCATTCTCCCCTCTGGGCCTAAAGCCTATTTCTACCCACTGAAGCTAATCAAAGACTAGGTTTTGTAGGGCACCAACCCACAATTGAACGCACAATAGCATCGAAGGCATGGCATAGATGACTTTAATTGATTCTCGAAGACACAACAATGGCTCTTTGCATTTAGTAGCTCTTCCTAACCATTTGCTACACTCTCAACTATGATGCCTCTTTGAGACAATGAACGATGAGGAAGATTGAAATAAAGCAGATGAGAGTTTGAATAGATGTGAGAATTTGATAGGAACCTAGCGTCTTTCACTAGTTTATATGTTATTTGTGTTTTATGTATTACAATGTGTCTTGTGTTAACTGTTACAAGTGTCCAGTGTTGGTTATTGAAAATTACTAGTTGATCCATGTGTCTAGGGATTGGTAGTTACTTTCAGTTATACTGTCAAAACTATAGATATCATGTTATGTACTTTGTCAAGGATAGGAATGAAAGTATTATTCGGCAAATTATCTTGTCTTTCTTCTATAGGATTTCAAATTTTGATTCTAGAGTTCTCTTCTCTTTCTTCCCATTTCTCCTATTTCTCCTTCTATTTTCAAGGTAACCCTACTTCTAGGATTAGATTCGGATTCTAGATGACTCTCACTACCCTTCTACTATCCTATTCTTTCTTCTCCTTATTCTATCTTCTTCTATCTAGTGTCTAACATTTTTATCAGAATTCGAAGGAACAAGTACTTGACATAGAAGTTTTCTTTAGGCTTCACAATATCTCCAGTTTTCAATCTACCCAACATCGAAATTAGCAAAGTTGGAGTTCGGTTTGCTATCTGGGTTTGATTGTGTTAAATGAGCATACCCTTGCCCCTTCTTCATGTTTTGAGGCTTACTAAGACATTTCCAACATTTTTGCTTTATAAGGCAGGGTTTCTTATAGTATGTGCACCGCACATAATCCTTATTGAATTGTTTAGAAAGCTCAGTGGGTCCATGGCCCCCCCCTTGTACAAGAAGTTTAGACACCAAAGTAAAACTCTCCATTTGTGAGGTATCCATCCCCCCCTCCCCCCAACAAAACACACACTAATATGGTAGCAACGGTTTCAATCAGGATTGGTACTTTTTCCCATCCCAATATTTTGGACTCTTACAACATCAAATTCAATGTTCAATCTTACAAGAAAGCTCAAAATCCTTTGCTTTTCAAAAAGCATTTCAGAATAGTTGTGTCCTCACTGCACTTCATCTAGTAACGATACACCACTTGCTATAAACCTTTGAAACATTAGAAAACTAAGTCATTGACTTACTTTCTTGCCTGGAGTTCAAGAGCTTGTTAATATCATATATTTATTTTCCCTGCATCTCGCGCTTCAGAATAGTCAGTTGGACTACATGCCATATCTCTTTTATTCCGCTCAGAAACATGCGAGCATAACTTATTTTTGGTATCATGGAGCATGTTTAATCCAAGCATCCAAGTTCTTCCCCCATAGCTTAGCTCTCATAGCGAGTAAATGACTCAAGTTGCCTCATCTCTTTAAAAAGGTAATAAATGATTGAGACCACTTAAAGTAATTCTTCCTACTCAACTGATACAGTCTGAATATGTGACAAATTATCAGTGTTGGTATTGTTCAACACAAATTCAGATTTCGTGGTTAGTTGCAGAGGACCCTAATATTATTACAACAAGTGTGAAATGGCAGACAACATGACCAATGGAAAGAGAGTGGCTCTACTATAAAAAATGGCAAGTAGTGTGTGCCTTGTAGGGAAATGCTCTGATTGCCACAATTGTGCCATTTGGCCATGTCTTAGGGAAGTGGTAGGGTGTTACAGTTGATTAGGTGAAGAAAACAGAAAAGAAAGTAGCAAAGAAGGCCACAGGCAGTCACAAAAACCAGAAAAGAAATTCAGGATGCAATAAGCTTTGAAGAAATGTTGTAGTTTAGGAATAACAAAAGCAATCCTCCTTCATATGGAACACATTTCAATTCCAAAATTGTTTTTGTTTAATAATTTTTACAAAGACAGAATGTTTCAATTATCAAGAATATATAAAAAAATTTACTTACATCTTCTGCTATAGTGATTATATTAGGATAAAGTGCGTGCAGTATTTCATTGGCCAATATGAGGTATAAAAGTGCATCCTTGTCAACATATTGGTTGCAGTACCTGCGAGAAAGTGAATTCAATGCATGGATTTTCAGTGTTATGTTTTTAATATTTTTTTAATCTCTTTTTTTAGATGAAAGAAGTTGCTTCAAAAGAGAATAAAGTACAAAATAGTAAGAATAAAGAATCCTCAAACCAGAAATTACATTATAAATACATCTTCAAAACAAATCAAAGTAACAAAATACCAATAAAACTAGTTAAGCATGGAAGAACTGTCCAATGGCTTCCATCATATAGAAAAAATTGCGGGGCAAAAGATAAATCATATACACAATTCTATCACATAACTAAAGAAGAAGATATTCCCCTGAATATCCAGAAAATTTTCTCCAACACCTAATTTAGCTAATTCAAATCAATTTACATGAAGCAGATTGTACTATAAAATATCTGGTTGTATCATAACCTGAAACAAATGAAAAAAGGCACAGAGAATCTTAAAGAAGCGTTGTAAGGACAGCAACACATAAATAGATGCCTCCTCATCGAATTCAGGACTCCTTAGTTGTCTCTAAAAAAATGTATGGTACATTTGAAGTTGCATCAAAAAGTATGAAAAGAAATGAAAATGTTAAAATCGCATGTGCTACTCTTGCTCTATTCTCATGGCTTTACTAATAATTTCCTCATGTTTTTATAGTTTTTTTCCCAATGTCTTTTTTCCATTTTAATGTCACTAAAGTTGACTAACTCTGTGCTATTCATTTTAGTCTTCATTCTGTTGCTTTCTTTGGGGATTTAAGCACCAACATGCCGCTCACCATTCTTCCTATATATTGTGTTTTATATCTTCAGTCAATGTTTTCTCCTCAAAACTCATATTTAGAAGAATGTAAGTTTTGGATTGAACCCCTGGAAATTTTGCAATTTCTTTCCTTTTCTTTGTTTTATTTTACAAAGACTTTTTCCGATTCTTGGCTGACATTAAAGTCAACTAAATATATGCTGTTTATTTTTATATTTTCAGCATTGCTCTCTCCCAAGATTGAGGGTCAAAATGTCCCCCTTGTTCTTCCTATATATTTCATCTTTTGCATTCTCTTCAATTAGCAATAATCCAATTGCAACACTAGTCCAGGTTCCATCCCTCCCTCTCTCCACTCTTTGAAAAATGATACAGAAAACCTTCAAGAACCCTTTTAAAAGGTGGTAATGTAATATCCCGAATTTTTGAACCTAGAAGCTTGAGAATAAGTCGGAATCAAGCAGACTACTAAGCTCAGTTTAGCAAGAGTCCCAAAAATGTTCAAGAGATAGAGTGACTTTTTTGGACTATGTGATTCGGCCCTCCAGGTAGAGAATAATTCCCCAGATTATGAGGGCTCAGCGAGTGGAAGCAATCGGATAAAATATATCGGTGCAAGTGCATTCTAGTGCACTTGGCACCACTTGGTTGGGCCACACGAGTGCATGTATAAGGCCATGTGGGTACCACATGTATAAAGTAGCTTTTAAGTTGGCGCAATGATAAGTGGCCTTGTGTGTTAGTAGTCAGATGAAATTTATCGGTGTCTATGTACACCTGGCACCCTGAGAAATTAAAGTTTTTAATGAGGCACATTTATAATGGACATTCAAGGGGGAGTATTACGAATATTAATTATGTGGATGTCTATTAAGTCAACAAGTTTGCTCCCTAAGATTGCTTGCCCTCCAAGTTACTTGCTCCCCAAGCTTATTACTTGATCTCCAAGTTTCCTTTTCTTGTTCTTCAAGTTTTACTTGGTCCCACATGAGGCATACTGGCATTCAATAACCTGTGTTGTCTTGTATGTGAAGTTAGTCTGATGCCATGTATCAGTGTAGGGATGTATAGACCCTTGGTGACTCCTTGAGGTATGTGGCGCCATCTTATGCCACATACACACACATGTGGCACCATTTGGGAGAAAAGAGTACATGTGACGCGTTCTGAAAGAAGACACCCATAAAGTAGCTTTATTAAAATAGTTTTATTAAAGTAGCTTTTGGGTTGGAACCGTGGAATGCCGACACCTCAGCCCCTTCAGCTCTTGCTTTTGGGGGTTAGTTCAGTGGTGTGGCGCCACCTAGCCCTCAGGTGCCACATGTCCAAAAGGTTGGGACAACTCACCAATCCCCAGTCGACTTTCCCGAACACCGAGTACGAAAGCCGGAGGAAATCATCGAACCTCCTTCTCCTGGCCAAAGAGGACATCCAAGAGCATAAGAGCGAGAGGGAGGAGACCGGATTTCAAAAAGAGCACCTAGCACCTCGGGAGAAAAAGAGTGCTTGGCACCCTGAGAAATTAAATAAGTCCAACACCTCCCTACCTCCATTAATTTCATCCAAAGGAAAAATAAAGAGAGAGAAAATAAGAAGAGAAAGAAAGAGGAAAGAAGGGGAGTGTTCTTGAAGAGAGAGAGAGTGTTTTCTTGAGTGATTTTACCCTTGAAATCATGTTTCTAGCCCCCAGTGCCTTCACGAATTTTGTTCTATTCGTCGAGGGCTACATTTCTACGATTTTGGATTCTAGAACAAAGGAGTTTCATGCTGCCTCTAAGGAGGAGATGCTGCCGGAATCAAGAACGGGCTGTAACATCAGATAGAGGTAAGCGTAAGCTCCGATTTGAGTATAATAGCTTGAGGTTTGGATGAGTTTTCATGAGATTATGTGGTTGCCCAAGAGTTTGGCCAAGAGGAAATCATAGGGTCTTGTTGATCTTATGAATATGAACAAGGTGATAGTAGAGTCTTAAGTATAATAGAAATGATGTAGGGCAAGTTTTGTAGATTAAAATTGCAAGATCACCTTGTGTTGACCCTATAAGGATTTATTTCGGACAGATCATGGCACTTAGGAGGAATGTGATTTTGATGCTTCCAATGAGTTTAGAATGAAAAAATGTGTGGGATAAAGATGAGAAACTGATTTTGGAAGTGTCGGAATCAAAAACAAAATTTTGGCCCAAAAGACCCCAAGTTTCGACCATGGCTTGGGGAAGGAGTTGGTTTTTGTTAAATTGGAGGTTAGAAATGGATTCTATGTGCAAAATTATGTGGGAATAGCAAGTAGATATAATTTTAGAAGTATTGGATTGAGAATCCAAAAATTAGAGTTAAAGATTGTGTAAGAGAAAGCAAGCCATTACACATGCTTTCATGGCTCTAATGAGTTAACCACATAATGTGATTATGCATCTAGGGCCATGAGAGATCAAGGAAGAGGAAACGGAAGGAGTTCCAAGCAACTTCCATGGTTGGAAGAAAAGGGAATAAGAGGAGGATATAAAGATACAAGATAGTAAACTTACTTAACTTGCGTGTATTGATATGTATATTTGTATATTGATGTGAATGATTGCTTTGTTTGATTATGTGTAGCATATATGAATTATTGAATCTCTGTTTCTATTGAGGCTATGGCCATATGTATGAGATGTGAAGCATTGAGCATGCAAATATATCATTAGGTAAGCATGAATTGAGATAAGGCAAGCAAGTCATGCACTAAGCATCTATCTTAAATGCATTTTGGTAATGTTTGCTACTGAGATTCTCCCCCGAATCTCACCCTCCCTCACCCAACCATATAGGTATATTAAGCATAGAAGAGAAATGTATTAGAGTTGCGCAGCGAAAGACGTGACGAAGAATTGAAGATTTATACGCGATAATCTGTTATGTGTATTATCGCATGTTTTGATTAATTGCATAACATGCCAAATTGAGTAATGTCGTTTGATATGGGCATGTTTGTTTTAGCGATTCGATTGCTTATAAGTTGCTTTTTAATAGTGATTTACGGTATACGAAGTAAGTATGTGAGAGGAGTTGTGTCTCGATTTACGTAAAAAGCAACTTATACGCAATCGTAACGCTCAAACAAACATGCCCTATATCATCCAAGGCATGCATGTATGCATGTTCAAGAAAGAATGTATATGAAATTGTAAGTTTAATTAGTCAATACAACCTAAATGCTTGACTAGTTAAGAATGGAAAAGTAATTCCTTATCCTTGGTAAGCTTAAAATACACATCCTAAACATTAGATGAAGTAGTAGATCACTTCAAGAGGATGTGTAAATTAAAGGATAAGAATATCTTCGAAGTTAAGAAAAGAGAATTGAAAATTAAAGTTTTTATTAAATGAATAGTACCCCAAAAGTAAATACGGAAGTTTTGGTTTGGAAAGCTTTAATTACTGATTCTACTAGCCTAGTAACACTTCCAAAAGCATAATAAAGGAGTACAAATGACGGGTGTTACAGGTAACTATTATATGGTTGAGAGCACTCAAGCCATATATTGGGAACTAAGCAGCCACTGTAAAGCCAACTGATAGTCATGTCATAAATTCATAAATACAAATAGTTTCATGTACAAGTAAAATAAGTTAGAAAAAGCCCTTACTCCTCCAAATCACCAGTGAAAGAAGCAAAACCATTGTGAGTATATATCATAGAAGACAGGGAATGGAACTGGAAGCCATCAATCTTATACTCAACAATCCACCTGTTCAAGAGAAAATTCATTAGCATATAATATCAGCACTGCCTGTCAAATGATGGTGGGGAAAGAAAAAGAAAGAACCGCTATTACATCTAGAATCTAGAAGGAATAACTCAGAGGCAGAAATAATTAAAGTATTTGCTATACACGTACCAGTTCAAGTTTGAGAGAAGGAAATGCAGAACATCAGGGTCGCCATAATTAAACATTCTGGTGCCCCAATATTTGTGTTGTCCTCGTTTACCTATTAAAGACAGAAATTTGGGGTCATGGCCAGTATTTAATGTAATAGTTTTATGTAAGAGTACTGGCCACTCACCAGTCAATTCCCCTACATGATTATGTTTATTATGAATGTTATAGCTTTCTTGTGGAAGATGTAACAAACATCAGCATAGAGCATGTATAGTTATATAAACAGAAACATGTCACTTCAAGAATTATAAGCTTATTAAGATAATCATACTTCAGAAAAGCATCCACCAGGTTGTTTATGAAGAGAATTTTATCTTTACTCATTGAAAATCTAAGAAATACCATCAGACACAAGTTAAAATCAGTTATTATGTATTGTCTGTGCTGTCAAGCGATGGATGTTAAGTGTTGGTAAGTCCATGTGTAGTGCTATAATGCATGTATCAGGCTTTGTTCGTGGATTTGAAGTATTATTCAGACGTATTATGGGAGATTCTCCTTGTCACTTTGTTGGTTTATGCAAGGACTCGGAATGGTGCACCAAATGAAATCAATAAATCTGGTTCAATATTACAAAAGAAACCGCCCTTCCAGTGGGGAAGAGGAAGGCTCCACTCTGTGGAAATAATCTCATAGCCTCTCTAAGGGATCTGGGCTTAACCACCAGTACCCTCTTACAAAATACTCTCACAAAAATATGCATGCCCTCTCCCATGAACCAACGCCTAATATAAAGCAAAAAGTGGTCAACACAGTCTCCCATAAACCTAGGACAGCAGACAACCTAAATGTCTATAGCATAACCTACTAAATAACCTCTTGCTCCAAAATAGAAGGAAGTTCCCAAAGTCAATTGTGGCATTTTATAAAGCATATTCCCCATTTGCATGCAACTGCTTCTGTCTCCTCTTATAGGTTTTCCCACTGAATTGGGTTGTAACATTACCTGCCCCTAAAAGCTTCACCTTGTCCTCAAAGTGAAGTACGGAAACTGTTTTGCGATAGTGTCCACCAACTCCCATGTGCTCTCAAAGTCTTGCAGGTCCTTACATTTGATCAACACCTCCAATTGGCCATTAGTGAGCTGCCTTACCTTGCTAATAGCTTCCGGCTGCACCTGTAGTTCAAAGTGTTCAGTCAACACCGGAGGAATGGTAGGACTGACTGGAGCTGAGGGGACCGATTTCTTAAGATTTGAAATGTGGAAAACAAGGTGCACTCAAGCGGTGGGTGGAAGATCCAGCTTGTATGCCACGGGCCCCACTTTCTCCAGGATTTTAAAGGGTCTGTAGAAACGCGGACTGAGCTTCTCGTTGACTCTGAGAGCTAGTGACTTTAATCAGTATGGCTGAATTTTTACATAAACAAGATCTCCAATGTCAAATTGCAAATCCCTCTGATGCTTATCAGCTTGTCTTTTTATTTCTTCCTGAGCTTTCAGCAGATGTTCCTTTAATGCGGCAATGATCTCATTTTGAGAACAAATCTGCTCATTCACTTTTTCCACAAGCGATGGCTCACCTTGTAATTTGAGGAAAGTAGGTGGATCTCTACCGTATACTGCTCTGAATGGTGTCATGTTGGCTGAACCTTGGTGAGAAGTGTTATACCAATATTCAGCCCATGGTAGCCATTGTGCCCATTGCTTCGGTTTTTCATTGGTAAAGTACCGCAAATAAGTCTCCAACCCTTTGTTTAGTGCTTCAGTTTGCCCGTCCAATTCCGGATGATTAGCTGAACTAAGACAGAGCTGAGTGCCAGCTTGTTTGAATAATTCCTTCCAGAAATGGCTCACAAACACGCTGTCACGGTCTGACACAATAGTTCTTGGAAACCCATGCAATCTAACTATTTCCCTTACAAACACTTCAGCCACGTCCTTGGCAGAGAAAGGATGAGAAAGAGGCAGGAAATGACCATACTTGGCGAGTCTATCAACAATAACAAGTTTTGTGTCATACCGCTGGGATTTGGGAAGGCCCGTGATGAAATCCATACTTATATCCTCCCAAACAGCATTAGTAATGGGTAGGGGCTGCAGCAATCCGGCTGGGGAAAGATCTTGGTGTTTGCTCCTTTGGCATACTGCGCTGCCGGCCACAAATTGTTGCACGTCTCTCTTCATGCCTTCCCAATAAACTACATTAGCTATCCTTTTATATGTCCTCAAATAACCTGAATGCCCCCCTATAGGAGAAATGTGGTATTCTTTCAAAAGTAGTGGAATACGGCTGGAATTGTTGGGCAAGACCAGCCTACCCTTGTAGTGTAAGCAGCCTCTAATCAAGCAATAGCCATCCACACCGTCTTTCATGGTCAGTAGTTGCTGCAGAATTCTGTTTAATTTGGGGTCAGCCTGAACCTCTTTTTCCCACTCTTCAATCTCGTCATATTGCCATAAGGAAAACCCCATCATATTCAGTGTTCCTTCTTGGCGTCATAATGCATCCGCCGCTCAATTCTCTTTCCCGGATTTGTAAACAATTTCGAAGTTGAACCCCAATAGTTTTGATACCCACTTTTGCTGATTTTTTCAATAACCCTCTATTCTAACAGAAATTTCAGGGCCTTTTGATCGGTTCTGATGACAAAATGCTGCCCCCAAAGGTAATGTCTCCATTTTTTAGCCGCCAACACTATTGCCATGAGTTCCCTTTCATAGACTGAACATAGTTGGGCTCGGTTTGATAGTTTCTGACTGAAGTAGGCTATTGGCCACCCCTTTTGCATTAACACTGCACCCACTCCCGTCCCTGAGGCATCTGTTTTAGATCAAAAGGGACTGAAAAATCAGGCATTGCGAGCACTGGTAAGGTTGTCATGGATGCCTTGAGAGCTTCAAATGCAGCAGTAGCCATTGGGGTCCACGTGAAGGCATCCTTCTTGAGTAAATCGGTTAAAGGACGAGCGATTTTCCCATAGTTCTGGACCAAAAACCGATAATAGCCCGTTAACCCTAGGAAACCTCATAGCGACCTCACATTCTTGGGTTGTGGCCATTTGACCATGCTCTCAATTTTTCTCGGATCGGCTTGGACCCCTTCCTCTGAGATTATGTGGCCGAGATACTCGATGTTGGGCTGTACAAAGCTGCATTTTTTAAGGTCGATAACTAATTCATGCTCCTGCAATGCAGTCAACACCTTTTCTAGGTGTTCCATGTGAGTACATACATCACTGCTGTAAATTAACATGTCAACAAAAAAAACTAGCACAAACTTCCTCAAGTATCCCCTGAATATCTCATTCATTAAAAACTGAAATGTAGAGGGAGCATTAGTAAGTCCGAACAGCATCACCTTAAACTCATAGTGCCCCTCATGTGTTCTGAATGTCGTCTTGTGTTCATCTCCAGCCTCGATGCGGATTTGGTGATACCCGAATTTTAGGTCCAGCTTGGTGAATACAGTGGCGCCTTTCAGCTCATCCAACAACTCGTCTATGGCTGGAATTGGGAATTTATCGGGCACCATGATCTTGTTCAGGGCCCTATAATCCACGCAAAACCTCCAGCTTCCATCCTTCTTCTAAACCAGTAGAACCGGACTTGCATAGGGACTAGTACTGGGCTGGATGATTCCTGCTTGCAACATGTCTCTACCTAGTTCTTCAATTTCCTTCTTTTGTGCATGGGGATAGCGATAAGGTCTGATATTTGGGGGCTGTTCTCCCGGTTTAATAACAATAGCATGATCCCGTGAGCGCCTTGGTGGGAGAGTTGCTGCTGCCTGGCATACTATGGTGTAATTCCTTAATAACTTCCTAACTTCCGCTGGCATGGCAGCTTCATTTTCACGTTCATTTGACTATACTTCTGCATTCCAAGACAAACCCCTCTCCTTTCTTCTTGACCGCCTTCATAATAGACTTCAAGGAGGCTAAAGCTCGAGACAGAGACGGATCTCCGTGCAAACAAACTTGATTACTCTTCCTGCCAATCTTCATGGTCATCAATTTCCAATTAACTCAAACTTCCCCTAGATTTTTGAGCCACTCAATCCCCAAACAACATCAACTCCTTTGAGTGGAAAGGGGAAAAACGTTTGCACTATATCCAATCCCTGAACTCTCATTGCAACGTCTCGACAGTGTTGCCTACCCTTAACCGAGTACCCATCTCCCACAGTAATTGTGTACTCAACGACCTCGTCCACTTTAACTCCCCGACGCCCCAACAGGTTCTTTGCAATAAAATTATGAGTAGCCCTCGAATCGATTAGGATGACCACCGACTCCCTTGCTAGTTCGCCGCTCACTTTCATGGTATGGTTGTTCTCAAAACCGGCGATAGAGTTTAAGGATAGCTCTGTGTGTGTTATTTCACCTTCCGCGTCATAGTAATCTTCAACCCCGTCCGTGAGCCCCTCTCTGTCTCCTTCCTCCTTCTAGGGTTCCACATCAATAAGGAACACTTGCAGGTGCTTATCTTTGCAACGGTGGTTTGGAATGTACTGCTCTCCACATTTATAATAGAGACCCAGCTCCCTCCTTCTCACCATCTCCGAGTCCCGCAATCAGCGACTCATCCCGGTGCGTCGAGTCGACGATACACCCGTCGACATGCTCCCAACTCTAATGTCTAGTAACTTCGAGTCAGTTCTTAAGCCCTTCTCAGCTCCCAGTAATTGTGTCTTTTCGTCCACACGCAGTGCCTTGTCCACCAGCTCCTCCAAGTCCTTCACATCCATTAATTGGAGTTCAGCCTGACCCTCAGCCTTTAACCCGTTCAAAAAGACTCTAATTAAACAGTTTTCTGAAACCCCTTTTAGTGGGTATGACAAATGTTCAAACCCTTGCACATATTCAAGCACTGAATTCTCCTGTTTAGCTCCCAACAATGCTCGAAATTCCCCTCCCAGCTGAGTAGCATGAAACCTTTTGAGCAACTTTTGTATAAACTCGGTCCAACTCCTCAGAGAAGAACGCGATTCCTTCCACAAATACCAATGTAACCCTCTGTTTTCCAAGCCAACTGCAGCCGCCTCTAGTTTCTTTGCCTCTACGATCCCATTAACTTGAAAATAACACTCCACTCGAAAACACCATCCCAATGGGTCCTCTCCATTGAACACGAGCAAATCCAACTTCCTGTATTTCACCGTTTCCTTCTCTTTTGCATTGCTCTCGATCTCAGTTTCAGCATGTGGGTCTTCTATGTCACCTCGCCATTTGGGTTTCTTGCTTGAACCCTCCTTTATGCGTAGCAGTACCCTCCTTTATGCGTAGCAGTACCTCCCTCATGAGGTTCATGCCGGAGGTTAGTTCCACTACCTATCGAGACAGCCTGGTCAGATCCTCCACCTTCTTGGTTAGACTGGCCACTAACTCTTGCAGCTCCTTGACTTCATTTGCCATCTAGTTCGGACCTCACTGCTCTGATACCACTTGTAAGGACTCAGAATGGTGCACCAAATGAAATCAACAAATCTGGTTCAATATTACAAAAGAAACCGCTCTTCCAATTGGGAAGAGGAAGGCTCCACTCTGTGGAAATAATCTCATAGCCTCTCTAAGGGATCTGGGCTTAAGAATCACCAGTACCCTCTTACAAAATACTCTCACAAAACTATGCATGCCCTCTCCCATGAACCAACGTCTAATATAAAGCAAAGAGTGGTCAACACAGTCTCCCATAAACCTAGGACAGCAGACAACCAAAATGTCTATAGCATAACCTACTAAATAACCTCTTGCTCCAAAATAGAAGGAAGTTCCCAAAGCCAACTGTGGCATTTTATAAAGCATCTTCCCCATTTGCATGCAATTGCTTCTGTCTCCTCTTATAGGTTTTCCCACTGAATTGGGTTGTAACAGTTTATAAAAGTAAGATTCTGACGTATAGCCTAATAGATATTTCCAATCTTCAGCCCACAACTTAATCACCGTTATAGAGAAGCAATTTGTATCTCTGTATTAGAAGGCAGATATGATATTCAGTATGCTCAAAATAACTATTTTTGATGAATTAAACAAAGGATAACACATTAGGATCCCTTCTAACCAAAACTCAGAGTAAAACTAGACTGCATGACTTAGATGAGGGAGGAATCAAAAAACAGATACCAGTATGAAAATAGCAGTCATTCGTCCCATCAAAAAGTGACAATCCAACCATTTCATCAGCAGCTGCATAGGAATGGACAATTTCTAAGAAGACCAGCAGTCCCAGTCCTGAGAAAACCAAAGAAAAAGGTGAACAAAATGGACTTTTGCAAAACAAAGGCAGTGAAAGAGACAAAAATCATAACTGAAAATAAATGAATATATAAATATCCTTTCATACAAAGAAGGCAAAGTTGAAATTGTGCATTGAAGAAGCCACCTTTCTGTATTTAATGCCTAATATATCTGAGTTCAAGTCACCATTAAGATCATCAATTATCAAATTCATACTTTACAACAATTTAAGCCATCATTTTATCACACTTCTCCAAGTTATCATCTTTTTATTAGGCATGTAAGATTATATAAGGAAAACTTTTGCAAGTACAGAACATTTAAATTAGCTATAATGACTCAATAAAGTAGGCAATCAACATAACCACTCCAAATCTTCATATTGAAACAAAAAGGGAAAACATCATCACTATGACAAGGAGAATGCCAACCATGGGCTTCATCAACTAATTGCTTGAAATCTTCAGGAGTTCCAAAGCGACTACTAACAGCATAAAAATTGGTAACCTGCACTCACAAGGAAAGTTTATGGTGAACTCTAAATAATATACATTATGATAGTCTCAATGTGGAACTGAAGATGCCAATGAACATCAGGTAGCATTATTCCCTATTTAATAACATGCATTACTAATGAAACTAACAGAGATAAAGCAACACAAGAAAGGCATACATGCATATTTCTATCATAAATTCCAAGATAAAGCATGCATGCATTTAGCACAATTCGAAGTTACCAATTATCATAAGAAACGCTTCTTTCAGAATCATTTGGCAATGCTTATAGGCAATTACTTTCTCTTATGACCAATATATAATATTGTTGGCAAAGAAGAAAGGAGGGGTGGGAACAATTTAAAGGGTATTTTTTTTATAAAGCAACATAGATTAAGGAAAATTGGTGAAAAGTCCCTGTTTGAAAATTTTATAGGCAGGAAGAACCAGAATCAAAGTGCCAGTACTTTGTATGTATAAAATTTGCAGAGTACAAGTACTTTCTGTTTATAGAAATATATCATGTCCTTCTAGTCAATAAAATTTCTAAATAAGGACTTTTAACTTTTAACCCATTTTCCCTAGATTCTAATTAGGTTTAGATGATATTTTTTTATTTAATTGACCTTCCACTAATTGGAAAGCAGTTACAAGACTTTGTAGAAAAACTATGTTAGTTTATGAAAAACATTTAGGTTTTATTAGAGAAAGAAACTATATTTGTACAGTTGGACTAGCTTAAAAGTAATCTTGAGTGTGCTGAATGCCATTTGAAGCAAATAGCAATGACATGCTATCATACGCAAGGGCTTACTTGCTTATGTAATTTGATGTTTAGTTTCACTTGGCATGTCTAAGTATAACGCTTTAATAGCCTGACATCCCCTCTTGGAAGATGTGGCTAGAATAGATGATTGTGCATCGGGTGTAGCCATGCTAGCAGATTTTGCTCTACAATCACCAAGGTTGTGTAATAAAGATGGCAATAGTTTTTATCTAGCAACGTTGTTATCTAAGTAAGCTAGCTCTTTTCCTGTCTCATTTTTCTAACGTAAACTCAAGCATACAAATATACGCAAGCATATGCAGTAACTACTTGCTTTTATTATTATGTTCATGCAATCTTTTGCTTTAAAGCATTTCCAGAGTTTGTTATGACATTACAGTGGTTAGTGTTTGAAAGGAAACTCCTCCCAATTGGAAGGTCAGTCTTATTAGCCCCAAAATCTATTAACTATCTATTGAAGTTCTAACTTGCAAAAAGGATCTGCAGAGGTTAAAAACTAAGAACTCTTACAAGAAAACAGGAATCATAATTGTCACCTTAGCCAAATTGTATGACCTCCACCGGACCTCCCTTGACCAACGCCCAATGCCCTAACTTTCTCCTCTTCCTTCCATCCTCAAGCAACTTATCGTTTATGTGTTCAGATGTTTTAAAAAAATATGTTTCATTTCTTAAAACCCAATTCTGGGTCATAACACAATAAGCACTTATTACGCATGAGCTTGTCAAGTCAACATGTCACATAGGCGATATTAATAGTGTTTGGGACACAGGCAAACTTAAAACTGTTAATATCAATTCCCAGTCCTTTTTCAAACTAAATGGACTAACAGTTTTAGAAGAATTAAACTTGAGGGACCAAAATCAAAATAAAGGCCAACACTTAAGACCAACAATAATATTATCCCTTATTGTATTCAGGTCTAACTTGTTGTGGTGGCTTGTCACTAATCCATTTATCTCAAAATATAGGGTCGCATCAATTTTATTGCATCAATTTATGGCATTTAACAAAAAATTAAAATAAAAAAATAAAGCATTTAACAAAATTATTGATTTTATATATTTTAAGATTATTATTTTTACATAAAATTGAACTAAATTTATTAAATTACAAAAACAAAACTAAAACCTGCTTTTTTAGTATCCTCAAAAAAGAATTTTAAAAAAATTAATGAATTTTAAAGGGTTTAGTGAAATTTCACTTCAGAAAATGAAATTAAATCTCATTCACACTAATTTGAAAACCTAGGCTCTTCCTCTCCAACGATTGTTGTCATCGTCGTTCTTCTCATACCATTACCATCATCATGCTCTTGAGGTTCTCAGGCCAACACTATCGTTGCCATCTCGTTCATGGTGCTCATTATCCTGAATCTGTCTTCCCCAATGTTTGCTATCTGTGAACTCCGCAAATTTTTAGAGAGCCAAAGTTGAATCGTCAATCTCCCTTTTGTAGGTCGGCAAAGTCTATCCTGGTAAGCTCCCAATCTGATAGGAATGTGCATGTGCCACGTCCTTTTCTGGTTTACAGAAGAAGGAAACGTGATGTTCAGGTTTAGAAGTAGTGGGTGGTTATTTTAATCATGTTTCTTTATATGCTTTTAATTATCTTTTTAGGAGTCAGTTACTAGGAGTTAGTAGGAAGGTCTAGCAGTTATTTATGTAGCAGTTTCCATCAGTTGGGTTGTCCGGAGTATTAATATGCCTTATGATAATGATAAAAAGGATGGAATGATTTTATGGAAAAAGCTATTTCTTCGTCCTGTTTAGAGGGAAGATTTGGTAGGTTATAGAAACCTACAGATGTTTGGGTGAAGAAATGAGAGGTAGAGGGATAGATAGATTGAGAAGGAAGGAGATGAAGAATGTTTAGAGTCAGGATCTTCCCTCTAAACAGACGAAGAAATAGCTTTTTCCATAAAATCATTCCATCCTTTTTATCATTATCATAAGGCATATTAATACTCCGGACAACCCAACTGATGGAAACTGCTACATAAATAACTGCTAGACCTTCCTACTAACTCCTAGTAACTGACTCCTAAAAAGATAATTAAAAGCATATAAAGAAACATGATTAAAATAACCACCCACTACTTCTAAACCTGAACATCACGTTTCCTTCTTCTGTAAACCAGAAAAGGACGTGGCACATGCACATTCCTATCAATACCCCCCCTAAAAGATTCGCCTTGTCCTCAAGGCGAAAATGCGGGAACTGTGCCGCCACCGAGTCATAAAGTTCCCAACTAGATTCTTCAATAGGTCTGGCTTGCCACTTGATGAGTAACTCAACGTCCTTGTTGCCTTCACTGTCAACGCTCCTAGTGTCCAACACTTGCTCGGGATGGAGCTGAAGTTCCCAATCATCATTGATTGGTAGTGGGTTTTGTGAGTCAGCGGTAGTATAACCCCGGGCTGCGCGAAGAAGTGAGACATGAAAAACCGGGTGAACTTTGGAGCCAGGAGGGAGCTGCAGTTCATACGCGACTGCACCAATCCTTCGGATAACTGGATATGGGCCAAAATAGCGAGGGGAAAGCTTCTCATAACGTCGCTTGGCCAATGATTGCTGTCTGTAAGGTTGCAGCTTGAGAAGGACAAAGTCACCTGGAGCAAATTCAACATCCCTGCGCTTAGAATCAGCTTTTGCTTTCATTCTGGATTGGGCGGCACATAGATTATCCCTTATGGTAGCTAAAACAGCGTCCCTTTCTTCAAAGTGCTCCTCTAGTTCTGCTATTTTTGTGGACCCTTTAGTATAAGGCCAAAGTGGAGGTGCGACCCGCCCATAAACAATTTGGAAAGGAGTGGAACCGGAAGCGGTATGAAAGCCGGTGTTGTAAGAGAGTTCTGCCCAATGGAGTATTTTGCCCCATTGTTTTGGGTGTTCTTGAGAGAAACAACGTAAATAGGTTTCTAAGCACCTATTCACTACCTCTGTTTGCCCATCTGATTGAGGATGATAAGCTGAACTCATTCTTAGCTGTGTGCCACTTAGCTTAAACAATTCCTGCCAAAAAGAACTTAGGAAAATAGGGTCTCGGTCAGACACAATTGATTTGGGGAAGCCATGAAGTCTAATGACCTCTTTGCAGAACACAGCAGCAATGGATTTAGCCGTGACAGGTCTTGATAATCCAATGAAGTGGGCATATTTGCTGAAACGGTCTACCACTAAAAAGATCATATCCATGGAATGTGACTTAGGTAGTCCCGTAATGAAGTCAATGGAAAGTTCTTCCCATATCTTCTCCGGTATATGTAGAGGTTGTAATAAACCAGCTGCTGCTTGAGGTAGGTATTTATTTTGCTGACATGCATGGCAAGATTGAACATACCTCATGACATCCTCCTTCATGTTTCGCCAATAAAAGTGTTGTTGCAATCTCTTCAAGGTTTTGAGGACTCCTCCATGACCACCCAGCGGTGATGAGTGTGCATCTGTCAATAATTTCTGGCTCAAATTCGAAGGAGCTGGTATTACCAAGCGTCCTTTAAAGTAAAGTCGCCCAGCGGAACTCACAAAATTTGGACAGGATTGGGGGTCCTCTTTCAAAGAGGATATAATGGAAGCGGTGTAAACATCTTGAGATAATTCTTGCTCCAAGGCATCAAAGTCTGAAGCTTGTGGGATACTTATGGCAAAAAGGTCTGCTGAACAAGGGAACCTTGATAAGGCATCAGCACTTTGATTGGATGTACCAGCGCGGTATTTGATCTCAAAGTCAAAGGGCAATAATTTCATCATCATACGCTGCTGCTCAGGTGTAGTGAATCTCTGTTCTAGCAAATATTTAAGGCTGCAATGATCAGTTAAGACCTCAAATCTCCTTCCTAACAGGTAGTGCTTCCACTTCTGTAATGCAGAAACTAAAGCCAAGAGCTCCCTATCATAAACAAACTTGTGCCTGTTAGAATAAGATAATCCCTTGCTGTAATAAGCAATAGGGTGACCATTTTGTTGCAGCACCGCACCCAGGCCAATAGAGGAAGCATCGCACTCAACTATAAAGGGTTGAGAGAAGTCAGGCAGTTGCAACACCGGAACTTGAACAAGGGCTTCCTTTAATGCATGAAAGGCTTGTTTAGAAGCATCAGACCAAAGGAAAGAGTTTTTCTTGGTCATGTCTGTTAAGGGTTTAGCTATTAATCCATAATTACGCACAAAGCGCCTGTAGTATCCTGTTAATCCCAAAAATCCCCTTAAATCAGATAAATTTTGAGGAAGTGGCCAAGTGGTGACTGCTGCAATCTTTTCAGGATCCACAGCAACTCCTTTGCTTGACACCATATGACCCAAAAATGCCATCTCAAGCTGAGCAAAGTGACATTTCTTTGGATTTGCAAAGTACTTATGCTGGTACAAGAGTTGCAGAACAATCTGTATATGTTTGTGGTGTTCCTGCAAGTCAGTACTGTAGACCAGAATGTCATCGAAGAAAACCAGGATAAATTTGCGGAGATACGGGCGAAAAAGCTCATTCATTGCAGCTTGGAAGGTGGATGGAGCATTGATCAAGCCAAAGGGCATAACCAGGAATTCATAATGTCCAGAATGTGTCCTAAAAGCCGTTTTATGAATATCAGAAGGATTGACTCTGATTTGGTGATAACCAGAACGTAAATCAATCTTAGAAAAATAAGTTGCTCCATGTAGTTCATCTATAAGCTCATCTATATTTGGGATGGGGTACTTATCTGGCACCGTTATTTTGTTAAGCTGCCTATAATCAATGCATAATCGCCAAGAAGAATCCTTTTTGGGCACCAGAAGGACTGGACTTGCAAAAGGGCTAACGCTAGGACGTATAAACCCCTTAGTGAGAAGGTCTTCAATTTGCTGCTCAATCTCATCTTTCTGGGAGTGTGGGTACCTGTAAGTCCTTATATTAGGAGGAGATGACCCTGAATGTAGTAAGATGGCATGAGAATGAGTCCGGAGAGGGGGTAGCTGTTTTGGCTCTTGAAACACAGACGAGTAAAGGTCCAGCAACTCATAAAATTCTAAGAGTTGTTGAGTTTTCCTTTCTCGGTAGGTATCATAATCTTCACAGGTAATTGATTGCAGCGCAGCTACTGTTTTGCTAGGCTGGGGTGTCCCTTGTAATTTATATCGTTTACCGTTGGACCAGAAAACCATATACATTTGCTGCCAATTTGCCTCCACAGTATTAAGCGATGCCAGCCACTTGATCCCTAAAACCATGTCTGACCCCCCAATTGCAAACGGAAAGAAATCCTCCTTAATCACCAAACTCTGAACTTGTACTTCCAATTGTCTACAAATTGAATTGCAAGGTATGATATTTCCATCACCAACCTGAACGCCAAAAGAGGGAAGGGTAGAGGTTTGTAGTTTCAGCTCTGCCACCAGTTTTTCAGACACAAAATTATGTGTTGAACCACTGTCTATTAAGATCAGAATTGACTTCGAGTTGAGGCAGCCTTGAACTTTCATGGTGGTAATCGAAGGACTGCCCAATATTGCTTGTAATGAAATTTCTGCGAATTCACCCCCAACTGTATGTGCGCAATCTGGGTTGTCATCCTCTTGGCTGTCAGCTTCATCGGTGATCTCCATTAATTTGAAAGAAGAATTTTTGCAGCGATGCCCGGGTACAAACTTATCCCCACAACGGAAGCATAAGCCTTTATCTCGACGATATTGCTTCTCGGACTCATTAGTTGCGGAATAAGAGGAAGTGGCCGAATTCAAATTTTGAATTGGATTCAGCCATTGTTTCTGCGACGGGCTAGGCGTGCTAATAGTGGGAGAAAAACTCGGCCCATAACTCTGAAACGGTTTAGAGTAGGCAGAACTTTTATTTTCTTTATAATTATTAATCCCTTCTGTACCGCGAGAGAAATAGGATCGCTGTTGAGATCGCGGCTGGTTCTGGGATTGTATCTTCTCTTCAAATTCCATAGCAAGACTTGTGGCTTTAAAAACCGTCCTTGGCTTCTGTATCTTCACGTCCGATTGAAGCTCTGTTTTCAGCCCATTAATAAAGACTCCAAGTAGGCAATGTTCTGGCCATCCCTTAACCCTTGATGATCTTCTAACAAATTCTTGTCTATATTCATGGACTGAACCAGTTTGTTTGACACTGCACAAGTAGACATCAGGGTTCTGAAATTCTGCAGGACCAAATTGTTCTTGGAAAATCTCCACCAACTCCTCCCAGAATCTTATGGTACGGTTAGAAGATATCCATGTGAAGACATCTAACGCGTCTCCTTCAAGGTTGATAGCAGCAACATCGACTTTAAGGTCTTCTGGAGTCTGGTAGTATCTAAAGTATTTTTCTGCTTTTAATATCCATCCTCTAGGATCTCCACCTTCATACTTAGGGAATTCAACCTTAGTATGTGGTCTCCTAGACGGATTTTGCATCCACCAGGGAGTATCATGATTAGACTCCTCGCCCTCTAGACCACTGTGAGATTCCTTAGGATCCGGAGTGCCTTTGCCTTTCTTTAATTCAGAAAGGTCAGTATCCATCCTTCCCATTTTTGCAAGAATTAGCGCCATCTGCTGTGATATGAATTCTTGGAATTCCGGACCAGAGTGCTCACAATTCTGTTTCAAATCCACCGTTGCTTCCCAATCCACAACAAGACGTCGCTCATGCCTCATCATCAAACCTACAGATGTCTGGGTGAAGAAATGAGAGGTAGAGGGATAGATAGATTGAGAAGGAGGGAGATGAAGAATGTTTAGAGTCAGGATCTTCCCTCTAAACAGGACGAAGAAATAGCTTTTTCCATAAAATCATTCCATCCTTTTTATCATTATCATAAGGCATATTAATACTCCGGACAACCCAACTGATGGAAACTGCTACATAAATAACTGCTAGACCTTCCTACTAACTCCTAGTAACTGACTCCTAAAAAGATAATTAAAAGCATATAAAGAAACATGATTAAAATAACCACCCACTACTTCTAAACCTGAACATCACGTTTCCTTCTTCTGTAAACCAGAAAAGGACGTGGCACATGCACATTCCTATCACAATCCCACCCATTCTACATTCCGGTTCAATATAAAAGAATATGCGTGCATGATAACATCCTATTGACCTTGTTAATGATGACTAAAATCAATATCGTTGAAGTTGTTATGTTGGCAATAAAAATATTTTGTAATTTTTTCAATTTGTTTTTGTTAAGTTTATCAATTGTGAAGTTATAGGGAATATAGATATCTACATAGGTGAATCCAGATGCGAAGCTTATGCATGCATATGATCTTGGGACTGACAGATAGCAGGTAGAGACAATAAATATTCAGACTCACCCAAGAAGAAATCTATATTCCCTGTAACTTTTCTTTTGATAAAGCTAAACAAATTGTAAAACTTTTAAAGGAAATTCAACTGACCGATAGTTTCAACAAGATGTTATCATGCATGCATATTCTTCATATTGAACCAGGAAGAATGAGTGGGATCGAGAGCCTACCAGGAAAGACTTTGCCGACCTACAAAAGGGAGATTGAAAATTCAACTCTAGCTCTCTGCAAATTTATGGAGTTCGCTGATAGCAAATGGCGGTGAAGATGAAGATTCAGGACCAAGAGCACCATGAACTAGACGACATCAATGGTGCTTAACGAAGAACCACAAGAGCACAATGACAACAACCATTAGAGGGATAAAGCCTAGGTTTACATATTAGTGTGAATTAAATTTAATTTCATATTCCCCCAAATGAAATTTCACTAAACCATTTAAAATTCAATAACTTCTTTTAAAATTCATTTTTGAGAATGCTAAAAGTGCATTTTATAATTTTATTTTCGTAATTTAATAAGTTTTTAGTTTAATTTTATGTAAAACTAATGCTTATAACTTATATAAAAGTAATAATTTTGTTAAATGTTATAATTTGATGTAATAAATGTTGATGTGGCCCCATATTAGTGTTAGTATTCTAAGCAAGCACATGCATCATACTAAAGAACACTTGGAAGTAAACTGCTAGGTTCTAAAGTATTTGAAGGGTCACCAAGAAAAGGCCAACCATTTAAAAAGGGGAAGCAGACGAATATTAAAGTGTTTACAAATGCTAAATTGGGCTAGATCAAAGAACAAAAAGTCTACCACCTGTTACTGTACACCTGGTGGAAATCTCATCACTTCGATTACAAAAAAAACAAAATGTTGCAACTAGAAGTAGTGTAGAATCTAAGTTTAGAGTTGAAACAAAAGTAATATGGAAAGTACTCTAGTTGAAACAACTATTGAAAGAGCTATAGATTATTACTCAAGCACCTATAAAGGCTTATTACGACAACAAAGCTGCAATTAACATTTCTCTAAATCTGATGCAACAAAATAGAACCAAACATGTTGAAGTGGATAAGCCTTCCATGAAAGAGAAGGAAGAGGAAAGCATCATGGGTATCATCTATACATCCATTCAGGATCAACCTACAGATATTCTCACAAACTGGCTTTCAAGATAGTTTTAAGGATTGTGTTGGCAAGTTGGACATGATAAATATTTATGATCCAACTTGAGCTGGAGTGTATTCACAGGATAATATCCAATATTTAATGTAGATATTGATGCAATATTCTAGATAGTGTGATTGACTAGGTGCTGACTCAGTATTCCTTCCCACGTTTTTTGTCTCTTGGCTGTCACATGTGTATATAAATGCGCATCAAAATTGTACTACGTTACTCAAACAATGAAATGAGATTCTCAATGTCATTAGAAGCTTCATCAAGAAATATTATAAGACAACAAATGTAATAATGAATTACAAGAATGTTTTTCTTACTCTATAGCCCACAGTGAAATAATCCTTGTGTTCAATAACTCCAATTAACTGAATCGCATTGTACCCAGCTTCCTTTATGTGAGGAAGAACCTACATTGAACATAAACTAAATGTCAAAAATAATTCAAATAGACATGTATAATAAACAAATCAGTAATGAAAAGAGCAAGTATAAAGAAACAGGGGGTAAAAACCTTCTTTGTAAATTCATTGAAAGAGGATATCTTTGGCTCAGATCCACTAATTCCAATATGACACTCATATATCCGCAAGGAAGTTGGGACTTTGGGACTTGTGTTTTTCCATTTGTATGCTCGTTCTGGGGGTGGTTCCCAATGGATTGCATAAGGTTGCTTTCCCTCAGCATCTGCATAAAATCAACAACATTTAGATCATGCACAAGATTGATATGAGGATTGAAAAAAAAATATAATCAAACTCCATATCCTAGTTGAAAGGGAATCCTAAAAAGTAAATAGGACATTTTTTTAATCTTTATGCAAAGCATTGAAAACTAGGAAACTTCTTGTGCTCATATCTATCAGTGGAAGAGTCATTTAATCTTACCTCCCTTGATCAATACCCAAATCATATAGCTCTTCGCTCCATTACTAAGATATATGCAAGCTTCTCGAAAAGCCAAAAGATAATTAAAATACACTCAAGAGTAATGTTGATTCTTTTAATTGGAAATATAACTTAATAAAAATTGTAGCTCTCAATCTTTCATTTCAAGGATAAATAGTATGTAGAGATTGGTAAGCATTTCAATAAAGATAAGGTAGATCTTACTAAAGCTCTCATGAGGATCAAGTTTGCAGAACTAGTCGACAAGTGGGGATAACATTCCCAGCTTGAAGGGGAGTGTTGGAGAACAAGGCCCATCTACATGACCATACCCTTTGGGCCCTGTTTTCTGTATAGCATCTAATTTATTTCATTTATTATTAAGGAATTAGATTATATTATGACATCTTTGATTCCGTTGGTTGGATAAGTTGTTTACAATGTCGCTACCTACCCAATGATAGCTAGATACACATCATTATTCAATGAACGGAAACAATAAACCCCTGAATTTTCTTGAACTAATCTTAAAATACAGAGGCATTATCCACCATAAAGTTAAAACCATATAGACATTAATTAAAATGAGACATCTAATAACTAAATCAATGGGAATAATAATTGCAACCAATGGTTTTCAATCAAAGGCATAACTAATAAAATGCTCAAAATCAGCTAACAGATCAAGTAAAGGTTCTTGGCAGAGTTTCCATTGACCAGTAGACTAAGCACCATTTTTCAGTCATGGGAACCAAAAGGCGCTACCATCAATATCTAACATTCTCCAAACATATCTTCCAAATTCGAGATGCATTTTGGTTGCAGATTCCCAAGCTTTGCAATCAGTGCAAAGACTAGTACATCAAAGGCACACTTCTAAAATTCAAACCAAAAATTGAGCACAACAATAACATACATGCATGGAACCTGTATAAGTTCAAGATCAAATGTACCATATCTTTTATACAGGAATAACCACAACATTTATGATACCTCATATGGCTCCAAAATAGTTTATATTAGAGGAAGAATAAATGAAATTCAAAAATCTAGGTAGCATTTACCTGGCTCCACATATGAAGCCCAAGCAGGTACTCGCTCCAATGGCCCATTAGGAGTGTTAAAGAAAACTCGATACTTGCTGCCATGAAGAATGCCAGGAATATATTTTTTCACCCACGCCTTCCTGCCTTTACGGGTCTCAAGCCAGTATGCTATAGGAGGCTTCTTTGCAAGAATTTTTTCTTGCCATTCAGGATCCACTATCACATTAAAAATGTCATACTCTTTGCCACTATCAATCACATCATAACAGGTAGGTTCATTCTGTGCTGTCCATGCCTTGTATCTGGTTTCTGCATCTGGTATGTCTTCCAACTCCTCTTCAGTTTGAGGCCCATTAGGGCCAAATATTTGCTCATATAACTTTGCTGGCACTTCTAAACGGGTTTTTAAGTAACGATCTTCCCCTGGCTCCCAGTACTCATCATTTGCTTTCTTGAAGATTTCTGCAATAGTGACACCACTGTCACCTTTGTCATAATCATCCACATAGTTATACTGTTGAAAATAGAGTTTGTCGGGCTCTTCACCATCCCTTAGCTTATCTTCAAGAATGATAAACCAGTATCCATAATCATCTCGCCCAAAGTGACCCTCTCTTGCACAATTTTCAGTAGGTGACCACCCATTGAAGTCACCAACAAGTGCACAATAGCGAGCCCCTATATTTGTACAGTATTAACACAAGGAAAACAGTCTACATATATAGAAAACTTGACAAGACCACAATATTATTCTTAAGGAATCTGATTCCAATAGCCACATATTATCATTTTTATGAAGAACTAAGCGAGGTTTCTGATAAATGCTAAGTGAGAGATACAGAGGCAAGTATATTTAAACAGAAAACACCTATACCTAACAACGGTTCTTAAAAAACTGAGACAAGTGGATGAGAAAAAACATTCATTTGCATCTCAATCACAATAATTTGCCAATATATTTAAGGCTGTCAGATATAACTCGAGACTAATTAAGGGAAAAAAGCTAAGAATTTAACAGTCAGGTGTGTAGCATGCCCAAGATGGTCAAAAAAAGTTTCTTCAACTCGAGCCAAAATGACCAAAAAAAAAAAGGAAGTCCACTGGAATACTGACAAACCTGGAGCCCATTCCATATAATCGACCCGATGTTCTGGATGACGATGCATACCCAGTATCTCAAATCTGGACAAAAATAAAAAAGAAGCATGTGCAATTCAGTGGTACCTAAATTGCGGTAATCCTTTGGAATGTTTGTAAAGTAAAATTGAGAAACGGAAACCAATAATTTAAAGCATAATGTTAACATGAAATTGGGACGTGAGATTTGAATAAAGAATGAGCCAGAAACACTCAGACGCCACAAGAAGAAATACAAAATATATACTGAAATAAAAGCACAAGTTGGATCACAGAGAACTAACCCCGAGGACATCTCCTTGAGGTTCATGTGACGATTGAAAATTTCATCTTTCAGGTCCTTCAGTGATTTATATCTGCGAAATAGAAATAGTAAATAACGATTCCCTGTAATATATCATCAAATTTATTTTGAAAAAAACAGTTTTCTATATGCTTATTCCTCGCGCTGCTAAGTTGCAACATTGCCAAAAAAAAAAACAAGGAAAATAGAAAATGAAAGCTACTATAGTCCACCTATATTGATCTCCCGACACATCTTTCACAAGCTTTCAACTCAACACACTCAACGAATTCACACGACAATACCTCTAAACTTCCTTCTCGTGAATAACGTAACGGGAAAAAAAAAACACCGCAGATTTTCAGTTCTCAGATCGCCCATACAGTTTTCAGATGCAACTGTTACCTTTCACGAAGGAACTGACCAAATGCTTTATGGGTAATGCCGCGTCTGGTGAGAAACCCAACTGGGTCAATTCCCTTTTCACCATCGTCGACACTTTCCTTCTTCTTTGTCGGATTTTGTTGTTTTTGCCGTTTCTGGGATTGCTCTGAGGCTGAACAAACTACGTTTGTTTTTCTGGGAAAAGTAATAGTTTGAGATTTGGTTTGGAATTGAAATTGAAGAAAGGAAGTGCTGGTATGTAGCGAAACTTTAACTGGGATGGAAAGCGTCGTCATAGAAACAACAAGTAACAAGTGAAAGCGGGAGTTTGAGATAAGACGAAGGGCCTCAAACGGTTGGGTTTCTGGAGAGGTTTATGAGTCGACTCGGTTATGGGCGGGGCGGCCAAAAGGCGAGCCTCTTTCTTGTTGTCTTAAAAAAACAAAACAAAATAAATATTTTTTTAATATTTGTGCTTGTCTAGTTCTTCTTTTTCCTAACCTTTTTAGAGTCCATTTGGTTCAATCTCATTACAGGTATGCAATGATCACTAGTATAGAAAAGGGTTTTTAGACCAGTTATATCGGATAAGGTCTTAAAAATATGACCGGTGACATTTTTATAATTATGATGAAATATTAAGACCGGTTATATTTATAACGGGTCTTAAAAATACTTTTAAGACCGGTTATATTTAAAACCGGTCTTAAATATAATTTTAAGACTAGTTATAATAAAAACCGGTCTTAAAATATATACAATTAAAAAAATAAATACATGTAATATATTTTCTAAACCGATTCTTAATATAACCGGTCTAGAAAATATTATCTAAATTAAAGACAATTAAAAAAATAAAGTCGTCATTATTTTTAAGACCGGTTGTACATGAAAACTGGTCTTAAATATTAAAACTTTAAGACCGGTTATTATTTAATAACCGGTTTCAAAAAGTTTCTATTTTTAAGACCAGTTTCTAATTAAAACTGATCTTAGATATTACTTTTAAGACCGGTTGTTAATTACAACCGGTCTTAAAACTGACCTGGATTTCAAAAGGCACCTAATTTTAACTCTGAAATTTGAGACTCAAGCACATCAGCAAAACCCCTGCGTCTGTTGGCGGCAGCTCCTCCTTTCCCCTTCTCTCCTCTGTCCTTAACTTCGCCGCCATCAACGGAGATTTACGGTTGAATACATTGCAATAAGGCTATCGTCGTTTGTTCCCTCTGATTGGTTTCGTTCTCAACCTCGTTTTTATTGTCAGGTTTGTATTTCAATTGCCAGGCATTCTGTAACATCCCAAATTTTATTCACCAAGAATATATTGTAACTATTGTATATATTCAATGAAATGGTGAATATTTAAGGCCAAAGAAATTAAATATTGAAAATTGAAAGTTGAATAATGTTTTCAGTGAAATCGCCTGTGAGGTAGTGAGTTTTTCATGTGGTTTTGGAAGACCAAATGATGAGCAAAAATTATGAAATTTTACAGAATGGAAGTAGACATCCTAAGCTTTAATTTGATAGGTCATATGACTCAATTGAAGCTATATACAAAAATATATGAATTTTTGAAGTTAATCCAGAAAATCTGGAAAGTTTCTGGAGCAGCGGTCAAATATTGAAAATCTGGGAATAATATGATCCTATCCAGTAAAATTCCTTATTTTTCCTTGAAACTAGACTCAATGAGGGTTCCATAGGCTTTGGAATCACTTTGAAACGATGTCTACAAAATTAGTTATGATTTTTCAAAGTTAAGGCAGAAAATCTGCCAAAATTGGCATTATTCCGAAAATTTAAGAAATAAAGTAATCTTCCTTTTTCTCTTAATTATTTTAGAAATTAAGGGATGAAGGAGGAGAAGACAAGTGTCAAAATCCAATGAGACCAAGTGTCAACACCACATGAAATATGATGGAGATAATTGTTGTGTCAAAAGTCCTTACTTATGTCATAAGGTTAGGTAGCCAACTCTTGTACCAATTGACTTGAGTAAATGGAAGAAGCAATTGGTTTGGTTGGAGCAAGGGGGAGCACGTTTTTTTGAAGGCTAACCAAGGGAAAAAGCTAGTTTAATGCTAGTGGGAAACCAAAGGGAGTAAGTATGACATAAACTTGAAGAAAGAAGGATTGTGACAAGTGTCACATTATGGTCCCTTGATTAAATCAATGGTGTAGAATTAAGGGAGGAAGTTTATGAAGCATTTCTCTTCCCTTCCCTTCATACATTTTGATCACACTAAAGGAAAGAAGAGAGAGAGAGTTTGGAGAACTCTTAAGAGCTAGAGAGCAGGAGGAGGAGGAAGATCAAGGTAAGAGTTGTCTCTTAAGCCTTTTCTTGTGAATATGCATGAAAGATCCTTCTCTAAACTCCTTTTCTTCATGCATCCATGATCTTGAAGACACCATTCTTAGCTCAAGAAGTGAGAGAGGAGATGCCTAGAGAAAGAGGATTCAAAATCTCAAGAGGTAACCTCACAAACCTTAGATATAAAATAGTATGGTGTTGTTGTTGAGGTTTGTGTTTGGTTTTGGCGATTTTTGTCAAGTTCATAAATTTGGAAAGCTATAACCCTAAGGGGTTATGTTGCCCAAATTTCTTTGAATTATGATTAAGAAGTGTTTATTTGAGTTAATAAAGGATTAGAAGTGCAAAAGTACAAGTTTTAGAAGCTAAAACACAAAACTCCATTTTTCCAATTTTTGACCAAGATTTTGGCCAGCACAGATCTGAGGGAAGGAGTTGGATTTTAATGAAATAAATGGTTCCATTGGATTTAGTGGGCAAAAATAGGTGAGGTTACAGTTAGTCACTTTTTCGGTAGAGGCCAAAAAAGCATAATTACGAAAACGCCCCTGAAATCCCTAAACCGGGCCTGTCAAGAGTATTTTCGTAATTCGACACTGAATTTGGTGATTTCGAGCCCAGAAATAGATTCCTTGGGTGAAATATGTCAGAATAGCCTTAGTCAAAATTTTGGAAAAACGTGCCATCGGGCAAAGTACGACGGGGCCAAGCCGGGATCCTGAGGGCATTTTGGTAAAATTTCACCATAGACTAATATAACCATAAAAACACTATGGAAGTGTCTAAACTGTATATTTGACATTCTAGGACCGAGTAGAGAGCCTGAGGGATTGGCACAAAAATCGAGGCATGTTATTTGAAGATCAAGGAAGGGCGATTAAGGTAGGGAACTTACCTCTCCTGCATGTATTTGATATTTGTGCTGGTGTATTGATGCATGTTATTGCTTTGCCTGATGATGTGAAACATATATGAATAATTGAAGCTCTGTTCTGTTTATGCTATAGCCATACGTATGTTGATTGAAATATTGAGCACGCAGATATGTCATTGTGTGAACATGAGTTATGTAATGCAAGTATGTCATACATTAAGCATTTATCTTGCATGCATATTGGTATTACTTTCCTACTGAGATTCCCCAGAATCTCACCCATTCCTATCAACAATTTAGACAAGAAAAGACATAACATATGCTGAGAATAATAAAGAGAATCGTACAAAGGGGATTGCGGTGGTGGAGCAAAGATGAGAAGATGTCTCCGTTCACTGAGACGTGTTTAGACACCCATGTAGCGTTGTAAGGCTACGTTAATTGTAATTATCAAGTACGAACCGTATGGGAAATTTTTGTAATCGCATACATAACATCAGTATATCTATGTTATTCCTGTGTTGCTCATTGAACTGCGTATCGTTTCCGCAAATACTCTGAAATAGGTGAAAATAAAATGAGGGTGTGACACGTTCAATTTAATAAATGGTTTTCATTTTGGGTATTTCATTGAAATCTCCATTTTCTTTGTTTGATTCTTGCAACAAGTTGTCAACCCACTTTTCAGAAGCGTCCATTGCCTCCTTAGAGAGACCTTACTCGATTTGTAAAGTAGTCAAAGATTGTTCAAATCTAGAGAAAGAAGAGGATCCTCCAGCAAAGGTTGAAGGTACCGTTAATTATTTTGAAGAGTTTTACATAATGCATGTATGTCTGAGGTTAATGTCTTTATGCTTCTGTGGACTTAGGTTTTTTTGGTTGTGTATGAGAAGGGTTTAATTTTGGTTCTGTATTTTTGCATATTCAATATAGTAACACTCTGGATAAGGTAGTGCTGATATTGCTTGATATGAACTTTGGTATTACTTCTAAGTCTGCCTCCTAATGCATTTATGTTCAACTTTGTTCAACTTGTGCTGACTTTCTTATAGAATGTATAAGGGTAGCTTGATAGGGACCTAAGTGAATAAACTAGATTAGTCTAAATAAGGACTTAAGTGCAAACTCACATAATTGTATCAGTTTTGACCTGATAAGAAATCAGAAAGAGAGAAAGAGAGAAGAACAGAAAGTGAGGGAAACAGAGGAGAGTAGAGAAGAGAAAGGTTCTTTTAGAATATCACTCAATGAACAACTCAGGTCAAAACTGATACAATAGAGGGTGCATAGGCTATTTATAACATAATAGCTGACCTCTCCCAATGGCTACTAACTTCCTTGCACATTATTCACTAATAACTATCCAATTATGTGAGTTTGCACTTAAGTCCTTATTTAGACAAATCTAGTTTATTCACTTAGGTCCTTATCAAGCTACCCTTATACATTCCATAACAGACATTAACTCCTATTTTTGCATGTATGTTCAACTTGTGCATTGCAATTAATTATTTGTTCATGTTTGCATAACTTGGGAATTGCTTTTGAACGATGCCTTAATTTGTAGATAGTGCCATGTAGCAAAATTTCCTTAAACCATCACTAGCTATCCTTAAATAGTGTCCTTAAAGTTTTTTTAGACAATGAGTCGTCCTAGTGAGGGTACTCCCGATCCAACTAATCCAAATCAAAGTGAGCCTAGCAATGCTCCTAGCTAGGAACACAGTGAGCCAAGTAATCGGCCTAGACGAAGGGGAAGGAGAGCCACCCGATTGAGAGACATTCCTCTCAATCAGAATATCGGGGAAAAGATTCTGATTGAGTTTAATATTTATTGGAAACCAATCGGGCCTAATGTCCAATGGTATAGGAGTTTTGTCGGCCTCCTAGCACGCAACAAGCCTATCATCTTGATAGAGCAGTGGAGAAATGTGGATAAAGGTGTGAAGCGACATATTTGGTAAACTATCCAGCTCACTTACGACATTCCTGAGAGTGAAGTCTTGTATGACAAGACAATGACGTATTGTGATGAACGCTGGAGGAGTTTAAGACAAGTCTAGCCAACAATTACGTGCATATCGAGGTGGAAGAAGGTCAACCTATTCCTAATCTGTGTGATCAGTATTCTTTTATTGATGAACATACCTGGCAAGAATTTAGACGGCTTTGGACTACTCCAGAAGCATTGGTGAGTTAACTTATTTTGCAATTGATTTGCTTATGAATTTTGAATTGTCTTTATTGATTTACAATGACTTAATTTTAATTTCTTATTCGTAGGAAAAAAGGAAAAAGGCCCAAGAGAGTGGTAGAAAGAATGATAGCCCCCATACAATGTCTCGTGAGCGGTATGCGAAGGCTAAAAAAGACTTGTTGGCAGCCAAACAGAAGAGATTGGAAGAAGAATCTCAATCTGATCCTTCTGTTCTTCTTTCTCCACTATCTCCGATACGTCGTGAAGAGAAGTGGTTGTTCGCTCACCAAAAGAGGAGTAAGTTTTATACGAGTGAACAATCTCGTATAGTCAGTGAGAAAATTGTAAGTATTGTTGTTGACTTGTTGTTATTAATTATTTAGTAAACAAATTTCATTACTAACATTTGTCATCTGTGTCTTATAAGAGGAGCTTCAAAAAGGAAAAAAACAAGTTGAGGGATCGTTTAGGTCAGATGGGAGGAATGACATCCTAACCGTAGCAACAGGAAAACCTGAGCATCCCGATCATGTTAGGGGGATTGGAGGAGGGGTAGGCATAAGGGATTACTTTGGAGCACCCCACGCCGTTCCTCAAGTAGTATGGTGACTAGGGAGGATATGGAGCGTATATTGGCCACTGTGAGGGCAGAAGCTAGGGCCAAGGCAGAAGCATCATTTGATGCACGATTTGAAGAAAGGTTCAGCAAGATAAAGGAGGAATGGATTATCTTGACGAACACAAGACAAGCAGATACCAGTACTCCCCAGGCTCATTCCCTAAACCCTAAACAGAGCACTAAGGGGAGTTGCATTGGTCAGTCATCAAAGGGTCCTGAAAAGAAATTAGTGAGCCTTGTGACTTGTTTATGGAGTATCCTCTGAGACGATTGGTTGCACGGGGGAGCATGCACAACTTAGGATCAACTGTCCACCACCAAGAAATAAAGGATGATCAAGTCAGAGTGGCAGTTGAAGAGGTGATCGTTGCAGATGCACCTCTCCCTATCCCTGTTGATGACTTCAAGGTTGTGGGCGATGTCATCAACTCTTTCATCTTGTGGCCAAAGAACCTTGTTTCTGATCGAGCTGAGGAATCCTCGCCACCTCCACCTCCACCTCCCTCCACTCAAGATGTTTCACGGCCTCCATTGAATGTCATGCAGCAAGTGATTCTAATGGCATATGATACGTCCTTTCTAATGTCCAGTTCTTTTTGATGTAAGTATCTTCTCAAATTGGAAGTTAATATTTTAGAAATTACATCGTTAAACTTTGATTTAATGTCCCTGCTTGAATTATTGTAGGTGCATGCACGTAGGTTGGTTGACTCTGGCAAAACCGATAAATTTGGACTCCTATGCCCAGTTCAACTCTATGACAAAGGGACTACTTCTTTTATCAGACACACATACTTATCGCACAGGCTTAGTGAGACCTCAATTGAGTGTTTCTTGGCACCATATTTGCATGGTTAAGAAACAAATTTATATTTCATAATATACATTATATTTTATATTTTCTTAAAATTTTTCCCTTTTTTCAGTGATCATTGGCAATTGGCTATTTTGTGCAAGAAAAGTTATTCTGTCATCCTCTTATGCTCCCTCTACCTCAGCAAGCCAACTAGTGAATTGAAGAATAGTTTGAACGCGTAAGTTTTCTTGCATTATTAATTACCTTTCGTGTGCAAAATTTATGGAATTTGTGAAAATAAGCAACCTTTGTGATTTTGATGATATAGGGCTATGTGGACATTCCAACACACTGCTTGTGGTAGGCCTATGCGTAAGGTAAAAGACCCTACATGGATCTTGCCAAAGGTTAGTCACATATTGGTTTGTTTTAAGAATGTATTCAATAATAAGCCATGCTTTAATTTTATACTTGTTTTAACAATATCATATTATTTTTCAAACCCGTAGGCAGCCACCGGGGTCCAACTTGTGTGGGATGTATATTCTGAGGCACATGTATAATATTATTACCTTACGCACGATAGAACTTACTGAAGAGGTAAATGTATATATATTTCAAAAATTTTGTATTACTTTTATTTTTTTTAAAGTGAAGTTAATGTTTTGCCTGGCTTTGGTGTTTCAGATGTTTGAACTTGCTGACTCCTTTCTAGAAGAAGATATTAAGCACATTCATAATTGATGTGCTTAATTCATTTATGAACTTTTACAACAGTGAGTTCTTGTAAAACTGAGGAATTTTTTTGTATATATTGATGAATTGACATGTTGGTTGGTTGCAAATATTGTTGGTTGCATGATTTGACATGTTTGTTGATTTTAACATGGTTTTTGTATATTTTGATGAATTGACTTGCTGGTTGGATGATGTGACATGGTTGAATTCATTTATGCATATATATATGATGGTTTTAAACAAAACATTATACATGAGGATATATGACATGTTACAAGTTCCCAATTCAATGAGAAGGTTAAAGAAAAAGGAAATGGTAAGTGGAAGGTTAAAGCAAAATGACATAGTAAGTGGAAGTAAACTGAACACCATATAGCACTTAATAATTATGGCAATGGAGGTAGCAATTCAAGGATGCGTTCTAGTAATTAACCTAATCACAAACAATTAAAAAAAATAACACTTTTAAGACCGGTTATAATTATAACCGGTCTTAAAAGTTATTTCAAGACCCGTTATATTTATAACCGGTCTTAAAATTAAATTTTTAAGACCAATTTTATGTACAACCGGTCTTAAAATTAAAATTTTTAAGACCAGTTATATATAAAACTGGTCTTAAAATAACTTTTAAGATCAGTTATAATTATAACCGGTCTTAAAAATGTTACATAAATCGCCTTACAAAAGATTTCTTTTAAGATCGGTGCTCATGAAAACCGGTCTTAAAATTGTTGCTTTTAGATTGGTTATTAATACAACCGGTCTTAAAAGTGAGACTTTTAAGACCGGTTACCAAACTGGTCTCAAAAGTGACATACTTTTAAGACCGGCTGTATCAAGACCAGATCTAGAATCGGTCTAAAAAATCAATTTTAACCAGTCTAAAAAGCCTTTTTTCCACTAGTGGATAATCCTCATTGCATTACCATAAATGGCCTGTTTGGTTGGGCCTAATAATGGTAAAAGAGATTGCACTTACAAAAGGGATTGCACATTTTTTGATAATCCCCATTCATAGGGGGAACCCTATGAATCCTCATTGTAGGCCTGCAATCCATTTAAAATGTCAATTTTGCCCTCAAATATCACATATGAAAAGACATACTTACCCTTCAAAAAATTATATCTATGAAAATCACAATACCTAATCTGCATTAACACAATGGTGGGGCTGGTTCATCGACGAGACAAGAGGTTTGAAGAAATTGATGAGAACGACTTTGTTATCTAGCACCGGCGAGGTGAGTTCATCTTTGGCCTTTTTCAAATTTTCTGGTTAGATTTGATTGTTGCTTGCGCCTAGTTCAATCCATTGCTTCTCAATGTCGAACCAATCATCTCATGGCTTGGTGCCCTGCGTTAACTTTCTGGTTTATTTTATGATGATGAACAACACCAATTTCAACCTTTCCCAACCCCTTCTTTATATAATTAACGCAGATTTCAACCTTCCCCTGCTTCTTTATTAAATACATAATTATAGCCATATAGCAAAATATGTTTGCTATTCATTTGGCCGTGGTGAGACAGTAACCCATGATTTGAAAGGCATATTTTCGACTGTACTGAATTTCTTTTGGTGCTTTTAATTTTATGATGATGAACAACACCTATTCAATAACCAATTACTCACTTAATTATTTCAACCTTTCCCAACCCCTTCTTTGTGTAACTAACTCCAGATTTCAACCTTCCCTTGCTTCTTTAAATTCTAGCCATATAGCAAAATTTGTGTGGCTTGGAAAAAAGCTTTCAAGTAGCGGTAACTTGTCATTGGGGATCATAAGAAAAGAAACACAATAATTGATCAATAAGATGATATAGAATCAAACCAACTTGTGTATAACTTTTAAAGTGGATTTTCATGTTTCTTTTTCTATTTTGGGAAGACAAACCCGACTTTATCAATGTTGCTGCATTTTTCATTGCATTGTCTAAGAGAACCTGTCACCAAGAAAAAAAAACAATGCAATAGTTAATTGAACTCTATAAATGGCTGGTGGTACAAATAAGCTACATTAGCCTATAGTCTTTACTCCATCCGAAAAGGAGCATCAATCAATAATAAACTTAAACACCAAATTTTTGTGCTCCATATAAGCAACTTGTGGAGTAGAGTAATGACACATTCCATATGTATTAGAATATCAGCAAGATCATGCAGTTCATTAATTACTCAAGACCAGCCCAACTTTCCATTCTATTTGAATTGAGTAGTGAATCATATAAAGCAATGTGAATCATATAAATAAAATAAAAAATCCAGTAACAGATAAGGCAACGAAGCAAAAGAGCCATTTAGATTTATAGATATTGTGGACAATTTGTTGGGATTGGGAGGAGGAATAGGAGCTAAAATAGAAATAGTTGAATCCTGATACTATTTTACCTTGCTTGTCTTCTTCATGAGAATAAGACAAGGCATATGATTCCTGCTAAGCTTCCACCCAAAGTTTCAGACCAGTCATAAAAATGAAGGGGTGAAAAGTATAAAAGAAGAAACCTAATTATAGCGTCTTATAGCTTTCGCTTCAAATTCTTTGAAGAGATTAGCAGTGAAGTGAAATCTCCTCTTACGGTTTTTCACTAGCAAACAAAGTTTTCTCCATCACTGAAACGCCTCCTCAAACAAGTTCTTAGGCTTCACATCCCCTAAGTTCTCATTCAGAAAAGTCTCCATCTATGCTTTCTCTGCCTCATAGGCAACTCAAGGCAAATCTAGTGTAAATCCTCTCTGCTCATTCAAGCTCAACAAGAAAAGCTAAATCAAATCAAATTATGGAACACATTGGGAATCGATTGACTGGGATCAACTTCTCTTGAGTTGACATATATTGAAAATCTACTTTATTCCCAACTTAATGTTGCTTTAGAAAATTTTTTAAAAAATAGTACAATTTACTTAACTGAAATGGGATTATTGTAGCTTCGCAGCTAGAGGAAGCTATTGAACCTTGAAAAAGGCCAAATCTACCAGTCAAGTAGTAAATCCTGTTGGCTTTTGTTGGAAAGATATATTTACTTATAAAATATAAATGGATATCTTCACTGTACATGTATCAAAAATGCCTCCTTGCTCGTCCTCAGCCATCGTCGTCCACTCCACCATCGTCGTCCCCTCCGCCATCATCTTCCCTACCACTGTGCTTGTCCTCCTCCACTTATGTGAGAGAAATAGTTGCTGCTGATACGGTTGTCGAAGAAGAAGAAGAATCAGCGTATGAGCCTATGAATTAAAGGTAAATTGGTCTTTTAAATGTATATTAATTTTAAAACATTATTATAAAATAACTCATTGCACCCCCTTCTAAAAACCTTACCCAACATTATCCTGATAATTCTAATTGCATTACATCCCCGTTACATTGCATTGCATTGTAGGTGGTAATAGGGTTGAACCAAATGGGCCCTTAATGTTTTTTATAATAAGCAAAATGCATTAATGAAGTAAATGATAATACATCATGTTTTTACAATTATGTATGGACAAGATTGTAATGCATTAAAAACATCACGGTGAATTGATTTCAACAAAAAAATTGAAAATTAAAATATTTAAGAAAAGAAGTTATGTCCTTGTGGAAGATATTAGTAGAATTTTTGTTTTATCCTTTCCATGACAGAAGTCTCCTCTTGATACATAAAACTTTTTAGATTCCTACAATTGGAAGATATGTAAAGAGGACATTTCATGATCCAATGTAGAGACGCTTTGAAGCATTGTAGAGCAACAAGAGGCTAATTAGATACTTTCTTCCGAATCAAAGATTGAATAGATTGCCCTTGGAAGCAAATTCATATTGACAGAAGGATTTTTGTCTAAACTTATATTTTTCCAAAAAACATCCATCCATCCATCCATCATCTAATTGATCAAACTTCTGGATCATTGATAAAGGTTCAACATATATCTTTGATTTAGGCACATCTGGAGTAAAAGCCAAAGCATACATGGATGAAACATGGTTTATCTCTTTGATCATCGATAATAGAGTTACCTTTGAGCCTTTATGCAACATTAGATTCCTCTTCATCCAAATGATTGAAAGAAGTTTTATGATAGCAGTGAGCATCCCCATATGACCATCTTTGAGAAGGTTGAATAAAGTACCTTTTAACCCAAATTCAAACTTAGCAAGATATGTAAAACGGAATTGGATAGATAGGCCTCCAAACTACACAGTCTTTGCGAAAGGACAATTAACAAAAATATGTTCCACAGGTTCTTGAAATGAGCATCCAAAAGCACAACAACCATTGGCATTTAGGTTATGATCAATAAAAATATCTACAACTGATAAAATCTCATTCAAAAAGTTCCATACAAAAGCAAGTCTTTCATTGGGAGTGAATGTCCAAAAAAATTTCCAAAAGGAATCATTTGCTCTGTTGGATGATGAATCAGTGATGAGTTTGAAACCTTTTGAAACAAGGTACTCACTCACCAGAAGAGCTTAAACTCCAGATCATTTTGTCTTGGGAATTTTTGAATGGGATTAGTGTAATACCTCATCCAAACAACATATATGTGTAATGTTCAATATGGTAAACATCATTTATGGACTTAGGACTCTATCCTTATTATAGAAAATTTAAACAATATTTATTTAATACTTTCAAATAGTAGCTCAAAAGTTTAGCTTCAAACAAACATTTATCAACCAAATATTTTAGGACAAAAAAATGTTCCTATTGTCATGGTAATTAAATATAAAGTGGCATAAAGTGCACAAGAAGCCTAATAGAGCCTATAAGGCTCACTTTATCCGTGCCTTCCCTTGCTTTCCACTAGAACATTAACATGAAAAATTTTAATATAAAGGGATGAGATTCTATGTCTTAGTAACTATTGAAAATGTCTAATATACACAAGCAAACCATGTATCATTCAAAAAAAGAACTGATTATACACACACACACATACATGTATATATATGTACATACATACACAAATACACTCATATACAATAAGGTGCATCAGGCCCTTAAATGGCTAACCCGTGATGCCCGGGATTGGACAATTATGGTATCAGAGCAGAGGGAAAATAACCCTATTCCTTGGAAACTCTCACACGTGACTAGTGTTAGATATGATTAGTTTTGATGATGTCAAATATAAATGTTAAATATTGAGAGCAAAAAGTTTACTTAACGTATTTATCTCCTACATTGACTAACTACTATGTTTAATGTGAAATATCTTGTAGATTAGTCAAGCAAAGAAAGAAGATATCAAGTTGGGTTGAAAAGATTCATGTGATTTAATACTGTGGATTATTCGAATGGTCAAATTGTTATTCGAATACTATAAGACTATTAGTCTCAGTGCAAAATTATCAAATACTATTCGAATAGTGAAATGACTATTCGAATACTACAAGACTATCAGGATAGTAATGGAACTATCAGAATAGTTTCAGTGTAAAATGATCAAATACTATTCGAATAGTGAAGTGACTATTCGAATAGTCCATAACTAAAAAAGGGTGATTTTATTTGAATATAAGTAGTACTATTCTAATAACAGCAGTAAACTCTGTTTTCACACGGCATAATAGAGGTTCAGTATTTTGATGATATCTCTCTAACCACATATTGGATTGACCTAAAACTAGTGGCATATGAAAGTAGACTCCTAACACGAACTATGGACACCAAGATCACATTAAAAGGAGTTCGGATGAGAGAGATATGATCTGTTCAATTTGACACATGAATCAGCGTCTTATTCTAGAACAGCTTTGGTATTTTGGACATAACTCTCAAAATACACATTGGATTGAGATGAAACTGGTGCCATATGAAACTAGACTTAAAGAGCTTTCCATGGATAGGTTATCGGTCATATTTAGAGTTATACTCAAAGAGATATGCCTTCTGGAAGTTGGTGATTAAAATCAAGCTCTGTTCTGTTCCAGACCAATCGATATACATTGAACCATAACTTTTGAAATATAAAGTATTTGTGATTGATTCCAGTTGCTGTGCAAAGAAGACTTAAAGAGCTTTATAAGGATAGTTCATTTGCCATGGATTTATATCCAAAGAGTTACGCCTTTAGAAGTTTATCCAAATATTGAGATTGCAGTATTCGTTTGTGAAGATTCATTATCAAAGGTGTACTATTTGAATAGAGTAGGTACTATTCGAATAATATCATATATTTTGTGTGAGAAACTTTTCGAATAAGGGTTGGTCTATTCGAATATGAAAGTTCATTGTGAGAGAATATTATTCTAATACAAATGGCACTATTCGAATAAGAACATTTGTTTTACAAGGCATCCATTCGAATAAGGAATTCACTATTCGAATACACTTCAAGTTCTAAAGATTATTTGAATAGAGGATAAAGTATTCGAATAAGGATTACTCATTATCAAAGAACGCTATTCGAATACAAGTTGCTCCATTCAAATAAAAATCAATGTTTTATAAAGGGAGTTATTCGAATATAGAAAAGATTATTCAAATAAAGGATAAGCTATTTGAATACAAAGGAAAGTGTATTCGAATATACTTCAACAAAATATGAGTTCTTCTATTCAAATACAACATATGTTATCTGAATAATTGGTTTTCCAGAAAATAGAGTATCACCTTGAAACTTCTGAAAATCGTTGAAATTTTGTGTGACTTGTTCTTATTGATTCTAATCACTCTAACACTTCATTATATTAGTGATCAAGTATTTTCCAGGTGATCAAACAAGGATTAACACACAAGATAGAGAAAGCACTTTTGTGTCAAAAGTTTCCAACGGCTAGTTCAACAGTAATATTTTAAGCCTCAACGGGAAGAAGAAAAGGTAAAACGGTCAAATGCTCTTCATCAAATATAAAAGGAGAGTCATTCAAAATGAACAGAGACGAGAGCCCATGCCTACAATGTTGATTTGCTGTTACTCTGAATCTAACCTGATCAAAGCTCTAAAATGTTACTCCCACTATGTACTTTAGTGTTAATCATTATCTACTTCATATAGAGAGAAGTAATCACTCATTGTAATTATTCTATATTTGTGAGAATTATTCAAGATTGGGGAATCTTGAGCGGGAAATAGATTGTATCCTTACTTTTAGGATCGGCAGGCACAGCGGAAGAATTTTAAAATTTTACTAATCCTAATCAAGGATCTATCAACGGTGTTTAAACCAAGTTGGAAGGATTCATACCTTTTATGATTCAGGGTTTTCACGATCTCTAGGAGCCAACACATCAGGTCCGCTCCCTCTACCGGTATCCACACGAATGCTTGTAACCCCCTGCCTTTAAACATGTAATTATAATTCGATAACATATAATTAAATCGGATTAGAGACCATCGGATGTTTTAAACTCATTTTAAACTTTTGATCTTACAGTAGGATTTTCACAAAACCTTTCAAAACGTCTTTCCTTCCCTAGTCTCCATTTCGACGTTCAAACATAATTACCTGTACAGTTAATATATATTCATTCATATCAGAGTGTATAACCGAATCCCCGGCAACTCCCGGGTTCTATACATATATAATATGAGGGTTCATAAGTCTCCCCTAGGGGATTACACAACCAAAATCGAATATAGTATTCACATCTCAAAATATACAGTAATCCCAAGTTCAAAATGGATAACCAACATCTCCAAATCAAATATACCCTAAGGGTCCTAATTGCTCCGGGTTGGCCACTTCTCTTCTGAGCCACATGCCCTATCTGAAAGGTTAGTCATTGGAAAGAATGAGATTCGAGAGAATCCCAGTAGTAACAAATCACTCACACAATGCATAAACACAGAGCATGTACATAAATCACAAACAGCAACAGCAGCAGTAACTCAAAGATACATGGCTTTCACCACAAACGACAGCACTCATGGCTGTATACACAATACGATAGCTGTAACCCCCTTCCCACCTTAGGCCGAGATTAAGTTCTTAAACTCATAATTAAGTTGTACTTAGAGACCATATTTAGAAATGGGACTTATTAACATACTCATTTGCCCAAAAATCGGATTTTTGCAAAAACTTTTCTAAACTTATTCACAATGGTCCCAAGTTCTCAATACAAAATAATACTGGCCTGAACAGGTGGATTCCATTTACAATTATCAGAGTGCAAATAAGTTCCCGACTCACTTGGGTTCCATTCATAATAAAAGGGATTTACAAAAGGCACATAGCCTACAATTCATACCCTTTTACTTGGGGATTACACAAAATCTACTATATACAATTCCAAAATATACAATGATAACCATAATCTCCAAAATATACTCCTAAACAGGAGTTCTAACTACTCTTCGTCGCCCGCTTGCCTCTCGATCCTTCGGCCCTGTCTAAAAGGTTTAATTTTGGGAGAGTGAGATTCTAAAGAATCCCCGTAGTAACAAGTCAATCATATAATGTACAACAATAATGCATGTAATCAAATCATCATCCACACAAGCAACTACAATGGCAGTTGCAGCGGCAATGGTTAGTATGACACATGTCATCCCTGACGATTGCTCACGCTGAATTGCATCACAACAATCAACACAGTATAATTCACCACAGCTGGGATCCATATAAAGCATATCATATTCACAAGCCACATAGGCAAGATACACACACACAGCCCACGGCTGGTTTTCACATACGCCGCCCCCACGGGTCGGATTCACAAAGATCCATGTCGATTACGACGGCAGTCCAACGGCCGACTAGAGATGACCAATGTCACTCCCTATACGGCTCACGCTGACCTGCTCGCGCCGTAATGGACCATGGCACACATTTCACAAGTTCAATGATAAGATATGCATACCAAAACATCATACAAGATATGAGAGAAAAGTCACTACCTGAGCTCTTCCGGGCGTGTCCTAGCGCCGGTCTCTCCCGAGGAAGGCAAATATCAAATCCTATGTTCACAATTAGGGACGAAGAGTTAATCTCTATTCCAAGACTTAGTCCACTTTATCATACTTAATCGGTTATCATTATTGCTCTTTTGGAGTCACTAAATACTCCTAACAATAGCCTAAAAGGGTAGGAAGAGCTATCCCAAAGACCCCTTTACTTGAAGGCAAAACACTCATTTTTGGTCATCTCACTCGAGCACAGATGCTCTCACTCGAGCACAAGTACGGACATCACTCGAGCACAAATGCTCTCACTCGAGCATTGGTACGGACAGCACTCGAGCACAAAAGAAAGTGAGACCGCGAGTGAGCACCCGAGAGCACAAAGAAACCTTCAGGAACCGGCTCACTCGAGCACAAAATCCTCACTCGAGCACAAGGCTAAATGCCTCACTCGAGCACCCACGAGAGAAGTTCAGGAAGTGAGGACCCGAGAGCACACCAAGCTCTCCAAGCACAAGATCACTTGAGCACAGCCATATGTGCTCGAGCACACAACTCGCACCCGCGAGCACACTCCTCTCACCCGCGAGCACCTCTCTCACCCGCGAGCACCTCCCACCTGAAGCACAACCTCACTCGAGCATGACCCCCAGTGCTCGAGTGAGAAGGCTATGCTCGCGAGTGTCAGAGCACACTCGTGGCATCCACCAGCAAGTGAAGACCCGAAGCAACCCTTCACTCTGAACTCCCACTAACACTCGAGCAGCGCCAAGCTCACTCGAGCATGATCTTCCCTCACTCGAGCACAAAGCGATGTGCTCGAGCATTGCTCATAAAAACCCAGACAAACTCGAAGCACAAAAGGAAAAAACCTCATATCACTCGAGCAGAGTTCATCCCTGCTCGGGTGAAACTCATCCCTCACTCGAGCAGACCCCTTCTGCTCGGGTGATATTCATCCTTCACTCGAGCAGACCCCTCTCTGCTCGAGTGAATCCCACAGATAGCAGAAAACGCAGAAACAGAGGCACTTTCCCTCACACTTGCCCAATTGCTTCCTATCGACTCAAAACTTAACCCAAAGCCATTCCCACACAAAAACACCCAACAAACTCAATGGAATACTCAAAATCATCAAAATCTTATTCCATTATCATGCTTTGGGTTTTGGGCACCAATTTCATCAAAACACCAATCTTAACCAAACTTCTCATTTCAATTACCAATCAATCTATCTATCCTAAACTCATTCCAAAACACCATTCTCATGCCAAAACATACCAAATGAACAGTGGCATCCAATTTTCGGGTTCAAGCTAAAATTTCCAGAATTTATAAACTACTTCAAATGGTATGAAACTTAGATAGATAGATTGAGTTCCCTTACCTCTTTCACTTTTCCAAAGACACTCTTTGATTCACCACTTTCCAAATTTTCGTGTAGCACAAATCAGCACCAAATGGCCACACTATACACACCAAAATAAAGCCCATGATTCAAGGATCAACATTTAAGAATGATGTTTGAGCAAAGAAGATCGTTTACTTACCCAAAGATCAATCTTTTCTTCCTTCCTTTGGTCACAAAACTGGCGAGAGAGAGAGAGCACGAGAGAGAGAGAGATGGAGTGAGAGAGAGGAAAAGTGAACCTTTGTCCTCTTGTGTCTTCATCCGATGGCCACCACAGTGCCACATGTCAGCATCTCCTTCATTCCCTCAATAAGCTCACACACTAAGCACACTGGATCCCGACCCACGGTCAAGGAATCACAACCCTTGATCTTGAATACCATACATATACAATAATATTTCCAATTTCCACTGATTATGACATAAATTAATATTTTCATAAAATACATAATAATCCCAAATAAACCCATAATTATCCATAATAATCATGATTATTCCTTAATCAAAATTTGGGATATTACAATAGCTCTTGCTATAATCACAATAACGACAGCTTACGCTATAATCACCACCACGACAGCTTACGTTGTAATCATAATAACGACAGCTTACGCTGTAAATGACATCTTACGCTATAAACGACAGCTTGCGCTGTAAACGACAGCTATCACCAGCTGTAACCGCAGCAACATCAAAGATCATCACAAACAGTGATACAACACACATACAGTGCATTACACATAGTATAAGAGAGAGAGAGTCACTACCTGATCCTTTCCTGACGTTTCTTGGCACTGCGAGCTCTCGAGGACGGCAAATATCAAATCCTATAAACCAGGTTAGGAACAACTCGTCAACCTCTTTTCCAAGTTCTTAATTCTATAATACTCTAAGTTGGTTATCATTTAAACTCTTTAGGTGACTATTATAGGTCTAAACATATGCTTAAAGGATTGGGAGAAACTACCCCGAAGATCTTCCATCTAGGGAGAATTTCTGAATTTGGGCTGGCTCACTCGAGTGAAAGGAGTCTCACTCGAGTGACACCCCCGATTGTACTCGAGCACCAGCGAGTGAAACACAGAAAGTGTTTGCCCGAGAGCAAAGATCACTTCCAGGCAAGACCTTACTCGAGCACAAGGAGCTGCACTCGAGCAATAACTTCAGGTGCACCCGAGCACCAAGAAGTGAGGCTCAGCGAGTGACTACCCAAGAGCAACCATAAATTCCAAAGTCTTAAACTTACTCTCTCACTCGAGCATGCCCATGCTCACTCGAGCAGAATCATATCTCACTCGCAAGTCAGGAAGTGTGCTTGCGGTTTCTACCTAAAGACTTAACCAAAATACCCAGAATTTCATATCGTGCTCGAGTGAGATTCTCCCTCACTCGAGTGATGCCTATCAGATGCCAAATCGCAGCAACTGATATGGTTTTCCAGAATTGACCAATTTGCTACCAATGGTTCTAAGACTTGTACCAAGACTCATTCTCTTTTATTTTAACACAAAGAACCTATTGGTAAACTCAAAACAACCAAATTCCTACTCTAAACCACAAGATCACCAAAACCACAATTTGCCAAACTTCTTCTTTTCAAATCCAACCCAAAACTATTGACACCCATACATTATTTGGCATATATTCCACTACATTACATCACTTAATTCATATTCTCAAAAATCACAAGAAATCAGGGTAAAAATCCAGAATTACAAAACTAAACCAATGGTCAAAACAATTATACCAAAATACATTAAATGTTTACCTCTTCCTTTCCCAAATATGATTTCCTTGATTCCTTAACTTCTCAAACTTCACAATCTCTCAAATACCACCAATGAAAATTCTGAAACCATGACAAGAAAGCCCTCAACACCATGAACAACCTTAATGAATACAAGATGAGCATTTGAAGCCAAATACTTACCTAGAATTCAAGCCCTTTCTTTCTCTTTCTTGCCTAGCTGTACCGAATGGAGAGAATAGAGAGAGAAAGTGAGATAATGATGAAGAAACAGATTTTCCTCTCTCTCCCATGCACACAGCCAACTCTAAGAGTGGGAGGGAAGAGAAATGAGTTGAATCTTTGACTTTAATCCCATGGTCCATAGTTTGCCACTTGTCATGATCTAGTTCTTTCTATTCTTAGACTCATGTAAACTCATTATACATGATTCCACCCATTTAACTTCTCAACATTTAATCCCAACCATTGATCTTGATTACCAGGGAGTTTTCTCTTCGGTAACTGACCAATCGGTCGGTAAATTTACCGTTTTGCCCCTAATTGTCACCACACCCATTAAACCATTACTAAGCACCTTTACATCACATTGAATAACACATACTTCAAAAGTGCTTAATTATCATTAATTACATCACGTTGAAGTTATCAATCCCTGATTACAATTCAGGATATTACAATGCTCTCCAACCGAGACTGCGTGCTAGTGCCTCTAATGTCTCTTGGGGTTTCCATGCGGCTCTCAATTCTCATGTGTATATCAATAAATCTGCTCTATCAAGTTTATAACCTATTAGGGCTATTTTCAAATTTCAAAATTAATCATCATTAATTTCGAAATTAATTAACTATTAATTATCTTGATGAGCTAATTAAATAAATTCAGTTGAAATTAAATCTATCCAATAGTTTTAATTTAACCTATTTATTTAATCTAAATAAAGAGCCATTAGATTTAATTTATCTTCATAAATTAAATCTGATATACTATATCTCTATCATGTTAGTTATTAAATTTAATATATCTTAATAAATTAAATTTAAAACACAATATAATAATATCAAATAATATATATACACACATATATATAAGATATATATATTTCAAAAATATATATCTATATAATATTATTAATGAATTTTATATTATATATATATATAAATATAAAATTTGTCCACCCTAAATTAAACATTATCTCATGTTGGGTTATTCTTGTGTGTGACCCTGTAGGCCCATATGAAGTTGGCAGTGGGCCAATAACTATACTAACCTAAAAGTCACAAGCGACCTCTAGCAAGACATTACGACTACCCAATTCATATGAGGATCGTTATCACGATGCAACCTGTCATACAATCATGTCACGTCCCTTTTGCCACACGATATATCGATCAAGGATAAGGCATGGATAATGCCATCCTCTTGTTCCTGACCATTACTTTCTCGATTCTTGAGTAGCTTGATAATATAGATGAAAACTCCTTTCATCATAGTATGGACATACATTTCTCAGACTCACTCATCGAGGGGCCCAGTAATATCTCTCTACTAATGTGAGGGGAAAATTCCATCTTGATCATTCATATTCCTCTGCATGAAAAACCACCAAGCCCGATTGTAGCCTTTATCATCACCCGGTCAAAAGTGACTTTTGACTAGTTCAAAGCTTAGCAACTCTTATGTAGGAATCTATGATGACCTCAGGTCTAAGGGCATTGTGACATGGTTATACATGAGAAAAGCTTATGACTTGATCCATGTAGCTTTCTCATAGTGGGTCGGTCCAGCACCTTGTACTCTTACAAGTACCTAAGACTTTGATTCGTATCTCCATATCTTATCAAAGTCATATTGATCTTGTTTAATCTCTACTCCCGCATAGATGACCGACCAGGGACATTTTAGGACAATCTTTATGAATTATCTAAGGACACAATTATCACAGTTAACATGAAAATAATATGATAACAGAATGGAGAAATTTCATTAAAATAATAATGTTCAAAGTACAATGATTGGCCTTTAGGGAACAATTTCCAATATCCTCCCACTTGCCCTAGGTGCAATCGTTAATTTGCCTAATTCCCATTGCCCTAACATGACGCTCAAGCTTTGCCTGTGCAAGTGGCTTAGTAAGAGGATCAGTAACATTATCTTCTCCTACTACTTTGCATATCTTTATATCACCTATATCATTGATTTCTCTAATAAGATGAAATCACCTAAGTATATGCTTGGTCCTTTGATGTGACCTAGGCTCCTTAGCCTGTGCAATAGCACTGCTATTGTCACAGAACAAATCTATTAGATTTGAGATGGTAGGCACCACCCCAAGTTTAGTAATGAACTTTCTGATCCAAACGGCTTCTTTAGCTGCATCTGATGCTGCTATATGATCAACTTCTATTGTAGAATCTGTTAGATTCCAAGTTTTGATGATAACAAAATGTAATTGTATGCAAAGTATGTTTTTACAAGTCTAAAGAATGATTACAAAGTTTCCAAATGCATATGGCAAAGTTTTGTAATGTCTGGTGTCAGCTTTTGTTGATGCACTCGAGCAACAGAGCTAGAACTCGAGCATGAAGATATGTTGCACTCGAGCATATGCGAGTGTTGGAAAGAAAGTGTTTTCCCGAGAGAAAATTGCTATCTAATCTATTGATGCACTCGAGTACTGGAGATAGCACTCGAGCATCAGGTTCTTTTACACTCGAGCACATGCAAGTGTTGGACAAGAAGTGTTTGGCCGAGAGCAATTATTGTCATTCTTACTGATGCACTCGAGCACTATAACCAACACTTGAGCATGAAGCTGGCTTGTACTCGAGCACTAGCGAGTGAGGGACTGCGAGTGTTTGGCCGAGAGTAATGAAGAACAGAGAAGCACAAGCATGCCCGAGTGAGAGTTCATATGCTTGAGTGATACATCAGCACTCACGAGTGAGAAATCTAACTCTCCCAATTTTGATGCAAGTGGTAAAGACAAGAGTATATTACAGAAGAATATTCTTCTCACTCGAGTAGGAGTATGTATGCTCGAGTGGGGGCCCATATTACCTGCGAGTGGAAAATCACACTCTTGCTAAAATGGTATGCGAGTGTTGTCCAGAGACGCGACTCTTAGTGTAAAATACAAGGACACTCAAGCAGGAGGATCTGTGCTCGAGTGAGGACCTACATCACTCACAAGTGTGAAAATGCACACTCTCAAATCATGTGGAAGTGCAAGTGAAAACTGAAGCAAAAGAAGAAAATATGGTAGTTCACTTAAGTGAGCCCTCTCAGTGCTCGAGTGAGACTCTGCCAGAAGCCAAAATGCACCAGTTTTATAGCGTTCAATCCGAATATGGTTTAATGATATTTATTCATTATATTTTCACTTATTATTGTTATATAACATCATTTAACATGTGTTATAAGTGTGATACAAGAGTTTGA